>CM021704.1:8174997-8376856 GCA_011074415.1 Stictonetta naevosa | reverse complement strand
TCCGTGCTCTGGAGCGCTGAGCACCGGGCAGGTGATAGCTGCAAGGGGAGAGCCAGCTCTCAGGGCAAGACATGGGTGAGATTGAATCCAGGGATTAAGCCTTTATCCTACCTAGCCTTATCAAACTGAACCTATGGTGGTGTGTCTTTGATCTACCTTCCCCAGCCTGACTTCAGACAGCAAGCCTCACCTCCTCAGACATCGGGGTACTGCAGGTGGTACAGGGATTTTTGCTCCACACAGGTGATTTTGCCAGAACCCTGTTTATCCCCAGCCCTCCCAGACTGCAGCCCCAGGGCAAAGGACTGGAGGTGTCCTACGCAGAGCCCATTTCCCTGCAGGATGCCCCCCTCCAAACACACCCCAGCTCTACCTTTGCAGTGTGGGGGGGCCCCCGACCAGGTTCCACCAGCCGTGCACCACAGTCTCTCCGGTCCCGTCACCTCAAAGCCCTCCTGGCAGGAGAAGTCACACGTGGAGCTGAAGGCGGAGGCTCCATGTGGGTGGGAGCAATTGACCTGGCCGCTTTCGGGAGCCACCAGCTCGGGGCAGGCAATGGCTGCAACGAGACACAGGCAGAGCTGATGAGGATGGAACAGGCACAGCCACCTCATCCCTTGTCCCCGTGGTACCCAGGGCACATCCAGCCCCACCACAGCAGAAGCCTGTGCTTAGTAAACCCAGCTGGCAATGCTTGCTAGCATAACTCCATTACCAGCAGGGGAAAACAACTGACTCATCTGATTATTTGCAAAAAAAAAAAAAAAAAAAAAAAAGGAAAGAAAACCCAGCATACATACAGCCAGCAGGTAAAAACAGAGCTGCGCTCTGGAAAACCAACTGTGGGAACTTGGAAAGCCCAGAGCAGGGTCAGGGCAGCTTTCTGGATGGTGTACAGGGGGACTTCCACAAAAGCAGGGCCAGCTCCTGACCCTGCCACCAGCGGACCACCACTTCATCCCTCCGTGCCTGTTTCCCGTAACTGCAGAAAGCCCTGGGCCACAGGCCCACCGAGCACAGCGCCATCGGCAGCACTAACTGCAAGGCCAACTTTGTTTCTCAAAAACCTACGTACAGAGAGCCTGCCCCCCCTCTGGCAGGAAGGATCCCGGGAACTCAGGGGGTGTCCGTATCAGTGTATGTGCTGTGTTATCTCTGCATGAATGACCTCGCTGCTTCCCGCTGGCTGTTCCCATACAGGAGGTGCCCCTTTGTGTCCCGCATCTGCTTTGGGTCTCTACTCATCCCATCCTTGTGCAAACACACAGACCCGCCACGCAGGGGCACGGAGGAGGTGGAGCAGGACTCCGCACACACACCAACCACAAGAAAGCTCAGCACCTCTCTGGGGCACCAGGAGAGCAGCTGCGAGCCCTCGAGATGCCAACAGGAAGACTTTCTCTGTCTCTGCAGCACGACAGACCGCAGCTCTCTCCTTTGTGGCTTTCTCCCCCGCAGTGGCTTCCTGCCCTCTGTGTCCCTCCCAGCTTATCTCACCTCATCTCACCGCCCCTCACCCCTGCTGCCCAGCCCTGCCAGGGCACACCCGTCCTCCTGCCACAACAGCAGCCCCCGTCCTTCTTCTCTGAGGCCCCCCAAGGTGCCCAGCACCTTCTGAAGGCTGCTGGGGGCTTTGGGGAGGAGCAGAGGGTGCGATGGAGGACCTGCACGAGCGATGCTGGGCATTGGTGCCACCTCCAAGGGCCCCAGCCCGCAGCAGTCCCTACCTGCACACGTGGGGGTCTCTGCTGACCACTGCCGTGAAGCCAGGCACTGGAGCGTGCCCACACCTTGCCGTTCGAACCCCTCCGGGCACCCGAAGTCGCAGGTGGAGTTGTAGCGGAAATCTCCGAAGGGATGGCTGCAGGTCATGCGCGCTCCTCTGGGGTCGAGCGTGGGGCACTGCACGGCTGGGAGAGACGCGGCGCCGCCGGCCCGTTAGCGGCACGGCAAATCCTTCGCTGGGGCTCAGCAATAAGGTGGGGAGCTTTGGGGGGTATAGCCAGCAGCAGGCAGAGGCTGAGCCGCTCGATGCCACCCAGGGCGAGCACCCTGACCCCCAGCAGAGCCCGCCAGGCACTCACCGGTCCTGCAGTCGTCCCCTTCGAAGCCGGGGTGGCACTCGCACCGGTAACTCTTGATGACCTCCACGCACTCGCCGTGCGGGCGGCAGGTAGAGGCCTGGCAGGAGGCTGCACACACACACACACACACAGCATGGTCAGGAGCCACCGGCTCAGCAGACACCCCACCACGGCCCCCAGCCGTCCCCGGGGCCGTGCCACCCGCCCCGCGCCCACCTTTGTAGCACAGCGCCGTCTTCTTCTTGTGGCAGGGCTCGTCGTTCCACTTGCCCGCCTCCTGCTGCCGCTTGATGTAGATCTCCACGCAGTCCTGGTTGGAGCGGCGGTTGTTGGGCTCCCCCTTCGCCCAGTTCTCCGCCTCCTTCGTCAGCGCCTTGTTGGTGCCCACCCAGGTCCAGACGCTGTTCTGCTTGCGGATGCCGATCCAGTAGTACTGCTTGTGGAAGGGTAGGGTGGCGTTCAGGTACCCGATCTCCTCCTTGTTCTGGATGGCCACCAGGTCGGTGAAGAAGGTCCGGCAGTAGTTCCTGGCCTGCTCCCACGAGTAGACCCCTTGGTCGCTGTAGCTGTACGTCCAGGCCTCCACCTGCGTCACCATGCCTGCAGGAGAGCACAGGGTCCAGGATCACCACAGAAAAGACCAGAGCCGGGCTGGGGACAGGGTCAGTGAGGACATGAGGGCGAGCTCAGGCTGGCAGCAGGGCCAAGAGACACCAGCGACCAGCTGGACAAGGGGACACGAGGGGACAAAGGGAGAAGTGTGGGTGAGAACGGGCCTCAAAGAGGGCACACAGAGACCTGCGTGGGCCAGGCATAGCAGGAGCCGAGGTGGGGCACAGGGGACAGCACAGGGACAAGAAAAGTGGGAGACAGCTGGGGCTCCCCTGCCCACAGGGGTCTCCCAAAGAGGAAAAAGGGTATCAAGATGGTTCCTTAACAGACATTTCCTTCCACGAATGCAGAATTGTACCGCTTTTGTAATTCTTTTTCCTCATTTGCTTTACAGTTCTACGCGAGGATCAGCCTGGTGCAGGAAAGAGGACCAAGCGTGCCCCACACCCAAAAGCGTCTGGCACACCGGGCTGCTCCTCTGAGACAGAGGCGGCCTGAAGAGTCCTGTAAACCTCAGTATTGCACAACAAAGCCTTGCAAAAGTGAAGCTGACATCCTGCTTGTGCCCACCAGGCAGGATGAAGCCCAGATTAACTGGAATCCACACCCAGAAGCAGAGGGTGCTTTGCTGAAACACTGCTCCTATAAACAGCACTTCACATCGCAACCTGATGCAATCGAAAGGTTTTTGCCATGAAAAAGCTTCTCCCTTCTCCCTAGAAGGGGGAATCACCACAGCTGCAGAATGAAGCCTGAAAACAAGGTGGGAGCCAGCATTTGCTCCAAAGCAATTGGCCTGGGTACCCTGTGTCTCAGGAGAGCACATCATAAACTTTTATTATGAAGGCAAAAGTCTGGGCTTTGTAAATTAAATGCAAGTTTAGGGCTTCCCAAATCTAACAAGAAGTCTACTCAGGCCACTACACTACTGTGCTAAATGCTACTATGCACTTACATAATATGCAAAATCCCCCACATTTTTCTGGCTTTCCTCATGGAATATTAAACTATTTATTTTGTTAAGCAAAACCAAAGGCAGAAAAAGGTGGCCTCTAGCAGCAGCCCTGCTCCTCACTCCCCACAGGCTCAGGGCCTCAGGACAGAAGCTCGGGGCACCTCCTGGCAGCCTGCCTCCCCTCGGAGCAGCCACCCCACTACCCCTGCACACCCTGACCCCAAACCAAGAAGGGCCAAGGAGCCCATCCACACCCCACCTGTCCTCCACATGCCCTCCTACCTCAATCCTCCTTGTGCTCAGCCTTATCTTGCCTCTCCCTGCCCACCTGGAGCTGAGCCACACCTGGGTGCCGTTTGCCTGGGTTTCACGCCCTGATGCTCCTGCCCCTGCAGCTGGGCACGGTGTGGGGCACAGGGTCCGCTGCACTCAGGGTGCATTTGTAATTTTGATTTCCCGGCAGACCTAAATCTCAGCCTCCTCCTGACACTTCTGCATTTGCCTCTGCTCTTCAGCTGAGCCACGAAAGGTCTTTTGGAAAATAGCCACGCAGGATCCCTGGGGACACAGCAGATACCAGCGGGTCTTGCTCCGTGCAGTGCCAGCATATGAAGGAAATGTCCTACGGGCAGCAAAGCCCGCTGGTTTCTGTGTGACTGACATGCCCCCCAAAATAACCCTGCTGCCCTTCTCTGGTTTCCCAGCTCTGCAGGGTGATGCTGGGCTCACTTACCCCATGTGATGGCGGCGATGCCCAGGTAGCAGACACCACGAGAGCCAAGAGCCCCCGTCCTCCCAGCGAAGCACTGTCCCGCGGCGGTGCCCTGCGTGCCAGGGAGAGAGGCGTGAGCATGCACAGCCCGCGACACAGGAGTCTCGTGCACCCCCAAGGGCACCCGCACCAGCTGCGGGGTGGATGCTGGTGCTCCCCTGCCAAGCAGACCCCGAGCTGTCCCCGGGGAGGGGAGCAGACCTACCATGCTGGTGCTGCAGGGTGCCCGCCGTGACTGGCCCTGGGCAAGCAGCGGTGCTCGCGCTTCCTCCGAGCCGCAGAGCTTCGCTCCCTCCCCGCAGCCTCTTCCCCTCCCGACCCAGCCCCGCTGCCAGCCCGCATCCTGCCTCCGCTGGGCTCCCCGCCCGCAGGAGCCTGCTCCCCTCTGGGGGCTCCACGGGGACCTACCTGTCGCAGGAGCCCACCGCAATGAGCAGGGCTTGGCCGAGCCCCCGGGGAGGTGCAGGAGGGCACCCCCGGAGGGGCCAGCCCTGGTCCACGGCCACCGAGACCTCTCCGGCCCCCCATGTCCACGCTGCGCGGGCAGTGGCAGCAGGAGGACGGCGGAGGGACGAGGTGTGACGAGAGGTGGCCGTGGGGGTTCCTGTGCCGGGCAGAACAGGAGCGTGGCTCACAGCCTCCCAGTTCCTGTGCCGGATGCTCTTCTCATTTGCAGGCTGTGAATCTTCATATACTGCTCAAGAACAATTAGTTACACAATGTATTTTCCTGTCTCTGCCTTTTTTAAGTCTTTATGAGAAAGGTCCAAAAACAGGACAGAAGAACACCCCCCCCCCCCCCATTAATATCCTTTATGAACTTCCACCAGTGCTCCAGGAAAATGCCCCATTGTGTCCACCTTCTTGAATCATCATAAATCTTTTTTTACCCCTCTTCTGCTTGTAAGTGAAATCGTCTTGGCAGGGTTTTCTGCAGGAATTGCTCTGCTCACTTCCAGCTAAAGGCAACGCGGAAGCCCCTCAGGTCACAAGTGTTTTCCAGTTCCAAAGAAATTAACGGGGCTCCGGTGGGACTTGCCCTACACAAAAGGAGGAACCCATCCCACAGAATCCATGATGCTACAATGACAGTATACTTGGCCGATGTAAATGAAACTCTGTTCTTGTATTTTGTCATTATCTTTGCAAAATCCTTTATTGCAATTTTCCCGTTCTATGGAAGAGCTGCAGCTCAGCCTGTACTTGCAGGAGTTCAGCAGCGCCCGCTGTGTGTCGGCTCCCGTGCAGAGGGTGAGCAGGTTTGGGGTGGGGATGGGCAGAGAGGCCAAGGGGTGGCTGCCAGGGCAGGGGGACGCCTCGGAAAGCCGAGGTCCCCTGGGCAGGATGGGAGCTGCCGCTGCTGCGCCAGGGCAGGAGCAGTCAGAGGTGTGCTTGTGGGTGCTCAGCCCCAGGGGAGGACAGGAGGAAAACAGCTTGTGGTCCTGCTGGTTTCACTTCTGCTGGGACAGGGCGCGGTAGGGCAGAGCAGTAGAAATGAAATATTCCCACCTTTATATCTGTAAGTACAAACAGTCTCCGGTGTTGTTGCAAAAACAGAAGTGAGGTGGCTGAGACCCAGTGGCTGCCGCGGGCAGGACATGGCCACGTACGTAGGGATGCTTTGCAGGTAGTGGAGAGGGGTACATGTGGCTGGGGGGAGCAATGACCACAATCAGCTCCGCAGCTCTTATGGGAGCTGGAAAATCCCCTTTCACATCTCAGGTGGCTCCCAAGGCTGCCTCCTAGGAAGGCGTCAGCACGCTGTGGGGCACGTGCTCCTCTCTGGTGGTCCTGAGGGCCCCTCCTGGCATCACGGAGCTGAGCAGGGCTCTCTCCTGCGCTCGGGAGGAGCTCCCCAAGCAGGCACACGCTGCCCTTGTTTGCGGCAGAGGCCCCGGTCCCCAGGCGGCCCGGCCCATTGCCCTCCTTGCGCAATGTTCCCCTGCAAACCGCAGAGGAACCGACTCACCCTGACACAGCCCGGCTGCTGCCGGCGATACCACGGGCACCTTCCTGGGGACCCCTGCAGCCCCCGGGGGTGCTTTTTTTCCCAGAGGGGGCTCCTGAGCTGCAAGGTGCCTCTGGGTGCACCTTGCCTCGGTGGGCCCTCCAGCGCGATGCCTGGCCTGCAGCCCCGGGGGAAAGCAGCACCCGATAAAATCTTTCTCACGGCTAGAAAGCGAGAACAGTTTGGCCACAGGAAAACATGTTTATCCAAGTGCCACCCCGACCAGCGAGGGGTGAGAGGGTAGCGAGGAGGAGCTGGGCCACAAGGATAGGCTTGTCCCCAAGATGTCCCTGGACACCCACGAGGAGTGACAACTCCATCTGAGGGGTCAGGGGGGTTTGGGACAAGTCCCCCTGCCCACCCCTCCAGGTCCCACGGCCTGCTGACCCCTCTCAGAGCCATTTCTTTGACCCCCGCTGCGGCAGAGCTCTCAGCCTCCCTGCGACCCAGGTGATGGAGAGTTTTTGGCTGGACATCGCTGCCACCCGCGCACCCCTGCAGGCTGGCTCCCTGGTGCCTGGCTGCGGCATCACGTGCCTGGCACAGATAAGGGTTTGCCAAACAGGATGCCGGGGGCGTAGATAACGCCAAGGTTATTGTGCTGCTGGCGCGGTGCGTAGTAAACAAGTGGTGCTGCCCGCCGGGGTGCAGGGTGGGTGCATGGAGCCCAGAGCATCCTGTCCCCCCCTGTCCTCCCCGACTGTGCCGTGACTTGGAGGCTGCAGCAGCTGTGCCAGCACCCTGCCCGGCTCTTGCCACCCCAGACATCACCAGTGCTTTTGACACGTGTCTGGACAGTCTGTTTTAATGCAGTGAACGATTTCAGTCTTCCCACATCTAACAGGGCAAGCCCAGAGGTGGGTTCCCCCGCCCATTGCCCCCGGTGTGTTTTTGGCCCTCTCTTCCCCTTCCCCTCCCTCACATCTGGCCCCATACCCTCGCTCCTCGGCCCCAGCAGCTCCCGGGCAGAGCCACCCAGGGGGAACGGATGAACGCACTCAGCAGTGAGAGCCTCATGTCCAGCCAGAGCCAGCCTCTGCAGAGCAAACAATGTCCTCTCCTCCTGCCAGGAAATCCTGAGGCACCCTTGCACACACAGCGAGGCCAGCTCTATTTTTCCCTGACACAGAAGCATCCTTGAGCGTGTTCTTCACCTTTTGGCAGGCCGGGGCTGAGCTTTCCTCTTCTCACCAGTCCTGGGCGAGCACCCTGCCTTGTGCCTTCTGACCCCTCCTTGTCGAACGCAGTCAGCGGTTTGATGCTTTCTGCACCAAACGGACCTTGGTTCTCTTTCTGCTCCGTGTAGCATGGGCGTCCTGCAGCTCCCCGGTCAGCATTTAAATCGCTGGGTTATTTTCTGCAGGTGCGTGGGGGTTTACTCCCCTCTGCTCTGTCCTACCAGCTCTCCGTGTGTGCCGAATGTACCAGCCATGGAAAAATCCCTTCTGCACGGGACACCTCCCTGTAACTGGCCCAGGTACACGGGAGGGGATGTCCGAGCCCTCCCCTGCAGGCACCCTCCTTCATTGCTCCTTAGAAAGCTCTCCTCTTCTCTCCTCTCCTCGCTGCTGTCCCTGGGTGCCTGCAGGACGAGCAGAGTGACGGGGACGTTTCCCCTGCCTTCTTGCCCCGCTGTTTGTTGCAGGGCTGGTTGAAGTTGCCTTTTTCTAACAGTCCTGACTTTGGGGGCGAGCCCCTGCAAGAAAAACAAACAACAACACCTAAAATAATGAGGGGAAGGATGTTCCCAACATTTTGTTGTCGCTTTTGAAATTAATTCCTCCTTCCCACAGCCTCCCGCAGCTGTGGTTTAAGAGCAAGATGGCTGCAAACACCAATTTTGCTGTGCTTTGGCAGTGGACAGAAGACTATAGGCTCTTTCGCTGCTAAGCAGGAAAAGCAAAGGGGCTTTTCCATGCTATTTTGCACTTTTCTGCTGGGAAATGGCAAGGAAATGTAGGAAGTGATTTCCTATCTTCTTTTTATTATTCATGGAAAGGGCAAGGGCTGTGCCGCAGGGCACATCCAGGTGGACTCACCGGTCCCAAGGGGAGGCAGTGCAGGATTTTCCCCCTCCACCCCATCCCTGCTGCTCTGCTGGGGACTTCACAGAGCCAGACCCACGCCAGGCTTCGCTCCCCCACACCGAGACCGTACCTGGCTCCTGGTGGGACGCGATGCACAGGGGCAGCTGGGGGCTGCCCGGCTCCGACCCAGCCCCAGCGCTGTCACACAGCTGCCACACGAAAGCTTCGCGGTGCCACACGGGAGCTACGGCCACTCTTCTTCCCCAAGGGCGCTGACATCGTTCGGCAGACGCGTGGGGCTGGCAGCGGCACGGGGGACACCGGCCCCAGCGGTGCTGCCCGCAGCGCCCGTCCCCTCCGCCGCCGGGGTGCCACGGGGGTGCTGGGCTCTGCCGCGACGCGCCCACTCGCCCACGGGGCGTTGCTCTCCACGATGAGCCGGAGGAGGCCTGCCCCGGGGAAGTCCATGATGACTACTCCCCAGCGCACCGCCTGCCCCGACCGGCGCCGCAGGTGCCGGTAGCAGCGGGGGTTGACGAAGTGGGCCACCTCCTCGGGGCAGGTGAAGAGCCCGTTGCCGGAGCAGAAGGTGAGGTGCATCTTGGTGGGGTCCCCGCTGGCCGCCGCCTCCAGGTGCCGCCGCGCTCGGGCCCATTTCCTCTCCAGCGAGAGCACGTTCCAGGCGTCGCTGATGCTCAGCTGCTCATAGGGGATGCCCAGCACCGCCTGCTCCAGCGCCTCCAGCACCACGATCTTGCCCCGCACCTGGCCCAGCGTGGGCACCTCCTCGCGGCACCACAGGCGGCCCCGTCCCTCCTCCAGCAAGCAGCGCTGGAGCCGGGCGGCGAAGCCGGGCCGGGAGAAGAAGGGCAGCTCCTCCTTGATGCGCATGAGCACGGCCTCACCAGGGTGGGCGCGGAGGAAGCGCAGGGTGCGGCGCAGGACGCCCCGCAGGCTTGCCCGCTGGAAGGTGCAGAGGTGGTAGACGCGGAGCTCGCCCCGCTCCAGCTTGCAGCGCACGTCCAAGAAGCGCACGCCGGCCGCCAGCTGGGCCTCCAGGCCCCAGCTCTGGCACCGCAGGCGCCGGCCGCCGAACAGGCTGAGGGAGTCGTGGGTGCCAGGGATGGAGAGGCGGGAGAGGGGCAGGGCGTCGGGCAGCCCCGCCATCCAGTCGGGGCAGCAGGCAGCCGGCTGGGGCGTGCAGTCGAACGCCGCGCTGTGCTGGCACCACGCATCCATGCCACGGGGAGCACGGGCGCCCCGGCACCAGGCCAGCACCACCGAGACCTGCCTGGAGGAGAAGCAGCACCGTGAGCTGGGGTGACAGCCCCATCACTGTCCATACCCCGTGCCATACAATTTCCCTCCTGCTCTCAAGCAAGCCGCATCCACACACACCCAGAGCCACCCCCCACATGCCCGTACCCCACACAACTACCCCTGCCCACACCCACAGCTCCCCTCGCCCAGCTCCCCGTGCTCCTCGCCCAGCCTGGGGCTGCGGTGCCCCGTTTCCCCCCAGCCCCGGTGTATTTCGGCCTCCCCCTCCGCTCCCACCTGGGTTTGCCGGCGGCAGCGGGTGCAGCCTGCCGGACGGGGCACGCAGCGGGGCTGTGCAGGCTGCGACTGGCAGGCTGAGCGGGATGCTGGCCATTAACCGGGCGACACTCATGCCGCACGTCATGTCCCGCACGTGGCACGTGCTCCGGGGATTCAGGCTCAGTCCTCGCTGAGGAGAACGCTCAGCTGACGCGGCAGGCTGGAAAATTGCTGGGCTGATCCCGAAAGGAGCCATTCAGGCTTCCACACCTCCCTCCCCAGGAATCAGGACAAACGGGATCGGGCACCCCGGCGCCCCTTGGAGCTGTCTGTGCCCGGAAAGGCACAGCCGGTCAGCGCTGCCGTCACCGCTGAGGTGTGAGCCCCACGGCCAGTCCTGAGCCAGCCCCCGGGGGGTGATTCACCTCCTGCCCTGGGGACACAGCTGCCCCTTGCCACCCCCTTGCCTCTCTGAGCTTGGCAGAGCACCCCACTTGCCAGCGCGCACCAAACCCCATGGTTTTTGAGGGGTCTGAAGCCCGGCGGGTCACAGACCCCTCCGAGCACCCTTCCCGTGACCGCTCTGCATGGCCCTATCTCACGGGGGGGGGCACGGAGACCCGAGCGGGGCCAGCCGCCGGGGCACTTTCTGCCGAGCGTGACACGAACGTGACAAACCCAGCACTTTGCAGGCCGGGATCCCGGCAGCACACCGTCCATGGCAGCGGGGAGGAGCACTGAGGACTGCCGGGCGGGGAAAGCACGGGCAGCACGGCTCGGCCTGCAGCACGGCCCTCCGTCATGGCGGCGGCGGGCGGCGGCAGAGGGGCCGGATCCTGCTTCGTGCTGGGGGCCTCGGGGGCGACGGGGCGGGCGCTGCTGCGGGAGCTGCGGGCACGGCGGCTCTTCGCCAGGGTGACGGTGATCGGGCGGCGCCGCCTGAGCCTGGCCGAGGAGAGCGGCACGGCCGTGGTGCGGTGGGGACGGGGGTGGCAGGGCTGGAGGGTGGCGGGGGGGTGCTGGAGGTGCCAGTTCCCCCCTGAGCCCGGCGTTGTCCCCGCAGGAGCAGGTGGTGGTGGACTTTGAGCGGCTGAGCGAGCACGCTGCCGCCTTCCGGGGCCACGACGTGGGCTTCTGCTGCCTGGGCACCACCCGGAGCAAGGCGGGCGCGGTGAGTGGGGCACCCGTCCCTCTGGCAGCCCCGGGGGGGCACCGAGCACCCCCCTGCTTGGTCACGGGGCACACACTGCGGGCACTGCTGCTCCTGGGTGGCCACGGGGTGCTGCTCGGCGGGGTGGTCTCCCTGGGCAGCCCTGCCCCAGGGGTGGGGGAGCGGTGGGGAGCCCCCATCTGCGCTGACCCTACTCTCCTGCTCTGCCGTAGGATGGCTTCGTCCGCGTGGACCGGGACTACGTGGCGCAGGCAGCAGAGCTGGCACGGGCAGGGGGCTGCAAACACTTTGTCCTGCAGTCCTCGCAGGGCGCCAATGAGCACAGCCGCTTCCTCTACCTGGGGGTGAAGGTGAGATGGGAAGCCGGGCTGGGCTCCTGAAGCACAGGGGGTCAGGAAGTGCCGGGACACTTGGGAAAGAAGCCGGGGCTGAGGTCAAAGAAGGTTCAAATGGCCCCAGGGTCCTGATGCTGTGAACAGGGAGCTCAGGGGACGGGGCTGGCAGGACAGCAGTGTCACCTGCAGCATCCTAACCAGCAAACGCCCTGCACCCAGCATCCTGAGAACCTCTGAGAGCCACCAGAAAGGTCTGGGCAAGACAGGCCCACTGGAGCCCCCCTCCCACCTCTGCTCCAAGCAGTGGTGGCTACACAGCCATCAGGAGCCTCAGGGTGGGTGCCACCGAGAGCCGAACTACCCAGGGACAGCAGCCCTGTGGGCTGCCTGGGCTACACCGAATCCATCACAAAAGTCTTCCTCCCCATACGTCCCCAACACCTGCAGGACTCGCTCCTGCCTGGCAGTGTCCCCTTGCTGGCCATGCCCAGGCTGGGCAGAGTCCAGACGCAGTGTCCCCATGTCCCTCGCCCTGCCATGCACACGCCGCAGCCCCCCTTGTAGTTTACATCCTGGCTGCAAGGGTGCGCTGCTGACCGATGCTCAGCTGTCCTTCAGACACGGCTCCACGCAATTCTTCCTCCTGGAGAGCTGCCCTCTGTCCAGGCAGCGCCTGGCCTCGCTTTTATTGTTACTGACTTTTTGGTGTCCCTGCTGACCCACCCGGCGGCGGTCCCTCCGAACAGCCGCCCTGCCCTCCAGCTTAGCGGTTGGCATCTTGGCGAAACGTTTTACATTTTGGGCAGTCAGCTGTGGCTCTTCCTTTCCTGCTCTCTGAGAAGCTCCTCTCCTTGGCGATGTTTTTGGCCCTGGGTTTGTCACACTGGCAGAGGAGCGACCCTTGCCCACGGCCACACGTAGCCGGTCTCCTGCCTCTTTGGGCACCCTGTGCCCTCTCTCCCGTAACCCTCCTCCCCTGAGCTGTCAGGAGGATTACACACCTTCCAAGCACACTCCGATCATCCGTCAGGTGATACTCACGGGGGACTGAGGTGCTGCAAGGCTGAGCACCGAGGTGTTCATAGGGTGGGAGAGGTGGTGCTTGTGGTCACCCTCGGTTTGTTTTGTCCCTCCTGCGACAGGGAGAAGTGGAGAAGCTGGTCCAGGCTGTTGGCTTTGATCGCTGCACCATTCTCCGGCCAGCGTGAGTATGATGGGAGCAGCCCTCCAGCCTCTGGCAGGGGGAGGCACAGGGCTCTGGTGCAGGGCACCATGGCAGGGTGCTGGGAGATGGGGCCACAGGCAGCATACAAGAGAGGGCTGGGGAAGAATGCAGGGAAAGCCCCTGGTGCAAGCCTGCACCCCTTCTCCACCGCAGCAGGGAGCATGCACGGCCGTTCCCCACAGGCCTTCCCAAAGCTCACATCATACCCCGTGACAGTAGAGCCTTGAGTTGAAAGCAGAGGTTGGGGGACACCAGGAAAAGCTTAACCTCACTCCAAGGTCATCTTACGCTGGGGGGTTGCTTTCCCCCATGCCCTACCTGGGAGAACCAGCATCCTGGCTTCGGGAGCACCACAGGGAAAGAAGTTTGGTGTCCCAGCCCAGTCACGTTTCAGGACCCGGCAGAAGCCCCTCAGGCCCCGTGCAGGTTTTTAAGCCGGGCTGGGTCCTGCAGCACAGCGGGGGACGTCGGTCTCTGGCTTTGCAGCCTGACCCCTGTGTCTCCTCACCCCGCAGGGTGCTGCTGTGTGCGCGCCAGGAGTTCCGCCCCATGGAGTGGATCACCCAGCGCGTTCTGGGAGCCGTGGCCTGGCTCTTCCCCACCGCTTACTCGGTGCCCGTAGAAACAGTGGCGAGGGCAATGGTGGCCAGCGTGTTGCAGCCGGGCGGGGGGAAGGTGGAGGTGCTGGAGAACAAGGCCATCCATCAGCTGGGAAAGGCAGAGCCACAGCTGGGCACGTAGGGCAAAAGGGATGGGCAAGAAGTGCTCAGCTCACCTTCCAGGTGCTCTTCTGGGCCAAGGATGAGTGTGTGGGAGAGCAGTGGGGCGTTTGCATGGATGTCGGGGAGCCAGAGGTGTGATTCACGAGGCAGCCCATTCTGCCAAATGCTGGTGGGTGAGGAGAAACAGTGTTCTGCTTCCTGACCCTGGGACGCAAAGCTGAGTAAGAGTTGTACAACTCAAACACTTCTCTGAACTGAGGCCTCAAATAAAATCCTGTGACTGGTCTGTCTGTGCCAGCCCCGTGTTGAAATTGCACCTGCACGTTGCCAGCCCTGCTGGGTCGGCTCACAGAGTGCACCTTGTGGTGGCACCTCTGGGAACGCAGGTGGGCAGGAGCACAGAGGAGGGAGGAGGGCAGGGTGTCCTCGTGCTCTGCTGTCAGGGTGAAGGAGCCGGGGCCATAGGGGTTGCCCAGGGACCCCCCTGCCTTGCAGGGGGCTGCATCATGCCCCAGCTCCTGCCACTGCAGCCGTTCTCAGGCCTCCCGTGGGGTCAAGGACCGCGGTGGCTCCGCAGCTGGGATGGGGCCTTACGTGACTCCCGCGTTCCCAGCTGGCCACAGTCCCAGCGCCCCAGGCAGCGCAGCTTTCCAGGGTTTTCTCCTCTTCGACCTCCCCGTGGCTCGTGTGTCAGTGACTTGGATGGGGAGAGCGGGAGGGAGCTGAGGTCCCTGGTCTCCATCCTTCTGCACAAGTATTGGGATCGGTGGGCTGGTACCTCGGGGACATGGCAGGAAGAAGGGGCGGGATGCTGAGGGCTGCACCAGAATAATACCTGGCTTAGCTCATGTTTTAACAAATGCAAGGCCACTGAGCAATAACTCCTGGTCAGACTAGCCTTATGAGAGCAAAAGGGATACCTGGAGAGTAATACTTAATTTACAAAGGGAAATGTGAGGTGGACTGGCCAGGAATAGCACACAAGCATCCAAGCAGTGTTGAGGGTTATGCAGCAGGAAGGCTGTTAAACATGCAGGATAGGGTTGCATTGGCTTAACTGCTTGCCAGTGCTCAGAGGTTTTAAGAAAAGATGCTGTGCTTAAACAGGCAAGTATAAATGAACACTTGAGGTGACAAGACCTTCAAAGTGAAGACCGCAAATGGATGAGAGTGAAAATAAAGAATACAAGCTCTGGAAAGTTACAAGTAAAAGACAGGCCCCAGGAGGTCTGAGAAAGGCATCCTGAACATATAAAAATTAATCACGACTGTGTGAGAAGCAAAAAACTCTCCAGAGAGCCCCAGGGGACAGGACACGATCAGGTTATATGAAGGAGCCATCACAGGAGAGCTTATTCAGTTACTTGTATTAGCCTTTGTAGCAAACAGGCTCACGCTAGCATAATTCCTTCAGGGAACGTGTTTGCATGACTGTCCTAAAGCACTGGGGGAAAAATGATTTTTAACTACATTTTTAGAGCACATAGTTAAAAAAAGAAAAATGCTAGTGCCAGAAGGAGCACTCAGATGAACTGGAAAACACTGAATTGGGTGAGAACAACTGTGATCCTTCCATTAAAAAGTCAATGTAGTTAAATGTGATGCTAATTTTCAAAAAGTTCCAGTGGGAACCAGGAAGCTGCAAAGCAGTAAGATGGCGTTCTATAAAAGGCAAGTTGTTAGAAAGGATAATAAAGTCTTGAAATAACAGAAACCAGGATAAATATGGTGCAATGGGAGATTCCGCATGTCTTTTGAGGGGGCAGTTAGGAAGCACAAACCTTTGCTGCTTTTTGAGGAAATCAGCTGCTGTGTACATAAGGCGGTCTGGTCCTCAGGGTGCACTTGGGTTTCCACAAAGCTCTCCCAAAAGGGCTCTTAAAGAAATTAAGCTGTCGTGGGAAGAAAAGGAAGGTCTGTACATTTCTGATTGGAAATATTTTCTTAGCACTATAAAGCCTTGAAATGGACAAAACAAACATTTATTCCTAGACAAAGGTCTGCAGAAAACGCCAGCGCTATTTCTGTGCAACCCTTGGTTTTGCTCAGCAAATGGGCACCGTGCAGCATCTCCCCAGCCCCTCCTTGCCCACCCGGGGCTGAAGGAGCAGAGATGGGTGCTCAGGGGCACCCCTCGGTGCTCAGACCCCCCCGAAACATCCAGGGCAGGGCCCCCACACCCCTGCGAGCAGGAGGAGGTCGGCACGGTGGGAGCTGTGCTCCGGGCTGCAGCTGGAAGGAGAGCACGCAAGGTTGCTCGGCGTCTGCTGGACGACATCCACGCAGACCGCCTGATCCCACAGATCCCAGCTCCCCTGGGATTTCTGACGCTGGCTTTATTACTGGAGATTAATGAGGAAAAAACAACCCCCGTCCCCATGGCTCCGCAGCCGGGCGCAAGGCTTCCCGTGCAGCTCTCATGGCCCCGATGCCCTCCTGGCTGGGGAGCTGTGAGAACCGCCTTGCCCCTGCCTGCCACGCTCCCCCCAGACCCAGCCGGGTGGCAATGTCACCTGCAGGCAAGTGGCACAACGCAGCACACCCCGCAGGGCTCAAGTCCCACAGCCCAGCTGCTGGCAAAGGGGCCCTGGGCTGTCCCCAGACAGATGACCCTGCCATCATCAGATGAAACAGGCCCAAAATCCACCCTGGGGACTGTCAGGCACAGCTCTGGCACCGCTCAGGGGAGGAAAGCGTGTCCCAGGATGAGCCTAAATGTAGCCCTGGGGCGTGGGGCAGCTCAGGGCCATCCAAGGTGCTGGTGCCCTGGGGCCCGGAGCAGTGGGTGGGCAGCAAGGGCTGCTCAGGGCATCCAGCAAAGCTCACGGATGCATGCTCCCAACACCACTCGTGAACAAAGGGCAGGTGGCAGATCTGGAAGCTGGGAGGGAAGTGTCTGGAGCAGCCACACTCACCGTCACCACTTCAAAAGCGGTTAGAGCACGAGTTGTTGCCCCATTTCGTCTGGGGGCTGTAGGAAGCTGGTTAGTGGCTCAGCCACAAACACCTTGCTAGCTGGGGGTTGAAATGACCCAGAGCTGGTTATCGCTGGTGGTCAGTGGGTGCGCACTGCCCTGCAGGCAGGTCCCTGCTCTCAGCACAATCACACCTGGCCAAGGAATCTGCAGCAAATATCAGGGCAGCTTTAGAGCCAGGGACTTTAGTGCCAGGGCCCTTGGAGCCAGGATTTGCCCCTCGTCTGGCAGCCTTGCCCTCTGGGGCTGCCCCTGCTGGCTGAGGCTGGGAGGAACTCGTGCCATGGATGCCCTGGCCACAGGCAGACATTGGCTCCGTGGTTTCCAGTTTTAGGGGAGGAACCAAAGGGAACTTATCTGACCCGAGAGAAAAGCTGTCACGCTGCACAGATGAGCTCAGGTCCTTGCTCAGGCACTGCTCCCCCCTCCGCAGGCAGCTGTGGGCTCGGGCGCTTTACTGGTATGGAAGGAGATGGGAAAACCAATGGAGTTACCAAAATAACACAATTCTGGTCAGGAATCTGTTTTGGCCTTACCAAAACATCACTGTCAGATGAAGCTGAAACATTTGTTATCGTTAAGAGATTTTTTTTTTTTTAAGCTTACATGGAAACAAATTGGCTCTAGAGCAAACCTGTTACCCACCAACCAATACTCACACTGCTGAAAGCGTGGAGGCTTTGACATTAACCACAACCTTTAAGTCAAAAGCAAAATCTTCTCCTAAGCACTTTGATTTTCATGAAAATATTTTTCACAGAAACAAAATAAAGCTCACTTCAACACAGCATTTCTACCCCCCACATCCAACTCCCGACCGGGAGCCTGACGTACCACCAAGAGGAAACCTTGTGGCTTTCTTGGAGCTCCCCAAAGCGCAGCCCAGCCCTCGCGCTGCCATCACCTGGCCTCACCCCGGGCACACGCATTTCCCCCCGCGAGCCGCAAGAGGAGAAAATAAGAGCCCGAGGCAGCCGGGGCCAGCTGCAGCGGGACGGCGCTGGGGGGGCTGGCAGGGGTCCAGCTGCCGGCGCTATAAAGCCAGCGCAGGGGGAGCCGGGCCACAGACCGAGCCGCAGCCGTCGCTCACCCTTTTCTCGCAGCCGAGGAAGCCACAGCGTGCCAAGATGTGCAAAGGGCTGGCCGCGCTGCCCCACACGTGCCTGGAGAGGTGAGCGCTGTCGGCCCCGCGGTGCCGGGCTGCTGGCAGCAAGGGATGGGTGTCGCTTACCGGGAGGGATGGGGCTGCTCGGGGGGATGCTGAGGGTGGCTTGGAGCTGGTGGGATGAGCTGTGATGCCGTCATCCTGAACTCTCCTCTCTGGTTTGGAAACCTCCCCCACCTGCGCTGCATCGCTCTGCCGCGGGTCTCGGGTTTGCAACCTGCAACGGGGGAACAACAGGGAAGCAGCTGTCTCTCTGCAGCAAGCACAGCCCTAGCTCTGAAGTGCCTCAAAATCCTCTTCATTGCCTGCATTGCCCTCAGCACCCATGTCTGTGGCTCTGGTGCAGGAGGAGAGGCTCCTCAGGGGGCTGTGGCTCTGGGAAGCCGGGGGCTCTCCATGGGCACTGCACGGGGGCTGCTGCGGGAGGCCGGGGCATCCCTGAGGCAGCGGGAGCTCCGCTGGAGGAGGAAGGTTGGTGAAACATTTCAACACGGGGATTTCTTGGCACTGCACATGCTTAGTGCTGGCTTTTAGATGGGAGCCAGGTCTCATGAGAACCCCTCTTCACGGGCAAACCCTCTGCCACGGGAGTCTGATGCTGCCCCTCAGCAGGCTGACAGCCGTCAAGGCACAAGGGGTAACGTGGGACCCTACTGCTCCTTTGGGTCCAGACCAACCTGACCAGGGGGGAGCAGATACCAAAGGGCTGTGGGCACGGGCAGAGCAGGACCACCTCCCCCTGCCCTCACAGGGGCTTCTCAGGCCTTACACCTGCCCTGGGCAGGATACGGCTCACCCCCCGTGGGCCCAGCCTCACCAGGAACCAGGCCCCGCGTGCTCCTACCTTCCCCACACCATCATCCTCCACGGGACGGCCTCTCCTCCCGCAGCCTCCTGGGGTCTGCAGAGCCCCGGGGCAGGTCTCGCCGAGGGTCTGCCGGGCCCTCCAGCCCCCCCAGGGCATGTGCCCCACGGAGGGGGCCGCCGGGAGCCTCCTCCTGCCGCCGGCTGCCTCCTCGCCAGCATTCCATATTTGTCCATGCGTCCACCGCGCCGGCTGCTGCTGACACGCTCCTGCAGGCATCAGCCGTGCAGCTCGGCAGCTCCCCGAGTCTCCCCAGGGCCTTCCCCCCCTCCCAAGGGAGGTTACGTCCCAGGAAAGCTTTCACGGGGATGTTACACGCCGGCTTCTCCTTCCCCGCTGCCATGAAGTCTCCTGGGTGGCCACCGTGGGGCAGGGGGACCTGCACTCACTCCCAGCCACTCCTGCAGTGTTGGAATTTGAGGCAGATCCCATCCGTACAAAGAAAGGTTTCCCCGTGCAAACAGCCCCGGAGGTTTTTCTGCCTGGATTCAAGCTAAGAGCTGCAGTTCCTCAGCTATAACTTCTTTGAGCTTCTTTGTTTTGTTTTCTAAGTTCGAGCCTCTCCCTTCTAGCATCTCGCTCCTGATATGTTTGACAGAGCCCATATTTTCTCTTAATGTCTTTTGGAAGCTGTTTCTCAGACTTTTTCTTGGCTTGCTCCCATTTGTTTTCACACTTAACCTTGCATGGTTTATGGCCGTCTTGATTCTTCTCACGTGGACATGGCTCTGGGATTTGGGGAGAATTCCTGTTTGTTTATAGCTGCCTTTTTTACACTGCTGTTCAGCCTTCCCCAAAACTTACAAGACATCTGCTTGAGGACTCCAGGATGGTGTCTTTAAATAGTCCTGCTGTCCTGCTCGCCTGTGAGCGCTCAGCCCTTCAGCTGTCCTTTCTTGCCTCCCTTTGAGGATCTTCCTCGTTTCTGGACCTTCCCACATACCACTGAGCCCAGGACGTACTCAGGGTGGGGAGGTTCCTGCTCCTGTCCCCACATCAGCAGGGACCTGCGGGGAGCAGCTGCTGGTGGTTCATCAGCAGCCCAGGCATGAAGCAGGGCCAGGGCTGCCCAGGGACAGGACACGGCGCCTAGGTCCACCAGGCCAGGCTGGAGATGAGCCCCCCAGGACACAACCTGGGGAAGGACTGCCTCCGGGGCTGAGCCTAAGTGGAGCTCAGGCGTGGGGCTCAGCTGGGGCTGCTCAGGGCCAGCCAGTCTCGTTAGCGCCCTGAGAGCCCAACAGATGTTGGCCATAAGTCGCTGTCACAGGGCAGGAATTTGATGGCAAGATTTTGAACAAGGTCTAAGTGTCCTCTAGGGAAGCACCTGCGGCTGTGCGAAGCCACCCTTGGGTGCATCCCTACCTTGAGCACGGGTCGGTCTGCAGAGGGACAGTGGTGTCACCGTGTCCTGCTCCGCAGGCACAGACTGCTGGTCCTGTTCCCCCCTTTGTGACACAGCAGTGCCCGCTGGTTAGCCAGAGGCCACGTCCCGTTTATTTATTAGAGAGACCGGGATGAGCCATGCATGGCAGCATCTCTGCACCAGGGACACCTCGGTGCGGGGAGCGTGGGGACCTCATCACCCTTCACCCAGGGTCCTGCTCCTTCCAGGCAAGATCCGAGCTTTCTTGGAAACACGAGGAACGGAAGCTGTCCCTGCAGCCGCTGACATTTTCTGAGAAAACAGTTGGGTTCCCGGCTCCGCGGAGGCTCTGTCGGAGGCAGGTGCCTGCAGCGGAGGCAGGAGCAGAGCCCGTGCCAGGTCCCCAGCGTTCACCCACGGAGCCTGGCGGGCAAAACACTGAGGGAGCTGTGCAGGCAGGGAAAAATAAATGAATAAGAGGAATGGCAGTGAAAGAGCAGACATAGCAAGGGAACAATCTTACACAGAGGGCATGTGAAAATAAACAGCCGAGAGAAGTGCAGCGAGCCCTGAGCTGGGGAGCTGCAGCGTGGCCTCCGTCACCGCGCCGTGCTGGGGCTCCAGAGCAGCACCCGGGGACTCCGGGTCTGCAGGACCCTCCCCGCTGAAGGTGCAAGAGAAAAAAAATGTTATAGTCCTTACAAAAATGCCTAGAAAGGCATGGGAGTGCCTGGGAGGGTCGGAGCCGGCAGGGACGAGGCAGGGAGCGCTGCCCTGCGTTTTGGTGGGCACAGAGGTTGGTGTTGCAGGGCTGGCGGGTGGGCGCAGCACCAGGGGGGCACCAGGCAGGCTGCTCTCTCGTTTCGTCTGGGCTCAGCACTGCAGAAGCTGCACAGGCACCCCCTGAATCATCTGCACAGCAGCCAGCTCGGGTGATGCGATTATCCCGGCCGCAGATGGGGACAAAGTGCTGAGATCAAGCTCAAGAGCTGCCGCTAATTCTGAGCGCCTGGCTCAAAATGCCTCAGACAGGCTCCTTTACGGCATTAGGGCCCATTTGTCAGCGTGTAATTAATTACATGGCTTTGTGCCTGGCACGGCACCTCGCGGTATGGTCATGCTGTGCTGCCCCAGTGTCTGTGTGCCCCCTGCCCATCCCCACGCATGACCGGCCTCCACTCACCCCCCGCAGGGCCAAGGAGATCAAGACCAAGCTGGGCACACTGCTCCAGAAGCCTGACTCGGCCATCGACTTCATCATCCCCTACCCGGAGAAGCCGGAGAAGCCGGCCAAGGCCCAGAAGTAAGTGGGGGCTCGGCGGCACGCGGCGGGCTCCTCGCGGTGCACGCGCTGGCTGCGGGCTCAGCGCCACACAGGTCAAGACATGCCGGGCTGCGTGGAAACCAGCTTTCTGATGGAAACTCAATTTGTGCTTGATGAGATTTCACGTTCATCTGATAGAGGTTTTGCCGGAGGCGTGAGGCACTCGGATTTCTCTGAGTCATCCGCCACGGCACAGAGGTGCCAGCGAGGCGGGGCGGGTGGCTCTGGGGCCGCAGCGTGTCCCCGAGCTGGGACATGGCCCCAGGGCATGCTGAGGCTGTTCCCACCTTGCTGCTTTCACCCCGAGCCCCTGTTCTCCAGCATCCCACGGCTATAACACAGCAAAGCAGAGGAGTAGCTGGAGAGGCTGATGGTTTGTTCTGCAGGGTTAGCAGTTTGAGGGCTGGAGAAGTGTGTCAGGAGGCAAAACAAGCCTTTAAGAAACTAGCTTAAATCTAAAAGCAGAACAGTGTCCTGGATGTAGGCAACAGCCTCACCCAGGTACCCCCAGCCCAGCCTCACCACAAGCCTGGGCATCTGAGCTGCTGCCCCAGCAGCTCTTACACCATCCCTCTGCCCCGACTCGCTGTCACCCCACCTTGTTGTCCCTAAACGGAGCGTCAAAGCTCCTGGTGACCCACCACCCCAGTTCTGCAGCCTCCAAAGCTCTTCCCTGCATCCCTCCCTGTTTTTAAGGGAATGCCTCCCCACTGCATGGTGAGCCCATCTACCCGGGCTTTCTTTACCCCCTCCAGGCCATCCCCGGAGGAGGCTCTGCAGTGGCGCGACTCCCTGGAGAAGCTCCTGCAAAACCCCTGTAAGTCCCCCCCCGCCCGGGGGCACGTCCCCCCATTGCTGGGGTCCCCCCGGGGGGCAGCGGGGACTCGGCCCCCCCCCCCCGGTGCTTAGCGGTGCCTGGCCCCCCGCAGACGGGCTCGCCAGCTTCCGCAGCTTCTTGCGCTCTGAGTTCAGCGAGGAGAACGCCGAGTTCTGGGTGGCCTGCGAGGACTACAAGAAGACCAAGTCCCCCGTGAAGATGGCGGAGAAGGCTAAGAGGATCTACGAGGAGTTCATCCAGACCGAGGCGCCCAAAGAGGTCAGTGACCATGGGGCAGGGGATGCTGCTGGTGGGGATGGGGGATTTTTGGGATGACGCTGTCCCAGAGGAGAGGGATGGCAGCAGGGCATGCTGTGCCATGGCTGAGGGCTTGGAGATGCCACGGCCCACCCCTCACACAGGTGGAGCCCCCATCCCTGTCATGGTCCCATCACAGGTGAACATTGACCACTTCACCAAGGCCATGACCATGAAGAACCTGGTGGAGCCATCGCCGAGCAGCTTCGACATGGCCCAGAAGAGGATCTTTGCCCTGATGGAGAAAGACTCCCTGCCCAGATTCGTGCGGTCGGAGTTTTACCAGGAGTTAATCAAGTAGCAACGCGGCCTGGCTGTGCGAGGCACTCCCTGCGGGCGGCCCTACTGCTTCTGTCTCAGCACCTACTCCTCCCGTAGCCGCTTTGCTTTCCTGACACCACCCTCTAGGAGCACCCAGGAGTGTTGCTAAACACCTGCCCCAGTGCTTTGGACGCTCGGAAGGCCCGACATCTCCTCCCACAGTCTCCTTCCTCCCCTGCAGAAGAGCAGCTAGCAGGAGCCCCCGGGGATGCCCAGCAGCCACGCGGCCATAGGGCAGAGGTGGCCGTGTGCCGGGACGGCTGCGAGGCAGCCCGTCTGCTCCCCGTTGGAGGCAGTACAGAGGATGAAGCACGATCGACTCGTTCAAAACACCGGGACTGTTTAGCAACGCAGCCCTCCTGCCCACTTGCGATACGTACCAAGCTTGTAGTCCCCACCTGTGCTCCCGGAGCCACGCCACCACGGTGGCCAGCGCCGTGCTCGGTGGCACCTTTGGGGATGCTGCTGTAGCTGCTTCCCACTCTGGTTGCTTCTCTCTGCAGTAGGCACGCCAAAGCCATCCTTCTGCACAAACCCAAACCAGGGGCGCCGGTTAGAGGGGAGAAAGTCATGCTGGGGGAGAAGAATGCTGCTGAGCAAAACTGGTCAGAGCCAATTCCAGGGGAAAAAAGAAAAAAAAGCAAACAGCAAAGCCAAAGCCAAAAATGTTGTTGGAAATACAAAAAATAAAACCCAGTCTTCTTGAACAGACGGCAAACTCTGCTGAGTTTGCGAAGCCTGCTTCTCTCTTCTGTCTCCCCGTCTCTGCCCAGGGCAGATGTTTCCATAAAGCAGTCTCGTGATAAGGCCGCATCTTTTCAAGCAATCCAAATGCAGCCCAGTGTGCGCTACAACAGCACATGCTGTCTGATGATGGGGCAAAGGCAACTGCAAAAGGCCGCCAGGGCCTCACTCACCCCCAAATAGGCAAGTTCTCTGACCAAATGTGCTGAATCCTGTTCCTGGGGCCTGGAGGCCTCATCCCCACAATGGTTTCTTGCTGCAGCATCTGAGTGTGAGGAGCACACAGCTGGGGATCGGCCATGTACGTTCAAAGCAAGCGGTCATGCTCCTTGCTAGCGGCTTGGACCAGACCCAGACCACTAAACTTCATCACGAGGCTCCACGCAGCCTCTTCAACACTTTCAGAATTGGATCAAAGCCCCACCAGCCCCAAATATTTGCACGCCGTCACTACAGTGAGGAATGAAAACACCGCAGGATGGGGGCTGCATTTCCCAGGCAGGGATGGGGAGGCAAGGGAGAGATGAAGGTGACCACAGGCGTGCCCACGGCGGTGGCTTCTTCCTGCTGTCGAGTGAACTGGCGGGGAAGTCGGAGTGGAGTGGCAGGGTACGAGGCTGGTGGGCACCTCCTGGGGGCAGCTTCAGCTTCAGTTGCCCCCCGGAGGTGTGGGATCGCCCCACAAGGGTGTGTGGAGAGCAGGAGCAGGGCAGGAGGGCTCGGGCAGCCCAGGTCACGCAGGGCACCCCCACCACCACCCAAACATCTCCACGACGTGGTGCCATGACAAGCGGGTTCAGCACGCTTACTCTGCCTGCTCATGGTGCTACTCACAGAAACGCAAAACCGACCAGGCTCCCGTGCAGAAAGACCCAGACATTTCATTTTCATTGACGCTTTGGCAGCTATTTCCAGATACCCTCACACGTTTCGCAGTTGAACACCGACACTGTCGAGATTTGGATTCTGCTGGATGAAAACCTGGGATGTCACCGGCTGCAGCAGCTCCATGCGGGGCAGGGAGGTGGCACCAGGTACGTACGTGCCGAAAAGAAAGCTGGAGGCCAGAGAGGCGAAACTGCTCTGCTGGGAATCCCACCCCAGCTTGACTTCTGCTGAAAATATCAGAAACCTGCTTTAGGGGTGATTTAACAGGTGCAGGAAGTGACTGGGTGGCCACGAAACATGACCCCCGAAGTGTTTTGGAGTTCCTGTGAAGTTGTGTTTGTGTAGAAGGGTCGTTTGGCTAATTGGCACGCTCGCTCGGAAATGTAGCAATGCCTGTACCGCACAGCCGAGCTTTCTGCAGGCCCAGAAGTGTTTAGGTGGGCTAATACCATCCATCATACCTCTGGTAGCAAATACTTCATGTATTTTGTCACTCTTGCTCTTATCAAGTTTGGCATATATACGAGCACTACGCACATGACATGATACGTCTATACCGTTGCACATACATCAGTATACACACACACATATATACTTGTGTACTCTTAGTGTTGGCAGCCAGATCCCCAGTGAGTCAGTGAGTCCAGATGCAGAGTTTTTGCATACAGCGCTTGGGATCTAAGGGATGAGCGTGAGAGGATTTAGCACGGTCCCCGACACCACCAAAGGAAACCTTGGCCATCCGCCCTGGTGATGCCGACAGAGGCAGGTCTTCCCAAACACCCTCAGAAGTCACCCCGTGCTCTCAGACCATCAGCAGCTCTCCGAACAGGCCTTGTGCTCTCCGAGGCATGCGGGGCGCCCGGGGACCCCCCTCTGCTGTGGGGCAAGACAACCCCATACTGCAGCCGGGGCCGCTTGGGTTAATGCCGGGGCATTGCTGCGTGCACCCTGGTTAATTCAGCGACCGGGCCCTCGCACCTCACCTGCCACAGGGCGAACCGCCCAGCTCTGCCCCGGCACGGGATGGCTGCAGCTGCCCACGGGGGGCTGGGGGTGTTCCAGGGCTCGTCCCAGCCCCTGGTCACGGGCCTGGGCTCCCTGGCAGGAGCGTGCCGAGTGCCCCGGCCAAGGACCGGACCAAGGTTGGAACAGATCGGCTCCTTACACATCCAAGCAGCTGTCTCCCAGTTTGATTGATGGTCTCTGTGTGATTCCCACTAGACAAGTCTCCTGAGTGGTGATGCGGGGTGCTGGTGGGCACTGAGGAACTGGTTGTGTTAACCCACATTCTTGTACCACTCAGTAATCCACATATAAACATGTATTTCTGCTACCGTCTCGATGGACTATTTTTTCTCTTTGCACTGAAGGGGCAGCACACCCTTACTTTCCACAGAGCACTCCCAAAAGTTGTTCCCCAAAGCCCCAGCAAACTGCAAAGGCCTCTGAGAGCTTCGGCTGCAGCAGATGTGGCAGTTTCCCAAGAAACTGGAAAAAGGAATAAAAATATCACCCCGGGAGACTGGCCTGCAGGAAACCCCCCGGTGCCTGCACAGCCCGGGCAGCCTGCTCACCCTCAGCCACGTCGCCGTCAGGCAGCAGCTCTGCACTTGTAGGATTTGCGCCCAGGGCTAGGTCAAGCCCTGAGCTGAAATGTGTTCCCCTCTTGAGCTGTGATAGGGAAAACATCTGTCTGAGGGGCAGCTGGGCCTGCTGCAGGCAGTGAGCGCACCTGGGGAAAGGGAGAGGCTCTCCCCAGCTGCAGTCACGCAGGACACTGGGGGTTTGCAGCAAGGTGCTCCTTTGGGTTCCCCCTTCCACAGCTGTCTCCAGGTTGGCCCCGTGCCCACTCCAGCCCCTTGGCGAGGATGGTTGCTCCCCGTCAGGCAGAGCATGGACCCCGGGAAGCCCAGGACCCCCCCCCAGCCCCAGGCTCACAGTGCTGAGGGATGGGTTCCTCTGCAGAAGAGGACAGCTGAAGGGTATAATGGCCATATATGATTTAAAACAGTCTGAGTGGGACCAGTTACAAAAGACTAATTTCAGAGGAACCTTAGTCAATGAATTGCATCACCATGCAGTCCTTGGTTCACACAATGGCACTTTAGAAGAGACTAATGCAAACATTTTTTATTTAGAATGTATTCATCATTATTTAATTATCAATACATCTTTGCAAGAGTTATCAAGAGTTCCCAGTACCAGGGGAAAATAAAACATAGCCACATGCTCAGCTATGTTCAGAGTTTTAGCAAGCCTCTCCATCTTGTAGCTGAACATGCAGGGTGGTATGTGTCAGCACACTAATCAATACAAAATAAAGCAAATGTTAAAAGAGATGCTTCATTGTGGACCTCAAAGCACCTACTGGAGAACCACAGCCCTCCCCTGCCATACCAAAACCCCAGTGTGAGAACAGATGTCTAGACTGGGGTGTCAGAGAAGCAATTTCCAGCTAGAGAAAGGCCAAGGGGAGAGCACCATCGCCAGCCCAGGAGCAGTAACAAGGGCAGCATATTCCTCCTACCACCTTCAGGACAAAGTGAGTAATGCAATTACTCAACCACAAACTCAAATACATAACATTTTATTTTTTTTTCTCAAATACTCCCAAGCAGGGCCTTTCCTCCTCAGCTGTTGTGGTAGCGGTCCTATTCCATCACCAACTGCTTCATACAAGTCGGGGCAGGCAAACCTGAATTCAGATGGCACTCCCAGAGATAGTAATGCACAAGTGTCGGTCTGGGAGAAGGAACGTGTTCCTGTTCTGCTCAGCTATGGTATCAGGATGGCATTCTAAGTCTGGGAGCACAAAGGATATAAATATGCTTGAAATAATGAACTGCCTGTAAAATAATAGCTCTGTACAGCCCTAGAAAAGATCCTTGGCCAGCTGCAACTAGATGCTACAGAGAGAAAAGCGGCTGAGGGGAGAGCTTTCATGCAGTTTGGGCTGTGATGACCACAGGAGGCTGTTTGCTAGTCTGAAAAGTTCTGGTCTCCAAGAGTAGGAGCTTCTCGCACGTCCGATCACTGTAATGCAGCACAGCCCGAGTTCTGAGCAAATACTACTGAAAGCCTAAACATCTGGGAGCAATATGAACAGCTAAGGAGCAGACCGAGTCTTTTTCACTTAAGCTGTTGCTGGTTAGAAAGGGGAGATCTCAGTCCCCACCACTTCCCTTGGCCTCCCCTGCCCCTTGCTAGGTGTCACACCGCAACCTGGCAGGACTGGTCCCTTCGTGGTTAGTGCTGGGCTCAAGTGTGTGCGCCCCTTCCCTTCCCTACTGCTCCTGCCCTCCCGGGCTTGGTGCTCGTCAGGAACTGCGGGCGCGCAATGATTTCGCCCAGCTTTCACGTCAGACTCCAGGGCTCCTACGCAGGTGGAGTCAGAGGAGGGTTTGCTACACAAACTGAGCCTGGCTTGGGTTACAAATGCTGGCTGTTGCATGACATGGGACACAACTGGGACATTAGACAGCTACTGAAGACAGCTCTGTTGCTTCATGCCAATGAATGCTTTTGCTGCCAAATATTTCTTTGCCTGCCCAGCCTGCTCCTGGCCTTGCTGCAGGTTCAAGCACACTGAGAGATAATGTTGGAGTTGCAGTCTAAGGTGTGAGTGTGGGTTCTTTGGCAGCTTTCAGGCCCACAGCCAGCACCAGGTGGGCTGACCCAGTCCAGGTAGTAGGGGGACTTGAGGAAACGGCGGTAAGAATCCTTCTCCATGAGGGTGAATATTTTTCTCTGAGCCTCATCAAAACAGGAAAGCGTAGGCTCCAGCATATTGTGGCTCGTTTTCTCCCTTGTGCATGAATCCAGGTTCACCTGTGTGGGCCAAAGGGACAGCATAAATAGAATCTGTCCCAGAAATGGTTAGAAATTATAAGGGAAAATCCACGTGCCTCCCAACTCCACTGAATGTGCTTAATCTGTCCTTGATGGGCAGTGGTCTGAACTGTCTGACAGACACCCTGCAGCCTTCACAGAATCTGTGCAGCTGGATACCAACGCACCTCTGCTGCCAGACAAGCTGTCAGTGCAGACTGACACATATTCCTCTGGGGTGCAGCCAGACAGAAAACTCAAGCAATTTCATGGGAGCAGCTGGAACACTGGCAATCACGGTCCTCTTGGGCTTCTCCCATTTGAGTGTGCATGTGTGGTGGCCACATAATTAAACGCACTTTCTTTCTATCCAAGTTAAACATTAAAGCAATAAAAATGACACCATTTACTTGCTAAGTAGAAGAGAAGCAGCACCCTTCAACTCTTGTGACACTACCAAACTTCTACTTCCCTGTGCTTCTGGCCTGTTTCAGGATTTAGGGTAATACCTATGCCCAAGAGACGTTCTGCATACACACCTCTTTTGTTGCCTGCACAGAGATGAACTCATCATAGATCTTCCTGGCTTTGGGACTGAGCTTGGCTGGCGACTTGGTTTTCTTGTACTCCTCACAACTGACCCAGAAATCGATGTTTTCCTCACTGTACTCAGATTTGAGAAAAGCACGGAAGGCAGCCAGTCCTCCTACAGATTGTTTAAAGGAAAAACAGAAAAGGTAAGAGTCCTACCTGTGAAACCCAGAGCCTCACCAAACAACAAGTCTGAATTCTCCCTCCCAGAGCTGATTGAACAAGTCCCCTGCCACTGGCAGCTGGCAACATCCCCTGCCTCCACAGCAATAGCTCATGCAAGCCAAAGGAGGCTGGGATTCATGCAGGGACATCACACATGGGATCCTCAGCTGCCTCATCCCACACTGTGACCTCCAGTGGCTCAGCCAGGACAACGCAAGCACCCCGTGTGTTCCCAGGAGGCCCCGAGGAGGCAGCTAGCACACGCTGCAGGCTCTCGGGCCATGGGAACGGCGTGAAGGAAACCTCAAGGACATCAGTGTAGTCTGGAACCGACAAGAAGACTAGGTCTCCCATGGGCTCAGCGTGCAAAAAGTTTCTCCACTTTTTGCTCTTGTTTAACCCAATGTTAACTGCGTGCTGCAGTCTTGCCGCTCCTAAAATCAGCTTGCACAGGGCTAAAACAGTTGCCCTCACAAAAGGGACTGCTCAGCAGTGGGCCAAAGCCCCACTCATGATACAGCAGGATCATCCCTTGGATCTGAGAAACACATCACCACCCGTCCCAAAGCAGCTACTGTGTGCTGCTAAAAGACAAAAAGCACCATCCCGTGCCCCCCCCAGGGACTGCAAAGCACACCGACTGCAGGAAAAACCCTCACCATCTCCAGCAGAAGCACACGCTTTACTTACTGTCATGGTGGATCAAGTTTTCCAAGGACTCTGCCCACTTTTTGACTTCCTCTTGGCTAACCCTAGCAGGACACAAAGGGAGAAACACACAAAATATTAAATGTTTTAAAACCACTACCCCTTGTCCTGTCGCTACACTCCCTGACAAAGAGTCTCTCCCCGTGTTTCTTGCAGACCTCCTTTTGTAGGATCTCAGATCCAACCAGAGAAATTCCAGTTTGCAATCTCCCTCACCAGCCATGGTCTGGAAGGGAATTTTCCTGTAAAAACTGTTGACTTTATGATTATTTTATGATTGCCTGCATCTGCCACTCAGGCATGGACCTGGGATCACTTTTACAGGTCATATCAGTGAACTCCGAAGAGCTGATTTATTTAATCTGTCAGAGAAGCACTAGATACATGGAAAAGAGAAGAACCTGGGTAAATGTAAGCCATGTTTGCACTTCTGTGTTTGTTCCTCTCATCACACCAGCATATCCTAGGGCTGATCTGTTCCAAGAGCATATCTTGGCCTTTGGAGTCCTCCTTGCAAAGGACATCTACTTGCAGCTCACTGAGAGCTGTGGTATCTGGCAGGTCTGTTTTCTCTGCCGCGATTTCTGTGCAGCTGTGTGGACCGTTACACAAATCCAACTCAAAGAACCAGCGGGTCTGATGCTGAAATGTATCGAGCTGGGTCTTGGGATAGCCTTATTCCCCTGTGCAGGAGACTGCACGAGCCTTTCAGTGTGCACATGCATTCTGAATCACAGAAATGTTGGCAGAAAGAAACCTCTGGAAGTCTCTAGTCCCACCTTCTTCTTGGAAGGGGACTACCAATACTTGAGGACTATAGACACGCTGGATTCAAACACAAAGGCATTCGGGAGGTACTAAAAAGCAGCAGTAGAAATGCAAATGAGTTCAGCTCAGTGCGGGAGTAAACACCACATTGCAGCCAGCCTTTGCTTAGCTACAAGGCAGCATCTGCTCTTACCTCTGGCTCGGAGATAGTTTCTCCTTCTTGCCCTGGGAAGAGCTGTAGTCACAGGAGTCTGACTTCTGCAGCAAGACACCCAGACGATGCTTCATGTCTTTGGCACTGAAAGACAGTTCAGGAATGCCGTGAAGGTAATGTATTACAACTCCCTCTGCAGCCTCCTCGCCTGCAGTAAGCTTGTTCAGCATTGTTCAGTCACACAAACGCAGGTCACAGCTAGCGATTCCAGTGCTGACTTCTCACTCCTCAGAGTGCATATTTCAGTTGCTAAACAAATACAGCAAAGTCAGAGAGTTCATTTTCCACCTTCAACAGCACAATCTTGCTGCTGAAAAGGTCAACAGCCTGGAGGGAGGTCTGGCAAAGGTGGAGGAGCTGCTGTTTTACTGCTGATCAGGTAAAATATTGTGATAGAAAGGTATTGCTGCTGGGTACATGTGTCACACACCACTTCTCCCTGAACTGAATTGCCCAGCTAGCTGGTGTCTGGCTCTTAAATGCTTACTGATCCTTCCCTGCACCCCTCGCCATCTCCCTCCCTGCCACCCCACCCGGCTATGCCAGCAGCGGGGCCATGCCAGGCCAGCCCCCCTGGGCAGCCGGTGTGACATGGAGGGAAGGGAAGGAAGCGAAGAGCTAGGGGCAGGATCATGTGGTGAGACCAGGGGTGAGCCAGGAGCTTCATCACAACCAGCCCACGCTAACTGCAAGTTGTTCCCTTGCCCTACAGCAAGCTCCTACATGGATGCAAGCTGAATTTTGTTCTGCTCTTCAGTGTGCTCAGGGCAACTGTTGGCTGAGTGCACAACCTAAATATACAGCTGGTATTGCCTTCAGCATCTCTCTGCATTTCCATTCAGTTTAAGGACGAGGGCATAGGTAAATCAGCCTTGCTTGCTCAGGGGCACAAGCCCTGGCTTGCCTCAAGGTGTAATGATAGCATAAGCAGGAAATTTTCCTCCTGCTCCTCAGATCATAGCCTAGAAAAGAGCAGAGGAACGTGCTGTGGGGCTGAGCTGCAGTAGCTGCTCGGCCTGCCAGTCAGAGCACTGTCAGCATTCCCGGCCGTATCTTATCTCACTGCCTGCTTGTGCTCATAAACGTTGTCTTAACAGCTTGAGCAGTCAGCCCTCTTTCAATGGCACAGGGTGAGAGTGAAAGAAACTCTTAACTTCTCCCATGGAGAATAGTGACCAGGGTGAACACCCCGGCATCTCTGGCAGTAACGGGATGCTCGGCAGTGCCCGACGGGCTGCCTCTCACGGCGCCGCTATCCACCACCAGAATCGGACCGCTCTGGTCTGCAGGAAGGAGGCAGCAGAAGGAAACAAGGCACTGCTGCTTGCAGCACGTCCTGCAGCTTTCTAAGACATGGAGATTCTCTGGGGATTCCTGGACAGAGGTGGATAAAAGATGTGCACTTCGTTTCTTTACATTTTTGCCTTTTTTTTTTTTTCCTGTCAATGTTTCCTTCAAACTGGGGAAGAAGGGTGTTGGTACGTTTTGTTTTCAAAGCCACCATGGGGAGCTTTTTCCCCCAGATGAGAGCAGGGTGAATCTCAGCTTGTACTTTCCCAGCCCTCCTCCGTCGCTCAGCAACTGGGAAAAAGCCCGAGGAGCTTGCCGTGGCGGCTCTGCAGGCACACTCCGGGCTGTGGGGCAGGTCGTGCTGCCAAGGGCCTGCCCAGGTGCACGATGGCTCCATCAGCACGGAGATGCCTGCCTGGTGCCACACACTGCGGGGCACGGCCCCACACTGGCCCCCAAGTCATGTTTGTGGGGGTACAGCCTGACCCCACACCAGCCCCGCACTGGCTGGGTCTCTGGTCCTGCCATGCTCAGCTCCTGCATTTGGGCTGGGTTTTGAGGGATGACCCTCGACTTTTGTGGAGTCTTGTCTGCCTTGCTTCCCCCTCACAGAAATCAAGACAAGAAAATTCACCAGAGAAAAAAGGTTCAAAGGAGAAAGGGGCGCAAAGCTTGCAGCAGAAGCAGCTGACAGGAATATCAAGATGTGGCAGTGCTGTGAGCTGCTTGTTTTGCTGGTAGGGAGGACGGGTTTAGAGTCCCCATTGTTCACCACAAAACCTTCATGCGCTGCTGTTTCTGACTAACAGAAAAAAGCTTGTAAACAAACATTTGTATCTAATCTTACAAAAGAATCAGAGCCAAATCTGCCACTTCTATTTCAGACACGACGTGCAATAAACCCCTCTATCTCCAGACTAACGAGCCCACAACAGATGCCCAGAAATAAACGGTACCTTTTTAAGCAAGTGGCTGGCAGTGCAGCGAGTCCCTTGCACATCTTGCTCCCAAGGTTGGTTCTGTATTCCAGGAAAAAATAACAACGCCGGAGGCGGCAGCGGCTGCGTGCAGGTCCTTCGCCGGCTGACGGGCTTTAGTCTGGTGTGTGAGCCAGCTGCTCCAGCTCTGCTGTGTTTTATAGCCTAGCCCAGCCAGCCCAGCAGCACTCGGTGACCCAGTCAGCAGCCGGCACAGCAGCAGCAACCGTCCCCTTTCTGCCCACCCAAGAGGAAGAGGCTGACGTATAAGCTGAGACAAAGGGCTGAGAGGGATTGAAAACCTTACCAGAATTGAAGCAGGGTGTCTGGCTGCAGAGGAGGATTCTTTTAAAAGGACGGAAAAAGCTCCAGGGGCTTTCCCCTATTGCAAAAGGTGGAATGGTGTGGATGAAAGGTGGGGGAGATTTCAGAGGGGCACAGACAGTGAAAAGGGTCAGAGAATCAGTTCTGAGAAGCGTGGTGTGCTTTGTCAGCTCCTCTTTTCATTTTCCTATTTAAATCAACCTAGGGAAAATAAGGGACAAGGATTTTAAGCACAAAAGGTTCACATAGTCACAACAAATGCAGAAACTGAAGCTCCAAGGAAACAGGAATGTAAATTCACCAGGAACTACCCAGGCAGATAAAGCTGTCCTATTCTAGTCTAGAGGCACGTGGATATGTGCCTTTGGTGAGGCTGAAAGAAAAGGTCTGAGGGGCACACGACTACTGAAATACAAAATGAGTTAGCGTGTCCCAGCACATTTATATGTAAGGGCAGCTCACACACGTACAGGAAGAAAAGACAGGAGGTTGAGAACATGACTGCCTTAGGTACATGGGTACCACTAGTACATTACTTCTCCATTTGCCCCTAATCCAAAGCCAGGCCTTGGTACTCAGGAGTATCTGGGTACCCAAGGGAAGATGATACATTAAAACAATAGGAATAATGGTGTCTCCTCAGAGAGGACTTTCTGGCAGTGTTGAGGCTACTATGTGCTAATGGATGAACCCATGAAACACTTGGTTATGGGGATGTTCGGCGGTGACTGCACTGCCTGACTCTGGTTAGTCCCAAAGGAGAGCAGAATGACTCCAGCTATGCCACTTATCCTCAGTCCTAGCAGGGCACAGAAGGCAGATGCAGGCTGAAAGCACTCCTCTGAAGAGAGAGAATTGGCTGATATTTATTGAGTTGCTGCTCAGCACAGCCTGTACCATCATAAGAGGGTATCACACGCCATCATGCACATATTCTGCTCCTGATATAAAACAAAGAAGCTTCAGTTTAGCAGCAGGCTGTCTGCCCATGTTACCCACTGTTGGGCTCTCTCTTCCCAGAAACCTTTAAATACCTTGCCCATAACCTGCAAAAGTTTCAGGGTGAGTTTTTCTCTCCCTTGCCTACAGCCAGCAGCATGGAAGACCCAAACGCTGGACGAGTTTACCTGCCTTGGCATACTGCATCCCCTCAGTTCATTAACTGTGCCGAAAGGCAGTGCTCTAATAAACTTTAAAATGCTTTTGTACTAATGGGACTATCTTGTTGCCAGACCTGGGGTTTGCAGTTCCTGCACTGTTAGGACTAAAAGTTAGCTGTAGCACAGGGCACTGTAAATCCTGAGCTCAGTGGAACTGTAGGAAGTGACTGAACACTGCCACAGTTGGTGCCAAAGCTCTCTGATGTCTCCTGTTTGGGGAGAAGAGACACCAAAGAGCAGAATATAGCCAAGGAGAAAATTCTTAATTAATTAAGCAAATTAAATAATTATTTTTTATCTCACACTTGTAAGCTACTATTGCTGTTGGTGTGAGACTTTAGCTCCCAGCTCAGGAAGCTGCCAACAGGCTGCTTGCTTGCTAGGACAGGGAGCGTGTGTGCAGAACACAGACATTCTGCATTTCCTCTGCAATTTGGTGTGCTCAGGAGTTTTGGAATCTCACCCTTCTCTGCGGATTGTAAGCACATTGGCTGTGCAGTCCTAATAACACTCAGAGGAATGATGGTGTTGTCAACATGAACTCACCTGCTGGATTCCCCAATTTCTGCGTGAGAAGGCTGTGAGAATAATAAGAATTGTCTAACTCTGCTATCTCAGTGGACAGCAATTAAGAAATAAGCAATTTTCAATTAAGACCATGCTCCCAGGACCTGGTATGCAGACTCCCAGAACTGCAGCATTTGAAATTTTGACTTTTCCAGTTCATCAGCACACATTTGTTCAGTCTATTCCCCCTGTGAGGAGTTTGGGTTTGTATACTGCATCTCCTCTAAGCTGTGCGCCCCAGCTGTTGCAGTTTAATATCATCTTAGCCGCTCCAGCTGATACCCAGTGAAAAATAGCCCCTTCCATCTCTTACTCCTGCCTTGATACACAGGCCTCTTCTCCCAGGGCACAGGCAGGGCTGTATTTAACACCAAAATCTCCTTCCTGCAAGCTAGGAAAGCAGCAGCTCAGGCCAGTTCGTATGTTTGCTGTGGAACCTCTGGCTCGCTTCACCTGTGGGCAGAGAATTACGGAGAAATCAGCAGTGAGGATGGGCTGTGGGTGTGCAAGGCTGTGGGTGGGGGCACCCTGGCCCATACATCCCTAAGAAATACCGCTGCGGCCTTGAAACATCACGCAGTTGAAAGAGAGAAAAAAAAACTGAAGAGCATGAAGTAAATGCCAAGAAATTCCTCACAGTGGCCTGGGAGATGCAGCTAGAGATGGAGACATTAAACAGAGCTTTCCCCCTCATCCCCATTGCTAGGGAACGGTTCGCACACATGCTCGCCTGCCCCCACGCACACATACAAGTGCGTGTGGGATCCGTCCCTCGGCTCCCAGCCGCCGGCCGTGGGAGGAGGCAGGGAGCACGAGGAGAGCTATTTCGGTGGTCATTGCCCAGAGACAAGCTACCGCAGGCTGTTGCCCTCCCGATAGCACAAGGCTCTCCCATCTCGGTCCCTTCCCCTCTCAGAGCAGCGGGGCTGTGGGGTGGAGGAACACGCAGGGGTGATGGCCGCCTTGTGTCCCTGGAAATGGAGAAGGGCGTGACACGGGTGTTGTGAGGACGTGCTGCCGGGACAGAGCCTCTCCTGCTGCTGCCTTCTTCCCTGGGCATTCGGGTCTTCCCGTTTGGGTCTGAGTTGGGATGAATCAGCACATGTCTGTGCATGACCCCGCAGGCAGCTGTATGCCCTGTCCTGGGGCTCTGCTGGGGCCTGACCCCTAAAAAAGGCACGTAAAGGCCGAGTTTGTCTCCAGTGGGTCCCCTGGCCAGCAGAGGGATTCCCAGAAATGGCATTCCACAGCGCAGGGAGGAAATAATTCTTTCCCATGTCTCTGCAATGCACTGCCTGACTTCATGCATGACCAGCGCCATGAACCTCACAACAGGCCCAGAGGCAGCCTCTGAAGGGAAAGCGCTTGTTCCCAAATCAGCCCTGACACGAGGGGTGACTCACGGTGCCGCCACATGGGTAACTCGCTGCTCACACACCGAGCTTCTGCAAGTACGTGTATGTATCTCCAGGCTGACCCAGTCACCTTTTGGCTTTCCTTGGCTAAGGTAAAGATGAGCTTTAAAGGCAAAGCAGCTTTGATTTGTTGTTGCAGCTCCTTGCCGAGCCTGCTCCTCTCTGAAGTGATGCTCTGTGGATGCTAGCATATTCAAGAAGCAGGTCACCTAACCCCATCTTCACATCAGTTCTACAACCAAACACACAACTCAGGCAATTTCCCCATACTCTCAGGTATTTTCTACTTGCACATGCATCTACCTAAGCAGATCTTTGTCACTTCTAAGTGCCTGCAAATTCCTAATCCTTTGACTTCAACCCTCAGCTTTTGGGTTGCCTACTTATGTTACTGCACTAAGAAAGCTGAGAAAAATCAGAATAACATATTTAACTTTGCATCAGAGGAAGAATTTTGTTTAGCCCAAATGGACTTTCTTCTCCTGGTTTGGGTTTGCTAATGAAATAGTTTTTTTGGTCTGACTATTGTTCTTGTTTCTGGGCATCAGACAACAGAAAAAGCTCCAATTTGAGTAATTTGCCTTCCAGTTTCCCATATCTCTATCTTATCATCCATTTTGATTAACAGCCCCTTAAACATTTCCTCTTAATCACTAAGAATGTTTTGAATAACACTGGACCACAAACCAAGCCAACATGTGCCTATGTTGTGATGCTTTCCTAATACTTTGAAATGTCTCATTTACCCAATTTTAGTCCATTTAATATGGATTTTATGATATTTTAACCCAAATATTCATAGCAAGTCAGATTCATTTATAAATCTTTCACCACCACAAGTGCCTCTGAAAAGCATCATTAGGTTTGTTGGAAAAAGTCTATTTTTCCATTAAATCATGTCAGCTGGTATCAATTATATCACCTCCTTTCCAAATGAGCCTGCTCTCATTCATACTAATAGTGTTCCTGCACTGATCAAAAGGTTAAAAGCTTCATGACTATATAGCTTACCACCTCTTACAGTACGGCTTTCCTCCGGTCTCTTTTTATGCCAAAATGTATTAAAAATGACCATTCTTGGTCCCGAGAGCTCTTCAGCCTATTCCTCCAAGAATCTTGGTGCAGCCCCCAGGCAGGGACACACGTGCTGTATGCTTACTGTCTGCAGCTTACTGGGAAATCCGCTATCGAGACAGGAGCAGTGATGGACAATATCAGCACAGGAGCTAAAATTGGTTTATGTACCCCTCACTTGGGGACCCCTCACTCATGGGCCGACCGCTTCACCTGAAAGTGCCCTAAGGTACGGGGAGGAGGCGGCAGAAAGTGAGGCAGGAGGAGGGTGGATGCGTCAGAAATTTAGAGCATCAGCTCCTTTACGTACAGTGTACAGCTGAAACACTCCTCGTTCCTTCTGCGCCTTAGCAACCCAGCTGTGCAGGGACTTCTCTTCCACAGCTTTAAAAAGCCCCAATGTGGCTGAGGTATCTTCTGGCTAGACAGTTACTAAAAGATGTGAAGTTCCAGGCTGTAAGGCTAAATCTTTCATAGCTGCAGGTCTAGATAGATCTGTCTTAACCTTGCACAGACCTTTCTTCCTCCCTTCGCTTATCTTTCCAGTGGCAGCTGAGCAGGATTAGAGCTGCCACTGCACAAAGGCCCATGCCAGGGAACAAAGGCTACAGCTTTGTTCAGGAGGGCAAAGCCCAGAGGACGTTTTATCAGTGGGGTCATGGCTCAGCATCCAAAGCATGTTGCTTACTGCTCTGGTCACAGTTCAGTTGTTTAATGCTCTGAGCCTGCTCACAAAAGGCAGCTTGGAAGCAGCGAGCATCTGTCAGTGCCTGCCTCAAGGGTATGCCGGTCATTTAAAAGGTGATGTCTGACAAGTCCGCGGGTGGGGTTGCAGAGCACCATGACTGCAGGCTAAAGAAGCACAAAAGCAAGGACAAGCACCTGCTCTGCGTGATCCCAGCCTGATGTGGCCCCAGCGTGGAGGGCAATTCTAAAAGGTGCCAGGTAGCCAATGGATCCGCCAGCCCCGGGGCGTGCTCCTCCCAGACTGCCGGGCAGCTAGCTGAGAAATCACAAAAAGGAAGCGGCAAAATGAGATTGCACGGAAAAAAAACGGCTGATCCCAGCCTGAAGTTCTTCGACCTGCGGCTTGGGGGTGAATCAGACAGAATGAAATCACAGGTAGTAAACACACAGAGTAGCACAAACGTGGAATTACAACACTGGGAAAATGTCACTTGCTGCAGAGGCTGACTGCACAGAAAGGCGTACAGTGCATAACAGACAAGCAAAGACTACTGGAAAACAATCACTGCTCAGTGAGCTCTGTTTTGCCAGGACCTCTTGCTGCTCAAAATGTATGTTACAGCAGACTGTAAATCCAAGCAGACCTGAACTCCACTGTGCCACAGAAAAAAAAAAAAACCAACAGAGACAGGGCTGTGAGCAGCTACCTGTGGCACATGGTGCTCAGCTGTGCCCAGCAGCTGATGCTCACGGCTCCATGCTGAGTGACAACATCTAATGCTTCATCGTTTAGAAATGCCTGCTTTTTGCAAAGAAGAAACAAACGGTCCTATTGTTACACTTCATCCTTCTGAAATTCTCAGCAGAACGCATGTGGCTGAGATCTTTCTGTCTCTTCTGAAAGAGCGTTTGCCCATCTGCTACTCCGCACGCTGACTGGATGCTGAAGATGGCAGTTCCTGGCTCAGCTGGCAGGACTCCTGCAACCTGACGTCCCAAGGCACATGTGCACTCTGGTGTTTCACCTGGAAACCAGTTTAACCACAGGAAGAAAAATAAGGGCTTTGCACCTGTTTTGAACCAAGCCTCAAGCACCAATAACTGGCTCTTCTAACGCAGGATTGCTCAGAAACTTCCACGGGGTACGGTCTCTAAATGAAGTGATTAAAATATAATATAAATAAATTAAGAGATGCCAGGAAGAAATGCAGTTTCCACAGCAGTGCCTTGGCACTTGTGGCCAAGAGCAGTCCACGTGCCTAGTGATATTAGAACAAGTCTTCCTCTGTCCCTTGCTTGATGCCTGCACTGCTTTACCACTGCTGGGGAGAGCTCCCACGTCTTGCAGATACCGGAGTCAATGCCAGGCCTTGTCCAGAGGAATAATGGAGCTGAGGGTGCAGGACCAGGGGCTTTGGCAGCACTAAGGCAAGTGTGAGTGCCAGCAATGCCCTGCCTCCCCAGAGGAACTGCTGCAGGATGCCACACTGCCAGTGACTGGAGGTGACAAGCCCAGAGCACTTCCCTAGGGCTGGGGCATCAGAGAGCTGCCCAGGTTCAGGAGGCCTGCTGGGAGTGCCACAAGCTCTTCGTGTAAAGCAAGGTGCAGTGCAGACAAGTAACAACCAACTAATCATGCTGGGACAGTCAGGGATCAATATCCCTCTGGACTACACAACAGGAACCTGACAAAGCAGTCCTTAAACTGTCAGCCACAGGGGACCCGTGGTACCAAGGATATAACACAAGTGCCAAAGGAGATGCTGCCCTGGGTGTTCTCAGAGACAGACCCAGGAAGGTATATTTCGGACCCAGATTCTCTCAGATCATGTGTGTTCAGATCCAAGGTACTATTTCTGATCGCTGCAGAGGCAAGCTAGCTCTAAAGACCAGCATGGCTCCGAAGGGAGTTGTGCTGTTCAGCATTATTGTGGAATAAATTGACTGCTATCATGTACTAAGCGCTCAATATTCCGTAAGCATGGAGTGTTTATCTTATTTGTGCATCACTGGAAACTGCAAGCCTCTGGTGAGGGCAGCACTGACATACTGTGTTTCCTTGTTTTTTGTCATTTTTTTTTTTTTTTAAACAATGCTGCAGTTCCAGTCAGTCCAGCTAAACCTCACCCACAAAATTATTACAGGAGATTGTGATCCTCAGCCCAGTTTCAAGGGCTAGCCCCACATGGAAAGGATTGCCAGACACAGACTCAGACTTGTTACAGACAAGCACTAGATGCCCCCATACGAGCAAAACCTCCCCGGGCATTGCTAGTTCTCTGCCTCTGTCACTGAAAAAGTCTCACACCACAAGCACACCATGCTCTGCATTCCTATCCACGCTGTGAGACATGTCCTACCTCATCCCATCAGCAACCCCCAGCTGTATATATGGGACCCTCTGTCATATGAGCACCAATGTCTTGGGGTGGCTATGGAGGTAAGGCCACGCTGAAGGAGCCATGCTGGCCAAAAAGGGGAAAGACTGGGGTCATGAGAGCTGGAAAGGAGGAGAGCAGGAGGGAGAAAAGTGGTCAGTGACGTACAGAGGGGGCAGGAGGCTATGTGAGAAGCCCTAGAGATGAGCCGTGGGAAGGAGGAGGATGCATCCCATGGCATCTGGACAAGATGATCCTTGGGAACACTGTCTGACAGCCAGGGATCTCCTGGGAGACTCGGCTGTGTCCGGAGGGAGCACGTGCACGTGCTGAGCAGCCTTGCTGCCCTGCAAGGGAGGCTGCAGAGCTGAAGCCAGTGCCCCGGGGCTTTGGGGCCATGTGGTGGGACCTCTGGAGGAGCTGTGCTAGGCACAGGCCTCCTGCACAAGCCTTCTGCTCGGCAACATCTCCAACTGTCTCTATTATCTCGTGCTTGAGATCCATAATGGAGAATCACTTATGTTCTCTCTGACTAAGAGCAGCTAAAAATAGCGCTAATATAACAAGGATGAGAGATGAATTTACAAAGTGGAGCAAGAAAGCCCAGAAGCCCCTCGCAGTCATTACATGCTCCCGCAGCTCTCGGCTGTGCTTGTCAACTGTAAATGCACTTGCTGTTTGTTAGGGAAAGAAGGAAATTGCACAAGACAGCGCCATACGCCTGGGAGACTTCATGGTGGAGTGATTTCTTTCTGTCCCTTCTCCTTTTAGCACTGCTCAGTGTTACCTACCTTGCAGCCCCGCGTTCTTCAGCCCCCCGGCACCCTTCCTACCAAAATACGTGGGGCTCAGCTGCCAGCAGCTATGCACAGAACATCTGGTAAGGCATCACAGCAAGCCTTGTGCTGGGAAAGAACAGGCTGATAATCTGCCATTTTCCAAATCATCGAGAAGCTACAAAGAGGCATTTTTTCCTTGTCAGAGGCAGACACTGCCCAGAACATGCATGGGCCTTTTCAGGCTAACCCTCAGGTAGGGTGTTGCAATTTCTGCCCTGTGGGGAGGGCCTGTCCCCTCTGATGTGGGCTCATTAGCAGCTCAAGCTTCGAATAAGCTCTGTGGATTTCTTCTATTTTTAAACACTTTTTGATAAACGAAAAGCAGAAGCCTCGGAAGAGGAATCAGCCAAGAGCTCAGTCTACCAAATGAGCTGAATCCCTGGTGCCCACAGTCCTTCAGATGGTGTGGCAGGTGCTGCTGGCTGCACCGTGTCTCAGCTTCGGAAGGGGAACATGGAAACAAACCGACTTGCACCACACCACACCAGCTGCCCAGACACCTCTGCTAAGCTGCAGGAGCTCTGAGCTTAAGCCTTATCTTTACAAAAAGGTCATTTTCCCTCACAAGTTCAGCCCTTTGAATCTGAGGGCCAGGGTGACACCGCTATCTGGTGCTCCCACCTGTCTCACACCCGTGCTGGGTCTGATCACACTCTGCTCTGCATAGTGCTGTGCAGACACTAGGCAGTCCCTGCCCCACCGTGAGGCTAATGCAAAGGCAGTGGCTCTTTTAAACTCTCGGAATCGTTCTGGAGACTTTCGGGAGTGCTTACCTCTCCTGTTTTAACAGATAGGGGCTCCAGGGAAGCTATCTCGCAGTCTGTGCTGCTTTCACAGTGACAAGCAGCTGATGCAAAGCAGGATCAAAGGCAGTTCGGGGAAAATAACTTGGGTAGAGGGAGGCCTGGCTCGCTCCCCCATAGCCACAATAAAACATCTGATGTCTCCCTTCTCTGCACTTCATCACGTTCCTGCTGCCTCTGTGATTCATATTATGCAACTGATTGACTTTGCAAGATATGAGAACAAAGTGTCTCCTCGGCCTGTTCCCTGATGCGCATTAAGTGTGTTAGATTGGAAGGCCGAAGCAGAAATCAAAACAAGCCCTCGAGCCTGGTTTCTCTGCTAATCACTGCTGCTCACACACTTGTTACGCTGAGGGACTCAGCGCTACAGCAATCTAAAGGCGACATCCTGGGCATGCTTTCATTGGTCTGCGGAGCTGTTGTGTTGCAGCTTCCCCGTGTGCTGTGGCACTTTCTGTATCGAGCAAAACTGTCTTCCAATAGGATTTTTCTCCTTGAGGGCTAATGAGCATCTCTTGAAGCAGCCTCTGATCAACTAGATATGAAGGACGTTAGCCAGGAGACACAGACAGCTGGCAAGACAGCTGCACCCCTATGACAAAACGTCACGGAGGAAGGACTGCAACCAAAGGCATCCTCTGCTCAAGCAGTGCCATAGCCTCTGAAAGCATGGCTCAAACTATATCTCACGAAAGCTCAGCTTGCTCCTGCTGAAGAACTCACTCCCTAGGGTCATCGTATTTCAGTTTAGTATCTGCTGCCCAGTGCCACATGCCCAGGGCTGGGCTGTCAAAGGGACTTCACACCATGATGTTCGTAATAGGATGGAGCAGGCACTGTCAGCAGATGACACCCACATCACATACCTCCATAGGCAGGGTACATCAACACGACAGCACTGAGCTTAACAGAGTTACTCCAGTGCATAAAATCTGGTGTTGACAGGAGAGGTTTTTGCTTCTGTTTTTCTCCATTTTCCTGTATCCAGTGGCGGAGTGCCTTTATATATGGCTCCTGGATAACAGAGGCTGAATCCTGCTGTGCTGCTTTACTGCTTTTTAAACTCTGTAATATATGTGCACTTCGTCCAAAAAACATCAGTCCAGTAGGGGAGACAAGCTGGACTCTCAGCAGCGGAGACCGAAATGGGCTCAAATTTTGAAGACATTAGCTCTAAAATGCGGTTCGTCTTTGTTCTGCATGAGTCACACAAGGTAATGTGCAGCAGAGGCTGGAAGGGGAATGGAAACAGCTCTAAGAGGGGAACAATTTTTTTCTTCAGTTTACTTTTCATGTAGTCTAGAGTTGTTCATGAGTTGTTCCTTCAGTCCATAACAATATCTGCTTGATATCACAAGATAACCTACCCTGAACCTCAGGCTGACCTGCCGTACATGCTCCGGTATTATTATACAGGGATATGGAAGTTATTCTCAACCAATTTTTATCCCGCTGCTAATGTATTTTCAAGAAACCTGTTTTAGTACTGGTGCAGAAACAATTTATCTCAAGCATCCTCTGTGGATGAACTACCTGGTCCAATTACCCAAAGTTTACAATTCAGTGAAGCAAACGCTTTGTTCAGCACCGAGCCCATCAGATCAGACCTCCAAAGGGCTTGACTGGAGACATACCCCCTTCCTAATCCATCCAGACTCTTCAAATATTCAGCCATGGAAAAACAGTGCTGAATGCTAGCAGCCATAGAAATGCTGAATGCCGAGCCACGTACAGAGCTCAGAAGCAGGGTAAATAGAGGCATGGCAGTGAGAAAAAGCACAGAGAATGGCAATGTGAGCAGTCCAGGACAGGGGTTGAAGGGAGGGAGAGCAGAGTGTGCTATCCACACACACAGTCTGCTGAAGGTCAGTGCAGGAAGAATGGACAACATGGCTAAGCTGATCAAGTTTTTACTAGGAGAAAAAAAGGCATTGGCCTGGGACCACTACGCACTGAGGAGCAGGACTAGGACTACACAGCCAAAAGCCTCAGAAAGCAGTGACAACAGGGGCAGTGCAAGGGGCAGCAGATAGCTTGGAAATCGTGACAGCTGGGGAGAAAAACAGGCAGCTGGGATGCAGCAGCAGAGTGAAAGGCTTGCAAGACCAACAAGAAAGATGACAGACTGCAGGAGAGGAGCAGCAGAGATCAAACAAACAACAATAACAACAGAAAAAGACATGGATGGGTAGTCTGGAGGACAGCAAGGACTGAGGCAGCCCAGTGCTGCTGGACAAATGGGACAGAAAACGTTGCTGAAGGCTGGGAAAGATGCAGGAGGTGCAGAAAACCAGGCCTGTCAGCTTGAAGTTATAAACAACATCCTTCTAGCTGCAAACAACATGGTGGCCTGTCTGGAAAAGGAATAGCATGTGTTACACTGCACGCTCATCGTCGTCCTCAGGGCAGGATGTAAGGTCTTCTGCTTAAGAGACCTTATCACCTGTCTGTGCTACCTTATCAGGCAGGGCAAAGGGCTTTTGGTCCTGCCATAAATATGTTCTCTGGTTTTACGAACAGGAATGGCATCCCTGGAACACGATCCTGGGAGCGGTGCTCTTCATTATCAGTACTGGCTATCCTTTTAATCTTCATTCAGTTATTTCTCCCTGTGTTTACACACACATTGCCATTCAGACTTCACTTCAACCTTAATATTTCTGTCGCAAATCTCTTGCACGTGTTTATGCGGCATAATCAATATGTTCTGCCTTAGACATTCAGCAAGAGGTTCCAAGGTGGTATTGCTCTTCAGGAAGGCTGTAAGCTAGCTGGAGAGAGTCCAGAACAAAAATCTATAAGGAAAGATGAAAGAAAGAGAAATTGTTCCATCTAGATGTGAGCAGATCTAAAGGACACTGGTGAATAATACATGAAGTACCTAAATGCCACGTCCATAAAAGGCTGCAGCTGCAAAGATGAAGAACCGTTCACCACGTCCATGCTGGTTAGGACAAGAAACGTTTGTCCTGAATTAGAGAAAGGACGGATTAGATGGTAGACAAGATTTTCTAGCTGTAAGATCATGAAGTACTGGACTGGATCAACTGGGGAAGGGCTTGTAATAACCACTTAGAAAAGGTCCTATGACAAACGTGCTTTGTTTCTCTCCTCCTTGGAGCTAGGCAAGGGTCTGGATAATGAGGCTCTCTGCATTCCCTCAGCGTGGGGTTATTTGAAAGGTGATAAAACAGCAGTCTAAAGTCCAGCTTCAACACCCACATGCAGGATTTTTGGTTAAATATTGGATGCACTGCATATCTTGCTCCTAAAGGTCCCGCCTGGCTGCCTCAGAGACAAACACCCAACTGCTGTTGAACAGCAGGAACCCACTGGTTCTGGGCAACCTGTCTTCAACATGGAAGGTGCAGATGCCCTTCACAATCCAGAACATTTTATTTGTACCAGCCCGCTGCTGCAGTAAACCACACTTGCCTGCATCACCAAACCTACCAGCAGTCAGGTAACCCTCCAGTTGCAAACACCGTAAAGTTCGCTGTCAAAGCCTCTCTGCAGAAATCAGGCTGGCCCAGGCACATTGGGAAAACTTTAGATATGATATTCCATTCATAAAAAAGACATTGCCTCTAACACTTCGTGCCTGTGTTCCCACCTCCTGACCTCCTCTTTATTTATTTATTTCTTTATTTTTGAGCTGAATAGATTTCCAGGCACTCTGCAACCTTGGGGAAATATAATCCAATTTTCTGGATGGAGAAAGCAGCTCATAGTGACCAGTCCCAAGGGAAAAGATGATATCAGTGTTTCTGAGATTCCAGTTAATTGTGTTTACTGAAGAATACATAACATTAGAATGCCTTGAGTCTTGGCCAGGTTTGTAAAAGTAAATAAAGCCAATTCCAATCTAATGTTAGAAAACTGACCCTTGAATTATTTCTGAGCTCACTTCTTCCAGCAGCTAGAACAAACCCTGATGTGTACTATGTGAAATAAGGAGCATCAGACCCATATCTTATTATTTTAGCAAATAAATGTGTCCTTCAGAAGAGGGGAGACAAGACAGGAAAACAGATCCTTCCTCCTAGAGTTTGTCTGGTGTTCCCTCTACAGCTCACCATGTTTCCAGTCACCTTCTCCAGAGAACCCTCTACAAAACATGATGTGTCCAGGTGCAGCAGGAGCAGAGCTGCTCCCCAAAGAAGGACTGGCCAGGAGCTGAGGATGACCAGACTGTGTCTTCAGCTGAGAGGCACCATCCCACAAGGCCTGGGCAGAGCAGGCAGCACAGAGAGCTACTAACAGCCCATCCGCAGCTCCAGGGACAGATTGAGGCAGGGGACAACCAGGGAGCCCTATCAGGAACAACAGGGGAAGGGGTTGAAAATAGACCTACCTACAAGATAGCTCAGGAGAAGACTAAAGCCCATGTCCTGAGTTTAAGTACAGCTCCTAGTCCAAAGCCCAGGTGATGGGGGTTGGTGCAACTAAGAGCTAATAATGCCCGCAGAACCTTGACGCTGTATCTGCTCTCTGAGCCTGCTCCTTGGATGGGCAGAGCTATCATGGACCTCCCCAGGAAGAACTACGCAGTAGTGTTCGTCCCAGGGAGGAAGACAACCACCAGGTGCTGCCAAGTTCCCCCGTGATCCTTCCCTGTCTCCTTGCTTTACCTTTTTGCTTTCCTCCTGACCACGGGGTGTCAGCTGGGGTCCTACTGATTCCTCCTGTGTTCTACAAAAACATCTTGTAAATTGCTCACAGAAATCCCAAAACAGCCATTTCTGCCCAGTAGAGTCCCATTAGCCAGCAGCTCTCTCTTTAGTCTCTAATGATTAAAACCACAAAGCCATTTGTCATGCTATATCTTCCTTCCCAGTGAGTAAAAGTCAATTAGCGTTTTCAGTTTAGCTCTGAAATAGCCCTGGCTCCCTTTTGCTTCTTCATGCTACCAGGAAACCTTCTACAGTAATGACTTGTTTGGTTGTCCAGTGCTGTTAAAACTCTCATCTCTGTGTATCAAACACTTTAAGCAGGAGGGACATTGTACGTGCTTAGCTTCATCCCTATGCAGCAATGGATCTACACATTTGCTTAAATTTCATTAAGGTCAATCATATGTGTTTTTGAACCACAGCCTGAGAGAAAAAGCTTGAGAAGTGCACACTTCGTACATGTATACCTTGGGTCTCCTTTAGCAATGGCTGTCAGTCAGCTGCTGGTAATGGTTCCTATTTCTCAGCAACACTATTATATGATGTCCAAACTTCATTCTGCCAGTACAATGTGACACAGATTTCGTTGGGATGCTGCCTCTACATCTGCTCCTACAATAAAACAATCTCATTTTTCTTTAAGGCTTTTGTCGCTTGCATTTCTCTGGGGGCACCCCACACTGAATCTCGTAGCAATCCTTCTCTGGGCTGGTTTACAGGGAAGGAATAGTTCCTCCTGGGCAGTTCGTACTGTATTACCTGCTTCAGATAACCCATGGAATAATTCCTGGCCTGTGGCTCATCCATGAGCAGAGACGTGGGCTGGCCTTTGATTTCCATGGCATCACTTAAGGTACTTCATGGTGTAAACTGTGTGCAGTGCCCAGGCCTTTAGTGCTCCAGTGAGTATGTTCTCCAGCATCCACTTCTCATGACTGTGTGAAACTTGTCTTGTGAAGTCAACACAGGAGGCACAAATGCAGTTTGAGTCAGTTTTTAGGAGAACAGCCGCTGTTTAGATGGGACCGAACATGTGCACAGTGAATTGTTTGTGAGGATTTTGCTCATCTCTGATTCAGCCTAGGAAGCAGCCAGCAAAAACCACCCAGCCTGGCTTCAGGCCCAGCTCACACAATTAGAAAAGTATTAGTTGAACTTAATAGGAAAATCAACATTAAGCAGATAGGAGCTGGTGTGGTTGTTAAAGACAACGTAGTGTTTTTCCCTGGCAGAAGCCCAGGCTAATGGAGGGCTTCCAGCATCCAGAGCAGCCTCCAAATGAAGGCTTAATTGGCCTCTAAAGCCACTCATATAATTACAAACACTTGTAATGAAACATGAAAAATACAAGAGACCAGGACTGTGACTTGGAGGGAAGAAATGATCTCATCTGTCTCAGGAAATAAATCAAAGCTCTTTTACCTTTTTCCTTACATTTAGCCTTCTTTGCAGCTCCTATCTAGCCTGCAGACTCCACTCTGGTGCTCGTTTCCACGGCAGTGCTGAGACCAAGGCGAAATCTTGCTGCTTCCTAAAATCAGAAGCACAAAACTAAACTAATGCTTTTCCCTAGCAGCCGGGGACACCTTGCTACTCTCCCACCCTTGGTGCAGGTGCTTGGAGATTGGGTGAATGCTAGAATGGACTTAGACTGCCCACTGCTGGTATGCTTGGCACAAACCTGTCAGCTGCAAAACATCTGCTTGGGTGAACGTTTTATATTTTGATTCTTTCCAACTTTAGCTAAATGGCCCTCCGCAATTTCTGTTTGACAGGAAGAACAGAATGCAGTCATTGTGTAGCTGCTCCCTGAACCATGAATCTCTGTCAATTACTCACATACAGCAGCAGCAGCTGCAGCACCTGGCCCTAGCAGATCCAGGTACTTGCCTCCTCCGGCCCCCTCCCAAGGACCTGCTGCTCCTGCAAAGCGTGTCCCAGAGCAAACTGGGGAGGAATCCAAGGTAGGATTCCCTCCATTGCTCTTCTGCATTGAGACAAAGATCAATGCAATTTGTGCCACTTGGTGCTCTACAAGTTTCTGGTTCACTGGGGACGACTCGATGGGCTGTTTGTGCTAGGACAGACTCCTAAGTCCTTCCGTGAGGTTCAGGGTCTCAGAATAACAGAGGCTAGAAGGGAGTCAGGAGCCATCTAGCCCAACATTCACACAAAGCAAGGATAGCTTTGACGTTTTCTCTGCATCCTTTCTACAAATCAGATGGCATCAAGTCCAACTGAAAGACAAGTTAAACCAGGCTTGCTAAGGAGGGCCTAGAAGTTTTTTAACTTACATCAAGAATGATTTCTTGCCACAGATACCAGAAAGACAGCTGTAACAGCACCACATCCAGCCTCATCCAATTAGTCATGCCATCACCCTGGCTAATTAGCCCACTCAAAACTTTGCAAGACCACAGCTACATTCCTTCCCGGGCGCGCCCCCAGGTGTCAGTTCAAATGACATCAGATCCTTCTTCTTTTTCAATGTTGGTCATTCAGGCTAGGGACAGGAGCTGTGTGCATCTGTCACCCATGTCTCTATTCCCAGAACTCACAGCTGCTAAGGCAGGGAGGAAAAAACAAAATAACACCGAAGCAGGAGAAAAATCCCACTCTCTCCTAAGGAAAGGGAAGGCATGGCATAGGGACTACCACCCCAGCCAGGACAGCAAGAAAGGAATGGCTAGTTGGGTGCCTGCCATGGGGTAGATACACACCACTGAGCACCACTTTTGTTTGGGTTGGTTTCCACCAGTCACTTGTGCCTTGAAGGTTCACTTCTCTACATGCACCTTGGTCTTCTGGCCTCGTCCCCGTGTCTCTTGATCAGGGAAGCTCTGGTGCTCATTTCTGGTGTGTCAACACATGCCCAACACAGTGTCCATACAAAGCCATTGAGTTCTTGCTGGTGGGGACAAGGTAAGAAATTTCCATTTTCTCCAAGAAGCTAACTTTTGCTGGACTTATTCAGTATTCAGCCTTCTGTTATCTCTGTGGCATTCAGCTGCAATTAAACACATTGAGGGTTGAGCCTCGGTCAGTGGAGGACCATTTGTTTCATGTGACTAATGTTTGTCAGAAACTTCTGTCCAAGAGTTTAAATCCTGCGTGAGCCAGACTGCGTCAAGAAATACCATAGGACAGTCTCACATCTAGCACTCGTGATCTTACACTGCACCAGCTGGTCTGCTGAAGTATTCAAGCAAGAGGTGAGCATCCTATCCCACCTACAAAGATGGTGGTTAATGTAAACTACAGCTTCCCTGGCGCAGTCTGGGCACAGGCAATCCCAAAGTCACATGTTTTTCCTTGCTTGTACTGGATTTTGTATCATTTTACAGCTTAAAATGCTAAAACGTGATCAACTCATGTTTAGCTAGAGCAAGACCTGGCATGAGCTTAACTGCTCTCGAGTGATGATAAGCAGAAGGTTCAGATAAAGAAGCCACCTGAAAAGAAGCATGCTATGCAGGAGCCTGAGCGAGACTCGAGACAGGCTCACCTGCGTGCAAGAGGTTTTCCTCCACTTTCTTTAGGCTCAAGCCTGGGGTTTTCCTTTGAAGTTCCTGCTCTGGCTCTGCCCCAAGGACTGGGCTGGGGTTCCTTTTTTTCAGCTCTGCTCAGATAACCATCACAGTCAATCTGGCTAAATGAATACAGAATGGCAAGCACAGCGGTGAAGCAGTGACAAATGTTTCTTCAGCAGCCGTAAAAGGACTCCAGCTCACGGTCCATCTGTTTTTTGCAAGTGAGATTATGCAGGTTCCTGCACGCACTCAGTTACTAGAAAATGACCCCAGGTGCAAACATCAAGAGCAGTTTGTGTGTTTTGCCACGTCTGCACAGCCCTGCCACGAAATCAGCAGAAACAAAAAATTACCAGCATGCGTACCCTCAGCTCAACCATGGATTTCTTATTGATGGAGCTGTCACTGGGAGAGGGTGACCAGGAAACCTCTGCACTGTCTCCTGGCACTAGATACAGGAGATCCACCAGAAGCAACGATGTGCAGGCTGGGCAGGAGTTAGATAAGAGCATCCTGGCAATCCTCAGCAGGGACAGAAGGTTTCACTGCTACCCAAGGATTTTTCCTGAGCTCTCTGGGCTCGGCCATATGTCAAGCTGAGAGCTTGAAGCCTGACAGTCAACACAAGGCCTGCACACCACACAGGCTGCTCCACTGTCCCTCAGGAGACAGAGCTGGGCCTGCTCGTTTTCCTGCCATGCTCAGGTGCGGCAGGGCCGTCCGGGCTGCCATTTTTTCCTGTATGACACTGGGAGTTGGAATCTCAGTGCCCAGCAGAGGTCTCGCAGCCCTTCCTGTCAGCAGAAAAGTGGCTGCTCTGCCAAGGCTGCTACTGCTGTGGCCCCGCATTGTACTCCTGCCCACAAGATGAGACGGTGGCCACAGGGACTCTCCTGATCCCAGGGCCTGCTGCCCCCCTCCTGCGGCCCTTCCTGGAAAAAAAACAACATCTCCTCTCATTAAAGTACTTCCTAAGCAACATATTAGCAAAAGATCAGACTAAATGTTTGACTTTAGGTATTAAAAGCGTATTTCTCTGTATATTGCTACTGCTGTTAAAACAAAAACCCTCTGCTGGGATACGTCAGGCAAATCTCAGCATTATATATGAATACAGGGAAGGAAAGTGCCTGCTGCAGAACGCACACAGCACTCGCAGGTTGCTTGGACTTGAACAAAAACACTGCCATCCATGCAAGGCTGTTCTGTCCCTTTTTTGAAGGGGAAAGGACGTGTCACAATTTTTCCAACAGAGGGAGCACCGTAGCCATTGCACTGCCTCCCCCTCCTCTGAGGGCCTTGTTTTGTCACTGGAACTCCTGGACCCCCGTACAGCTATTCTCACCTTTCTTCCAGGGGAGGTTTATCACCATTGGCAGGATCGAGGCGTAATTTGGTCATCAGAAAGCAAAGACATTAAACTTGGAGACCATTCAGGGAAAAAAAAAGTCAGCCTCAGTAACAACCTCTAAAGTTATGATGTGAAAGGCACTTGTGGATCAAGCAAAGCAATCTGAATATCTTCACTATGAATTACAAAAAAATACAAAAAAAAAAAAAAAAAAAAAAGGCTTGTGGTCACTATGAATTGAAATGGAAATTATTTCATACATACCACAAGGACAAGCTTTATACAATCAGTTTCCATCATCAAGCAATTTGGGCTGATTTGTAACAAATGAAACATAACATTTCTGTTAGATTCAGTGGCTCCAGAAATGCTGAAATTATTAAATACATTTATCAAATTGACAGGGTAACCTGATAAATGATCACCTGTTTTTCCTCAACAGAGAGGCAAGAATAGCTTGCTTCCTGGTATGCATACTGAAAGTGCAAATATCACGCTTTCTTCATTTTGAGGAAGTATTTTTGGCAAGCTTTGCAAAACTTATTTTTGCAATTAAAGTTATTCTAGCTGTGACAGGGAAACGCAGGCGAGAGAAGGACAGGACCAACAGACCGTAGCAGATGAGAATCGGGTTTAGAAGTTGGCATTGAAGTAAAAGGTTGCCATGGTCAACACTTGGAAAAGCCATGGACTGTGTCAAATCAAAATGGTAATAGTGAAGCACGCCGTGACGTGGGCTAAAAGCCAGACAGCGCCAACATGGCACGTTCATTTGTCATGAGCAGAACAGCGAGGGGTGACAGTGAGGAATCCATAAAATCCATACAGCTGCACTGAATCCAGAATAAAGAGCTGGGTTCAGTTCTTTCCTTTGTTGCTGCTCATTTCTCCTGCATACCAAAACGTCTCAGATTTTACCCAGATGACCATCTCCAACCCGACTTAGCAAGTTCATCAGATAAAATTTCTTGCAAGACTGAAATGAAACATAACCATAAGTGCTTTATGAGGGCAGAGTTTTATCTGTGCTGTGCCTGAAGCTTTTCTGAAGCCTAGTTAAGACTGTAGCCCTCTGTGTTTTACTGTATTGAGTAATGAGATTTTCTTGAGGGTTCTTGCAAATCTGAAGAAGAAACTGGCTGGCAGTTTTGGGAAAGCTGGTGTTACCCTGATGTTTGATAGCTGAAAAATTTTGTTGCAAATTCTGGTATTAACTAGGAAGAAGAGAGACTATGACTGGCTGGTGAACAGTGACAATGAGCGTCCCCGCCTTGCAGACAGCCACCTCACCATAGAAGATTTATAACAGATTAACTACTACTGCAGAACCTTTATCATCTAGGAGATAAAGCTGCACCAATTTACATTTTAGAATACAGCTTTTCTTGATCCTCAAATAATAGTTGAACCTTCCTGAAAAATTCCCCAGTCATTCCGAAGATTTGATAACCATTGAAATTTCACCTGAAAAATCATTAAGTTGTATCTAAGTTTAGTGGTGAGCTTCCTTTGTGTAATAGCTGAGGAGAAAGAAATCAAAGTAACTGGTAGCTTTAAAATCTTCAGACGCAGTCTTCTTTTGGCGGAGAGATATTTTGTAGCTTATTTTATATGTTTACATCAATATATTTTATATATTTAGTGATGACAGATATTTTTTATTTGGCTTCATTTTTATTTATTTATTTATTTTTTACTGCTCTGATGAGCAATTCACCATACTATTTTCTAAACTCTAGCACTGTTTACATCAGCTAAATCAGGACATCAGAGCAATGCACTTTCAGAAAGAAGTAACAATGAATATAACATAACCTATAAGCTGAAGAAAGCATTATTGCAAATATCTTGGCTGTGCTTTAAATAAGCATAATTCTATATATCTGCATCAGTGCATTCAGCGGGAGGGCTAATATACTGAGGGAGCATGAGATACAGCACTACAACCATCAAGGGTGTCTTTACAGTAGAACCTGAGCTCCTACGTCCTGCCTAATTTAATCCTGAATACCTGGGGTGTGACCATCAGAACCTGTTTTGACCACTCTCCCAGCCCTGGGAGCAGCCCTCTTCCCCTGCAGAGCTACCTTTTTTTTTTTTTTTTTTTTTTTTTTATATGAAATGCTCCTCACATCTTCCCCAGCTTTGTGTTATGGACAATGCCTGGCCTAATAGTTCAACCCTTGCTGCAGGCATCTCGGAGAGATCCCCAAATCACCTTAGTGGAAAAGCAGTAAGGACATGCCTGACTTCCAACACTTGAGGGCTCTGCTTAAACCACACAGTTCTCTGATAGTGGACTCAAGTCTGAGGTAGAAAAGAGATTTTTATTCCCTTGTCTGCTGTAGGGAATTTGATTTTATGACTCAGTCAGTGGACCAGGACTCACTGTATTCTAGCATGGCACCAGGAGGTTGCTAAACCACAGTCTCTCTGTTCTCCCACACTTTTCACAGAAGGACCAGAATACGCTCAGCCCAATCCTTGCCATTGCTTGCAGTGTTAGTATGGGCTGATAGAAACTTTCTCTTGAAAAACAAGAAGGTTGTCATGTGCTGAATCCCTGTGGGTTTCTGTAAGCAATGCTTAATTCCGGTAGGATATTCTGGGCAGAATTTAGAGTACATTCCCACCTTCAACACTTCCTGTGAGTACACACTAGGAAAAACACATTTTAAAATGTATGTGTCCTAGGCAAGCACTTCCAGAAGCTGGGCATTAGAACGCAGTTGTCTAACAAGCACTGATGTCATTGCTATACACTTGTGGAAAGCTAGTTGTAAACATTGAGTGGTTCAGCTGGGAAACAGCTTCCTGCAGATTAATTGTGACAGTGACGTATGTAATATGTAAATAGAGCTAATCAGAGATGCAGGCCATATAGCCGGGGGAAGACAGGAAATGAATACTACTGAGAACTTTGCAGACTCAGTTTCTTATTTTGACCTTCCAAAAGACTAAATAATAAATATAGTTTAGCACAGATGTAAACATCTTCCATAGCAGAAGTTCTGCAGAAACTACAAGCATTCCCAAAGCCTACTCCAGGTTTGATTTTTCATCTAGGATGCCTTACGAGATTCTTCTGAGACCTCTGGCTGACAAGGCCTACAGGCCCTAAATGCAAAGCACTCTGTTTCTGTTTTCTGTGATGCATATCTATAAGCAATGAAATTGTGTTTCCTTCCTTTTAAACAGCAGCAACAAAAGATTTCGTAATGTGAGCTATGCGTAGACGATATAATGGTTCTCTTCTACTAACTCTTAAGTATCCCACATGCCAAGTTCCTCCATTATGATGCATCTTTTAAGTGCACCACTAAATAAATTCACTGAAGTAGCAGACTGCAAGCTCCTCTCCTTGGGATTTACAACAAAATTATCTTCCCTGTGGTATTGCTTCATGAAGCTTTTTTTTTTTTTTTTTAAATTGAAGACAAATTAAACAACAATAGTGTTGTTGATCATAGTGCTATTAAACTGTAGGCCCAATTATGGTTTCCAATAATGGGTAAACAACAAATATTGATGAGTGGTGAACTGTTGAGATGTTTCTGAAGAGCAGTAGAATTATTTTCCAAAGCCAAATTCATTCAAAACATGCAGTTTTCATTTTCATCACTTCAAATACCATTGCAATAAAAGGAAAGAGAAATATGGAAGAAAAAAAAAAAAGGAAACATTTTTCAGGCCATGTTCTTCAGTAAAAATTTTTACTTTACTTATTCTTCCCTGGACAATAAAGAGACTTGTATTATTATTTTTTTTTCTTGACATAGGGATGAGTATCACTTCCCTTCAGCAGAAAATAAAACAAATATAACCCCACAGAAGCCATATAGCTGGTAGAAAGGGACTGAATAAGAACAGTTGTAGAGCTTGCCTGTAGAGAAATCATGGCAGTGCTAGAACATGAGCATGGATACGAAGGAGGCAAGGTTTACACTTACCGGGCAAGTAATAAAAATACTTTGAGGAAAGATGCAGAGGGGTGGCTAATAAAGAACTTCTGATTGTGCTCTAGTTCTTAGTGCTGAGCTGAAGCATTCAATCAGGGCTTGAGTTCTGCAGAACCAAAAGTCTGAATATTTCAGAGCTTTCCTTTTGAAAAAAAAATGACATATTCAACATATAATATGAAGTCTTTATTGCTAATGCTATTTTCCTTTCACAGAGGACAGCTATCAGTTCTATACAACTCAAGCATGACTTTATCAGCAGCTGGATGGGTCCCCATCAAACACTTACAGAAGTCACTGCAGAGACATTTCAGACAAGAAGCAGGCCCAAGGAGATAGTGCATCACCTCAAGGAACTTCCTGCACTTTGTGATTTATTCATTTTTGCTTTTTTTGTCAAGTAAAGATTGTTTTGGAAATACATATTCTATTCACCTAGTTCTGAAATGTTTGTGAATACATTTCAGAGTTTAGATAAATGGTTGTGAATTAGGACATCAGTTCTCATCCCAAATTTCTTTAGAGCTTTCTAGGGCTGTAGTCATGTCATCAGTATAATATTCTGGGCCTGTTTTTCTGGCTTAAAATAACTTACTCTTCTAGATTGTCATCTTGCAGTATATAAAACAGCCCAGAAGCATTTACAGGGTCATTTATACCGTTGCTATAACTACAGTAGCCTGCAGTGCAAAACAGAAATGCTTATTAGCACCAGCACCGTCACTGACAAAACACAGACTCACTTTGATGTAATTTGGTTACTTCAGGGACAGGATTTAATATTAGCTTTCTATTAATGAAAAAAAAAAAAAAAAAAAGATTGATTGCAATTATTCCATATTTTCCTTCAAACTTTCCAAATGAAGTCTCTGGAGATGCAGAGCACAATGCTGCATTTGGGACTGATGCTATTATCACAACATAGTACAGCAATTTTTCAAGCCTCTAAGACATAAGCTGTTGCTCTGGAGTCATTTAAGAATGGATTGGACAAGCCATTCAGACAAACACTGGTCAGAGCCCATCGTTAGTGGGTGCTGGAGGAGGTGTCACAACCATTCATTTCCATCTATAACTAGAATAGTTACTGTCCACTGGTATAGTGGCAAGGCCGCCAGAAAGTTATTCACTCATGAATGATGTTTCATGCTACAAATCTTTCTTAAATCAGCTTATATGAACTATTGAGGCTACAATTGATGACTTTTTTCAGGAACTGCAATCACCAGGTAATAAAATTATGACAGATCAACACATAGACAGCATTAAACATCCATAAAAAGGGGGAAAAAGAGCTCGTGTGACTACCTGTGTTGCAGAAAAGTGAAACAAAATAATGCATTCTCTATTTATTCCTTACTTATTAGTAAAAGGCAGAATATATTATTGAAGACAGCTGTGGTTAAAACCAGTTCACTATAAGCAGGATGTGATATATAAGCCTACTCTGAAACTGAAAATGCTGTTTAAAACCATAACCCTGCTTCTTAAAGGTTCTTGAGCTACAAAAAGCAGTTTTGCACTGTATATTTTCCATTCAGTCTGATTTCAAAATTTGTGTCCCAAAGGTAATACTATGTATTTCTCTTTTTTTTCCTCTCCTGTCTCTTTAAAAATATATATATAGAGAGAGAATATATGAATATATATATATATATATATTCACAATAGATTCTTTTTTGGTAGATTTCTCTTTTTTTAGATTTCTCTGTCCCAACAGAGTACCTCAGCTCTGCAGCCACAAAGAAGGGGCCATGGTAAGACTCACCAGAACTTACCAGCATTGCATTAAGTGGCAAAAGTCACAGGAAGGTGATGAGGTCACATCTTCTCCCCAGGGTTTGGTATTTTACCTGAATAATGAAAATGAGACCTTGGCATTAAAAAGAAAAAGACTATATAATTCTTAATCAATTAACTATTGTGTAAGTTAGCTGTAACAAGGAGATTTCCTCTAGGACCATCATGTAGGTTGCCCTTTTCCAAGCCGTAATTCAGCTCATAGTGAAGAGGTTTCTTCGGTAGTTGTATTATTCCTGTCACATCTCCAACACAAATCCTATTAGAATGAGAAACTTAACTGAGACTGAACTTGTACATGAGGAGGTTATTTGTGGTGAAATCTCAAATTTTGTGCTGAAGGACTTTTTATCCAGGCTGGGAGATTGCAAATGAAAACAAAGCCACAGGTATAAAAGATAAATGAGAAGCTTTAAGTGGACAAGCTTGAAATTAGGTGTTCAACATTTCTGAAAAATGGTGTAAAAAATAAAATTTCTGCTTACAAAAATATCTGATTAACCACAGCAGCAGCAAGACTAAGAACCCCCCAGTTTCAGCTTAGCACACTGCAGCTAGAACTAACTTTGTGTCCAGCATATGGCATCTGAGACTGCAGAAAGCAGTTAAAGGTCAGCTAGAAGCTCTGCAAAGAGCTTAAAGAAAATTTTGCATGTTTTTTAATGCAAACTGATTCTCTTTAAAGTTCATTTTAGAGAAGCTATATAGACTTCTCACGGGTTTTTGGAAGAAAATGACGATACCATCCTAAGTCTACTAAGATATCAAGTTCTGCAAGCACAAAAGCAGGAGCTGCTCTCTGCTAGTAGCTGCGTTTGCCGTATGATCAACGGCCATTTTGCAAGGTTGTAATCTCACTTCCCTAAATGACGACTGTAAAAACAGAACTCTACTTAAAGCCCTGTGTGTGTGCGGCTGCAGTGACAGTGAAGGTGGAGAACCTCCTTCTTTCCACTACCTGCTCTGGAAATCATTCAACAGCCAACTGGGGGCAACGCAGCCCGACACAGCATGAGCACGCCTTCCTGAGCACACCAGTTACACCAGATGCAACTGCTGTAAGGAAGTTAAAGAAACATTTTCTAAAACTGGGAAGCTTTTTAAGAAGAAGATGGAGAACCCACTTCTTTTATTCCCCCAGCTAAATATTTCTGCTTCAAAGGATAAATCCTATTACAAAGTCACGAAGTCAGCAGTTAAGGAAGAGCCAAATAAAGCAAGCAAGGCTGGGTAAGTTTTAAGGTCATGCTGACGCTTTGAGTGCTCTGTTTATATACAGGATTCTTCTAACATAGCTCGTGGGTATGAATTTAGGGCACAGATCTTTTTATTTCTGGCCAATATATGTGAAAACTCATGAATTGCAAGCCTCGGGAATCGTATGCATAAAATATTAATTCATCAATTTTTATTTTATTTTATTTTAAGAACAAGAAACACATAAACTAAGCAAATAAGAAAGGAAGGTTTCATAAAGTTCCTAGAATTGCTTTTTAAAGCCTTAATATGATCTGGGAAAGTTTCTGTTTTACAGATTTCAAATGTGTGGAAGCAATACTTCCTTTTTCTTTGCAAAATGTTAGGAGTAGAAGATACTGAGTCAACTGTTTCATGTGTTCATGAGTTGTGTTTGTGTTCTCTAAAATGAAATGTCACCCTCCTATCTTTAAAATAAGGGAAAGAGCTGCTGAAAATTGAAAGATGTCCATTTCTCTTTGCCAAAGCTTGCATATAAATTTGTGTTAATGTAACAAGAAGAAATTCATTAATGTGAATAACATAAATAGGAGATTAACAGAAATATTATTGTAAGTGAACATTCGAGGGTCTGTGATGCAGAGGCAGAGTTTCTTTTTCTTATTCAAAGAAAGACTTTGGAAAAACCTTTAAATTAAGTTGATTTAACAGCTACCTGGATTCTATTGTAGAGCAAAGCAGAAGAGAAATAGGCTGAGCCTTCTCCTGCAGAGATCTGAATTCCACGAAGGTGAACATCTTGGTAAACCTGGAAACTTGACAAAAGCATCAAGGTAGGCATTATAAAAGACCAACAACGGGGATTCCTTCCAGGAAATGTGACTCAGAATATTTCCTGCATTTTTGTGTGCATTCAGACTTGGCAGAGAGCAATGCTTTCGCAATCTATTTCATTTAAAAATCAGCTATCTAAACCAAGCATATAGACGATATAGAATTATCTGGTATACATCAAGGTAACTCACCACTAATGTCTTCATACCACTACGTGTAGACTGGTTACCCACACATGCATATGCATAAAAGGCTTTACTCATGTCAACAGTGTTTTTCTTAATCCACTGACTATATTGAGCAAGCATTGACTCAGAAATGAAGCTGACAAATTATTGTTTAAAAGGAAATCATATAGCTGCTGGAAAATAGGTTTTCCAAAGAATTCTGTAATGCATGTCTAATATTGGATGTATAGTTCCTCAATAATTGCAGTAATTGACGGAGCACTGTCTTGTCTCCAAAACTCAAATATCAATGTTTAAACACTGCTGTAATATCATCTCTATTACACTGTTTCCTATTAAGTTGCAGAGTGAAATCTTGTTTTTGTTAAATTCGGTAAGAGCTTTAGTTCCTGACTTTACTAGGATACCAAAATCTCAGTGATATACTAACAATTACATTTGTAGGTCTTGACTGAAAAGAACTGCAAATGTACTGCAAATCCACGGCCTAAAAAAAAATGTAGTTCTTTTCCTTCCATCACAGATCACTTCAGAGATTCTCATGTCATTCTTTGGTCTTGTTAAGCCTGATGAACCTTGTTTAAGCACCTATGCATCTGGCTAATTAGGTGGTGTTTGTTGCTATCATGTCCAAATATCATGGGCATCCAAATGAAAGGACGTACTCGTGATCTGGAAGACTTTCCACTCTACCATCCCAGCGGATTTCATTACCTTTTTTTTTTTTTTTTTCTTTTTTTCCCCTCTTTCTTTCTTGTGATGCTGTTGGCAGAAAACTTAATTCAATGGTTTTACAGTTCACTCAGAAATAGAAGACCTTGAAATTATGAACAAAGGTAAACCAGTGTTGAGAACATCCTTTTTCAGTACCTCGGTTCCAGACATGTCAAATTGTGCTAAGACTGTATCTAAAAATAGAAAGTACAATCTCCATATCACCTGTAGGTAGACCGTACATTTCCAATAACATTTTTTATTTAAGTAGCTATTACCCTTGGGCATCTCATACAAAGTACAGAGGCATCAAAGCATTCTTATCAGCTGTGAAAAGGCACTTTCAGACACAGATACAGTATCAATAAGGAATTCTCTGAAGAATTTCCCTCTTCTACCAGACCAACACTTCCTTGCTCAGCCAACTACATTTTACCATGTTACTCTCAGCCAGATGCTTGACTAACACGGATTCAATCGAATAAAAGAGAAACTGGTTTTGGACTGCATATGTGCTCTGAAACTGTCAGGGATTATCTTTCACTACTACAAAATTCATTTCTCTAGCTGTAGCAATCCATTGTTCCCAGACGTATGAGTACACACAATTCAGAGAACTGTACTTTTTGTACTTCCCATGATTAAAAAAAAACTCTGTAAGGGAGTGAGTTCTCTTTTTCCCCCACTCAAGAATTCCCCTATGTTATTGGCCTACTTTATTATTATTATTTTAAAATTTCAGTTCTCCCACATTTGTACCCTTAAGACCTGTTTGTCTTTCCCTAGCTAAAAATTTCATTCCTATAAGCAATGACTTCAGGAAGGAGACACATGACACCTATAAAAAAAAATAAAAACCCCTCCTTTCAGTTTTGTACAAAACCAAGATCATTACTGACTTAAATTCCTACCTATACTCATCAGAATTTCCCTTCCTCTAAAACTCCTGTTCTTACAGATTTTGCCAAGGGAGCCCCAGCTATGTAAATCAGGCTACAGAACATATGTAAGCATCAGGCAAGGAGAAATCATTTCCAGAATTGTTCAATCCATAACAATGGATTGTTCTGGTTTTCAGCCTCGCTATCAACTAACCCTGGACAAGTTGCTTACGTGAGGACATTGGTACTTTCAGTGTACAATGCTGTGCTACGTCAAAAATTGCTCTAAGTATTAATACTCATTCTTCACCTTCAGGCTTAGAAATAAGCCATAGTCCTGGCCTCACAGAGTTAATTCCAGGCCTGAGCCAGGTCTGGTCTGCAAAAATCAACGTACTGTTCAGGGTTAATTTATACAGCACACACAAAAAGTCCTTCCTAAAAATTTCATTTGGGTGAATGAAACAGGGTATTATTTTTCCCTTTCTGTATTGTTCTCTAAGACAGAATACTTGAAATCAATGAAAAATACATGTAACTTAGCATCTTTGATGAATATGTGGAGTTTTATAAATAGACTGCAGTGTCTCAGAATAGCGTGATATTTGAAAGACGGTTGCGGTGAACAAAGCAGACTGTAAGTGCTGTTACCCTAGAAGACTGTCACCTAAATCATAGTGCTACAACTTCATCTTCTGCCTATAGAATTTCCTGTAGCTCATTAAAAATAGGCTGCAGCAACACAGCCTCAGACTCAGTGCATTCAAAACTGCATCCCTGCAAGAGTATTTTTTAAGTTTAAGTAGGTGTCTGAACGGCTTCCCTTGTAAGCTTTGCCATACTACATCATCTCTATTTCCTTAAAGATTAGTAGCACAACACAGACACTGAAGACAAATATCTCTGTACTGACTTTTTTCCCTTAAAAAAAAAAAAGAGCAGCTCTGCATGAAAAATGTCAGGAAAAAATTTGCCATATGTTTCTGAAGTCTGTAGTAGAGTTATTAATAACAATAAAGAGTTCCTTTAGCAATATAATGTAATCAAAGACTTTGTGAAACCGTGTAGAGCGGTATCAGCAATTTATAACATATATCAAAATAGCTTTGTATATACACAATACATACAATCCTTCAAAACCATCTTTTGTTTCTTAAACAGTGTGTCTCCTGAAGAAGCAGTGAAATGGGGTGAATCTTTTGACAAATTGCTTTCCCAGAAAGGTTAGTAGATTTTTTTTTTTCCCTGAAGACTATTACGATGGAAAATTGATGGAAAATTACAAAATCCAGTTGTGCATTTAAGTAGACATGGCTGTTACCTAAATTAGGTATGATGGGTCATTTATAGCAGCATGTGCTTCTGCTCTGCTCGTGTGCTTAGGCTATAGCATGCTGTCAACTACTGAAAATAGTTGAAAATAACTTTTAAGTTGGGTATTTTGCTGAACAAAGCCAAATAACAGGAAGTGAAGATTTCTTGCAATAAACAGTAAAAGGCAGCCAAAAGTTATTAAATTGTTCTGTAATGAATAACATGCTTTTCTGCTGTATCAATTCTTATCAGGCACTTGGAAAAATCCATTATAATAGTGGCATACTAATAAATTTTTTTTTAGAATAGCACTCACATTAACAGAAACTGATATTATCTTTTCTGGACTAAACTTTTTGACATTGCCAAGAAGAATAGCTATGTTCTGATGAGGTAACTGCAATATTAGCATAAAAATACTGAATGACAGTTTAAAAAATGCTTGGAAATCTGCTGGCTACTGTCTCATCCATCATTTTGCCTCTGCCTAGAATTACACTCTATTATTTCTGTCCTGTCGTATTAGCAGGCTTGTATAATGAAGGCTGAAAATGAATTTTTGTGTTATTATTATTATTATTGTTGTATTTGGCATGAAGCAGTAGGTTTTTTTGTTGTTGTTCTAAAATACTTCATAGTGATTATTTTCCTACTAGGGTTAAATAGCCACGTGTGGCATACAGGGAATATTAAAATGAGCTTATAATAAAAAGAAGACTTGCAAGCAGAAAGTGCCTCTATATTTTTATCAGGAGAAATATAAAAATAGGGAAAAATCCAAGTTTGCATGGAAATCAATATTGCATCTTTGTCCTGCATCTTTGTACAATATATGCAAGTTTGATTCTGAACTTCTTAATGAAACAGCTTATTAGCATTGTGACTTTGAAGGCTAGAACTCTGAATTATCATTATGGACACATTACTGTTAGTAAAACATATCAATTTTGATGCAAAAAGCAGAAAATGGGGAGACCTTGCTTCTTATAAATGTTTATTTCTCATTACTACATTGGAGTTGCACTATTTAACACTTCAGTTAACCTTGGGAAAGTAAGAAATGTTTAAATGGACTTCAGAAGATCTAAAATGTCTGGAAATGTCAGACCACTGCCTATTTTTGGTCCACATCTTTACTACCCTCTTTCAGGTAGATAAATCCTTCCAGAACAGTTTCAGTGGTTTTAAATTCTTAAGAAACAACGATGATAGGCAGGTGAACTCAGTGCTGAGAGTATTTAGCCATATGTTCGTGGAAATATAAAGAGTCCCAAGGCAGAAATCATTTGGTTCAGATATAGTAAGAGCTATAGGAGGCAACATTTGGCCAAAGAATTGATTTTTCATGATGGGTATGAGAAAGACTTATTACATCACCTAATTTGAATATTGCTCAGATATTCCTGACAGCAAGACCAAAAACTTAAAAATGAAAAAGAATAAAATAAAAAATTCTATGTACCTAAAAGAAGAACTTGTCACTTTTGACACAGTTGGTTTCTAAAACAGTGATAGGATCCAAACTGGCCATCGTTTGCAAGGGAACATTGCTTACATAATCATCAAATGCACATACGTCCCCCTCTTCCCACTCTGGATGGACACACGTATGATCCCACTGCACTGCTGGACACTGTATGGTCTTCAAATATGTTCCTTGAACAGCTGACTCCAATACAATTGCATTACTTCCCCAGACTAAGCATCTTTAGGAAAAAATCTATCTTCAGCATGTGATCAATACTAGGATAAAACAAAGAGGAAGGAAGAAAAACAAAAAGAAAAAGGAAAAAGAGAAAAGAAAATGAATAGAAAAAATGTTGCTGGAGAGCAGTCTACTTGTGAGCAAAGATTTAAAAAGTGTTTGTGTTAACCTAAACCTGATATTCAGCTGGAGCAAAATCCATCACTTCCAGACACATACAGATCTTTTGATTGCTTCCATTTATAAATTCATAAGGTCTTGGTAACCAATTTCTACAGATGCTGAGAATTGTGTAATGGGAGTTACAGCACTCAGGATCATAATCAAAGAAATGCACTTAATTAAAAACCTTTATGTAATTTAAAATAATTATCTCTAATAGGATATAACTCAAAGGGAGCACAACCCATTTTGTTACTTTGCATGGACTGTTTGAAAATATTAACTGTCTGATAAGCATATATTTAACACAATTCAATATTCCTTTCTGTAGCTGGACTGGATGCCTTTACAAATTTTCTGAAAACTGAGTTCAGCGAGGAGAACATCGAGTTCTGGATAGCTTGCGAGGATTACAAGAAAAGCAAAACTACACATGAACTTTTTCCAAAAGCTAAGACGATTTATGAAACATTCATACAGAAAGATGCTCCAAAAGAGGTACAGTAAAAACATTCTTCAGTGTACACAGTATTTGTCACAACTGCATCTGTTGAAATCTGCTTTTAAGAAGAGCATGCCCAGAAACAGTGGCAACAGTTAATTGTGTACTCACTGACTTAGGAAGACAGTATCTTAAATGTCAAAACTTCGGAAGGAAGCCTGGAAGCAACTGCATAGATTATTCTCACTGTCCTCCAGGCTCCTCGCTCCAGGCAAAAACCACTGCATGTTACTCTTTTAAGTTTAAATGTTGTACCTCAGGGATCAAAGATTCCTAGGGGGCTATACGCCAGGATGGCTACATACAGGCTATATTTATATAGAATATATATATACACATATATATGTATATATATAAGGGGAGTGTGTATTTACATACACACACAAATATATATATATATACACACACATACACACAGAGTATTTTAAGGAAAAATAGTAATTATAAATGTTAATGTTGCCATGGGGAATTATCAGCCAGTGTTTGTGAAAAAGTATTATCTGTCTTTAAAGCCGCCTTCAGAACAACAGAATAATTCTCTCATTCTCTTTAACTAGTAATTATTTATGAAATTATTACATAGCTGAGACTCAGAAGCTTTTATTTTAAAGACTAAAGGAGAGTACAAAGAAACTTAAATTAAACACATCCTTTAAAGTAATAATTATCATGTTTTAAGCATAGATTTTTCTTGATTGCTGCAAAGCCAAAGCTCTGGCTGAGCATCCTCACTATGTTTCTGACAGCACAAACATAAATAAGTTAATATGTCAATCCTCACTAGCACTAAGGCCTTTTTGTGTTACTGTAGTAGTACAAAGTCTTCATATTTGTGTCTTTGCATTACTGAAATATATTGTAAGGGAATCATATTATAAATGAGCAAAAAGAACATTTTTTGCCTGGTCTAGGAAGGAGATGAAGAGGTTGAGAAATGAACTCTCACTGAAATCAGGATCAGCTTCTTCAAAAGGCCTTTTGGAATTCCAATTTCATGTAATTCTATCAAGTTTGAGCAGATTAAATACGTCACTTGCTAATACTTCTTTTCCCCTGTATTATTATTACTCTTATTATTACTATTACTATTTTTTTGGTATTTATTTGTCAGAATAGAAGCTAAACCCTAACTGTTACTTCCCTGTAACAAGGGTGAAAAAGGTCTAATTCTTATTTTCAGAGGATTGCAAAATGGTGCAATTTCCACCCATAATTCCCACAGATCTTTAAGGTTCAGATCTGCTTTTGCTAGGACAGGGGGCCAATTTGGTTGGTCCACTTGCAAAACTTATAGCCGCTTTTATTTCTTTTCCTGCAGCATCTCAGCGGGGTGGACCTTACATAAAAAGAAAACCCCATAATTATTTGAGGTACAACCCATCAGTGGCAGCAGATCGGTCTATAAGCAGTTATGGTAGGGCAGCAGGCACTGATACTATCAACTCTTGAGAATGACGTAAGCAAAAGGATGAGCAGGACGCAAGCTGGAGAGGGGATGGGGTACGAAAGTCACACTTTGACCAACAGTAACGGAATGATTTCTTTAACTGTTGTACTTCTGGTTTGGTGCATGTGGCGTGGGTGCTGTTGTGCGAAAGCAGATGGCTCTGGTGAGACTTCCTTCCTTGGGTTCAACCAAGCAGCTGAGCCCAGCCAGCAGCATCTCATTGCAGACCACTCAGCTCTGGAACTTGTATCTCCTCTCTGACTTGCTGTCCTTCAGAGCTCTTTTACAGACAATTTTTACTGAGTATAGTTAGATAGGATCTTAAAATCATAGGTCTGATGAAATGGACGATTTTACCACCACTAATTACTCTTCAGTTTTTAGATCTAAGCTATTTGCTATAGCTTTAAGGAAATGACACGTTCCATTTCCTTAAAAAATAGCATGTTATTGAAGCGACTTTTGACTGGATCAGGATTTTTTCTTTCAAAATAGCATGCTCAAACCTGTATCTGACAGTTCAATAAAATCCTCAAAGTAAATCTTCCCACGATTAATCCAACAGTACATGGAATAAATGATGATTTTGATATGCTTTCTACATCTCCAAAGCCTCCAGAAGCCTATTAAAATTATTTTAATTATTAGAATTTTCTCACCTTCCTGCCACCAAAACTCTATACAGGAGCTAGAAATTTTAAATATGCACTAGCATATTTTAATGAGATGAAGTCTACATAAATCCTAAATGAGAACGGAGGGAGTTCTGCATTAGGCTGGTGTTGCAAAGCTTGACAACAGGAACTATATAAAGATCGCCGTTAGCAAGTCACTTTTACTTCAATACTACTACAGCAAACTTGATCAGTTTTATTTTAACAGTTATTTTACCAGTTTTTCATTGTACCAGTGACACATCTGTGAAGACTTTCTGACAGCCATTATTCAACTAATTCTGTGGCATTCCTACCCAGTTGTATAAGGGATTCAAAGTCCTCTTACCAGAAAACACTTTCACCCAAGTACAGTATCATTGCTACGGATAATAACACAGGAAATACGTTAACGTACATTAAAGAAATACACTTTTCCTCATTCTCCAGGTGAATTTGGACTTCCAAACCAAAGAAGTTACAAGTCAGAATATTGAACAGCCCGTCATCACCACCTTTGATGCAGCACAAAACACAGTCTACAGGCTGATGGAGCAAGACAGCTATCCACGTTTCCTAAGATCTGATCCTTATTTAAATTTGGTTAAGGGAAGAAATCCCAGTCGTCCCACTCTTAGGAGGAGGTCACGATCTTTTACGGTCAATGATTTCCAGGGTGTGCGACCAGACTTTACTGTTTGGTAATAGGAAACTCAACCCTTACAAATTCTAGCTACTGCAAGCAAACTGTATGAGTGTTCTAAAATCCAAATCCTTAGCTGGTGTAAATATGTAGAAAGCAAAATTGCCTGCATTTATACCAGGTCATAGTTCTGTAGCCAGTGAGTAATCTCATTTATTGTAGCTAAGTGGGCACGATATATTGCCAAGACATGCTGTGTGAACCTTTTGTACAGTATTTTTTTTTAAACTCAGTCAAGAGCTGTTATCATATCTGAAAGAAGAATCTGTTTCCAACATGAAAATGTTTAAAAGGCCATTTGATAACATCCATCATATATTCTGAGCCTGTATTATTTAAAACTGAGTTTCATCACAATTTGAATCTATACACATAGCCTTTGCACATAACTTTGTTTTTGCAGTATTTCCTACACTAAGCACAGAATATTTGTCGTATTTCTCATATTGCAAAACACATGGGAACATTAGTTAGGTGAAATGTAAAAATTATATGGATTTTAACTACAGCCACTGCATAATTAAAATTTAGCTATTGCATATTTTAAGAGAATCATAAGAAAGCCTATTTAATTTTTATAGGGATACATTTTATACTGTTTTCTTATTATGTGTGTCTGTTCTCTCTATTTAAATTATTCTGTATAAATTTGCTTTGTCATCAAATGTGTTCTATTTTTTTTTTTGCAAGCAAACGAGCAGCAACCAAGAAGCAAGAATGCTATTTTAATGCAATGTGTGTTCATATCAAGTAATGTATATACATAAATATTTTTACTTTTATTTGTAAATATTCATGGTATATCAGCTTTGCTACTAAACTTTGTTCTAATTTTTTTCTGCCTTTTATTTTGAAAAAGAGTCTGAAAATTAACAGCTCTTGGACTAAGTAGAATAATGTTCAGTTCTACCTGTCATTAATGTACTCTCTGTGGGTATAGAGGAGGAAGGAAGAATCCCCCATTTTATTTGTTTAAAGTCATGCATATCATTTTCATAGCAAGCATATGCAACCACCCTGTCCTTTTCTTTCAGGATTGATGCAGACACATTTAGAAACATGGGGAAATTCTTAAAATCTTACACATTGGTTCTGTTCAGCAACTAAATGACTGAAAGATTTAGCTGGAACTGTGACTTGTGTATTCAGTCACCTTGCAAAGAATTTAAGCTTTTTCCCTTTTCTTTCTCTTTCAGTAAGAGGTCAAAGTGATGAGGTGTGGCTCATCATTAATTTTATGTTCATTACTAATTCAGAGTATATATGAACTGCTTGTTCTGAGGACTTCAGTGTCTGCTTTACTAACTTTCAATAAATCTGAAGTGATCTACTTAAAAAGTTGTCAGGATTCAGTTTATCACTATTATGTTGATTAAAAACAACAACAAAAACAACAAAACATGGAGGCTGAACTTCATTTATAATTAAATAGTAGCTGTAATCAATGCCATTTCAATCAAAAGCGGTAAGCAAAGCACAGAGGCGCAGCACTCACCAGGGGATGCAGCCAAGTGGCAATGACTTGGGATCAGTGTTCTTCAAGCTCTTTGTTTTACCTGTGAAATAGAAAACATTTGCAGTTGAGGAGTGTGATCCTTCCTGATTTATTCCATTACTCTTCCCTAACCCCAAAACTCTGGGCAGAAGTTTCACACGAGTGAATGCTGCAGTTACTATTTCTAAGACTGTAAGTGGTCAGAAACTGGGCACAGTGATTCGGGAATAAACTGAATGTTTTTAGTAGGTTGATATTGTACTTCAGTCACCCTCATCAATATAAAGTGCAGCGTTGGAGCTCATCAGCCTCCATTTTTAAAGAATCGTCAACATTCCTGTTGTCATTGTTGTAAGTGTCACATGAAGGAGAGAATACAGTGAAAGGTGGGTCTGTTACAACGCAGCCATAAGATTTGTGTGTTTGCAGCTAGACTCTCAACCGCTATGATTATGTTCCTCCACACCAGCTAAGAATCTGGACATTTACTCTTACCATGGATTAAATAAATTTAGAAGATTGTGCGTATTCAATACATGTCCAAAACCCAGACAAATGACAAATATAATGCTTTGAGTAAGACATTTTCTTCTCAGCAAAGAAAGCCCAGCTGTTAGTCAAAAGCGTCTGTAATGATAAACATAAGTAAGCAGGCACCCTTTGTTTCATTTCACAGAAACATGGAAAATTTTGCTTATCTCCAGGGAGGCCTTCCTCAAAAGCATCGCTCTGTGGTACTGACAGTGCTAGTCCCTTTTATGAGTTTTATAATGACAGCAAACAAATAAGATATTCTTGGTAGCTATTTATGCATGTATGGTTTTCAGAGATAATTATGAACCATAACTGAATTTACAGCAGACTAATGCCATGGGAACTACTGTAAGAAGACAGTCAAGATAAATTCAGAGAAAGGAAAACAAAAGGCACAAAGATAAACCAAAATAACAATTATCTGGCAAAGGGTCCTTTTCTAGTAGAGGCTCCTTTTAGCAACAGTAAAATGAGAGCTCTACTATAGTTTGGGAAAACGCACTACACATAGATTTAGGACAAGTCTGTGATGCTTTTCCAGAAGTCAGTGGGACAGGACTGATCAGACTGAGGGCTAGCCCTGAACTGGTGTATTTATAGTATAAACCTCAGAACAGAGCCAGAAATCATAGTTAGGTTTCTTTAGGTTTGGCAGAATCAATGTCATAGTTATGTAAATGTAAATTGTTTATCTGACCTAGTGCAAATAATACATATAAAGCCTATTGGGCATGTATTTTTATTGGGAATTATTTTATGTAGCGGCATTTTAGATGTGTGTGCGCCATTTAGCATTTAGTAAGAGCTCTCAAAATATTCCTCTTATCAACACAATACTTCACCTCTACAAAAACACTTCACTTTAGTCCTTACATATATGAATTCTTGAGACCAAATGTATGAGGGAAATAATCTACTGAATAGTGTAGCATAAAGGTTTGTTGCCTGTTTGGATACCCAGGTCTGATTAGATGCATTGAATTAGCTAAAATTATCATCTGCCATTTTACATACCTTTTTTTTTTTATTTTAGGATCACACAAGGAACGTGAAGAAGGAGATCTAACATAATGAATCTCAAAGGAAAGGATAGATTTTTATCTTCCACTAACATAGGCAATTGGTAATATGGCTCTTATATGCCTCTACATGCTACAGTTTATAAGTGACTCACAAAAGGCAGGTCATTTTTTCTCTCATTTCTTTTTGTCCCCAGCTGCTCAGTCTGACTTAGTTGACTACTGCTTTGAATGCAGTTCCTTCTCCTTTCCAAATTCTTTTCCACACTTACCGTCAAAAAGATTTAAAAAAATTGCATAAAATCATCTTCCTCTCTTCAGTGATTCATATGCTTATGCACATACACCTTGCTCAGAGACCTGGCAAAGATCCCTCTGTTTTTTACATTACAGACAAATGCCTCAATCAAATAAGCTTTAAGCTCCTGTGTGGCTCTGTGCCAAAGATATAAATAACTTTCCTCTACACAGCATCCAGCTTGCCTCCATTCCTCCATTTTTCTTGCTAATGTCTTGTTGCTAAATTCCATTTTTTTACACCAACCATATAGAAGTGTGTTTGTAAATGCTCCCTGCTTATCTAGACCACAAGGTTTATAATTTAGACTTTGTCTTTGCCTTCATTATGAAACTCAGCTAAAATTTACTAGCACAAAATACAATCCTATGGATGGCAATTCATAGTTTTCAAACAGGACAGAAGATTAAGCTGAAGCCCAACACAATGACAAGCCCTAAACTGTTGTTTCTCCACCATGCCATTTGCTTGTACTTTAGAAACTTGTTTCTACACAACTTTCCAGACCCATTTTAAATTTAAAGCTACTATTGAATCCTAACGTGGACTGTTCCCCTCTGGGGAACACAGTAAGAGCTTTTCTACAACATACACGTACTTTGCACAGGTGATGTGAGTGCAGGCACACAGGAGAAGTGAGAGATATACTTCCAATAGTCCTTTACAAAAACAAAGCAACCAAGAACATCTATATTTTGGTTTTCCTTTTCATCCATTACCTAGCACAGCTTGGCTTGGGACCCACCACCAGCAAGACACCACTTAAGAGAAGACTGATATGGGGAATTATGGTTCAATAGCCTTCTGAGGGATCATGCCTAACTTTCATACATTCTTGTGTTGGTGCAATTCATACCCATCTCCAAGCACAAGGTCACAAAACAGTCTTTTACATTTGCACTATATGGGCTCCTTTCGCAAACTGAAGTTTTGTGAAGTCTGATGCTATATAAATTAGAATTTATTCATCCAGGACATGATCTGTGACAAATAATCTGCCAGCTAGTGCTAAACAATAATCTTCAAGGTTGCACATTTTCTTGAGAATTGTCAATTCTCCTCTACTGTAGATATGTGTTAGTATAGGACTTGGAAATCATGCATATAAGGAGCCTGGAATGATGTAAAACATTTTGACAGACTATTCTTGAAATCAAATCTTTTACCTGAAGGGCACACTTTGGTTGGGTGGAAAATAACAGCTTATTTCCTTATGCAAAAAACCCCTCTAGCACACCAAAGAGATATTCACATGGAAAAAAAAAAAAAAAGTAGTAAGTTGACCACACCATGCTATTAGAAGGTAGAAGGCAGACATTTGCATAGTGCTGTGATTAAAATGTATTTGCATCCCATATGACAGGTGGTTCCCTTTTACTAGGATGTCGGCAGTACTCTGGTCATCTTGGCTTCTCCCGACATAAGAAAGGTAGTAAAGTCTAAATCTACTTGAATTACTTGGACCAAGAGAAGATTACCTTTTCTGCTGAGGTTATGTTATAGAGAACACTATCCAACAAGGCTTGGTGTGGAATGGATTCAACAGAGGCCAGGTGCTGAAGGGCAATGACTTATTGAACCTGATCCAGGGGAAACGCCAAAACTGCTGTTGGAGAGCGTGACCTTTTCTCACGTTGAGTACAAGGTGAGTACAAGGCAACCCTGTTAGGAACATATATAAATGCAAGGGATTTCTTAGGCTAATACACCAACAGTCTGAACATGAGCAGATGTTTTACGCTGCCTGTTGAGATAAGTATCTAGCTCAGGTGTGGCTCAGTGGAACACAAAATTACTTGCTTAATTTCCCTAATCAGCCAATAGCTTTTCATAAAGGCAGATAATTTAGTGAAACCAATGTATAAAGATACATAAAAATTAAAAGACAAATACCATTAAAAAGTCAAGAGGTAAGCCTTTAATTTCAGAAGATTCAAATACTTAATAAATCAATGGTTCTTATCAGGTAACGTCAGCAAAGGATCAAATGTGCAAGCGATAGATCCACATTCCCTTTCCCACAGTTCTAGCTCTCCTACAGCCTGTCAAAGGCACAAGACTTGGAAATCCATAGCACAGTCAACAGTTTTAAGTCAGAAGCCTCATAGATTTTTATTTTTTAAAAAATACACTGAAATTAGCTAAACAGATATGGGCCTGAGCTACTTCGCAAGTCCAGTCTGGGTTATTAGTGAACTGAAGTTGCAAACATCAACACATCAGCTGGATCCAGATTTCCAGAAATTTTGGAAATAATTCTGTGTGTAATTTCCAGCCCATCTCTAGTACATCTTCATATTTCTCTTTGTTTGCTTAATACAGTATATTATGAATAAATAACACATCTGCACAAGCAGCTCATGGATTTATTTATTTTTTGTAATACTGAGACAATTATTCTCCTTATGAAATTTCAATAAAATATTTGGGTTCCTTTTCAGAAATTATTAAATTCCAGAGGAGTTATATGACAGAAATTCTTAAACTTCTTACACTAACAGCTACTCATTATGGGAAGAGATGACTGTCTAACTTCGATATAGTATAGTTGTGATATCTGTACTGGGATAATAAGAATAAGCCTACTACCTGGTGATGATTGCTATATCTTCTTTGCAAGAGTTACATGCTGCCAAAAGGATAACTGGAAATAGACTGTATTTCTGAGGACCTGGAATACAATCAGTTTACATACACTAAGCAGGCACGGGGCAGCATATTACATGATGGTGAAAGTCTCTCATTTGTTCTTTGTGCTTTTGTGAACTGCAGTCAGGTTCCCATCTAAGCACCTGGCCAGCTGATATCTATTTTGTCAAACCATCAGCACAGAAATAGCATGTGGCTGCCGGTAAGGTAAAGGTAAAGGCCCAAATAGGCCAGGGAGCTTAAGCTATCCTATTTACACCAGAGACATTCTTCCAAACACAGGCTGGGGCACGCTGCATGCTGGCAGCTATAGAGAAGGTGGTACTGTGCTTCCCAAGGTCCCTGGGAGCTGCCTGTCAGTTGCCAGCTTCCAGTGATAAGTACCCCTTAAAATGCAATAGCAATCTGATTGCATCCAGCTAGTCACTTTGTGTGCTAGTCAGAACACTTGTGGGTGTGAGCACCTACTAAAGGTGGTAATACTGAGCCTGAAAACATCTTCTCTGGATGCTTAAAGACTAAGCAAATCATGATGTCGAAAATGAGGCACTTACTTGCAAATGGAAGTTACATTACAGAGCATCCAGCACTATCCCCAGCTGACAGTTCAGTATCAGTTTTAAGACCTGAGCCCTTGCATCTAAATTATTATCCTTCATGTCTTGCTTTCCAATAGATTTCACAATTACATTTACCATATCTTGCTCTATTCTCAGGGAAAAAAATATTTTTTTTTCTACACCATAGAAGAGATTAAGAGCATAACACAATAAATGTCTTCTTAATTATACGTTCAGACACTCTTTATATGCTGTTTACTGTTCACACTGTTTACCAGTACAAATATGCACTATCTCCATGCTAGATTTAGCAAGTTCATCTCCAAATTATGAAATCACAGCCACATTATTTAATAACAAGTATGTGGATTACATGAAAACTGGCCAAAAATAAGTATGTTCAGCTTTGCAGAGCCTTCTATTTTTGTATTAAAATGCTAAATCAGCGATCATAAACCATAAAATAAACAAAATTTCAACAGTCATTGAACAGTAACTAGCAAACTAAAAATGCCTCACTGTTAGAAAATTTAAAGTTTTAACTATTTACAGTCTGTCCAGCCACAATCTCTATAAATCAATATTGTTTACATTTTGTACTATGTTTATTCTGTTTTACCAGGCTCAAACCTGGGACTGAATAAGTCACAAATGATTTAATGTAAAGTCAGATACTGGAGGTTTGCCCCCTGCCTGTAAGATGCTGAAGTTAGGCTTAATAACACAATGGATGAAAGGGTTTTGGTCTTGTCTGGCACTAGGTTATAGTCCAGGGTACATATTCTGTAGAAATGAGACAAAATAACTAATTAAGGGAAATGAGAATCACTGTCCAGAATCAGGTTGATAGCTCATATTTTTGTCATTCTAATATTACTTGCAGAAGCAGGTGGATTTGAAGGTAAGAAATTTGAAATGGGAAGAAAACAAGATCCACATTTTGCTGCCAGGAATCTTGTTTAATCTTGTTTAGCATTAAAAAAGTAGGACTGGGTCGTCATTTCTAGTTTTTTACTATCAAAGGCAATAATGTAAAATAATCTCTTTCATAAATATATCAAGCTCTGCCTTTGAAGAACAGAGGAGTAGAGGGGACAAAAATCCTACTGGGAGACCGTTAACAATGACACTTTCTGAAGCCTCCTTCTGATTTCCAGTCTAAAATTACTCACTGTCTGTTTATAACCATTTGTTCTTTTTACTAATATGTTCCTTATGTTAAAATATGTATATATTTTCCCCTCCATTAAGGGACAATAAGGGAAGCTGGGTAGACTGGCTGAGCAAAGGATGATGCAGCAGCACAAGATTAGGAGGGAGGCAGGAAACCAGCCAGGAAGCCTGCTTGTTCAGGAGAACAAGGAGCACAAAGAGAAAGAAAAAAGCTAAGGAGGAAAGAATAGAGAAAGAGCAGAAAGATCACATCAAGAGCGAAAGACAAAATGATATGAGAATGTTTCTGGGGCAGCATGGTGCTCCTAGAAGGGAACAACACAGAATGAGTTTAGAGTAGAAGAAATCATCACATCAAAACTTTCAAATATCACATGATATCATTATTTGTAGCAGTATCAATGTGAGCAGTCTTGCTTGAATAAACAACAGAGAATGGTACAAGGGCTTTGACCTTCAAGATGTATAAGGTAATGGATAAGTTATATACGTACTTACTGCAGATACAACATAAAAGCAAATATAATGAAAAAAATGCTAGTTATGTGCACTGAATCTGTTTTCCTTCCTTCTTTTCTACTCTCAGTAAGCCAAACACAAGATAATTTCTCTGATGCTGTTCAGAGCATAAATGTGTTTTAAAAGATATTTGCATATAAACTGTATTTAATTAAAACAACTTTTGGTAAATCAAGATAGAAGGGTGAAATTCTATTTTTCTGTTTTATTTTTCTGGTGAAAAATAAGCCACATTTCTGAAAGAAAAATTTAAAGGAGGTGTTATAAACAGCTTTTCAATTTGCATCGTACTCTTTGGTGATTCACGTGCTAATTGTATTGTTTCTGCTGTCACATTACCTTCAGCTTGAAGATCAGTCAGAAAAAGAAATTCTGCTCTACCTGTGACAGGCAGACAGTGGAACAAAAATGCCAGTGAAGTGAGTTGTTTTTTATGGCTATTTTAATCTTACAAAATTTGTGGGATGGTCCTTGGGTTTTGAATGACCTGGACAGTTTTTATTTTCTCTCCCCCTTTATAGTGTTATGTGACAATTTTGGTTCCTTGTTGTCAATTCTGCTTGCTATTCCTATTCAAGTAAATCCAAGGAGATCAGTGAGATCATTCTCCAAGTGATAAACAAACATTAAAGAACATTACTCATGAGGAAGAGAAGCAGAATTAGGTTCATACTGTCTTGTCTTCATCTTTCATTATGCTTTTTTGTTTAACAGGAAAGTTCTTAAGTGTTCACTGAAGCACCCCAAAATTTGTTATATTTGATTAGTTTATTACAGTAACTAAAATAATTTCTCTGCTGATTAATCCCATTAGCACACGACACCTCACAAAATACCATGTAATGCTCCATTTAGGTTTCATTTATTTTTAATCCAGACTGAATACATTTGCACTCCAGTTTCCCTCCTGTATGTGTGCATATGTACGTATAAATATATGTATTTTAACTCTGTTTGAATACCATTTTGTGCAGTCTGGATACAAGCAAACTGACAACTACAAAAATGCTTCCTTCCTGAAGGTGTCAGTGCAAAAATCAATTGTAATTTTTATAAATACAACTGCAGTTACATGATGTGATGCCATCACATAAGCTTTTGATAAATTTACAATTGCAAATACCATTCCTGGCACACACAGTGGCACAAAGTGTTCTTGTGTAAGTGTCACAAGTCCAGCCCAGAGGACACAGCACAGCACGCTCGAGCAGGTGCTCCAGCAGAGCAGAGGCCTTTTCAACCCCATTTTTGGTGCTCTGGCAGAGCTTTTCCACCCAATTTTCAGCACACCCAGTTTTCCCACCCCTCGGTATCACGGCCAATTAGTCAGTTAGTGCATTGTGATTCTTTTCCAACCCTGTGATGACCTCCTGTACTTTTGGTTAGGCCTGTTTGCCCTCAGGGATGTCAGCTGCGGCCTAGGCCGGAGGCAGAACAGTGCTATGCTCCCTGAATTTGCATGTCTGAAACCAAAAAGACCAGCTTAGAAGAACCTGTCAGTACAGAGTGACTAACCTCCACAAAAATTATTATTATTATTATTATTATTGAACGGGAACAAGGACTAATCAGAAAATAGGATTTCTGTTTCTGGTAAAAATTCAGGGATTTGTTTTGATTCTGCACTGAAACAAAATGTTTCCAAATTTTCCAGTTTCCCCCTTTCTTACCACCAAATGAGAAAGAGGAAGCACACAAATGATTCCAGAGCTGCCAGTATGTCAAGTGACTATTATGTTCACATAGGATGTAAATTAAGTTTCAGATTCCCCGCTACCATAACCTATATGAGATAGATAACCACAGGATTAGAAAGTTGGTTTCCTCTCTAGCTATTTGTATAAAATATGACAGTTTCAACAAAAAAAAGCAGCATGAGATGGTCTAAGCTGAATATGAATGAAGCTTTCCCACATTACAAGAAAAAAAAAATCCTCCCACTTAGCAGGCAGTTCCCTTATCTGACACCCTTCTGCCTGTCAGAGCTTGTGGGCCACCGCTGGCCTCCACACTACACTTTGCTTCCAAACCACCTTAGACTTCTTCAGAGCTCCGAGGTAGAAACAAGGCTCCATTTGGTTCAGTGTCTCATTTCTAACAGAAGTCTACAGTGAGTTACAAATAAAGAGCAAAAGCTAAGAATTTGTTCGATTTTTTATACCGCTAAGAAACTGAAGAAATGACCATTATCCCGCCACTGTTAACTAGCATGGTAACTGTTTGGATAATTCTACTCAATCCAAGAAAACAAAAGTGTAAAATTAACGGTTAATTCATCTGAACTTAAGAAGAAATTCCATACACACTCCAGAATATTAATATCCCTCCTATGCCTTTATTATAGTTCAACCCATTGCAAGCACTACTACTGCTGCCTCTTGGATGAATGATCCAGTTGCCAATGTCAAATAACATTCTACTTTATGAGTCAATATATTTCTCTAGACTATTTAAAAAAGAAAAAGAAAATAAAAATGTGTCACACTTTGTGCTGACTTTCTGCTATTCAATAGGCAGGGTAATATGAACTACCCTGCTCCCTCAGTGAATAGCCAAATAATAGAGTAGCTACTGCAGCCTGCACAGGCAAAAGATCACAATGCTATTTTCAAGGATAGATGTTGTTTCCACAGGTCAAACATTGAGGAAACAATGGCTTCGTCTGACTCTGTAGATACGCTACTAGCTAATAAAGGTAAGGAGTACTTGAAAAATATTAAACAGAACACAACCACGTGTCAAACCAATTCCCATACATTGCTGACAGGTTTGCACACTGGTGCCCACCCAACTCACCACGTGCTTTGAGCCATACCAGTGCTATGGCTGGAGGCATCTGAGCTTGACTCAGATTCAAGCTCATTCCCTGGAAGGAGATGAAGGTGCTGTCTGGCCAGGCTAACCGCAGCTCTGCAAGCAGCACGCTACCACAGTAAGAACTCATTTCCATTGTGCTGCTTGGTCCAGGGGTCAGCCTCAAATCCTCAGAGACCAACATGTCCTAGGTCTCCTTTTGAACTAGCAGCATTAGAGACACCAAACCACACTGGGAAGGTACTCAGAATATTCCTCAGTTAATTCTGAAAGAAATCCAATCAACGCCTTACCATTGCTCGTTTATTCTCCTATTTATTTCCCACGCAACAGCCTCTTTGGGCTAACTCCTGCATGACAGACAATATCAGAACATAAGTGACACTACATACCCTGCATATGTATGTATATACATACACACACACACATATATACACTGCATTAGTCTTTTGGCTTTCCTCTACCCATCATCTCATGCATTTTTCTCCAGATGGCTTGGAGGCTTTTAGGAAGTTTTTGAAGTCAGAGTTCAGTGAGGAGAACGTAGAGTTCTGGCTGGCTTGCGAGGACTTCAAGAAAACCAAGTCCTCCACCAAGATCACCTTAAAAGCCCAAAGGATTTATTCTGACTTTATAGAAGCTGATGCTCCAAAGGAGGTAAATAGTTTTTTGCATGTACTTCGGGTACTCACTGAAAATGGGAATGAAATGGAAAGGTCAGGCCCAAAATTCCTGGAATGACAGAAAACATGGTTCAACATGGTTTCTCTTCCATTTTTATGACAATTATTTATGAGGTGGAAAACTGTGAAACTCTGAAGCAAACAAAGACATGGTTAAATGCAATGTCAAATACATTCTTCACATGGGGCATGTGTTTACCTCACCTTCAGAAATTTGTCTTATGATTTAAGGAAATATATGTTCAACACAATTTGTTTTTCCTAACTGTTTTCATGCAATAAGCATAATTTCCTCCATATTCTAGGTACAAGTATATTGGGATGTTAATGACTGTATTTGTTCATTTTCTTTTGTACAGATATTTTTGCCATGATGAATATTAAAAAGTAAACTTGCAAAAATTTCTATCACAGTATTCCATTTTATCTTTTTTTTAAAAAAAAAACAACAAAATTCATTGTGGAGGAACAAATTACTAATTAATTGTTGCTTAGATGTACGATTCCTGACAAACTTTAATGCTGATGTTTTTTGCTTTTGACAGTGACCATGCTTTGAATATTTCCATGTCTTATGCATGATCAAAATCCATTTAATTACTATTAAGAGCAAAAAATCCTTACCAAATGAGTAAGGCCCAAACCTAAAATTATGTGGAATATCTTCATCTCTAATTTACTTATCAGTAAACTGTACTTCATAGGATTTTGTCTGGCAAGAGGAGATAATCAAAAGCAAGTTTTCCCCTTCTTTTTCAGTGATGCCAACTTTTAAAGAACCCAATAAAATACAAAATTCAGCATGCTAGAAAAGAAGGGAAGACCTCCCTGCTAATTTGCATCAGCCAGGATATTTGGGAGGAAGTTCAGCTGCTGACTGTGTTCTGTATACAGACTTCAGCTTTCCAGTCAAACTGATTTTTTCTTACTTTCTTCCTACAGATAAATATCGACTTCCATACCAGAAATCACATCTCTCAGAACATCTCTGAGCCCACCCTCAGTTGCTTTGATGATGCTCAAAGGTTAATTTATAGTCTCATGGCAAAGGACTCTTTTCCCAGGTTTCTAAGGTCAAACGAGTATAAGGAACTAGTAAAGAAGCAACAGAATAGAAATCAAAAAAGGTGGCTCCCATTTTTGTGAAAATGGAAATGCCAAAGACTCGAGTGTTTATGAATTTATAAATGTCTCCTGTTGCAAATCAGTACAGGTAATATTTTATTAAAGTGATTGTACAAACCAGAACTAGTGTGTTTTAAAGTACAACAAATACCTTTTTTTTTTTTTTTTTCCTGCTGAAGTTGGTGGAGAAGTATCCTAGAAACAGAATGGAAACATGCTAAGACATTTGAGTTAACTTTTCAGTTCAAAAAAAAAAGTTTGCTATTAAATTTTCCAATACTTTCTTTGTTAGTCTAAGTGTTTTCACATTTTGTAAACAGAATGTTCTGGTTTCCTGGTTTGCCATTAGAGGCCATAGAAGTATGGCCTCAAAAAATAAATTCCTTTCAAGGAACTTAAATACTTTTATTCACCTCCTTATTTGTAATTAGTAAAAAAAAAAAAGTTTATAACCTGTTTTATCAGGTTCTATACCAGTTCAAAAAAGGAGAAATAGAAGAAATATGGTAGATACCACACTGAGAATGATAATAAGTTAAGGACAATATTTAATAAACAGATGCTTTCTGACAAATGTTCCTGGCATTTAGAACAGCGAATGTTTCATAGTACAGCCCTCTTTAATATGACTCTCTTCCATTTTCTTTGGGTTTATTTCATTTAATTTTTTCATTCAAATGTCTCATTTATTAATTGCATAGGCATTTTGGAAAAGAAGTGCAAACCTTTGTACATTTTTTATTAAAAATTATTTTTCTTTGCTTTTCCAAATGCATTAATTATATTGTCTACTTACACTCATGACAAAGTAATGTCAGTAATGATTACTTTTTTTCAATGAAAGAAAGGTAAGCAGAAAAGTAGGCCAACAGTTTTAGACAAGTAACCACATAAATGAGAATTTAGTGCATGGTGTCACAAGATATAAAAAGATTCTAGTACAATCTTTGCATGTCTACAAGCATGCACACTGATCTCATTCATTGCTACTAGAGGATTTATTGCATATTTTTGGGTGAAGGAAGCAGGTATGGCATGCTCTTGAAGAAAAAAGCATTCTAAACCATATGGAAAGGAAGAATATTCACAATAGAAAATAGTTCTAAACATAAGAGACAGAAATAAGATTTAAAAAAACACCACCAACAAAAAAACACCCACCAACTTTCATTTGATATGAATTTAATTCTTTTGCTTTGAGCTGCTCTAAATCTCCAGGGATCCCTCCTTGTTTTGGAACCCTGTTCCCCCTGCCTTCTACATGCCATTGCATCCTATACAGAAAAGATCCTCTCTATTTTATCAAACTAAATTAAAGAACAAGTTTGTTTAGACAATAAAGGACATTAAGCAGCCTGAAAGCCCTAGTATGCTGCTCTCAGTTACGTACTTAGGTACCACAGCTTACGTAGGTGAATTTGGTATAAAATAGCTACTCTCTGATACCCACAGCCTAGGCTATTACCTACATTTTCTTCTTGCTTTCTGCATTTCTTTTTGTTTCTTTATTCCCCAGCATTAGTGGTTAACAGAGAAATGAACATGAGCACTGAGGTTGAGCTATAAGGAGGATGTGGTTTTGTTCTGCAGTCCCGCAGCTACCATTCATTTTGCAATGATACTTCAGTGGAAAATTGCAGCTTCCGCCTGCAGCACAGCCTCGGCATCACTTCTGCACTGGGAAATTTCTACTGATTAAAGTCACAGTGAAGACAGCAATCAGGATTGCTGAAATTACATGATTTACTCAAAAACGTAGCAAGTCATTTTTCCCTCTTACAAATCCAAACCTCATTTTCAGAAGAGAAAATTTCCACACGTAGGAAGAGGCAGGATCAAGTTACCTTTCTTAATAGGTCAAGTAGAGAACAAAAAAATTCTGCTGCATAAATTGTTAGTGACCTAAGGTCAAAAAGTACCTCAAAAATAGATCTGCGATCATGAAATATCACACATGAGTACTCCTTTAAAAACTGCACACTTCTGACTTTATCACAAAGAGAACTAGAAAGTGCAGACAAGGTGGCTGCTAGGGATCTTTAATTCCTGACTGTTTGAAAACACAGGATAAGGAGAAGTTAAATATAAAACAGTCTGACTTGATAAAAACAATGCATGTTATTTTTCTGATAACTCTATAAAACAATAGTAGGAAGCCCTCAGTGTCAATACATCCTATGTCCACTGCAGATAGATATCTGACTAATTCTCCTATTACCAGCATAACTGTCATCAAAAGAGGAAGCCATTCTTAACATATCAGCATTTGACATTCATTGTAATAATTACTTAATAAAGTACCATGGATGGTTTTAACACTATTTCAATTAATTTAGAAAATTTAAGCAGAAATGTACAGTAATTGCACTTTTAAGGGTTATCACAGACTGAAGTGTAATATAAAAATATTATTTTTTTCATAAACCCTGATTAAAATTATATTAGTTTTAATTAACAAGGTTAATTAAAACTTGCTGAGCAGACCTTTCAACCTTTTATAATCTGTTTCTGGTGCTTAAATACGAACTGAAACTTAAAGTTTAAATATACGATCAATTTAAATTCAGATACATCCAGTGATAATTGGATGTGTGTGCACAGTTAATTTTTCAAACCATCAGAGCGCTATCTTACTACATAACAGGCAACCAAACAAAAGAATCTACAGCATATTGAAGTGTTTTGTAGTTGAGCAATCAAATTCCTGAAAATTTATATAATATAAGATGTACGTTATCAAAGACACATTTCAGAAAGCATCTGAAAACACCCAGATGAGAAAGCTGGGAGCTGGTAGTCTTCATTTCTGTTTATCCTCTAGATCTAAAACTGATGCTTCAAACCTTCACATGAAAAAAACTCAAAACCAAGCACCCAAACTCCAGTAGTTCGACATGTGAAAAGGCCAGGCACTGAAGTACAACTTAAAAGACTGAATTTTGCCAAATCCCAGAGCTTTACCAAGAATTTCCAGCATGAGCTCGGCCCGTTTGTATAAAGTGTTGAGCAACAAATGTGAAATGGAGAGGTTACCCCCATCTTCCATTGAAATGTAGCACAGATGTGCCCATTAGCATTTAGGGAGCACATAAACACTACAGGAAAGCCGGATCTGTGGTTGGGCTTCAGAGTGATCCCTCAGACCAAAGCTACTTAGCGACAGTCAGAGAAACATCTGCATTGCCAAAGCCACTAAAGCTTGAAAATCCCAGATATAAATTTTGTGGAGAGGGGTCACAACTAATCTTGCATGTTTGTAAGTTACCTATTCCTGTGGAACATCAAGTGCTAACGTGTTACCAGAATTACTTATACTAATAACAGTTTTGGGTTGTAAGGGAGGAGAAGAAAAGACTGTAGTGTTAACAATATTCAGCATTATGTTTTCAACAATTATCTTACAGAATTTATGGCAGATTTTTTTTTTTTTAAGCTAGTCCACAATAAAAGGACGAAGTTGTACCTAAATAGAAAGCACTCACAGAAAGTTCTATTAGGAAGAATGTTTGCACTGAAATCCTCCCACTTCTTTCACTAAAAAATAAGAAGCAATTAATTATTATTATTTTTCTCTATTTACAAATCAAAGCCAGGCAAAAGCCTCAGTTTTGAGAGCTATTTTTTTAGAGGACTCAATCTCTTTCAGAACAAAAAAATCCTGCCAAATATAAATGATAGAAATAAAATGGGGTTTACTTCTTAATAACACCACATTTCTTAAAACCAAACCTCAGCTCCTGCATGCAGTGACAATCCTAAACCTCCCACAGCATCTAGACTCGCAGACTGCCAGATCCATCATGCACACATCATGACAGGACTGTCCCAGAATTATAATTAAAGGCATAAAAATATTATAAATAAATAATAATAAGCAAGTAACAAACAAGTAATATTAGGCACAGTAATAACAAGCAAGTAATAAAGGTATAATTACGTCCTCAACACAGGACTGATTCCAGGCTCGCCCTGAAGCCCGGGATCCTGAGTTACAAGCGGCCTGGTATATTTTCAATGGCAGACTGGACTTTGCAAGACTCCTACCTATGCTTTGTCAAAGGTTTGTCAAGTTCTGCACACCTCTGTGAATGTTGGATCTGAAAACTTGGCATTCTACTTTTATCAGAAAATTTCCTGCTAAAACTATAATACATAAACGTACTTGAACACGCGGAGTCCCAGGCTTTGCACAAGACCCTCCTAGACTCATTTCAGCCTTGATCCAAACAAAAAGTTTGAATAAAAAGTTCAAGATACTGAATCCCTCCAGCAGTGCCTGCTGCTAAATAAGATGATTATCATGCTAAGATGATTAGAGAAGAGTTTAGCACCATTAACCTGTACTGAGTAACAGTTTTGCTTGTGTACCCAAATGTGTAAGTCTAATATCCATCTCTGGTTACACAGTTGTCATCGTATTTAAGTCGATATTCAGTTAACAAATTTCCATGCAGTGCTTTCCTATGGCATTTTTTATTGATGTCCAAACTCTGGAGATTCATGAAGTCATTATAACATCCTTACTCCTGGAACTTTGAAGCGCAGTGTGGGTCTGAAGCACCGAGTGTATTTTCTACCTTTTTCAAGCCATGAAAAAAGGAATTGCCATGTTTGTTAACATTGGTTAAAGATCTCATGTAGCTCAAGAAGTCCCTGTTTTATTACTTGAGTAACAAAAACAAGATCCTCGTGCATATTCAGCTTCAAATACGGTGTGATGTGCAGTCTCTACAGTGCTTAGGAATTATAATTTTTCAATATTGTAATTTTGAACTAACTCATTTAGTGACAAAGTATTTTGAAAGACTGACATGGGGTACTAAAAACATCACTAAAAGTTCTACTTCATATATTCTTAAGCTGTTCATTTGGAGAGAATATGCCTCCTAGAAAACTTTTCCATTTTCCCCAGTTTTTCAACTTCTATAATATTAGGTTCTGTAAATTAGATTCAGTGTATTCTTAGACATTTCAGAGGAGGCTCTGGATGTTCCGAGCTTTAGTGAAACAAATGAGACAGCACTAGAGCAAATGATTCCCTTCGTTTATTATTTTGTTGCTAAGGTTTCTGGCTGCCATGATATCTCTTCTCTGCCCTAAATGAGACATTGCCTTGTATTGTTTTCTGCATTGCATTTATCTTTGCATATAAAATGAGTACAGCTGTACATATCTCCCCATCTATACCGGTTTGCATTTAGGTTTGCATGTAAGGCTATATTTGTTCTATGAATAGCTTCCCCACTATGCATAACAGTGCTGGAAAGGCAAACAAAAGCATGTGTTCAATAAAAGTCTAGGGAAAACATTTATTTATTTATTTTTCTAGTGCAGTGGTTATAATGTGAAGACTCAAAAACCAGAAAGGAAAGAAAAAACTTCTTAAAATTATGTTTCCTGAAGAATTTTGCATGCATTATGTTGTTTTCTAAACATGGTGTTTTGGTAGAGAGAAGAGGAGAGAAAGAGGAGAAAACATGAAATTCAAGATTGAGTATTTTTGAAGAAATACCTCTTATTTTTATCTGTGTTGGTAGCAACATTCCCCTGCCTGCACAGCTGGGGAATGTGGAAAGGCAGGATATGGAGAGATCGCCCAATTCAAACTCCCAGACTTGCCAATCATCCATAGGCTGAAGCTTCTTTTGGTGAGCTACCCTGTACTCACCTTGCATATTTTCACTAAATTCCAGTAGAGGAAAAAAAAAAAAAAAAAAGCCTTACATAAAATGCATTACCTTTTTCTCCTCTAATACAGAAGAATTTTACTATGTTAACTTCAGGCTACAGTCTCTAAATGACCAGCACACACAAACATTATTTAATAATAATTCTGATTTGGATATAGGTATTTCTGCTACTAACCTAAGCAAGTAGCGAACATACATGGCACAAAGGGCATTTGATTCTAAACAGACAAAATATAAAGAACCTAAAGAAGCATAAAAATATCACAATAGAAAATTATAATTTCAAGAAATTCAGAGAACTACCAGGGTTAGCTCCTTTGAAAGGCTGAACTAGTTTGTTATTTAAAACATTCCATTCAGTAGAGGAGATGCATAGGCAAAGGCAGGCTGATTTCGCTGACAATAGAAGACTTCAGAAATATTCTTGACACTGTAAAACAGTGCTGCATAAACTAGGAGATATCAGAAAAAATGCTATTGACTGCGACCAATTCTTGTGTTTTCTTTAAGTTCTGCACTCCACCTACCTGCTTAGGCTCATCACTGTGAGAAGACGTCTTCAAGTTCATTCTAAATTTGTACAGCATTATCACTTCTCTTGAAGCACTATCAGCAAAATTACATACAAAATACATATATAATCATACAAAGTTTGTTGCTTTAGATTTGAATTTTCAGAACAAATGGACTGGATTTTGATCTACATGCCATCATTTTGCCCGCTAGAATGAGATAAGATGGCAGTTCTGAAAGGCCCTTGTATTTATTGATTTTCTTACTGGAGTTTTGTCTTTGAGAGGAATAAAATAAAAAACATAGCTTGTCAAATGGCATAAAATACTTTTTGTGACATATTTATCTTTTCATGTCAAATGATAAGTGCAACATATTCTAGGCTAGGCACTAATTCTGACACTTTTCACAGTCTCAAATGGTTTTCACTGATGATAATGAATCAATATTGGAAGTTTTATATACTGAGACAGGAATTACTAGAATAAACTTCACTTCTGTCATACCTCCTACTTTGATATTTGTCATTTTTCAGTTAGTCTTACAATACACTTTATGTTGATTTCTCTGCACTTACAATGTACATACTACAGTGATGCTGAATTCTGTAGCCAGGAATACATTAGTTTTCTTAATGAAATTACCTTATTTTGCCTAAATTATAAACAGTTTTTTTAATTATTATTAATTTTTATTTTTTAAATAATAAACTTCCTGGTTGTAGTTCTTCTTATGGTAACTCCAAGTTTTTTTTTTCTAAAAATTTCAAAAAATATTTTTTAGAAGGACTAACACATTACCTAGCCATGCACGACTAGGTAATAAGTCTCTACTCTGAACTGAAATTAGAACTGGAGGAATGGCAAAGGGGGAGACACAAAAGGAGGATTTCAGTAACAGACTGCAGTTTTTAAGAAGTTCTTGTCTGCTCTTCTAAAAAAAAATCTCCACAGGTTTTGTGAATTAACAAAAAAGAATGCCCACCACCATTAAGTACTTTACCCCCTAAAAACACAGTTTTGGGTCAACTGTACCTATGGATTTAATAATTACAAAAATAAATACATTCACTTATTCTTAACAAGGTTGATTTGCTTGGTTTCCTTTCAGAATGGAGTGAAATTAGTGTTATTTCATACTTTGTCCTCTATGAAAAGCTTTTGATGCATTGGTACTAGAAGTCCATAAGGCAATTCCTATGAGTTACTGCTTACCAAAGCGCTTACTAATGCATTGTACACAAAATGATGATGTATGTTTCTTTTTAAGTTATCTAACACAATTTTTGTAATAAATTTCATTATTATTTTGGTATTACTAATTATTTTTGTAATAATTATGCATTAAAATTATCCCAGGAGTTGATTCTTTTTGGCAATCCATGTGAAAAAAAGAATTAACAGAAGGAAACACAACCCATCAGAGACCTTCTTTAAGTACTTTGATTATACAAAAGCTTGGAAAATTCATATGCAAACGAAACCTGCAGGTTTTAGAAAGGTAGGTAGTACAAAGCAGTTGTACAAAACTGCATGCAGCAAAATAAAGACAGGAAAAAAGGTAATGAGGCAGTTTCATAAATGTGAACCAATATACTGAAGGAAAAACACCTTAAAATGCAGCCCACTAGGCAGGTGTTACCTAGCAATATTGTTGAAGGACATCGCGCACCTTGGCAAAAAAGCTTGTTTATTCAAACGTGTATTTTAATTGTTACTGAAAAAAAGCTTCCCAAGATCTGAACTAAAGACGATGTTTATACAATGCTCTTTTAGGATTTGGCTACCATGTGGAGTGTAGAAATTGAACTCCAGGGACATACTTTTCATTAAGGACAACCTGCTGCTGCATTTTGCTTCAAGGACTGGAAGCAATATACATGGAGCTGAGCACGCGGGCCCAACTGCAGCCCTACAATTCCATGCACATCTTGAATGTTACAGCCTTGAGATGTATGCAGGGCTCTTCCCCCCCCCACAATACTATTGGTATGCAGAGTTCAGAGAACTCATCTTCTCTCCAAAAGTTTCAAAATTCAGTATTTTGAAATCAGATGCACCCCATTTATCAGAAAATTACTAGTGAATAGGCAGGAGTTTGTTTACCAGGAAATTAGGGCAAAACACTTTTGATTTATTAACAGACATTAAAGAGATGAGCATACATACAGTGTCTTTGTCAAGGAGGTACATGAACCATACGTGTTAAAGGAGCATGAAGACAGAAGGCACAGAGTGTGACTCAAGAAACCAGAGTAATGAGACTACAAGTATACAATACAGGTGGATTAGCCATGTTTCCCTATTTTCCCTGAGAGAAGGGACAGAATTCCTATCACATGGGATACTCACTGGAATAAGTAACGGACCAGAGAACACATCCTCACCACTAAAGTACTCTTTCCTGTCTGTAATTCACTTCAGTCTGACAGTGACACCATCACTACAGCTGGCACAGAACACGGAGTTAGAGCTCAGTTCCCATACTGCAAAACTGTCCAGGTTTCCTATCCCATTGACTCCTAAGTGTCCTGCCATTTTCAGATAAGTGCCTTTAAATATTTCAGGCACAACTGTCCTTGACAAAGAGCTGAAAAATGTTACGGCAGCTAGCACACAAGAGAAAGTGAAAAATCTAGATGAACATGAAGATTATTTTGCTTATTCAGACCATACATTAGGAACCTATTTAATCTGCTTCACTTCCAGCACCTAGGTAGCGCTATCTTGAGTAGTGATGGCAGAAGAACGCATTGCAAATGTTGGTGTTTTTGTTCAATCAGCATCACGGACAGACAGACCGAATTGCATGTATAGGAGCAAATGGACATTCAGTGAGAAACACTTCTGCAGCATTAAGGGGTTTTATCTTGAAACAACGGCATGTCTTGTGTATCCACATCTATTTTACATTACACTGATATTAAGAAAATTTTTGTTTTGATATGGCAATTTCAACATCCTACAAAATACTGTGGTACCACCTTGTGGCAGCTTTTTAGGTAGCACTAAGACTATGTATATTTCAAAAAATTATCTAACATTTGTACTGATTAGTCTTGAGCTATGTTCAGAACCATCTGCATACCAAGAGCAAGTAATATACTTGATGGATTTATGGTTCTCTGTGTTAGAGAATACTTGAGGCAAATTTCAAGTGCATTTCCATGAAAGCTGAACATCAGTGTTCCAACACTGTTCAAAAATTATTTTACATATATAAGAACTTACTTGTTGAATCTTCTCAGTCTGGCATTGCTCATGTACACAAATATTATCAAACCTGAGAAGGAAAAAGACACTGAAGCAAGGGTAGCTCCTGCCTCTGTTACGGCTATCAGATCAGTGACAGCGTTTCAGACTCTGAGCTCCAGAAATGACAACAAATCTCTTCTGAGGCTAGGGCTGGGAGAGGCCACGGGTACATCTGTCAGGTAGGACTGGCTATGGCTCCTGTAACCTCATCCCATTCCATGCAAGCCTGAGACACTGCTGAGCACAGATGAGCATCAGCGATATGAGAGTGCTAACAGATCCGGAGGAGCCTGGGGTGTCCCTGTTGCCTCACATGTGCAAAGAGGAAGAAGCCAGTAAGATGTACAGTTAGGTGACAGCAGCTTCTGCTCTCATCATGCTAAGATTAGAGGAAGGCATGGAAAAGTCCAGAAAGCAAACAGGCATGTAAATGAACTGCCACTGTAAAGATGAGCTTTTGGAAAGGAAAACACAGAGATCCAGACACTGCTGAGTTGACAGATGTTGGACTGAGAAAGCATTTGGTTTAGGTGACCTGGCTGGGTCAGTCCTTAGCTAACAAGCCCCTTGTACTCTTCTAGTTTTTGACCTTACCGGAGTCAGCAGAATTCAAACAACAATACTGTGTCAAGCACCTTTTAGTCTACTTCTGACAGCCATCTTCATCCTTCTTTTTCAGCATCACCACAGGAAATGAAGTTTCTGCTCTCAATAAGACATAACATTTATTTAGACTTACTTCGTGCTTTAGGTCCATCTTCAGGTATTGAAACTTAGGTATAATTTTCTCTTACAGTTTTGACTACCAAAAACACAGAGCAGAGCAGGAAGGAGAACTTCATTTGTTTGAAAATGGTAGTTAACAGGTTGCTTGTTGTGTGTGCCGGGAAGCTCTGGATGTCTTCAAATTAATGCTTCGACTTCGAAGCAGCTTCCACATTCCAGCTCCAACTCATGCTTGCTCCTGTTTTGTTCGCTATCTGCGAGCATCAATTCTGTTGTAAAAAAGATTAGAAACTGGCACAAACTATGCATGAATAAGCCATTTTAAAGCAAGGATTCTTAGCTCTGCAAGGTCTGGTTCTCTGCCAGCAGCCTGCTTTCATCTTTCCAGCTGAATCACAAAGGGAGAAGCATTGGGATTATATAATAAATGTATTAAGTTTGGTAATGAAATAGGAAAAAAAAATGCCAATAGAGCAGGTGTTTGGGTCAAGCTGAAGAGAAGGCAGAAAGCTAAAACATAAAGCAATATAAAACTTTCACAAATGCTCTTGCACCATCTGAAGAACCCTATCTTCCATTCACATTTTTTAATCTCTCCACCCTGAAAGCCTGCATTACCTCTCTATCTCAGACTCAAATTAAAAAAAAAAAATCAGAAAGAGGATCCATTAGGTGATTAGTGAAGTAAAAATTTGTTCTGCAGATGGATACAGATTCCCGATAGAATAATCGGATGTTTACTCTTTACTATCTTCTTCATTTCTAAAAGCCAGCCTTCAAAAGCCCACACCGCTTTGTTAGGAGCAAATGTCAGGGCCTGTTACCAGAGTAAAACATTTTCCACTAAGTAGGCACTTATGTACCTGAGACATTTGTTTTCCAAACTTTCTCATGCATACTCTATAAGGCAATGTTGACAGTAACTTGCCAAATAATCTTTGCAAATATCCATCATTATAGTAACTATAAGCCCGTGCCTTGGTGTTATATTAAATAGGTTGTAACTCATAGCAAGAGGAGAAGCAGAAAGAAGATACATTGGGCTAATTTAAGGAATGTTTCTTAAGCAGTTTCTTTAACCTTAACATACTAAACTCCTGTTTACCATTTTATGCTGTGTATTTGTGATATACTACGTCACCTCGTCTGCTCTAGAAGGAAAGCCAGTTCAGAACATGCTTAAACACATGCTTACCTCACAGCTGGTGAGCAGTGCAGGGGAAGAGAGGGAACATTAGGAAAAAAACCCTGGGCATGACTTCCTGAGGAGAACAGCAATGCACATAAGCATAACAGGAGTTCATATTTCTTCTGACATCATCTTAAAAAACAGTTAAGGCCTATGTAAGAAGATAAGTGAAAACCCCTCCACGGGTACGGATACTGTCACAAAATTGTGTGTATTAACCTGAAAAAACAAAACTGAAATTGAAAGCTTTTCAGGCTCATTGAGAGTCTTCAGAAGCCACAGGAAGACGGCAGAGAGAGAAGGCTGGAGGAGGCATTCAGACACATTATTTTTGCCCAGCACCAGGCTAAATTCAGTTACCCATCCCGCCAATGGCAGCTGCCGCGCACCCAGCCTGATCACAAGAGAAACACGTGTGCTGGGCACTGCACCTCCGGCCTCCTCCTGCACCTGGCACAGCAAAGGGCTTTGTCTGTAGCTTATCTGTACCTCAGTCCTGGGCCTCTCACGTTCGGATCGTGCAGCTGACAGACAAATGAACAGCCTGTGATTCTGTTTCTGTACGTAATGGTTTTAAATCTGGCTGGGATTTTTCAGTGAAAGCTTTTTGACTGGAAAAGTCGGAGTGACTGAAACCCTGGGTTTTCTAAGGAAAAACAGACATTTCAGAAGGGTTTTCAGGAAATTTTCTCAGGACAAAGTTAAAAAGGAAAAAGAAGAAAAATGTTTTATTCACCACCAGACATTTACTCTTGATCTCCAAAACAGCCCGATTTACAAGCCAAGCTGGGACACAGGGAGGTGCATGTGGAGCCCAGGACACGTGCCTCAAGCCTCCCTCATTCCAGATACCGCTCATCTTGTGACGAAGGAGTGTCTGTCTGTCTGGTGTGGGTTCTTCTGTGACACCAGTAGTTTCACTTCTTCCATAATGAGGAGCAGAAACAAACACTGCAACTACTGTATGTTTCCTGAAGAAGAATATTTGCTTTCAGACCAACTTAGTCTTGACACAGTTGCTACTGACTCTTTTTTTTTTTTTTAAACCCAGACCCTTTGACCCCACTTGACATTCACCTCTTGCCTTTTTATCTTGATTTGGGGTATTTTGGTTTTTGAGGTCCTGATGATGTCACCACCCCTCCTGTTTCTCAGCCCACAGAAGTCTAAATGCTACTCTGCATGAAGGTGAATTTATGGCCTTGCATGCTTTTTTGGTTTGTCTGACTTGTGGGAGGAGGTAGGAGATAGCACTCTGGCCCACATTCGAGTCTCTTCATCTATATATAAAAGTATATGTGTGATGTTTCCACAACTGCAGGTCTTGAGGGCCATCTCAGAACAGCACAAAGAAGGTGGTGACTCAGAGGGAAACTGCCTGCCAACATGCCCACCCATAAACGCATGCCTGAGTCAGTCAGCTGTGTTCTCATCTGTGCCACTCCTGAATTGCCCATCCTAACCCAGCCTGGTACATAATGCCCTCCCGTGCTCAAAGAGGTCTCCTCAGACTCAGAAGTGAAAATCTAGCTTTAGCATTTGCAACTGCATTTGTATAACAAGTTGTGGTGAAAACACTGGAACCAGTGAATCCTGTTCTCAACGTGGAAATTGGTGACATCAAGTCTGGCCCTGCTGTCACCTTCCACCTAACCCCTAGGCGATGCTTCCGTTTCTTACGCCCACAACCCTTATGTTTCACGCCTTCTCCCTCCCACTGCCTGTAGACCTCTGGCAAGGCAAGAAAAAGCAGACAGTATGTGGTTTAGAGACATCATGCGCTCTTTGTCAGCAGCGTAAGAAACCCAATCTCTCCCACTGAGCCACCAGTTTCATCAAGCCAAAAGGACAGACCCATAGCCCTCTGCCAAGGCCAGTTACCGTCAGCTGAAACTCAAAAGGGTTACTGTGCAAGGTGGCCAGCTAGACAGAAGAGAGCATAACTAGGCTTCATTTCCTTAGGAAAGGAGTCTGATTATTCATTAGCCTCGTTCATTTTGAGGAATAGACCACCTAGGAACAAAACCTTGTTTCAGCCCTGTTTACCCACTCACATATAGTGGCTGGCACCAGCAGACCACTGGCTTTGAGGGCTCTGCCTCAACCTCCTACCAAGCCCACGTGGTTGACTAAATGACCCAAAACACTCAAGCATGGGCACAACAATATAAAAACAAAACAGTGAAACAACCAGACCAAACAAACAAATATGTACCAGGTTTTAAAGAATGAACAGTAGTCTGCAGTAAAATAGGCTCAGACAAAACTCTGCAAATGCTGTTTCAAACAGTTCCGATTTACTTTACTCACCAGCAGGGGACAGCAGGACTATATACACAGATTTTTTTCTGCTTTTCTGGTCTGATTAAAAAAACCTAAAACAAGAAATGTTCACTCTCTACATACCATTAAGCAAAGACTTCTAAGAAGAAAGTCATGAATGCTCAAATTCAGCCAGAACTGTAGGATAGCAATGGCAAAAGACCCAGAGCAGAGATTTTAAGGCTCAGTCTTGGATTAAAAATACAAACATCACCCTATTTTACTCATCCAAGGAGAGGTTTCAATTTTAAAATATGTTTTTTAGCACTATTTTACATGCTGAATGGAATCCTACCCAGCCTTACTACTATTTCAGAAGGGCAGAGAATTGAACATTCATTGTCATAGCTGACAGCCTCCGTATCTTCAGTATTTTAGGACACCTACAGTGACACTAAACAGCTATATTTAAGGCAGCTGGCTCACACTTACTGTACTTTGGGTGGGGAGGATGCTTAGAAATGTAAGTAATCATTCCTGACCACAGCTTTCCTTCCATGATTTTCCATTCCACATGATTTGATGACACTTATCAGCGTGAAATGACAACGTTTACGCAGCCCCCCATCACAGACTGCCTGCACCAACTGTGTCTTTTGTGTCTTTTTGCTGTGTCTTAGCAAAAATCAGGACTAGGGATTTCTTAAGTGGAATAGTGAATAGTTTTCTTTTCAACTTTGCCATACAAGAAAAAATGCCACTTTTGAAACAATATCAATAATACATTTTGGTTTATTAAAAAATTTCAAAAATGTACGTTACCATGTAAAATTGCCAGATACTGAAAATAAATTTGGACCATCTCTCAATAGCTAGCACTGTACGCATGTGCTGCAATTCCTTTGAAGGAAATTTGCAAAATTAAAAAAGGAAAACTTTTTCTATTCTTAATGTACAAAATAACTTTCAGAAGCTGTTCATATTCACCCAAAGAGAGCAGACACCAGACCCACAGACCACAACACTAAACTCTCTTTATGGTATACATGTGTATATATGTTTATGCATGTATATATTATAAACACAATTGCATTTTTTTTGTTTCAGTTATGATTATGAAGTTCTTTTTTGTATTTTGATTGTTCATACGGAGAGGTATTAACAATCTTGCATACAAAGAAGGCCATAAATACCATCTCAACCCCAGTTTTGATCTCCATGTTTAAAAAAACAGTTTCCAAATTTAAGGGGTTTATAAGAGAATCAGGGTTGAGTTCCAGCAATCTGCTTTCTAGGAAGAGAACAAGGAAATTAATGCTTAATCTGTTTAATTTATTGAGGAACGGATTAAAGAATAACTATAACAGAAAAAAAAGCAAGACAATTTCAAACTAGAATGAGATACTTCTTAACAACAACAATTAAGAGATGTTATGATTATGCTGAGACTTGAAATTCAGATTGGAGAACATTCTAAGATGTTTTACTCACACCTGATTCTAAAGCCTTTATTTTACGGTGGGTCAAACTTGGTCACCAAGGTCTCTTTTGGTTTTAAAAAAATCTCTGAATCTATTGTAAGAATTCTTCTGTGAGTATATTTAAACACTGTATATTCTCATCATTACCTCTGATTTGACACCTAGAATTACACTAGGGCTTACTGTAAACCTTCTGAAGCTCACAACAATGCACGTGGACTTCAGAACTTTTTGTTGTTTTATTGCTGTTCATGATGTACATGAGATTGTAGGATTGTGCCAGATATCTTTTTTCCATCAATAAATCTTTTTAAATTCAAGCTGAGTGTACTAACATTAATAAAATAATGTTCTCAAAAAGAGAAAACACAGAACACCCTAGCTGTTGGACATGTAACCTGTGACATGCACTGGTTGCTATTAACAGCTAGAAACAGTCTTCAGCTTCTGACAGTTGTACTGTTTCATTGTCAACAGAATTTGCAAGAACTTGAAAATCAGACAAGTGAGTAATGAACTTGATTGAGGAGCACTCCCAGAGTTACATTTATCCAGACCTCAGTGAAGTTGAAAGTTCAAGAACTGACACTGAAGTGCATTTGCTGTCTTTTACTACTCTGTTCCTTGAAACTACCGATTTTTATTGAGACTCAAAGCGTATCTACCAGTCTAAAATCTTTCTTTTTAGAGTCTTGAATAAATATTCCCCAGATCTCAACTTTTCCAGAAGCATTGCAAACAGTAGATGGAAGGTTTGCTGGTTCACTGTCAAACGTTTTCCTCATTTAATCCACCTTATCCTTTGTTTTCAGACTCTCTCTCTCCCCCCCCCCCCCTATTTCCCCCCATTAAATATTTTAAATAAAATATTTCATTTAACCCAAATCTTTTAACTAAATTGAAGTGGTGTTGGGGGATCTCCCTGATTTTTAAAAATTTCAGCCTGGTAAAATAAGTAAATTAATACACGCACACACACATATATATGCTCCTTATCCTCCCAATCCCCTAAACAGGTATGTTACATCTCACTGCACAACTAAATGTCACATGTAAATCATTTCATATTGGAATTTTAAAAAAGTTTGAATTACAAATCAATTGGTTAGCCTTTTATCTACAAACTTTTTTGTTCACAAATCAAAAATGTGTGCTTGGTCTTAAAACGGTAATGGATGCATTTCAAAGAAATGCCATTTAAATACCATGAAGTTGTTTCTTTCAATGTTAGGCTTTATAAAAGCTATTTCATCCTTAGATTCAAGTGCTAGAGTGACTGAGTTAAAAATCCATTTGACCACATGTTTAACATAGGTTAGAGCATTTTTCCTCAGGGTTAACTGCAGTTACATTTATTAGAATAGTTCAGGGAAGAGTATTTCCATTAAAAATTGAATTCCATATACTGAAATACACTGTCTATTTGCTTTAATATCTAGCATGAATTACGACTGATCACACTATAAGAAAACAGAAGAATATCCTCTAGAAAATATTCCCTTACAATATCCCCTTAGAAAATTACATGACTGGAAAAAATATAGTACCAAAATGTGTAATGAAGTTCTACTCAGTATGTTGATTTGTTCATACAACAAGGAGACAGTGCGTAAGACCAGATTTGAGTCTGTCTGGCAAAAGTGTGTGGTTATGTGGGACGTATGTCTCAAACGCAGTTTTTCAGACTACTTGTCCCCAATTTCCTTTTTTATGTTTGGTCTCCTCTATAACGTGGTTCTCGGTGGAAGTCTTCTGCTTCCGTTTTAAAAGACTGACTAATCAGTTGTGACTTGTGTTACTCATTTCACTCACTATCTGTAATTTCACAGTTAGATAAAGAAAAAGCTGCGTAGGCAAAACACTTTCAGGACGAATCTAATATCCTATTCTAATGAGGGGGCACTGTAAGAGTATGGAAGAAGCATAGCCTCCCTACATTCCCCTTTTAGTTGGGGAACGTAGGGAAACAGATGGGAGTTCAAATAAGAAAGACAGCTGTAGATGTAGTCAGTTATATATCTAAAACTGTAGAAAAAGAAAGAAGAAAAAAAAAAAGTTTTCAGTTTTCGGTTAACTAAGTGAGCAATAAAGCAAAAAAAACAGAAGACACATTTTGAAAGATCTCAAGTACCAGCTAAAATAACCCACTGTTAACTGTGATGCAGGTTCAGTCTGTCTAAACCTGCCAGAAATCTATGTGCTTTGGCTATTCATACTCTGAGCAAACCACTTTGAGAAAATCTAGTCAACCGCAGGCCATATACCTTTGACAGCTTCATAAAACTCACCGATTCACTTCCAATGCACCTTACACCTTATGTTGGGCTAATAACCTGCTGAGGTTGTGACCAGGCTGGACACATGTAAACTGGACAAAACTCCCCTGAAAAAAACAGCTTTTAGCTCAGGGTTACGTGAAATGCAGATATCCTAACGTTCTGACAATAAAACTCAAAGTTAGTCTTTGCCCACATGAAACCATGCCAAGGTTTATTTCACATTTTTTCCTTAATAAGTTTACTCTTGGATCTTGATTTTTCTACCACCTATGGCACGTTTGATAAATCCCATACAAATCCTCACCGCCAGCTTTGGTTCTTGCCACTTAGCTCATTAATGGCCAAAACAGGTGTAAATACTTTCAACTTTTTCCTTCTTTTATATGAAAGATTACAGGTTCTGCCTTCCCTGCCATGATGTGTAAGACCCAGGGCCGAGACTTCTATGCCCCAGACTGAAGGTGGTCTCGCCGGGGGTCACTGAAGAGACGTTTGGTGCTTGCAAAAGGCAGAGCACAGCACTGGAGCCTTCCAGTGTCTACAGCAGACAAACCGGACAAGACCTCTCACATCACTGACCAAAGATGGCGCATCAAGACTCTCTAAGTTAGGAAAAATTAGAACGGCTTTTTATGGTACTGATAAAGTTTAAACTTGTATTTATCAAAGACCTTTAAAAAAGTATTTCCCCTTTAAGTGAACAAAGTGACAGCCCATGTTCACACCCTGCCAAATATTGGCAATTTTTTTTTTTTTTTGTGGTATTACTTATGAGAAATATTTTTGGGAATGCTGAGAAAAGGACTGCTAGAAAGTTGTCACATAATCTCTTTGTTTTCTATATGGCTTCTAGAAAGCTTATTTTACAATCTCATTAGAGAGAACACAAATAGGATGGAGCAAGAAATAATCACTCCTTCCCTCATTTTACAGAGCGCAGAAAAGAAGATTCAATTCTGTTGCCCACACATAGTGCTGTAATACTATTTGATATTCACCCAAATATCACCTGATCTTCTTTTTCCTCCCCATAGGTCCTGTGTCATACTTGCCAGCACTGTCTAGACTTTCCAGATGCCCTATGCCTACTCCAGATGGGAGTAGACACCTATGCCAGATAACTGCTCTGAACTCAGAAAGGTTAAGTTTTGCTCTCACTCACACAGGAAATCCATGGCAGACTCAGAAATTAGACCCAGTTCACTTAAGTGTCATCCAGTAACCACAAGACCCCTAATTCTGCTGGCACTGAAACTTACTTAAACAGATCACCACCTTCTGGTGGTGAGAAATGGCCTTCTTTTTATACATCCTTCAACGCCAAAAAAACCCATGTGCTCTATCTTCCAATCACTCTGACATGACTTCTCAGCTATTTTTGTCCCTAACATTTGATCTACTTCCTTCTCTTGTTCTCTGTCTCGTACTGATCTCACTGCTATAGCAGTAAATAGTGCTGATACATGACCAACATCCAGATTAAGATCCATTGAAGCACTAAGCTGCTTATCTACACGTCTAATGCTCTGGGTATTAGCAGGGTGCTCTTCAGAAGTGAAATCATGTCTTGCAGATTAGAGTTGATCTTCATGTAATGAAACTTAATAACACAATAGTTGTGAGCCAAAAAAACAAAACAAAACAAAAAACAACCAGCAACACCAGATGAAGTTTTTGAATTCAACATACACAAGTTCCAATTCCTCTAATTATTTTCAAGTGGCCAGCTGATCTGCCTTCCTCTTTCATGTCTCCACAAGGCCACATTTTCAACCAATTAACTAATTCCAAATATCTTTAATCTACTTTGAGATTCAGACAGGTGAATGGCTGCATCTAGTGAACTGATATGAGTGATCTCAACAGGTTTTAAAATATAAATGCATCTTCTGGAAGTCAAAGAGGACACAAAAGGAACAGCAGGCAACCCCTTGTGACAAAGAAAAAAACAGAAGCACAAAAGGAGGAAACAAAAATCATATGAGAGACACATTAACAGAGTACAGAGGCTGTTCCATGCTAAAAAGTGCCAATTAAGATCAACACCTGATCCTACGAAGCAACGTCATTCAACACTTCCGCTCAAAACTACAGCTAGGCAAAGTCAAATACCAGATGGTGATACTTGGTAAAGGCTAGCAAGCATTTATCTCTAGGGTTCCATCAGCAGGCTCTCTTCATTTTCTTCTCATTCTGTTAATGTTGAATGTTAAAATCATTTCCAGAAAGTCAGCGGTTTAGAACCGTGCAAAGCATTTGACAGTCACTGAGAACAGGATGGGAGCCTCATGTATATCAAGGGGATCCTAGCCCATTAAAAGGTACGGCTCTATGTATAACCTGTGACCCAATGCACAAGAATCTCTACTTTTAGAGACCCATTTCTTTACCAAACTTCAAAAAACATTAGTGCTTAGGGACAAACTTGACCAAAAAGCACATGAGATCAAGTTTTGCAGGTCCAAGGATCCCCCAAAAGAGATTCATCTAGCAGTTTCTCTTTTGTTTTTGAACCTGTAGCAGTCATGCTAAGAGCATACCAAGTTGGCACATCAGCATTTCTTACAGGAATTCACAAACTACTTCTTTACCTTTTTATATTATTAAGCACATATATATGACCATGGCAGCTTTCTTGCTGGTACATGGAGTATCAGATAGAGGGAGCAGCAGGGACACATGGAAAGCGGGAACACCCGCAGCTAACAAGAGGTGCATGTAAATAGGTGAACAACACCCCTAGAAGGAAGAACATGTGCTTGCAACATGCACGTCCATATTGTTAAGGGAATAAAATAAAGACAAGAGAGGCCTTTCCATTAATAACTGATAGGAAACAGCTAGGAAATTGAAAGCATCAAGCAGAGCAGGGGCATGAGGATGAACCTTGCAAGACATCTGTGGTGACATCTGAAGTGAGACCCCCTTGATTGAGCTGGATCTTAGACTATGAACCAGTACATTTGTCTCAACTTAAAAACTAGGTTGAGAGTGTTTTCTCATTTATATAGATGCATTTCTATGAAATAGCTTTGGCGGTTTCTTTAATTAAAGTTTTCTAGTGAACAAATACACAGAAAAAAATCCAAACCTGTCTAACAATGATGAACAAGCTTCCTAATGCTATTCAAGCAGTGCTATGGATTTCTGGGTCCATAGCAAAATAAATTCCTTTTACCTGCTTATGAAATAAGCAGTGCTTCCCAGTGTTGTGGTTGGCTTTTAGTAGTTACTAATTCATATTTATAGAGCATCCAACAGTTCTGCAAATGCTGCATAAAAGTTCCTCACCTGTCCCTGCAAACTGCTCTGCAATGAGCTGCCAATTGAGCAGAGATCCCAACAAAGGAGGTTGGGTTTATTTACGTGGAAAGAAGTACAGAAGGAGAATGGAGTTAGCAAGACACTTCTACATACATACTCTGTATGAAACAGACAGCAGACTTCCTAGCTTATTTCGAAGAATCATGGCTTTGGGTTTGTCTTAAAATTCAAGTATGCCACCCCTACCCCATCTTATTGGCTGTTGTAACACTGAAAAGGAATCAGTTACCTTTTGAAAAAGGCTGATAAACATTACATAGACAGCGGAAAACCACATTCTGAAGTGGTTTCCTTTTGCCAGCCCCTAGGGACAGCAGCTGCAGATGTTATACTGGCCACGACTGCTTCAAGTATTTCTGAGGGTTGAGCACCATGTCTCAGATCCCATGAAAAAGAAGAGAGATGGATGCCTTACAGTTTTGGTGTTAACTCTAAAACAAATAGGTTTGTGCAGGTTGGGTTTTCTGTGTAGTTCCTACAGCCAGCGATTGATAATAAGCAGACCTCACCAGCACCCTCAAATACTGAGACGTTTAAAACAATGAGTCATTTGTTTCTAAAGCCTCACTGCACATATCCTTACAGCTCTTGGCAAGTTTTCACAAAATAAAGTTCAGTACTGTCCTCAATGTACTTGCAATGGAATGTGAACATGAGGAAATTTCAAGCTAAACTCCACTATCAAGTCTAGGGAGAAAATGAGCTTAACACCTCCTTTTTCCACTCGCTACTGACCTCAGCCAGTCCAGGCTTTGCACCTTCATTCCACAGCACAGCTGCAGATCATATGTAAGAGTGTTCTCTCACTCTGTTCTACCTTTGTTTTTCCTTTTTTACCAGCTCCTCTGCTAGTTTCGGTCAGCTGTTACCATTGCCTCACACCCATAAGCCTTCTGCACACTGTCAGCTCCTTGAGGTTCCTGGGCAGGAATAACATGAGGGAAAGGCTAAGCTGAGTGCTCTCCTTAGCACTACCGACAGATGCTTCACAGAAAGAAGAGGATGAGAAGCAAGAGTTGATGATCATGTGGGGAAAAAGCAGATAAGTGGCAAATCCAGCATGATCGTGTGTGTGTATATATATATATATTTATTTATTTATTTATATTTAAATACCGATGTTATTTGTTTCCTAATCTTAGCATTAGCCCTCATTTAATTTATTGAAAATGCAAGAAGCATACACAGTGCTGAATAAAGCCCTGTGGTTGTCTGTCTTCAGAGACAAAAATCCCTGATGAGATTCTTATAGATTGCGCATGCACTTCTTTATGGATACAAGATAAAACAAAAATTAAGCAAAAAGGAAACAGGTGCGAACATGCACCAGTGAAAGCGAAAAAGTAAAATTCACAGAAATTTCATTTACAGAAATAGCAATATATACCGAAAACTCTGCTCTTGAACTGAGCCTGTTAACACGTAAATTTGGTAAACAGCATCCTCCTTCAAAAATATAGTCATACATTTGTAAACTATACGTTCTGCATACTATAAGTGCTGTGAGGTCTGTGATAGTCCCTTGGGTTCTGAGATCATATTTTTCCTATTGTTTTGCTCTGTGACTGGAAACCACATGGAGCCCTGGGCTCTGTTATACCGCAGCTCTCTAATATTTGGAGTGTTCCATAGCAACACACAGTGAGACTAAACCAGATGACAAGTGAAAGTGGTGCTGGTTATTCAGTGAACGCAAAAGGAATCAAAAAGCAAAAATTTGGCTTGTAAAACACAAGACTTGCTGCAATAAAAGACAAAAGCAATAAAAAAACCTGAGAACAATATGCAAACAGTATTCTGAACTTCAAATGACGCAAGCAACCATTGTTAGGTCTATTTTGTTATGGCCTGTCCTCAGAGGCTGATTTGCATGAAAGAAGAGAATACAGTAAGGATGCATTAAATGCTTTTCAAGCTTCACTGTAGCTTTCTGTTCAGTATATTCTGCTTATACCATCCTTGATGGTCAAAGTTAGAGATGCCATATCAAACAAAATGTCCAGTTATACTTTTTTTTTCCCCGACCAGCAGCATTAACACATCTTCATTGTGTAATTGTCAAAGCAGCAATATTTGTATATGGGAGGGGGAATCTGCCATATTCATGATCCTAAGCGAAATATAACAAAGTAGAATCATTGTAACAGGAAAAAAAATTCTCATGCGAAAGAATCTATGAAATAAATTCTGTACAAGCAATAATCAGCTGATAAATTAAATGGTGTGGCATGGCAAGTTACTAGAGGAAAATAACTATAACGTAGAAAAAATCTTGCCTTTTTTGTTCCAATCGCAGGAAGAATTTTATCAATAATCTTCCACTGTTTATCCATGTTTTTTGAGTGCATTTGATGGCTATTATTTCTTATTCAGTTCAGAAATTAACTTACTTGCTGAATTGTTGCCCTTACTTATTTGGGTCCTAGGTCCCAAGCTTTATAATAAAAAAATCTAGGATGCCTTTGCTCCACGTGCTTCTGACTTTCAACAGAGCAGCAAAGTAATGACTTTACTATGGTTTTATGTTCCTCCTTCTGGAAAACAATAATGAGAGGAAGGAAGTGACAAGTGAAAAGAAAGAAAAATCTTCAGCTCTTCAAAGGGAAGTGTCTCAATGTTACAGTTTAGGTGGAGACTTTAAGGCCAATCAGTGTGGCTACACTGATTTCAATTCAAAGTGCATTATTACCTGACTTGATTTTTTCATTAAAGGTAGATGAGTGGGGGGCTATCCTACCATCTTCAGAAAAACAAATTCAGCAAGTGTTAGCATTTCAAGAGCATTAAAGAACATGAAAAGAACATGAGAAAGTCATACCTGAAAATCCAGCTATCTTCTATTTCTTTGATTTACCATGGATATCCCTGAATTAACTGAGTTTATGAAAAACCTAAAATGTACTCAGACCCCAAGCAATTCTAAGATCACTGCTGTGCTTCTATACAGACTAGCATTTTATTACATTGTTCTTTTATCTAGTTGCAACACCAACATGGGGTTACATGGGGTTTGGTGTTTGTCACTGAACGCAGCATGTTCCTATATACTGTGAGTGTTGAAGATGACACTTTAAAGCCTAACCTTAAAAGAAAACCAAGAATAAAGTGCTTGAGATGACTTGAAAGTTGCAAAAGTGCTTTAAGTAACACTAATAGAACACATGTAAAGATCTACAAATGTTTCTTAACATATATGTTTTCATCATGCCATCTGCAAACATTGCGATGTGGGTATATATCATGTAAAGAACAGAACAACTCTACTACATAAAAGGGATATTTGAGATCAAGTTATACATACATGCAGATCCATGTTTGTAGAGATATCTTCCATTCATAAGACAGAAAAGATACTAAGAAGAGAAAGGTTCAGAGGGTGGATTTTTTCTTTTCTTCCCCCCCCTTTTTTTTCCCCTTCTTCCTTTTACACTGCCCAGGCAGTGCCAACCAATAGAAAAGCCATCTTCATAAGGGAGTTGTGATCCTGCGGTTTCTGGGCCCCATTTCTCAGGCTGAGCTTAGGAGAACATACATCGAGCTTTCACGATTGCTTTCAGAGTAACTCAGAGCAGCACAGAAATGCTCAGCAGTTAACAGCAAAACTGTTACTGCCGTGAAACTCAGTGGGTTCCACTTCCTGCTGCTCGCATGAAGCCATCCCTCCACATTTGGTTACCTTGGTTTGCACATTGCATTTTCTTGTTCTCATCTTCAAATTCAGTTGAAAAATTAATGGGAAATGGACACACACACACACTAAGGCTCACCTGGCTTACAGTACAGCAGCACTGACACGTACAGCACACGCAGTGGGGAATTCCAGGCCTAGCAACGCACAGACCACGCTGCAGAAATGAGTGTGGGGTTTTTTAACCTTTCTATGGACTGTCACAGAAACTAGGCCGAAGTAGTTCGTTTTCATCTCTAGTGGGGAAACTGGAGGGACACGGTAATCTCTTGGTGTTTTAATAATGACACACATTAGGAAAATACGTTCTGAGGTTGTGACTGCCCCTCTTTTGAGAAAAGATTATATTCAGTACTCATAACAGCCAAAGCCTTTTTCTGGAATAGACTTCCAGATAATCTCTGATGCCTTTGAATGACAAAGGCCTACCTTTCTATGCCCTGGAACTTAGAAGGAAATTAAAAATGTGTAATTTCCTACCCATTTTAGAGGGAGGCCAGATACTTAGTGACCCGAAGAGGCAAATACACCTTTTGATAAAACCGTTAGCACCTATGCAAGTTACCTAACTCCACAAAGAGAAGTTCTGTGAAGAATTAGGCTGCTCTTAATCAAAATGACACATCAAAACTTTTCTAAGCATTCAGACTGGCATCTTGAATGATGCATGCCTGAAAAGTGAGTGCCAAGCATAGGTGATGGGGGAATACATTCAGAAATATTTGTCTCGTTAAACACAAAACCACTTGTTTGTTACAAATAACTTGTGTTTACTAAAAAGCATATCATTAAAGAAGTCAGTTTTCAAAGACACATGGTAGGCTTACTTTGTAATAATACTTTTGCCCTTGTTCTGACTAGGAACAAAATGCTAACTGCTGGTAGCTGGATTGCCACTGGTACCAGCAATTCCTAAGTAGCAGCCACCTCTAGCAAAGAGACTTCTTCCAGGATTCTTCCTCATTACCCTAAACTGACAATAACCACACTGCTAGTCAAAAGTCAAAATCTTTCCCCGACTAAACTAGAACTTCTCAGCAATTCCATTGTGAAGGGTTAGCTTCATTTTCTTTAAGCATTTGGAGACTCTGAATCCTCAGATGCCCCACCACCTTCTTTCATCCTGCCCCTTTCAGCACTTCCTTGGCAGCCCCCACACGTGCAGCAGCACATTTAGCACACTAAATACTAGCAGCATATCCACACTTTCCCAGCCAGCCCAAGCTCTGCATGGATGAGCATGCAATCTCAGAGCACTACTGCAGAAGCTTTTGTTTCATTGTGTCATCAGAACTAGGGCTGACTGTCTTCAACAGATTGAGGAAGGCAGTACATCTGTCAGGAAACAGCCTTCTTGAGCATTAGGGAAACCAAGTCAGGTGTGAGGCACATGGGAGGCAGACTGATAGGATGGGAGAGGTCTCTCCCTGTGGTACAGCTTGTAGAGTGCCAAGTTCCCACATAAAAAAGCAAGTATGTGGACTGAGAAAATTCAAGTCTTTCTGTTGCACATGTTCTAACACCTGGTAATTGGAAATAGAGAACAGGTGAGATTCAAAATAAATGACAAGAACGGGAACTAAACTCTTCCTCTGGTTCATCACAAACAGAACTGGTTCTAACATAACATCCCTGAAGATTGCTAGCTCTTATATCTTTATATATACTTAGATGGAGAATATATAGCTGTCTTCCGTTTTCCTATTTCTTGAAATACATAGGTAAAGTAGCAGCAATTTATCAGGCAAGTATTTTCAGGGGGAGATGGAGGAAGCGATAGTTTGACCGATGCACTTTCAGGATGTAGTTCTCATTCAAAAAAGACAAACTGGAACCCTCTATTAACTTTTGCAATTACCTTTCTTTCCTAAGCAGGACTCTTAACTGAATTACAGTTCTATAACAATATTCGTTCATGCCCCAGCCCTGCCCATCTTGGTTGCCTCCTGCTGAACTTGCTCGTGTTTGTCAGTGGCATTTTGTATTGGCGGGGCCCAAAACTGCACACAGTTCTCACTGTGGTCTACGGAGTGCTGAGTAGAGGGGGTGAATCACTTCCCTTGATCTGCTGGCATGCTGTGTTGATGTAGCCCAGGATGCTGTCAGTCTTTCTTGCTGCCAGGGCACACTGCCAGCCCATGCTGACTGCTGTCTGCCAAGCCCTGAGCTTACCCCACCTGTCTGGCAGAGGTGCTCCCCAGCCGGTCAGCGCCCAGCCTGCATTGATGCACACAGTTATTCCTTCCCACCTGGAGGGCTCTGCGTTTGTTCTTACTGAATATCAGAAGACAATTGCCTTTTCCTCCACCCTGTCTACTTCTCTCTGGAAGGCAGCCCTGCACTTCGGCATATCTCCAGGCCTCCTCATTTTTGTGTCATCTGAAACCTTGACAAGAATAGGATATTGATCAAGATGTAAAATAGAGCAGATCCTAGGATAGGCCCTCACAGTGCTGCACTTGTTATTGCCTTTCAGGTATATTATGACCCATTAACCAATGGCATCTAAGCCCAGCCATCCAACCACTTTATTCATCTGGTGGCTCATCTGTATGATTGTAATGTCCTAACTTTATATTCCACAAGAATACTATAGGACACAGCATCAAAAGCCTTGCTAAAGTCAAGGTGATATCCACTGCTCTTCCCTCATCCTCCCATTTCAGCCTTTCACAGCTAATGTAGTGGCAGATCTTTGTGTCCTTTTACACCCCACGCAAATCTCAACTCTCGGCTTTCCAAGTTTTCCAAGAAGCTTGGCTTTCCAACAACGTCCCTACACAGCTGGGTGACATTTCTAAATTCCTCCTTCTCAGTCTGTCCCTTCTTCCATCCCTTGTATGGTGGTGCTTTTTTGAATCCGAGCTGTCGTGAGTGCCTTGCTTAGCCAAGCCAGTATCCCAATACAGCTACTTGTTTTCCCAAGTGTCTGATGGGCCCTTCTTGTGTCTGGAATGGCTTCCAGTAACATAAGGCAATTTTCAGGTGAACCCATTCCTGTGAAGATTTTTATGGTCAAAGGGAAAGCTAAACCTCCATTGAGGTGATAATTCAGCTAAGAAATTTATAACACCAAGTATGAAATAGTTTCCTGAAAGTGTTCTGAAAGTGTTCATAATTATGCTGAAAAAAGTTTTCTGTAGAACTCCGCCTAATTCTTTGGTATTACTTTTCCTGTTCAAAAATGCATAAAAACATTTTCAAAGTTTTAGCTTGCTGTCCATATCCAGTCAAAAAAAAGCCCAAACCAGCGCTTTAAAAAAGGAAGGGAACCTCAGTTTAACATGTCAGATCAGTAAAAGAAAAAGCATCTGATTTTTCTCCATTAAGATTCAGATGAAGAGGAAGCCTGCTAATTTCAAAAGCTAAACTGGTATTGTGTTCACATAACACATTTCCCTGCTCACAGCAAGAACACTCAGCAAATTCTGCCTCACACCTCACCACCTCAGACCTTCTTCTCACATTTTCTTGCTTAAAGAAAGGTTGCCCTGCTTCAGTGCACCAACATGCGAGCGCATACAAAATGTGGAGTAGGCAATCAGAAATGTGTGCGTTTCCCAGATAGCGCGTGGTGAACACATTTCCTGCACTGCCGAACAACAGACACAGGAAGCATCACCATCCGCCGCCAAAACTCACTGTACTGCATTTTTTTCTTCAATCCAGGTGTCAGTCAGTACAGCTGAGAACCAGAAGTCCCCTGAATTCACAGAAATAAAACAGTTAATTTATTTTTGATGGAAAGCCCCAGAATGAAAATGATCTGATTTCTGATAAACTGCATAAGCTTATTATACTCTAAATAAGAAATGGCCATAAGAAAAGAGAGAATTACTGGGTATGTGCATGTCTCAGATTATGAGATGTGCTTTAGCAGGAGGAGGAAATAAGCATATATAATTCCTTGCACTGACGCTACAGTATAAACAGGATTGCTGAATGCTAACAACATTTATCATAAAATATTGTTAATATTTCCTCTGTAAAAACAAATTGTGAAATTTCAAAAAGATGCCACAAAGAAAATAGTAATTTTGTAAGAACAATGTATATTCAGTTTTTTTTTTTTACTTAAAGATTTCCAATAGTTAATGGTGACTCAAAACAGCCACATGAAGTACCAGAGAAGCTAGTAACATGACTGAAGTCACACAGACCAAGAGTTCAGTGTTCATTGAGACAGTGTAAAAACATGTAGAGGTAGACAGGTTTTTTTTCTTTACACAGGTTATAGGCATTCCACAACGGATGCAGTGAACGGACTATATTTTAGTCTCCAAGTGATCCACATGGAACACTTCACTTACAGGCTGTCTTCTCCACAGTGCTTTCAAGAGCTCCTGACAAGTCACCCCTTCGCTATCATGATTAAAAATTCCATGAGGTCCTCCACAGAAGCTGGGGGAACCCCTAAAAAAAAATCCCCTGAAAGCATTTTGCTGATAATTCAGAAGACAACAGGGCAATTTGGGGCAGAACTGGCTGTTTGCAGCAGATTTCTATGAAGACATTTTATGCTGATGAAGGAAGTGAAAGAGCTAAAAACTCAGGAAAGGTCTGGTTGCTTGTCCTCCAGGCTCAAGTCTCTGGCTCTGTCATTGTCATGCCTGAACTGAAACACTAAGCATGTCTGTTGCACATTTTAAGCTGCCCAAAGAACAAAACACAACAGAACTAGGCGGAAGATATCTACCCAAATTTCAATGCATGGCATCCCTTGCTGTAGGTTGACACTAGCCTTCAGATATTTTTCAAATACAAAAGTTTTCTTTCAGTGCTGGTTACATCTCAGTGATTGCCAAAATAAAAGTCCCATTGAATTAATTAGGAATAAAAACTAACATGGGCATATAAAATAAATATAAAAAACAAACAAAATAATTCTCAGTCAAATCAGTCTAACACCAAGAGTGTGTTAACACCATTAAAAGCACTTGCAAGACAAGTGCTAGTGTCTAGAAAGACACAGATTAATGTCATTCACTTGTAACAGGAAGAGTGACAAGAAAATTCATACGGGATATCATCACTCCATTATGGACTCACTATATGATAGGAGATAATAAATTTAATGTTCCAAATAATTATCCCCACCACCCAATCGCAGACCCCCCGCTTTTTGTAAAATGAGCACTATTTCCTCTTCACACAGAAACTAGTTTCTATTTCCTTTAAGTGCCTCTTTTGCTTAAGAGATGGATTATCAGTAATTTACCTCTTTAGGTCACGTAAGAAAGACTAGCATTTCAAAGAAATCACTTGTTTTCATAGCTAAGCTAAAGCTCAGCGCACAACTGTCAAGGGGATGAATATTCTCTACTGGGACAGCATTGCTTGTCTGGGCACCATGGAGCTCATCCCTCCAGCCCAGCATCAGCTTAGCCAGTTAAATCCAGAAGTGTGTGGTGAACAGCAAGAATACAGTAAAGCTAAAAACCTGTAAAACTGGCTGAAGTGGAGAAGGAATGAGGGTAAGGCCTGTCAGAAGAAACCTAAAAGAAAACTAAAAACAGAAGTCAGAAGGAGAAGTTTGGAGTCATTTACACCAGCAAGTGGCACATAGAAAGTTCATAGGAATTTTATTCTTTGTTTTACCTAAAATTGTCCAGTGTTGTAATCTTGGAAATTCTCTCACATGTTCTCCTGCACTCCACCAAGTGGTTGCTAGAATGAATGGGAAATAAAGCCTGGGAACAGGCAGAGTAAGAGCAAGTATTTAGAAGTTTCTTCTGTGCACGTTAAGTCTCTTCTATACGCATTAAGAGGTTAGATGAATTACTCATCACAAGCCTGTAAGAGAACTGAAAAGCAGTAAAAACAGCTAGTGATAGCCAGCTGTGCTACTGGAAAAAAAAAAAAAAGATCTCTATCCATTGGACAGTTTTAAATAGAGGTGATACCAGCCTCAGGACAAACAGGGTTCTGTATCAAATAATGGGATATTCTAATAAGCTGTAAAACTTTCAGGCTCAAAATACATTATTATAGTAATCAAAAAAAAAATATATAATAGAAGAAAAGGAGAACAACTATTAAGATGAAATCATTTCAAGCAGCAATCCACAGTCAGAAATAGGGAAAACTGTTTTCTAGATAGAGTAAGATGGTGGGAGATGAAACAGATGGGTCTGTTACCAACCATCGCATGATGAAACTGGAAAAAAAAAATAAAATAAAATAAAATTCTGACCTCCAACTATCTGAAAAGCTTTCCACTGAGGCAGGACATAACTATTGCTCATAGCATCACACTCAATGGTACCAGAGCCTGGACTACACCTTCTGTCTACAGGAAACAAAGATAGGAAGTGAATTTGTTTCACTTTGGAAACTATGCTGTTGTCCAATATCAACATAACTGATCTCCTCTACCAGAAAAATTATCCGGTAAACATAATTCAGATCCTGTGGTACAGCAGTGTTACGTGGATGTAAGTCAAAAGAATTTTTCTCCTTATTTACTCTAGAGAATATTTATCGCAAGAAGGCTATCTTCAATGTCCTTGCAGTAGCACATAATCCCCTTCTAGAAGGTCTGAAACAACACCTGCAACATGTACTGATATTTTTAACATACCCCAAAGGTAAAGATAGTAACTTCATTTCTGATGGGCAGTAGTCATTCCTTGTCTGACAAACAAACCATCAGTCCTGTGTCAATACTAGGCACAAGGAAAGAAACCAGCCAGTTCTTCAGAGGAGCAAGTCTGTCTAGTCCCTCATCCTAGACTCACAGAACCAACTGGTGACTTACAGCTGCTTGTTACTGGAAGTCCCAGTGGTGCCCCCCTCTCTTTTAAATTGAGGCTGCCAAGTGCAGAGAGATGTGGTAGAGAATAGGCTCCCTCGCCTCCTCTGTTTCCAGTGAGAGCTGAACCAGCAGGCTGCACTCAGTTCTGGAGTATGAAGTCTTTAAATTCGACATCCAAATGAATGTTCATTTATATATCCAGATCTCCCCAAATGTAAGTGTGGGCATTTACCCATCTAGTAATTTAAGAATACAAATATGCCGTGCGCTGCCCATGTCTGAAGACTCGGTCCAGGATACTAGAGATTAATTTACTTGAAAATCCTGTATTACCTTTGAAAAAATCCAAGCACTTCAAGTAAGTCTTTTTATAGAACAGAATCACAGATTAGTTCAGATGAGACCTCTAGCAACTATCTAGTGCAACCTTTGTTCAGAACAGGCTTAAGAGTTACATCAGGTTGCTCATGACTTGGTCTGTTTTGAGTATTTCCAGGGGGGTGGATTACTCAGTCACTACACAGCCTGCTCCATTGTTTCCACTCCTGCTGTAACTTTTTTTCCCCAGAAAAATACCAGTAGCGCACCCTTTGAGTAAGGTCTGGATCTAGCATCCCTATAACCCTCCCAGTAATTCACTGGAGGAGAGCTACAACCTGAAGCAGCTCAGCTCCCTCAGCCTCTCATTGTTCACGCTAGGTATGAAAACAAATACGGTACTGATACCATCTCTTCCTTCCTTTCTCGTCCTGTTCAGGGGGGTTAAGAACAGTTAGTAAATAAGTCTGTCTGCGTGAAGGTCAGTGTTTACCTGATAACGTGAAGATAAACGTTTCCTGTGGTACAGACTATACAGAGGCATGTGTGTCACTACTAGCATTCAGAGGATCAGTAGCCTCCTGTAGTTAAAACCATCCTGACACAGACTGTCCCTGCATGGGCATCATTGTCTTGAGTCCTTTGTACCACAGGCCACTACGGGACTGTAAATAAGTGAACAACTCAGTTACCACAGCCATACGCAGCCTTGTACAAAACATTCAAGAGCTATTTCTAGGTGATCAAAGCTGTAAGCATTATTTAAGAAAACAACATTTTTGAACTTGTCCAGAAAAACAAAAACAAAACAACAACAACAACCGTGGAGATGTCCAGGGACCAGATGAAGTACTCACACCTCTAAAGCAACCCAGACAAATAAACAGAGGCAATTTCTCCCTTTTCAGAGTAACAATTAATTCATCTTGCTTTATATCCATGGTGTCATCTTTGCAGTGGAATTCAAGTATATCTGTAAAACACACACCTCCCTCCAACACCCTGTAGTGTTCACATTGCCTTTACCAACAACAGCTCTGTAACTTACATCAATCTTTAGACTGTTCTGAATCACCTCATGTTTCAGAGCCTTTCCTGAAATATGTCAGTGTACTTCCAAATAATCTGACTTGGAGAAATTTAATGGAATTTCCCCAAGTTTTCACTGCACAAAACCCTTTCCTATGAAAGTCACTTTTAAATATCTGCACTGCACATGGGGCTGAATGAATCAGGTGCCTCTATTCTAACAGTATTCTTGTTTGAAGAGCAACTGGTACATACACGACTTGCAAATAGTTTGTTACATATGGAATATTAATACCGGTATATCTGAAAGCACTAGTTTCTAGTTTACAGTCGATTTGATGGGTTGAAGCAAGAGTATGCAATTTCAGAGCACACCTGGTATAACGGGCATGGAGCAGGTGAGTTCTGTCAAGATTAAACTGCAATATTTGGAGCCCATTAGATAAACTCAAGACAAACTGCTGATTTGTAAAGACCAATCAGAGAGGGACAAGAACTCAAGGTTTTGGAGTTTCTTTTTTTTGTTGTTTCTTTTTTTTTTTGATGGGGGGGTTGGGGGGGTAACACAGACACAGAAAACAAACCCAAAGTAATTCAGTCTCATCTGGTTTAACCTCAACCACGAGACACTGCTGTCTGTTTTCTTTCTCAAAAGACTCACGTCACCGCGCACTGAAAAAAGGGAACTTCCACAGTTTGCGGTGAGACTGCACGATAAACAGATCTGTTCACACCAACTAGCAGGGCTGCCTGCGTCAATAAAAGGAGGTAGCAGTCGGGGAACTGGCATTTGGTGCTCGGAGGATTATCGCTGCGCAAGGCGCTTTGCATCAAGGCTAAGTAAAATGCCAGGATTATTTTTCTCCCACCACAACATGAATGAATTAAATGGAAAAGACGACTGCAAGCTTGCAGAAGGCAAGATCCATAAAAAGAAGCAAAAGGCTTTGTAAGTATACAAGTCTCAGTATGAACTCTGTGTTAGAAGTGAAAATAACACTAGCTCCTGAAGATTAAGAATTAGCGCCTTTTTCAGGCTAAATGACAGCAAAGCCTGCTCAAAGCCCAGGAATATAGCATCAATGTAAGTGGCTTGAGCTAATACAAACCAACAAGTTGATTAATTTAAGCAAGCAGGAGGAGATTTTTGGATACAGTGGCAGTCAGTCTTTTGAGAAGAATTACACGGATATGCAACTTCACAGGCTTCAGTCACAGGATTGAGCTGTTTGCCTCTATTTAAATTTTACGGAATTTATGTAGAATTGTAATGCAGCTGCAATTGTAAAGGATTACAAAATGTCTGTTCATTGGTTTCAGTGGTGCAGATCTCAAGAATTATTTGAAGTGCATGGTCCCACATCTTGAATCTGGGATTAAGGCTTCCAACTCTAGAAATGTCATGTAAGTACAAAAATAAATCTATGGTTAGATTGCTATATATTCCAACTACTGTTTATTGGCTTCTAAGCTACTCCTAGACCAACAAATTATTTCTAATACAACAATAGTGCCTGAAATTTTCAAAAGAGACTTATGTTATAATTCCATTCATAATTTCTGCTTCCTAAATTCATTGTTAGCGATGATTATATTTGCATCAAATGGTGGGGAAGAAGCCTCTCTTAAATCTATTTTCTTCAGAGGCATATTGTCCCCAGTCTGTAAAGGTTTACAAGAAAGAATGCTTCACGCTCAAGGGAATAGCCAGGGTATTCCTAGTTTCATTTCAGAAATATGGAAACAGTAATACGGATTCAAAAGGATTTGGTCATAGAATAGCAGCTCATCTTTCAGGGAACAGAATTCAGAGTGACTGCATAGATGCCTGTTTTTCCATTTCTCCGATTATTTTTCCTCAGTCTGGGCTCTCAGATCTGCACTGAGAAAGCCATAAATTTAATAAATGTGTTACATATTTCTGGAATAGGATAATCAATTATAAAACTTGTCTGCTTTCAACATACACGTGAAAATATGATTTCTTACCTAAATCCTTTCCTTCTCTTGTCAATTTAGGCTTTCTGCAGAGGAAGTAATACAGTGGTCCCAGTCTTTGGAAAAGCTCTTGGCCAGCCAAAGTAAGTACTTGACTTTAGTATTACTTTTTTCTTATTCTGCAGATAAAAATTTATCTAATTTCACCAAATATGCAAAGCTGTAGCATCCTGCAAACACTGACCAACAATGACCAGTTGCATTTCAGTTATTCACAGCTCCAATATTCCCATTTGATTCCAAAAATTTGTCTCCCCTGCCCTGTTTCATACCTCTAGTATAGCAAATAAACCTCCAAAAGCTCAATTCACAGCTTTTTGACCTGTTCTCTGTCCCTGTACAACACTGATTTAACTTGGAATTCTGCCTTCAGCTGTACCCTAGGACAGTCTATTTAGGGAAGACTAGAATCTGATGATATGTTTTGGTACCCGGGGTCTAGATCTGAAAGCCACTGAACGCCATTAGGAAGAGTCCTATCCCCCTTAGAAGTGGAGTATTTGCAGTATGTAAAAAAGAAGGGGAGAACACTATATTTTGGCAAGATTTTTGTACCAGAGATTTCAATAAAACTCCTGCTATAAACTATTTATTTTTATCATCCCTGGTCACAAACATCATGCTATATATGGTGTATTTGTGTTGGCTGTAGGTGGTCAAGGTGTCTTTCGGGAGTTCCTGAAGTCAGAGTTCAGCGAGGAGAACATTGAGTTCTGGCTGGCCTGCGAGGATTACAAGAAAACCAAGTCTGATCACTTACATGGCAAAGCAGAGAGGATTTATGAGGAGTTTGTCCAGTCAGATGCTATTAAACAGGTAAGTGTTAATTTCATTTGTATAGATTTACAGTAAAGGGATTCTGAGAATTGAGAAGAGGGAAGCATTCCTTCACTGAGAGGCATACAAATTCATTTACACAGGAAGATGACAGCCACATGTTTTGTGCACGTGCTTGCACCGTTGGTGCCTTCAGACACGAGTCTATCAGATCTCACAAGTGCAGTCACACGACAGGCCAGCACTACTACGGTGCCAGCAGAAGTTCAGTTGCAGCACTAGTGGCTCAACACATGATGCTGTTCTCTCCAAGTCAGCACGGTTTGAATTATTGCTGGTGTTTGGGGTCAGACTGCTGGAGTAAGCTTGGCTTGTAAGAGAGCTGTGGATTATTTGTTGTCCTTTAAAATATGGGGACATGCTAGAGAATTGAACGTTGTGTACAGTGATCATAGTTCTAACTGGAGACTCATCCTACAAGATTTCTCCTTGCTTTAATTTGAGGTCATTGGAGATGGTTATTTATTGTTCAGCTCTATTGCCTCTGACTTTTTAAGAAACTGAATTTCTATTGTGTGTAGCTGGGATATAAACTTTAAGTTCCCTCATTTTGCAGTTCTGATACTGAGTATCACACTGAGTTCTAAGACTGGGAACTTATTTACTGACAAGACCAAGTGGTAGATACAGCAGAAGAGTACATTTTAAAGATGTTGATGACTTTTTTTTTTACTTTCCAGATCAATATTGACTATCGTATGAGGGAAGCGACAGCCAAAAGGGCTCAAGACCCAACTCACACAAGTTTTGATGAAGCCCAGAAAACTGTGTATGTCCTTATGGAAAGGGATTCATATCCCAGATTTTTGAAATCCAAAGCCTACCTGAACCTTTTGAACCAGCTGCAGACCAACAGTTCAAAATAAAGGGGTTGAGGTAACAAAGAAGCAAGTAGACTCTGTGTCAAATATCCCATGGAAACATCCTCCAGGATGGTTGGATCTTGGCTAGGAGAATGCCATCCCTGGGAGGAGGTACGAGTGAGATGCAAACAGCTCCATGGCCAAGAGAAGGCAGGATAAAAGCTAGCAAGACTGTTACAAGGGCAAGAGCAGTACATGGAGAAAATCCTCTCCTGCCATACATCATGGAAACGAGACAGGATCTGGATGCTATTTATTATTGGAACTCCACTGTGAACATCGAACCAAGTCTTAGATCCCAAAGAACTGCTGGTTATTAGGAAGCACAAGATTAGCAAGCTGAGTGTTGGGAAAAGATGATCAAGTTCAGAAGAAAAATAAGGACAACTGACAACTTTGTGCATAACAAGAAAGTGCCCAGACAAGACTGTTTAATGGCTTTTAAAAAAAAATCTGTGAAGTGTTACTAAGTGTGAGTGCAGCTCCATGATAATATTGTGCTATGTATATATTATAAATTGACTTATATATTGACTTATTTTAAGTTATATAAGAATTATATAAGCTGTATTTTTTTTTAAAGTCTGTATTCAACAAGCAGATATGTAGCATCTTTTCTGTTTAATTTATTGCAAAATAATAAGCAACTGTTCAATTAAATCTACTATCTACTATAAAAAAATCTTATTTTTTTTCTTTCCATTATAGTTACTGAAACATGCCAAAGCAAGTACTGAAGCACGTGGTTCCCTTCTGTCCCAACATGTCACTACTTCCCATCTCCTTATTCAAATATTTTTTCTCCTCCCACACCACAAGCCCCTTTCTCTCTTCTACTCACTTTACAGAGACATAGCCTTAGTTACACGGAATACCGGATCCTACGTAGACAACACCCACCCACCCCCAAACAAAAAAAAGAAAAAAGAAGGTCCAAGTTTCCTGCTTATTTTTCATACACCCCCAGCTACCAGCATTTGAGTCAAATCTCAAATATAGATACCATTTCATCACTGACTTCAGCACTGAAGTGGATTAACTGCAATGTGTTGCATGCAACAGATAAATCATGCTCACTCAGATGGAGAGGCAGTAATTGGTGTGACTCACTAGCATCCACATTTCTTATGGTATTAGTACTACACAATATAATTTTGGCAAGACACAGACTAATTTACAATACCAATACTGCTATCAATGGTAATTTAATTTCACTGCAGATGTAGCATTAAGTTTGCTCTGTAATATTCGCGATGTTATCCATAGCCTGTACTATATTGGATAGTAATGGGAACCAAAGAAAGAATTGCAACTTTACTCAAACTGTGCAACTACAGAAACAGGCACTACCACATCTGAAGTGCTTAAGATCTTGTGATGACATTACAGTTTGTAATGAAAATGAATCCAGGTGTGCTCTGGTCTCGATGAGTTACCATCATGAGAGACAGCTATCACATGGGTGGCAATACAAGACGTGGCTATACAAGACCACCTCACCCCGACAGATTTTCCATTTTCCAGAACAACACGAGCTTCATCAGGCGCGCTCTGCCAGTCTGTACCGAGGGGAGAAAAGTTGTAAAACCACAGACGTCTCCTCTTGGGGAGGGAAGACTGCGCTCACACTGCCACCCTTTGGGGACCTCGGGGCCTCCGAGGGAGGACAAAGGCTCTGCTGGAGGCCACGTGGCAGTTGCTGCCAACTTCCTCCATCGCCTACTGTCATAGCGGCCTGGCAGTCACTGCAAGGCACAGCCTCCTACTTCTAAAACTAGCGTAGAGAGAAAGAACAAGCACACATATACCCGAGGGAGTTTCCTGACTGCAAAACCTGAATTCTCCTGAAACAATGTGAACTGGTCTCCCACTGGCTCTCTTAGATAATATGATTTTCCAAGATCAGTAGGAATTAACTGGGTTCCTGTGAAGTAGGAAATAACACTGCCTCCCACACCAGGGGCATCCTCATCTTTGCTGACACAATTAGCATGTACCAAACGTCACTGTTCGCATAGTTTGAAAGCCACAGAATACAAAGAGTACCACCAGTGCTTTTAAATTATTATTATTTACTTAGGAAACCAGGTCCCTGTGTGCACTGATTACATGCTCACAGAATTAATAAGCAGCAGCTATCTACATCTACTTTGTACATCACACGATGTCCTTACAGCACTTGCAAAGTGCCCCCACAAGCCTGTCAAAGATGCAACGTCAGCTACATTCTAGACAGGCAGTGCCTTTAACTGATGCTAGCCTCATAAGTCTTTTTAAATTAGTATAGACATGAATTTAATTTACGCCACAAATCTACACTTGCACTATTTTGCCATGATTTAGCCAAACACCTGTATGAAGCTTCTGACAGAAATCATATTTCACAGTATGGCTAATTATGATTTTTATTTTTTATTTTTTTAAAAACAAACACAAACTTTTTTTTTTTTTGTTTGCCCTAGGCCCCCAGCACAGGTCTGCCCCAACACAGCTTCCTGGTGAGGAAGCAACAGCAGCACGCTGCTCATAGCCCTCTGACAGTACCCAGAACCTAGGCATAAAAGAGATGTGAACACTGCGGCCAGGGAACAACTGCCACTCATGTCATGCATAGTATAGATCAGACTAAAGGGACTTTTCACCCTTTTCCACAAAAAATCTCCCCCCCAGTTTGTGATTTGATACATTTTGCGAATTAAAACTTTTTTTTTCCCATCCCCAGAAAGAAATTATGCTCCTTACAACCCAGCAATTTTAGTTTACAACCCTAAAACTCATAAACCCCCCTGCAGTAAGAACCTGAAACTAGCCCCACGGGTTGGGTGCCCAGGCCATCAACTCCAGAGCGCTCGCAGCCCGCTCCAGGGCTCGAGCAAGACGGTCATGCTTCACCGAGGGATAAACAGCGCTCAGAAATGCCGAGCTGTCTCCGGGGTGCTGTCACAAGCCCTGTGTTACATAGCTGTTGCTATAGCAGGGCTATACAAAGCTGGTTGTTTAAACAAGGTGCAGGAGATCTCAATGTATCTTACAGAAATTTATTGTGCTGTCCATCTTAATCTACCTAATGAAGAGAAGCAGCTATAAGTAATAGTTCAACGGTACAGCTAAAACAGTTTTAGAAGTACTTTAAGACGTGCTTTAAAACAGCCAAGAGTTACGGGGGTTGGTTTTTAAATGATTTCTGCAAACTCTTTTTCAAAATGCAGTATACAGTGTTTATTTTGTAGTGAGTTCTTCCCTTGAACCTAAATGGAAGTTTTTTGGGCTCCAAAAAACAAGAGAACATCCAGATCAAAGGGATTAAGTTTTGTGACCTCGGATCATTGACAAGGTGCATGCACTCTATCAAGTTCATGTGTGATTTTTCTTACTCATCTCCTCCTGCCCCCACCCCTGCACATAAATAGCCTCAGTGCTGTAAATCGGTTTCACAGCTGCGGGTCATGCCCTGCCAAGCAGGGCAGACTCTTCCAAAACAGTGCATGTTGCACAGCCCATGCCGTAAGCATGCCCCACACAGAGAAACTTGTGAACAAAAGGTCTAGTTGCTATCTCGTAAATATGTTAGGTAACTGATGGAAACTGTCCTTCTTCAACATATGCTAGAGTTAATTATCAGTTACCTGTTAAAACTTCCCAGAATTGGTTTGTGCCAGAGTGAATTAAGTTTTTGCACTTACAGGTTCTATCAGCCAACATAATAAAATATTTAATGGGTGAAATAACTCACCTTGTTTGGTTGTTTTTTTAATTTTAGCTTTCCTCTTTAGGAAAAAAATATACCATAAGAGAGAAGAAATTTGCAGTTCTGTTTACGGACTCTGATAAAAAACATTGAATCAGATTGGCCATCAGCTACAGAATAGTACAGGAAAACAGGATGCAGTACAGCGAGAAACTAAGATTTGACAGTTGTGACTCAAACTTTTCCTTAAGAGTTCCTTTCCACTGCTGAAGGAAACATTTTCAGTGTTTGTCAGTGTTTCAGTAGGAAAAAAAAAATCATGGTACCATCTTAGGGCAAACTTTCAGAGCCAGTTAACTTCTCACAGCTGTAGAGTTTTCTTTGTAGAAGGACTCAAGAGTCCAACTTTGCAGACACAATGTGAAACTGCAAGGCTCATTTGAGTCTCTCCAATTTGCAAAACTTCCTGAAAATGCATTCCCCAAAATAGATGTTTTTAGTATTATAGAATTGGAAGTGTGATATAACTTTGTGTTCGTCTCCAACATATAACGAAAAGGCCATCCATGAAAGCCTGTTATTTAGAAGCATCCTGCACAATGAAGCGTGAAAGAAGCTAGAGCCCAGGACAAGCTGAGATGCTGAAGAACAGTATAAACTCCTCACCTTAGACACTTAAATGCCACCCATCTGTGCCAACACCAAAGTAACACACTTTCTGGATGTTATCATTTGCTCTGTGGTTGTGAAATGGGTTTGAAAAGCAACGATCACAAAGATGACTAGATGACAATAGGTGGAAAATTAGATATTTTCATCTTCCATTCAGAGACATGGGTTAATTGTATCATAGCGTAATCTCTATAAATGAAGCTTCTTGAAAGGAAGTCTTTAGTCATTAGACATGAGCACAGATTGCCAGACAAGTTCTTGCTTCATTGGATGATTTAAATTTGTCTTGGATGCTCAGAAACAAAGTTGGAATTAAAGTTATCCCCTGGCTTTGTTTAGGTAAACACAGTCTGAAAGGCCTTAGTCACAAAATGAACACTTAAGATCTACCAAGAGTTGTTGGAGGGCTTCTGCAATTAGAGAACAACTTTTCAAAATAAAATAAATACACTATGCATAATGGTAATAACTTACAAAGCCATGAATTTCAGACTTCTTACTTTCAGACTTTTGGAAAGAGGCCACATTGTATTTCATATATGGTTTGTCATCCAATAAAGGTCAAGCAGACAGCTTTAGAGATACAGAGAAGGGACTTGCTATTGAACTGAATCTGACCAGCATTGAGTTGAAGCAAGACAACATGGTTATCCATGCCAATCTGAGGAAACAATGAACACAGGATGTTTGCACACAGCCCCAAGTCCTACTTGGAACTGTTTGTATGCTGGAATAAACAGCTGGAGTTAAGGTACCTGGGCTAACATGGTCAAATATTCTGAGCTACAGGGACCAAGCTGTAATCAGCAAGTTCACCCTAAAAGCAAACTACCAAAAAAAAAAAAATCACTTAATGCTGACATAACCATGGAGAACTGGCATCTTGAAAATGAGTACACCTGCATGATGTGCAAGTATGCCTTGTATATTGCTGTGCTTTTATGCAAGTGCGCTTGCAGAGTCTGACGGAGAGCTAATGGCACACAGTGCTTTGTACCCAAACCATGGTACTCACCTCTCCAAAGCCCGACTGAATGGGAGGGCTGAGAGTTTACGTTAAATCTAGTCCAAGCATTCAGTCGCATGATTTCCTCTTCTGCTTTAAAGATTACAGAATGTCAGGCTCACACAGTGACATCATGGCTTTTCAGAAGAAAAAAGGGAAGAGAAATGACATAGCATACAATGGAAGTAAGGTTTTTGTAAGTTCTGTCCTGACTTCAGTCAGTTTTTATTAAGATGACGACTATTAGTCAAGTTTGCAGAGAGCATTGGCAACGTAAAGTCTGTCCAATGCTATGGCCAAAACCTGAAGAAACCATGAGTACAAAAACTACCCAAATTCTTTAAGTCAGTGAGTACTTGTAAGCTATGCTCATTTCTCTTAGAAGAATGCACCTTATCTGTATAGAAGCCACCTTATCTGTATAGAAGCAAAGCAAGAGCTTCGATCCACTATTTCTACACTATGTCCACTCAAAGAGCAACAAGTATGAACAGCACCTAGATCAGAACATCTACTTTATGCTCTTTTTTTTCTTTTCTTTTTTTTTTTTTTTTTTAAAAAAAGAGGCTTCTTAATGCCTTACTTCTCTTCCTGTACTTGGTCCTAGGTCTTCAGGCATATCTTCAGCATTCCTGTTTGCATACCCTTGTGAGAGACAGCCTCAAGAAGGTGAATACCAGGCAAGCCCAAGCAAGCAGTCTTCCTACATTCATGAATGCCAGCGTGTGGGTGTACTGCTACCCAACCTCCTTTCGCCTGCGATGGGCAAGCAAGGGAGTGTGTAGGTGGATGGAAAGAATGGGTACAACACAGAGAATGAGACAGACGGGGCATCCAAATTTACTAGTATGGAACAGGTGCAGGTGGGCGAGGTATTTAACGAACAGGAGCATTAAAATAGAAACACAAATAGGAAAGTAAATGTAAGGGCAAGAGAAAAATAAATAAAATCCATAAGAATTAACAAGAATGCTACTAAATAAATGAACGCAAGAAAGAACAGAGAAAGAAATAAAGCTTTGAGCAAGCGTTTGTCTAGAAGCACTGTCCTCACTGAGGAGAAAAAAATTGCTGTAATCAAGATGGTCAGCATATACTGTTGCAACTTGCTGGCACTAGACAGTTATCTGTGGAAAAAGAATAGGCCAGAGCAACTGTCAAATTTCACGTCTCTGACTTGCTAGTCATTTTTTTCCCTCCATTTTGTTTTGTTGGCTTTTCTGTTTCCCCCATTATTTTATTTTCTTTCGAGAAAGCATGTCCATCTCAACTACTGAATGGACCAAGCAATAATTGGCTCCTAATAGCACACTCCCTCATGACCCTGAAGTTGTTCTGCACCCTTACACTTACACTTTGAAGGATTCAAAGGAGAAAGGCTGTATCAGAAGCCACGATAACCAGCCTGTTCAACATATGCCTCAGTTACCTGCTTGTCTCACAGTCTGACCTATTTGGACAAGGAGTCCCTTTCAGGCCAGGTGAAACCATCCATTGCAGTCAAATTGCAGAGAGTTTCGGCAGAGGCTGTTCATCCACCCTCATGAACTGATTTGATCCACCCGTTTGAGCTGATGCACAGAGAACTTGTGCCTTTTCCTTCAGGGTGATGTCAGATGACATCTAGTGGAATATCCATGTAATAAGAGGGAGGGCACAGTTCAGGCTGGATGGCAATATTTCACTGAAGAAGCATACCATTTAATGACTAAACCTACCGCTCTTGTGTGCTTCAAATATTCTGGAAAGGGAAGTAAAAAGGCGATATTCTGAGTGTCAAGCTATGAAAAAAGAAGGACAGTGGAAAGCAGCTGTCTCTAAAACAAACAAATTGTTAAAGAAGTTTGCTACAAGCTGCGTTGAAGTAAGAGCAAGCAGGAATGGCAGCAGTCCTGTGGCAGGACAGAGCCCTCGCAGTGGTTGGGAGGTGTGGCAGTGGCAGGCAGGTACATCCATAGCCCTTTAGGGTCCCTCCATTTTTGAGGACTTTCCAGCCAGCCAGATTGTGTGGTTTTACAGTTCCTGGGTGCTCATCGAAGGACATGTGTGCCAGCAAATCAACCAGCCAACGGTGAGGTACTGCGGCAATTTTAAGTGCCTGCAGATAACCATTAAATTCCAAAGGATGCTTTAGGACAAGTTGAAGGACACAATGAAACCGCAAGATATGACATAGGCCACTAATCCTGCACTGAAATTTCCTCCTACTGTCAAGCCAAAAGTAGGTATGAAGAACTTTCTTCAGGTTAATATTAAAAAGAAGTGTATTGGAAAAAAAAAAAAAGAGAAGTCAAAATAAATTTATTTCATCCTTCCACACCTGGCTTCAACACCAGTTGGCGAGCTGCAATTAAATAAGCGAGCATACTAATTTATTGTCACCTCAAACTTCAATTGAAGTTCAAACATTGCAGAGTTAATGCCTTGCCAAGGAGCCACAGTAGGAAAAAAAAGAACAATGAGTCAGAATGGAGAGATAAGATCCAAGGAAACAGCTCACTGTGCACGGCTGGGCTGTTGGATGGAGTAGGCTGGCCTTTCCCTCCTGACCCAGTCAGCATGCCCAGCATAGACACTGGCAAATCCCCAGAGGTCACAACTACCCCGAGAAAGGACATGCGAGCCCTTTAGAAAGATTTTTTTTCCCTTCTTCCTCTGATTTACCAGAACCCTAAGAGCTGGTGATTATTCCCCAAGCCCCAGTTTTACTACAAAGAGCATGGGCACAAAGCCATGGGCACAAAGAGAGCAATGCATGGCTGCTTCCATTTGAAACACTTAACTAGAGAATAATAAATGAAATGTAGATAACGCGAGGCTTTATTTAAAATGAGGTCATAACCTGGGCAACAGCTATGAGAAAAATGACAAAGGTCCTCACACAAGTTTAAACAAAGTTCTGCTCTACCATCACTCAGGCTGCGCGCAATACCAAGTTACAGGCATATAAAACCCCTCACACTGATGGGTCAGAGCAGGAAAATAAGAGCTCTTCCATAACAATACAAAGTTCCTGCTTCATGATGCTGCCCACAAGAGGGCCAATCTTGTTTTTAAGTGCAACTCACTTCATGTGAATGTGGACTTCAAACCCTGTATAAAGAACTTTGATATAGGAATAGAAGATAAATCAAAAGTTGGACAATACATGCAAGATTTCAAGCAAGTAACACACAGTTTTATTTCATTACAGCTGATGGGTACAGATGTCAAGATAATTTCAGAGCAAACAGCATATAACAGCGGTGCAGAGTCCAACTGAACTTTTTCTGATAGAAATCACACTTTTTACCTGTGGCAAGAAGCTATCCACCAGCACGAGCAGAGCAGACATGGCCAAAAGGTATAGTAAGGCCTTCTGCATTAACAGAAAACAGGTCAAAAAATTTGGAGTCTTATCCCTACAGATGCAACTAATAAATTAAACATTTTAACAGGAAGCTGAGAATCAAGGCCTGTGTTGCAGCTTGAAAACAGATAAAGTGTTCTGTGATCTACCGACAGTTTTCCTGATAGTTTTCCTATCTGAAATATAATGACTGCTAAACAGTGAATTCCAGATCAGTAATTTATATCTTGTACAGAAGTGAATAAGCTCATGTCTTCGATTCATTTATCAGACAGGTAATTCTCCTGAAAATCTTGTAACCACGTGATTTTTTTGATTACAAGACCTGCAGGAAGCACGTATCCTACATGTTAGAAAAGTCATGACCTTGTTACAATATAATCTAATAGTTTTTTGTTCACTCATATGTTATTTGTATATATTCTGTGAAAACAGCTCCTGTAGCCCTAAACTAGTTGGTTTAACTACTACATCTGAGTAGTTAGGATGTAGATTTGCCACCATTCACAACAGAAAAGTGTAAAATTGTAGGCAAAATCACAGGCTGCATTTGTGAAGTTTAGCCAATTTAAAATTGACACAAATTGCACTAGGTCACTAGGTACTATACCTGTTTTTTTTTTTTTTTTTTTTTTAGGAATAACACTATTGCTAGCAGTAACAAGTAACATATTTCTTATGTAAAGAGAAGAGGACCATAAAACCCTGGTTGCATGCATATCTGTACTCAGCAAGCCCTGGGACACATCTTCTTTAAAGCCTCAAAGTCAAATTAAAAATGTTCCTCAAACCAGTAACATCTCATTATATGACTTTTCATGCAGCCAGAACTTCAGTCAGTGCGGCACATCGTAGTGGCTAAAAAGCTTCCATCCAACACACCTGCCAAAGCTCATACACTGCTGATTTATTGACTGGAGCAAAAGGAGTGCTCCATTGCAGTACTGAGAATAGGTCTTTCTTTTGACTCCTATCATTTGAGTGAAGCTAAGTGACAGCACATCAGAAATGCAGAGAGCACTTCCAGAAGTGCCTCCTGGACAAGGACTTTTTCTCCCCACACAGCAACAGCTCAGCCAAAAGGAAAATGATGCAGTGCAGCCAGGGAAGCCCCTTGCACTGAGGAGAGCACAATAAGTGAATTACAGCTCCCACAAGGCATTGCGATTTAAATTTTCATGTTGTAAAGCCTCAGATACTTTTGGAGAACTAGTTTTTCAGTGTAATATTGTTCTCCAGTAAATTGAATCATCTTGCAAATCAATGCAGCAAAAATATTATGGTCAGCACAGCAGCTCTAAGAGCAGCTTTAATACACATCCCAATAACTCACGTTCACATTTCCCTTACTAACATCCATGATATTACAGGAAAAAGTAAAAAGCTTTCCCTCCATGTCAGCTGCCCTATCAGGCAGTGTTCTTTCTGCTTCGAAGACTAATGCTAAAGGCAAATAGACATGGAAATAAGATAGCCCTGCTGATGATACTCAGTGAGACAGACGAGATTGTCACTTGTTCTATATACAAGTGCTATTGCTGACAGGGGTGAAAAATCATCTGCGTCAGTAACAGTGACTGTGACTCAGAAGCAGCTCTCTAGTTCTTTGAATGCTTCTTTTCCTTAAGACTCACCTCCCATGATCACATACTTCACAAGTTTACAGAGAGAAGGGCCAGTAACTCCCGAGGAAAAGGGAAAAACAATCTTTTGATAAAAATTAAGCATATGGGCAAGAGTTACTAACACTGCAATTTGACAGAGGTAAAATTTCTATTACTGGATATTTCTCTGATCAGGTCAGCATGGTGAAGCTTGACATAATAATCAGCAAGCCACAGCACATGCTGAGAGAAAAATGAGAATTGTATCAAGTTAAAGAAATGGGTAAAGACCAATTTCAAAAGCTGCACAGCTTCGGATGCCTGTCGTGCAGCAGAAGCCTATGAAGCATCATGCAGCCTGCATACCAAACCTAATTTTGTTTTAATTAAGAAATAAGTGTATATATACACCTTCTGTGATACTAAGCACCTTTCACATGCTACACTTTCAGAATCACTAAAGTTATAACTTATGTGAAAAGGGAACACTCAGAGGAAATCTCTTCCCAGTTTGGCTGACTCATAATGGAAAGCACTCACTGGAATACATCCCTGTTTTCTTCTAGTAACATAAGCATGAGCATTTTTTCCAAGTTACCAGTGTTGAGATCCTAGAATTGCAAAGCTTAAAAATCAGTTGGTGTAAAAGGAGCTACATGCACCTACAATCTCACTATCAAACATTTGTTTTTCCTTCTACTGTTTAGTCTCTCACCTAACTACTTCCATACTTTTTCCCGGAGTCAGGCAGGAAACTCCTACAATCTTAAGAAATTGTTGCTTGAGAATAACAAATACCAAAGAAATCTGATTTTAGTCATCTTCAAGAACTGCGTCTAGATTAGTGATGTGTCATGCCGCACTGTAAACAGCTGGAGAGAGATAGAGAGGATGTCCCTTACAGCTCAGATTGTATTATGCTTACATTATTTATCTTAAATATAGAGCTTATTTTCAGCTCTCAACTGGTAAAACAACTATCTGGCAACCTGGGCATGAAAGGCCTTTAAAAATTACAATAAAGGCTTGAGTCCCTAAAAGATTTAGCTACTAAATACAAATATTAACATTTCATAACAAATCATTGTAATTCCTGTCCCAAAGAAATTACATTCTAGGAAGACAGTAGTTAGCTTGTGCTTAACCTAAGCACAGCTCTAAATAAGTGAATACCATTTCCAGAGGAATTATATGGGAGCACCTCAACATAGAGCCGTACCTGCTATATTGAGAATATTTGCTTCAGCATAGTGAGCACAAGATCTAGGACATACAGAAATGCTTTTTTAAATGGAAGATTCCTATATCCCATTTAAATCCAGGGACAGATTTTTCAATATTTAGCCATAGCTAATCCCACAATAATCTCCTCCTCTTCCCCCCCCCCCCCTCCCCAAAGAGTGTCTTTGGAGGAAGTACTACGTTGGTCCCAGCCTTTTGAAAAGCTGATAACAAGCAAATGTAAGTAAATGCATGTTTGTATCCCAGTTGGGTTACTGAAAAAAGTTCCCATGATGTTAAATCAGCAAGTCATGCAGTATGCTCCATGCTCTACCTTATATATGCAGCTACAGAAAAACAACTTTGGGTGTCATGCTTACCATGCATCACACTGAAACTGAATGAAGCATGCTGTAAATGCTTCTCCAGACTTCCCATTTATAAACTCCCACCTGCAAAGGGCATGCAATTCTTTTAAAGACATGTGATAAGGGCACATTTATCTGCCACACCCCCAGTCAGAGCACTGCATAGCAAACTACTTTAGAAGAAAGCAAAGGTGACTTAGCAAATCCTGTGCATGGCAAAGACATCCTAGCTGACTGTACTTTTATACTGTGCAATGCCATGGAAGGTAGCTCAGATCCTTTTCTGGGGTACAGTAAGAACTGTAGCCACAGCCTCAAGTCTGAATGTTCCCCCAGCATTCTCCTGCCTCCTTCAGGGCTCAGAGCACTCCCATATTTCTCCGTGTAGCTTGCAGTCTGACTGAAACATCATTGCTGGACTTAAATATTCATAAAACAGTCAGGTACAGTGTGCATCACAAACCGAAAATTATTCCTGAGGGCTTCCGTTATTTTCAAGCTATAGATGAATCACAATGAGCAAGACCACTAACAGAATGTGGATTTGTAACAACTCTAAAGAAATGAACACTTTCCTATCAAAGTCTTTAACAGAAACCAACCTGGTGTGTTACAGGGAAAGCACGGAGAGAAAAGTGCAGAAAAACATTTTAAAAAGCTGCAGCAGGTGTGTAAGATCAAGGCTACTGCTAACATCTTTAGGAATGTGAAGACTCAGATCTCTGCACCAGCAGAAGAGCTTGTGGCTTCCCGCAGCTCAGACATTGCTCAGTGCAGTTCTCAGCGCCCTGTCCCTGCAGAGTGAAATGCAGCTGAGGTTTATAGGAAGTTCCACGCAAGCAGGAAAATAGTGTTGAAGTCTAGGGCTCTAGGTGAATTAGTTAATTTGATTTCCCAGCTTGGAATAATCTGTCTGATAAGAAGATTTATAGATGTACAAAGAATTACACTGTCTTGTAAACACCCCTACTGTCTTCAGGGGCCTCTGAAGGCAAGACCTCTGGTATGGTATACAAGACTTGGCTTCCAAAATATTTACAGATGGGACCTATGACCTACTTGTAGAGGGAGTACAGTGATGAAAACAGTTCTTGCATGCCTGCAAAGCCTATAAGAAGATCACGTCACACAGGAAAAGGATTTCTGTGGCCAGGAAACTCTTTACAAGTTACATTCAACCCCAGGCTCCCAACGAGGTCACACACCATAACGTGAGCTCTGTTTCCTCTAGGAATGTCTGAAGTGTGATGCAGCTTACCAAATGCAACAACAAATACCTAGCACTTGCAGTACAGTCAGTGAAGACCTTTGCTGTTCATCTTGCCTAACCTCTTCTGCACTCAGTTTTAATACTCGCCTTCACTGCTTTGTTTGTAAGCAAATCTTGCTGCTACATCCACCATCTATCCACATCCACAACCACAAGAGGCACAACCAGGTAAAGAAAAAAATTCTTGGATCTATTCCATTCTTTTTTAGAGTCTGAACCAGAGGCCATTGATCTCACTTCAATATATTTTGGCAGCACCATTGCCACATACATGTATTAGTCTGGTCTTTGCAAGAGGAAAGAGAAATGAAATGGACCAAGTATTACACCCAGCCATGTCCCTTTGGAAAATGGACCAATAGAGAGATTAAATACATATATATTAAAAAAGAATATATATATATATAATTTTCTGCTTACAGAAGGAGAATGTTCAGGGAAAATATAGCAAATCTGAGCATTAAAATAAACCTTCAAGTGTGATTTCTTTCTGACAAGTGGCTACGTAAGAATGCATGGCCTGCTCAGCAGCTTGTGCTGTGACCTTTAACTATCCCTTCTTATTACTCTCCTTAAAAAAATAAGTTAATATTGGCTTCTACTGCCTCTGCCCCTAGCAGATTGGCATAGCTAAGGAAATTTGACTAGACTTATTTTCTGGTTTGTGCATAATAATAAAGCTATTACAGAGTCTCAGAATGCAGCCTCCCTGTTGACACAGAAGGGCAAGCCAAAAACAACTCCACTTGATTCCCAGATGTTGGCCAGAAGCATTCACTCTGTTTAATGACTAAATCACTCCCACTCTTATAAAACTACGGGAAATTGGAAGGTTTTTGTTGTTGATTTTAAAACACAATTGGAAACACAAAGCATTTTTCCTTTTTTTCCTGAATAATTTTATTTATTTAGGGTGGGGAGAACAATGGCTATTTTTAACATGTGCTGCTATAAGAAACCCAGTAAGACATTCACATTGTCAAGAAAGAAGTGTCAGTATTGCCAACCACAAATCCATTAACCAAAAGTAAAAACCTTAAATCAGTACAGTTAAAAATAAGTTGTGTAATCTTCCTCCCCCCCCCCGAAAAAAAAAAAAAAGTATTCAAGTCTTGCTATTGGCTGTCTGGTTTCTAGATCTTCAGGACACACTGATTTTGTGTTTTCTTGGTATTCACTGTTAACACAAGAACTAGACACCGCTCTGAAAAGGTAGATCCCAATGAGGATTTTAGCAGATTTGATATTTGATTTTCGTTTCAAAAGGTGCAACTCAAATGACTCATTGGGAATAGCCACATCCCCGCCCATTAACAATAGCAAAGCAATTCATCACAAGCTAATGGGTTATACCAAATTAAATGGGAACCTGTGACATTTCTTAAAACTAGAACAGCTAAAAACCACTTCTCCTGCAGCTACTCTATGCAGCCCATGCCCTCAGGACTACTTTTTCTGCCTACGTATGCACTTTTCCATGAAGGATGTGGGTGGGCTGGGACATTCAGACTGCTCCTTGTCTGCCAGGCTCCTGGTCCCCAAACGGAGCAAGCTCCTTATCCAGCCACTACCACTTACTAAATCAAACACCGAAAGAGCAGGTAGGCTAACTATTAAGATTAGTTTTTTTCTGGCATTGTAAGGAGCAAGACACTCTCCTAAAATTGATCAATATTTTTGATTGGGTGCTGATTTTAAAATGGCAGATACATAAGGATATAAATGGGCATTCAGTACAGTTCTCCTAACTTCCACCTTCCTAGCCCTTCCTTTTACATATACTCAGTGATACTTTAGTAATGTTGTTTTACATTGTCCGATTAATATTGACAGTCCTCTGAGGGAATGAATTATCAGGAACATTGAAGAACCAACACAGTGCTGTTTTGATGAAGCACAATGAATTATTTACACATATATGGAAAGAGATTCATTTCTTGAATCAAAGCTCCATCAAAAACTCAAACATAAACGTCAGACTAATACCAGTAATTCCTCATTGCATTAAATAAAAGGGTTGAAAGTTTAGGAAGGTTTCTTCTGGCATGCAAGTGTTTCTAAGCTTTAAAGTAGACAGGAAAAAAAAAAATCAGGCAGTAGAAATAATAATAATCTGTTATATTTGATTAACTATTTCTCCCCTTTACTTTCTTTTCCCATGAAAGAGTTTTGTTTTTATCTCATTTCCCTCTCCCCTCAGCAAATCCCCCCAAAACTAGTGAAAAATTTAAAGCTTACAAATTACCAGAAAAAAAAAATTGTCTGAAGTTGTAGACTTTATTGATGTGCAACATGTCTAATAACATTCGGTATACTTGTTTTGCAAGAAATAAGTTTGGCTTCTAGAAAGTAAATGCTGTGTTATGTGCAGCCAAGTAAGAAAAAATATCTGCAGTGCTGCATTTACCAAGTTTTTGTTGCTGTTTTACTCATTATTTCCAAGTAAAAGAAAGAAATCACCAAAAAAAATGTGAAGTACAGCTTCTTGCTTAACCTTTAGTTACAAAGTGTAGTAATCATATGGTGTAGGGTTAATTTTATGTTGAATTACAACATCTGTTACAAAGCTATAGCCTATTGTACTATATAAACCTTGTGCCAAAGTTTTCCAAATTTATTTCCTGTGATAAAACTCAGTTGTTTTTTGTTTTTTTTTTTTTCTTTCTTGGTATGGACACTCAAATATAGCCCTTTCTCTTCAGGCTCCCTAATAACTAGACACAAGCAGAGCTGAGGTTTGAATATAATCCTATAACAAAAGCAGGTGTCTGTCTCACACACAAGCTGTAAGAGGGGACTCACTGATGCATCAATTGCATCAGTCTGGTACCAGAGTACTCTGGGTTTGCTTCAGAAACTAACCTGACAATGTCTTCTCAATTCTCATTCAAAGTGTTAAGAGATCTCAATTTTAATGGACTGAAGCATAGATGCTAAAAGCCATGGAAGATCGGGGACTTTTCTCGTTTCCTCGCAAGCTGCATTATCCCAAGGAACACAAAGAACAAGTCATTCTGACAGCAGCCCCATAAACCCCAGTAGCATGATTCTCTGGGATGATTTTACCGGAGAAATGAAGTATTTGTTCAGATGGATACACGTAATTGACATTATTTGAGGTTATTTCAACCATGTTGCTAGTTAACTTTTCTTAACATTTTACTTTCAACTGCAGCTTGGCTGCCTAGTCAAATAGGCAAGTTTTGCAACAGCACAATAAATATTTGTTCCCACTCTTATTTTTCCCCAATCTAAATTTAAGTATTTTCCTTACCAGGCATCCTTAAAAACATAGGTCAGTGCAGACAGACAAGGAATAAAACTGGGGCTTGCTTTTGCAGCATCTATCTTGTAGCCAGAAGAAACTATAGCTGTTGTTTTAAGATGCTTTCCTTTCCATTTTAGAGAAGAGCCTCAATCCCTCCTAAAAATGAATAAACAAATCATTGTTTAGGCCTTTGGGAGCTGTCCAGGTGGTATGTTGGCATACCATGCCTTTTTCCTTGCAGAAAGGAGATCATCCATAAACAAAAAGGAGGTGAAAAAAAAAAAAAAGCAACAACCAGGAAATCACTTTTATGGCAATGCAATGTTTTGGATTTATTTTGCTAACAAGTCACAACCCATATCATTGGCAGGCTTATCAGTTTTACATTAAAGACTTCCTCCTAGAAATCGAGCAATGACTAAAAGTTGGGGAGATTTTGTTTGTTTTAAGCTGGAAGAAGGGTATTCTTTTCCCAGAACAGACTTATTCTCAACTGGTAGAGATCTCTCTCACTTGGTTTTCCTTTTGCGTTACCAGATGCACAGCAATAACAGTGCATGGCATCCAACCACATGATTCAGAGCAACAGTAACTAACGGCAGCAGCAACAACTCACTGCCTCTCACATTTTCATTAACAGCACTTCAGCAAGCTTAGATACACTTTCCACTGGCAGACAGCACTAAAAGGCGTTTGCTTGCATTAATCATTAAAAGCTACTGTTAGCAAAGATTTAAAAAAAAAACAACCAACACTTTAAAATAGCTAAGTTGGCAAAATTTTCTCTCATTCTTCCCTCTTACTTAGAGGAAACAATAAGGTATAAAGAAAACCAAAACAATGGCAGCATTTTCAAACATTAAGTTTGTCACGATAAATTGCAGATTAATAAAAACCACTACACCAAGTGACTGTATCCAGTCATGAAAACTGTTCACCTAAAACTTACTAGACAGATGGCCAGTATTTCCAACCCCCACCCCAAACAACTGACAATTATATCACTTTCGGTCTTGAAGCATGACCTGTATTGCCCTCCTTCCCTGATAGAAGTGATGAAATTCATGCTCTACTATTATACTGCTGTTTTCATGTGTTTTATATCCACCCCTGCTGTTTCGGTGATGATAAATAACATAACAAATGCATATTGCATATAATATCTAAAAACTGAAGTAAAAAATATGCCTATAATTAGAGTTAGTCAAAATAAAACTGTAAGAATAGTATAGGCTAGTCTTTGCTATAAAGATTGGTGGTAAATAAGAATATACAGCATTTCTGCATTGTAGTCTTCTGAAAATAAACTATTAGGAGGCTTTTCTCTCAAGGATTTTGTACTTCCAGATCATTTCTGAATGCTTCGGATTTTAAATCCCTGGAAATAAAAGATGGGCAAACTCACTCTAAGTGTAGTAATGAAGTGATATCCAGAATTTGGTACTGTAGACAACTGATGTAAACAAATAATACGAGCAGAGATGCTTATCATTAATTACAGGGCAGATGAGGATTTTTAAGAGCCTGCAATCTGAGGAAAGGGAAGTGACTGTACTGCCAAGTATACAGTGCTGTTGCAATCACAGGTCCCTTCAGAAACTGAAGGTTTAATTTGGTCTAATGTTCACTAGATACCAGGGAAAGAGTGCGATCAAAAAAATCCCCCCAAACAACATTTTGTTGCATATGCCGATTAGACAGCTGGCTTACATGGTTATGGCCCTTCCTGTGCAAAGACTGGACCAGCACTGGGGAAAGCCTAACACAGGCTTCCCCAAAGTTTTCTACAATGAAGTTTCACAGTGGTAGTAATCTCTCTCTCAGTAGAATTATCCATTAAATATGTTGTCAGTACCACTGAGTAACTGTACAGCTTTGAGAACAACTCACGTGTTTGTGTATAAAAGCTATGTGCTCTACCATTTAGTACTACATTTAAACGCTCTACCATTTTCATCCTACAGTCTTGCTCAGTCCAGTCTCTGGGAAATGAATGAATTTCTCACAAAAACAAACAAGTTCTTCCACCTCTTCCAAACATGGGGTTATTCATACATTACTTCAAGAGTCTGGCTTGGGTTCCCTGCAGCCAGAGTTACCTAACATGGTGTTTTGGTTGCTTTTGAATACAAACTTCCTGCAGACACTGGAAAAGCCGCAGTCCTACAGACTCTCCACCATGCAGCGATGCAATTCAGAATGAGAGCGCTTGCATCTGATGTGGCAAATGGCTTCTGTGGTGCTCACAAGAGCTTGAAAAGAACATGTGTTGAAAAGCTGCAAGAGCACGTTTTGTTCCAGAACAAGAGTCCCGCAACTTCACGTTTCCGATCCAAACAACTAGGTATCATCTAGCACAGAAAAAAGTTTGTTTTTTTTTTTTAAATTTATTTTTGTTCTCTGCAATAGCTGCCCAAGTTTTCCATAAACTGAAATTGAGCAAGTACCAATGAAGATGAGTTATCAGATTACCCTCTAAACAACATTCAGAATATGATGAAAGGATGGATGCACAAACCTGAGGATAAGTTGGGAAAAAACACCAGAGGATTTACATCAATGATAGGAGGCAGGGCAGCAGGTCCTCTTCCATAATCCCACCCCCTAGCAGATCATTCAACCCCACAGACTCGTGCCTCTGTTTCTCACTGTCAAGTCAGCAAACTCAAACCTAGAAGTCACAGCAAAGGCTTGGTATGAGCACTGCCTGTCTGTTGAGCTGAAAAGGGCAGAAGATTTTTACATTGTGGTAAGAGCACGTGTTCTGTTGGGCTGGCAAAAAGGACCTACGGTATAATGTGAAAGCACAGCTGAAAGATTGCATTTTGTAAACGCCAGAAGTGCCAATAATCAGAAATGACAAATTGTCATTTTATTTGCCAAGACCTGAAGGAAAACTGCATTCATCTATAGACTAATTTAAATAGTTACCTCTGCTTTGTGTTCTGGCTTGCCTATCTCACTAGTCTCAGGCTGATAAGTCAAAAATTTCCCAGAACATCCATCACTAGCTCTATTGCTACATACAGCACCAGCCAAGGCAAATAGTTTTTTCTCCCACACTTCTTGTCTGCAAATGGTAATTCCAGTAATCACCTCAGTAACAACAGGTGAGCAAATAGAACAAGATTTTTATTTTTATTTTTTTCCCCTGAGGAAATGGTTACATACTCCATTTCACGGAGGTATTTCCTTCTTACTATGTCATGTTCTGTTTTGCCTTTGCTTTGGTGGTGAAAGAAACAGCACGAAACTGTAACTTTACTTGCAAAAATACACAAGGAAAAAAACCTTTCAATTCAAAAGATCTAAAAGCAATTTTTCAGACGTTTGCAGTTATAAAGACCTGCCATTCACGTGCTCTGGTAAATTATTAATGAATCATTCAGTACCGTGGCAGATGATATCACTTCTCAGCAGTAGGAACCATCAATATTTTCTATTAATTACTCTCTCCCAGGAGAGTTCTTAGCTGCTGTTCAGGTTAAACCACAAGACCAAGAAGTGCTTAGCCTAGTTCAAGTCCACAACTTAAAAAATATATATATTCAAAAGTAACAATAACCTAGAAGCCTCTAGAACCTCCAGCCTTTCAGCCCTTGACCATGTGTTTTCTGTGCTGAGTTTTGTCTGGTGTTGAAATCTTACAATAACAAAAGATGACTTGATAATTGATATTTATACTCTCATTTCAGTTTCAGGTGCCAATACAGTGAATGATGTAATTTCTATCTTGTTGACTTCCACCACTTCTCATTTTAGCTGTAATTTCACCACTGTTTCTGTTGGTGGTCATCCCGCTCTTGTTTTCCAGTACATTTTTTCTTTGTGTATCTATTTCAGCCCATCAAACTCCCTCCCTCTTTTTTCCCCCTGGTTCTAGATTAACAGCCAGCGCTTCATAGCCCTGTTGGACAAATCCCTGCTCTGGCAACAATAGCCTTGAGGCTGTTTTAAAGACCTCCCTGCACTCCAGTCAGGGCTGGAGAACCCTGCAGCACTACCACAGCCTGTCTTCACAGCCAGGTCAAACAGCATGGCCCAAAGCATCATTGACAAGTTCACACACCACAAAGCCTTCGCAGAAGCATTGTTTTGTTTCATGTAGGACTCCTACAGAACACGTGGGTTTCCTGCAAGTCCCACCAACAAGCCATGATAAGGCAGGACTTAGGGCAGCTCCCTACAACTCTGAAGGCGTGACACCTGCCTGTCCAACCCGGCCTGCACATAGACTCTGATGTCCTCACGTGGAGCAGTTACTGGATCAGGAGGGTGAACACCAACCACGTTATCAAGTTCAGTTCCAGAATACAAACGCAGCAAGAGTCCCACAGAGCAAATTACACCGGGCCTGCTTTAGTTAAACTTCTATTGCTGCTATATCAGCATGGCAATTACTTCCTAGCAACGTGGTTAGTGCTAAGGCAGGATAAAATTGCTCAGAGCATGATAAGCCTGTACTGTCTTTGCACTTGGAGTGCACTGGATGAACTGTTCACTGACATTTAAAATCAGACAGTTTTACATTGCTGAGTATTGAAGAGAAGGGAAAATCCACCTCTACTATCAGTCATAAAAGTAATATAAACTGCTATAGAAATAAAAAGACAGCTGCTGTGATAATTATGTTCTATGTAGCTCTGCCTCTCTAGCCAATTTGCTAAGGTACAGTACTTTTTTTTTTTTCCAGCCTCAGAGGTGACATCAAGAAACAAGGAAGAAATCCAGCAGACAAATTAACTGCTCCAACAGCCTTGACAAAGGGTCAACTGCTCTGCAAACAAGGAGTTTACTGTTAATTATTGATAAAAGTTTAAAAGAGCACGCTAATCATTTTGTCTCTAGCAACTTAGTCTGGATTTATTGATCACTGTGCAGTGCTATAATGAAGCTAGCAGTCTAAATAATCCAGAGGTTTTTTCCACAACTCTCCAAAGAATTTTTCACTTTTGTACCTGCACTGACTCGGTCAGCCATTTTGGCTACAAAAATAGGTTTTTCTACCCAGCATTGAAAGGTTTACAAGTGAAGTCAACCAGCCAGAATACATCTACAGCCTTTTGTAGAAAGGTGCTAATCTGCCCTGCCTGCACTTCACATCAGCAGAAGAAAGAGTACCAGTGCCAAGAACTATCTGGCCCCAATAGCACAAGTTTACAATTGTAGAGAAATTGATTTGATAAAAGCACATCTCATGACTCTGAAGCAGCGAGGTTTTAGCCATGATGTAACTTGGAAGGATTTCTGGACACAGAGGACTAGACTGTCATGTATTTATATTATGCTAATGCCAGTAATCATCTTGGAAAACCTTGGGGCATTAGGGCTTTCTGTTTTAAAGAACTTGTGAAGGAACCACTGAGCTGAAATGCCAGCAGGTGAGAAACTTAACCAGACGAACTTAGCATGCTGTTTCCTGGGGAAACACAGCCCTAACCGAACAGCTGAAGAGTCTGGAAGAATGCCGGCTCACAGACAGTGTCACCTCTGCCTCGTTCTTTATTACCCAGGGCCTACACCCTTGTTGAACCTGCTGCCAGCCATAAGAAGAGGTGGAGTAGAGTCCCTCGGACACACTGGGTAAGCTGCGGAAGGACTCCAGCCGCCCCCAGGGGCGCAGGCCTTGCCCCAAGGCAGCCATGTTTGTGGGCCTCAGGGAGCAGAAAGCCACGCGGCCTGGGCACCTGCTTTACTCAGCAAGCCAAACGCTGCCCCATCGGGGGGCCACCAAAGCACTGCTTTGTACTTCTGTAATCTATCAGTTACAGGAGGGTTCTAGATGCTACTGCTGTGCTGTTGCAGGCAATTGTGAAGTGTTCAAAGGAACAGTGACAATATGAAAAAAACTCAATACTTAGCAAGATGGTTCTAAAATTTGCCTAAACGCCAGAATATCCACATCACCACATCAAGCCATCTTAAGTTAGTTTCTATTTCAGTAAGACTGTATAATTCTATATTTTTATATTAAAAGTGTTTTTAATACAGCTTAGAAAACAATCAGGCTTAAGCAATTAGGCATACAGAGGCATTTAGAGAAGCAAACTGCACCAAAAATCTAAAAATAAATCACAAAATTTTCCAACAGACTTTTCTCGTTCCATTTTATTTGAAAAAATCATTGAAAGCACAATTAAAATATGACCAACAGGCTTCAGAAGGCAGAATGATCTAATTAGTACACTGGCTCCTGCAAGACCAGAATAACAAGAGCTAAAAATGAAGAAGAACAAAACTATAAAAAGACTCTTTCCCATTTTGTCTAACACAAAACTTTCTAAACCACTCACAATTTAAAGTCTACCATATATGGAGATTGAAAGTTTTCTTCTTCCTCCCAGCTTGTGCACAGTTGTGGCATGTATGGCATATATTGGAACAACAAGACATAAGATTGATCATATTTGTAATATTTGCCCAGGTTTGCAATCATATTAGTGAAGCAATGAGGAAAGTATTTGAGACCCTTTTGCAACGCTGTACAGTTCAGAAACCATATGAAACAGTCATATAGAAACTCAACACTCCTTTGGTTCTCAATGAAATAAAATTGCTTTTGATCAATTTTCCATATTGGCTATTTATCTTTTTGTTTGGAGCACCACTCTTTTTTTGGGCCATGCAGCTCCACTGATAGATGTACAAATTAGACCAGCCTGGATAGGTATAGGAGTCTTATGTGATGAAGAAAATACAGTCCTTAGAGACAATGACAATACTAAAGTTGTTACCGCCTCTTATCTAAAGAGCTCTATCAGGAAGCAATTGCATCATTAGGTTTGTCATTTCAGTTCATCTACTTACAATTGTCGTAATTTTGAGTGTGAAGTAAGAGATTTAGAAGTAATTTACATCAACAAATAATTTAAGTCCATGGCAATTAATGAATGTCAAAGTTCACTGAAGCTAAAAGCACTAACTGTACTCCACTTAACTCCAGCATTACAATGAAACAGCAGATGTGACCACGCTACCACAGAAATAATCCTAGAACAGACTCAGACAAGCAAAGAAAAAAGCACAGTATCACAAGAAGGCATGTGCCCATACCTGCAGCATCAGTCAGAAAAGAACAAGAGTAACAAAACACAAAGTGGTGCTTTAAAAGTGAAGTGACAAAGTGAACAGCTTTCACGTAAAGTAGAACAATTTAAGGTGCATTATATTTTATTCCTGTCTCAGGCTTGCACTGGTCCTGACCCATACTGGTCAGGAAAGAGGGATGAACGAGAAGCAGCATCTGGGCATGCATGAGGATAGCAAAAGAATTTATCAGTGGTACAGAAGTGAGATTTCAAGGGTATCTCCATGAACAGAAGAGCATTTAAAGAAAAACATGAGGAGGTGTGTGAGTTATGCCCTTTTATACCCTTTCTGACCTCCTCAATGCTGCACTGATTTCAACATGCAGAAGGACCAGTTGTATCACTCCCTCACTTAACATCCAGTTGGGACCATCCCCCAGTTGGCATTACTGTTCAGCCGAAATTACCCACAGAGGAGGGAAAAGCAGCAAGTAAATACAGTCCACAATTTCTGTCATGTAACCATAGATCTTATGCTTTGCTCCATTTCATAACTCATGCTTTTAAAAGTAACGCTGTCAAGCATCAGTTTGAAAGCAAAGACATCTGAAAGGTATTTCTCAGCAGCTTAAAGTAGAAGATGTTTATCACAATAATTTAATCAAACCAAAAATAAAAACCGGCCTCCTTGAAGAGTAAGCTCACTAACAACATTAAAAAAAAATTGTAGCCTTTTTGGTGTATATGAAGATTTGTTTCAGTACTTCTCTCTTGATTTTCTTGTTCCTCTCTTGTTCTATGTTAAAGATCCCATCACAAAATACACAAGTCTGACTTCCTTGTTTAATTACAACTTCTAACTTTTGTTCTTAGACATATAACCCACATGTTTGGTGGCAGAAATTTTACTTCAAGTATAACAGTATGTCTACAACCTCACCAGATCTGTACAACCTGCTGTTGTAACTCTTCTTTTTACTATTCAACACAGATTACATTAGCCAGCTACTAATCTAATATACCAAATCAATAAAGCAATTCTATCTAGTGAAAGATGATGTCAAAGCCCTCCTAGAACTGCAGATAACAGATGGGGATGTACAATAACTACTGTCGTGGAGTGGTGGTGGTCAGGGTAAGTAAAACACCTATGTCCTTCCTTTACCTGTCAAGTTCTTACTGCATCAGCCTTCCCCCAAGTAGCTTCTTGGGGAGGGAGGTGTTTTCTGCTTGGGTTTTTCTTTTATTCCCTTCACACCAGCAGAAGCATCTGGCCTCACAAAAGGTTCTGATTAGCCCAGTCATGTCGGGTATGCTTTGTGCTGGTTGATGTGCGTGCTGTTCTTGGTTCTCAGCATGAGTAACATGTTTTGCATTACTTTTCTTCAACTATATACTTTTTCTCTTCTTAGAAAAAGAATGTAATGTTTTAAATAGCTTAAATTAAGAGCTTTCTTAGCACAGCACAAGTTATACAATTAGACTTAAATATTTTTCCTTATCTTTTCCACCTGGGGAAAAAAAAAAATCAAGCAAAAGCTTCCTCTGCCAGCTAGTTTCCTCTCATTTCCCTGCCTGATGGTTGTTTATCAAGAAATACTGGGGCATGTCATTGCTGGTTTCTTTTAGTAACTGGAAAGCAGCAGCTGCTGGAAAGAAAATTTCTCTCTGGCATCCAGCTTTGAAGAACAATGTGGCTTTATTTACCACTGTAAGTATGTTGCACACAAAGCCTCAACATGCCAAGATATTCAGGTGCTACTTCTGATTAGGTAAGAGTAATAGTTGTCAGTCTTCAAAAAGTTAGTAAGAGCTGTTAGGCATGGTTAGAGAAACTGTTTTATAATACACCCCATGTGTATATATACACACAAAAAAGCAGGGATCACAACAATATATATGTTAAGTGTGAGGAATTATCTGCCTTTTGTTATGGCTACATAATGTTCTGCCCAACATGCAGGTCTATCAGAATTTGCAGGTTAAGAAATCCATATGCAGCTAGCCTTGTGAGTAAGAGAAGGCAGAATCCTTGGGTGAGCCTATGACAGGGTAGGTCTAATTTCCCATTACTGCTTTTTATCCTTGTCACAGAGTGAAGAGAAACTCCACCTTTTTCAGACACTCTGAGAATTAACCCTTAAAAGCAGGTTGAAGTTCTGGTGTTAGAGAAACAAGACGAACCCCTTTGCTGATGGTTCATGTACTCTGCTATTCAGTCAGCTGCTAGGCCTAGCAGCTCACCTTTTCATTAACAGCTGGAACATGAAATCATCTGGCATAGGGCCTTAAGTGTGCGAAGTGCCACCAGGACAAGGGAGCCTTGCTTTGCCCACTTTTTTTTTGGAATCATGCGCCTGTAACTCTAGAAGTACTGAAAATGTTGAATAGTTACCTAACATGATCCTGAAATGGATCAGTGCATGTCAACCATCTTCAGTGGTTCTCAAACAAATTCTATCAAAAAATGGCAATTCTTACAATACAGAAGGAAGCTCCCCCAACAAAGTATTTAATTATTGCTTTATTATTATCTTCTTGCTACATTTCAGTATGGGAATACCACCCAAAGCTGAGTGCTTTCCTCTCAGAGGACTGCAGGAGAAGAAATCAAGAGGCATTCATCTGTTGTGCATATTCCCTAGGAACTTCAAATCTTGGGGGCAAGGAGTTTAGTACCAGCCCCAGAACCACAATATTTCTTTAAGAAAGAAACATCCATACTGATCTGAGACCTGGTAGTACCCTCCATATGTGCTTTCAGGCCTCCAGAAGAGTCTGTTACTGTGCCTCCACCACAGCAGCACCCGCTAACACAAACACACTGTATAGGCAGGAAGAACTGACATCACTGACTTTTCTGATGTGATCTGTTGAAAGCTGTCACAGCTGTGTCAGCTGAGACAGATATCAAGAGCACAAGTTCCAGGGTGGTTACCATCACTGAGCCTTTGCCTGAAGTTTTCTGAACAAATCTTGAACTACTACTGCTAAACCCAGCAGGCCTAGGCCGCCATTTCACAACACCCACACACCAGGCATCATGGCTATAGAGCAGGCCAGCCTCCTGGACAGCAAACCTAAGCCAACCAATTATGGCGGCAAACAACAGTCAAATATTTTGAAACAAAACGTTTGGTGTCAGCTGGTTATCAGATGACTAATACTGGACCTGTAGGCCCATTTTCTCCTCTGCAAGACAATCCTCGCTGACAGACGACATACCAAGGAAAGGACTGAAAGACAGGCCTCCATGGCACTTTGAGGAGACTAAGTCCAAGACTTACCCTTCAGTAAGAGGAACAGACAGTTACTTCTCCCCAAAACACAGCAGAATTACTAGCTAGGGGGACCAGTCTACAGGCGACACGACCTGAAGCTGCGGAGGAGGTATTCCAGCTCCCAGCCATCAGGTCTGCACAGCCCTTTTCATGAAGCACAGCTCATCGCTGACCCAACATTCACAGAGCTCTAACCAAGCAGATCTGGATGTTCAAAACACCGAGGCATCACACACGTTGTGTTCAGCAGCTTGCAGTCACCAGGCAGATACCTCTCACCCAGGGAGGACTGAGCCCCCATGTAGAAAATGAACAAGGAGCTTCTGTTGCTCACCCTAACCATGTTCTGTGTAGAAACTGATTTTCATTTCCATTTCTTTATATACAGGCTATCTCAACAGAAAGTAAAAAAATCTGAGGCAGAAGACTGTTCAAATTTTGGAGGTGCGTTTGATGCCTGCGCTTTTAATTGAAGTGTCAGGATTGTTCAGGGCTCAGTTAATGAACCAAGCTAAAAAAAAATATGAAGATACGCTTTGAACAACTGTCCAAGTCTAATTCTTAGAATTTTCTATCCTATCTCATGTTAAAAGGCCTAAAATTTGTTAAACCTTGACAGCTTCCTTATAGGAATTCTTTTCTCATTACTGATAAGGAAGTCCTAAAAGCATTAAAAAGTTGCTTTTCTGCCTCCGTCCAAGTTAGACTGGAAGCCTGCCAAAAGCTACACTTGCCCTTGGTCTTATTCACAGTCTTGTCCACATGAAGCAGCCCCAACAAGCCATTTAAAATGAAATTCATATTTACCTCCCCTTTGTGAAGACAGAAGTTTTTGTTTAACAGGATGAAGGTGATGTGGCTAATAGCTGATATTGCCAAAACCAAAATGGGTACGTGCCCGTTACAGAACACACAGTAGCCAAGCAAGAAGCTCATCCAGTTATAGCACATTAACAAATATTCATTAAGCTGCATCACTTGTGTTCTCTTTTTGTAATTTAAACAGCTGCTACCGCGAGAGGTGCCACTTACTTCAGCCTTCCCACCACTGTAAACAAAGTGGCTCTGTTTCAGGTTTCTTTAGAGATTTCTGAATTCTGGAAACCAGCCAGATATTAGTCACAAATGAATGCACTGAGATAAGCGTAGAGAAGGGGGAAATAATATAAAAATATATTTTAAAGTTCAAACGTGAACTAAAATAAGCTAAATAAGAGTATCAAAAGTGTTGTATAAATAGACAACTGATGGAATTTTACACAAATTGGAATTGCAATTCTGTCCCTCCATGAAGCATTGATAAGCTTCTTCTACTTTCTAAATAAAAATAGTAATAAAAAAATACAGCAAGCAGCAATATCAAAAGAAGTAACATCCAATACTGATGAGCATACTAAGTCGGTTTAGGGCCCCTTATCTGAAGGGAGGAAAAAAATCTAGAAGGGAATTTTTCATAATTTGTATTCAACTGCTCTAGATGTGGCCAGCTGAACAGTTCCCTTCAAGTCATTACCTGAAGGACAGTAATTTCCTCTAGCAGGAAGATAAGCCATGCTTCTAACTGCTCTTCCAGCCTGTCTCATCTAGCCAGTGTTACTGCAGGTGGTGGCACAGAGGAGAAGTGAATTCCCAACACCTCTGAGCACCCAACCAGCTGACTGGGTGCTCTTCTGTGTGATCTGATGACCAACAACAAAAACCAGCTTGGTCCCTCATCATATGGCAAATCATGGTCAGTGCCTTTCCCCTATCCCACCCTTAGCTGCCAGTATAAAGAATGAATGAGGAAAAAAAAAAAAGGCATTTAAATCATCTGCAAATTACCCTTCAACTCTAGCTATTAGCTAATTAAATACTGCTCACAGAAGTTCAGTAACTTTTACAAGTTTCTTTACTCTTCAAAACTGTATGCATATGATGCCTAGGTGTTTTGGAATATCAGCTACCTACTGAGCCCTTCATTCCGCATCGTTAAAAAAAGAAAAATCCAATAATTCTTCAAAAAAAAAAGTCACACTTATTCCAGTTAGAAGAGACAACATGCAACAATAGTGTCCTCAGCATTAGCAAGGCATACTCTAAAAGGAAGGATGCAACCTTGAGGTTTGGCGAGGAGCCAGAAATCACATTGATTTACCAACAGAGGTCTTGAAGGGATTTTTCAGAAGTGATCCTTTTCTTCTCAGAGGCTATACAACTGGAAAGCATGCAAGCTTATAACTAGCCGATTGCAAAACAATACCTTCCACCACCAGTTTTCCAGGAACGATTTAAAGAGAGGTGTCTAAACCTCTTTAAAGAGATATATAAAATGCAGGGTTTTGCTTTGACAACAGTTGTTGCCACCAAACAACCCTCATCCAAGAAATTACAACTCCAGAACTTTTTGCATAATCAATTGTTCCTGTATTGCTCACAGGAAGGGGGAGCAGAACACAGAACTGGCTGTATCAGCCTTGTAAAATCCAGAGCACTCGTTACAAATCTCTGTCCATTGCTGGAATTTACATCAACAAATAGGTTAGACAATGCTATTTCCAATGTGTGAGATAATACATGTGGATTTTTTTTTCTCTAACATTTTACTCATACAAAGTCACGTAAGTCACCTTGCCATCCTTTTCTACCCTCCTCTCCTCTGTTCGTGTGCATAAACTCTGCAGTTTTGAGGAAATGGGATTAAACTTTACTGCAGTGTCACTGGAGATAGCTTTCCTCTTGGAGATGTCTGAAGAGAGCAATTTTTCCACATAGATCTGGCACCGTGATACCACCCATCTGGAAAGTGATTTATTTGACCAAAAGCTTACCACGAACAAAAAGTAGCAAAAACCATACTACCTCTAGTGTCAACAGGAATAAGTTTTAATGGGTAAGAGGAGTAGATCTGCTGAGTAAGAGTATGTCAGTATTAGTTGGCAACTTCTCAGAAAGACCGTTTTAAAGAGTGTTCCAGGAATATTACCAAATAACTTCAGCATATTGGGTGAGTCATTGTGCTGGTGACGTGGAATAATTAATTAAAAGGGTGAAAACCAAGAAAACCAGAGAGTTCCATTGTAACACTGCTGAAGACCTCAAACATTTAACACTCGGCAAATGAACAAAACATTAGATGGTAACATACCCTTACAGTAAATTAGTATTTCATAGTGCTGGCTCAAACAATCAAAAAGAAAAAAAGAACATGACTACTGCACAGCAATGTTTGAGTTAATCAATTATTTGTTATGGTGCACTAGTTCCAAAATTATGGTTTATCAGCAGCAGATCAGAAAATAATCCAAGACCCAGAATGAGCTCAGCGTAGACCCAATAATGTTAGCAACAGAAATAAACTAGCCTTTATGAAACAGGTTTTTTTTTTAGTCTTGAAAACCACCTATTTCAAAATCAAATAAAATATACATTGCTCAAGACACCAGCAGTGACTGAGGCTCTTACTGTGCTTACTTTTAGCTGCATGTTTTTCCCCAAGGCTCACTCAGGCTGTTGGGAACGCCCGATTTCATCCCCATTTGCTGATGGAGATGAACGCTGTGATCACAACATCAGTATCAGAAAAGCTTCTTCTGTAAAGCACAAACTGTCCAGGCCATCTCACAAAGCACAATTATGAATTACCAAAAGGTTCATTAAGAAAGAGTTAATGAAGTTAACCAATGAGTTAATGAGTTAAACCAAATGTTTAACTAAGGCCGAGTGCAAACTAGGAATGACACCTGACAGTTTTGCATTTTTCAGGAGTCATACCACAGGCAATCACTAGCTGCCAGTCCTTCCTGTGCCTCATTCAAAACCCAGAGTAGACACCTCAAATTCCTGAAGACACTTTTAGGTTATTCCATGGTGTGTCTTCACATCCAGACAAAAAACGGGTTGAAATGACCAGGTAATCGGCACCCTCAACTGCTGTATGGAAAAAAATGACTGATAAGTTCATTTGCACAAAGCTAAGCAGCAGTCTGCTGTTTTAGTCTGACTTCTGGAGAAAAGGAGAGGAGGGAAAAAGGAAAGAAAAAAAGAGAAAAAAGGTAGGTTTTGGAGCCAGGTCTCCTATACACCACACAGTGTTTGTAGCCAGGGCAGCTGATGAGAAGTGTTCAACTTTTTATTTTTGAAAAGAGTAAAAGCTTGCAGCTAAAATCCATATGAATTTTGCTTTGAGTTTGTTTATGGAAACAAACTGGAATAAGACAAGAAACCAATCGTACAACGGTTGTTTTTAGGAAGCTTGTTAACAGGTCTATAGATGAACACGGGAAGGAAGGCCAAGAAACCTGAAGTTCATCAGCTACATCTCTAACTTACATATCTCCAAGTGATACTTGCCGTAAGTACAGTGTTCCATTATTTATCATATGGATCTGCTGAACGGCTCTAGCTCCCTTCTCATGTCATCAAGTCTTTCAATGAAAATAAAGGGAAAGCAATGACATAAGGGGAAAAGAGATCACAGTTACTAAATAGGTTTATCAAATTTACTTAGAAAATGATCCAACAGCAAATGAGATGTGTAATTGAGGAGAACATCAGCCTCATGTTTAAGTGCACAAGTTTAAAGAATCAGACAGGAATGAATAAGAATCCTCTCCAGACACTTAGATGAGATAAAGAGATTGCCCTTGTTATTTCCTCATCACGCACAACACACCACTGCTGATCTCTCATCAGATACAGGCCAAAACCCTACTCAGAAATCGACTGACAGCAATGAATTCACCTCGAGAATGAGCCTAGCATTCCCAGGCAATCCTACATGGACTAGGAAACTCGGAACAGAAAAGCTAATAACAAAAGTGAAATGGGCAACATGTACTTACTGCTATAATTGGTATCAGACATTGGTACTGTGCAAATAAAAGATAAAAGCAAATAGCACTGCTTCTGGCACCCGGGAGAAAGTGTTTGTTTTTTTTTTCTTTTTGTTTAAATAAATTGTCCTGTTTATTCATTCTTCTGTCTTTCAATAGAACCACAAATGTCCCTAGTCGATGAGGCATACTTCCTCTGGTATACTTGGAAAGAGCACAACACATTCAGGGAACCTACCTGTACCACAAACATCTATTCAGTGGTGACTTCAAAAGACCACTCATGATCTCTGTCAGGTTTTCTGTTGGGGTAGGGCAAAAAATTCTCAAAGTCTCAGTTACAGGAGAAAGAACACTTGCTACCTGGTGAGATTAGCAAGCCTTGTTCATACAGATAACTTTCTTTTATCAAGGAAAGGAACCAGAAGGTGACAAGGGAAGGTAACAGCTGGCAAATAGAGGGGCGGCTTCTACATCACAATTTAAAGCAATACAGAAGTAATGATGTAAAAATTACACATCCCTCTCCACCAACATTGCTACCTCAGGAGAATCTCTGCAATGGGAACTTTTGCTTGCTTCCCCCAGTGCATGGGGCTGCACTGCACAGCTGCATCATGCAGCTCTCAGAGCCGAGCCACGTGCAACACCCCAGCAGCAAAAGCCAGCCTGCTGAAAGACATCCCTCCTCCTTCCCCTGCCCAGGATTACCGTCAAGAGGAGTAAGTGGTGGGTGCTTTTATCTTCTTTCCTTTCCTCCTGTGTCCAAGCCACAGCGTGTGCCCTGTTAGTACACCAAACCCATAGTAAAACTGAAATAACGCAAGGAATTTTTTTGATCAGTCAATTTGGGGTTACATTTTAAGCCATATTTTCTTTCTTCTGGAAAGAAAGTGTGAAAACATGTTTTTGAAAGTACTTTAGAAAAGAGGTGAACAATCCTGTCTCTCAAGAAGAGAGAAATTCAAAGAGGCAGAGTTTAGAGATGGAGAGGTTTTAATCCAGCTTCACCCAGGGTGTGGTATTAATGGTCACTAGCAATTTAAATCCTTCTGGTCTCCTGGTAGGTTAGGTAAGCTTCATTTTTATTTTATAAAAGAAATTAAAGGCGATTTGTGAGATGAGTTTTGCAAAAATTCACACATAAAAGATAGGATGAGAACATCAAGCATGACCTCCAATGTAAAATTAAAGCCAGCAATAAGCCTCGTAATAATCAGCAAAGCTGTACCAACTTCAGATCAGTCGGGATATAAAACACAAAATAACCACACATGCACCCACCATACGCAGAAACACAACTTCCAGCAGCTTACCAACAATGCTTTTCTGTCTTTGACAGAAGTACAAAGTATCTTAGAACAGACTGTTCAGATTTGCTTGCAGATTTGTAACTGGAACATTAATTCTCTGTGACACTTATTGTTGCCTTGTTTTTCTTTTTCAGATATTATCTCCTATGACATAGTAGCAATATATCAAAAAACATAATTATGTCAAACTTCAGCTAATAAAGCAAGTGCCAGATTGCTTCAAGGAAGGCTAGCAAGGAGAGTAATTTGTTAAGCCCAGGTAGGTTTCTTTGATGTAAAAGGCATACATAATATCATTTCATATATATTTCTAACACCAAAAACATTCCTACGCCAATCTTCTACAACTATTACCAAATAAGTACTTCAGATGGAAGTAGGGAGACATGTTCTCTGACATTTATTCTCTTCAGGATGAGACATACAATAATCAGCATTTTTTGTGATAATTTTTCGTTACTGCAATCTTCTGTATCTATTGACTTTTTTGACCCTTTAATTTGTAAAATGCTTTAAAAACTCATCTGTGGCCTAATTTTAATCTAAGAAAGAACCTGTAATACAACTTTCTCCCCGCTCCCTGTTAATGACCACAAAATGCATTATACAAGAAAAAGCAAAGTAAAAAAACCTCTCCTGGTGTTTGCGTGGAACACCTATGTCACTTGTACAAATTTAGAGGCAGTGCAGTTTTCATATAAACATGACTTGGGTGGAGAAAAGAACTCACTTCTTGTGATGCCCAAACCTGAAGATAATCAAGTCTAGAGAACAGAGCTGCAAATATAAATAACAGGTATATTGATGACATTTTTCTTACTTGGAGGACTAAAGGCATTCTTCACCAAGGTAGAGGTCTGCATAGCTACACTATACACAGTAGATGCAGACGTAACAGATCATACAACAAAATAATGCCTTGGTTTCTTTTTGGTGCATTTAATGTTGTCAGTAACAAAACAAAAGCCATCCTTTATTCATTCTAAAGCATATGTTGTACTTCACATGTTGGGCATCATCGCATGTACTATAACATGATCAAAATGCTACAGCTCTTAAAGGAGACACTCCCAGGCTCCACATTGGATTTCAAAACTGAATTATATGAAAGCTACAGAAGCGCCACAGAGTAATAATAAAAAAGGCACACATTTATTTCTGAGATGGTCATGTACCTGCCCAAGGAAACAGCTTCAGTTAACATACATCTCACAGATAAGCAGCTAGTGCAGCTCACTAAGTGCCAGAAGAGCAGAGAAGCAGCTTGTTGGAGCAGCTGTGGGCTCAGATCTACCAGCATTGCTCTCTATTGAGCATCCCAGGGTGCAGGGCGCACAGACAGCAGAAGGTGGCAAATGCAAACCTTTGCTAAAGATTCTTTTTCCAAACACAGCACAAAGACAGGTCTGAAACAGTGAGAACAAAAAAAATGTATGCACATATCTCTGTGTAACACTGGGAAATGTTCCTAGTCAGACTCTAAGCATCAGCTCCACATGCCCTGCTGTGTGTACTAGCTTTAATGAATTACTGAGTAGTGAGTACATTCCGTCCTCCTTCCTGGTAGCAGTCCAAATCTATACCCCTGCTCCCCAAGCGTATTTCTCACCAGTTATGGGAAGCATTATAATCAACTCCTTATCAAAAGATAATGGAAAATACAAAGAAGAAATAGAACTGATAAGAGACACAACACAAGCATATTTTGGCCTGATATATCTTAGTCTGAAAATGAACCTGTGGGTTGTCGTTATACTTGCTACACAGAAGCAAGCTTGACTTGCTCATTATCGAATCAGACACAGGTTCTTGCCTATTCTCCGAGATGCTCACAAGTTAGTTGTACAGAAAAAATCCTGAAGTAAGACTCTTGGCCTTGCAGACAAGCCTAACACACTGCTGGGTCCAAGACAGCAGGAGTGATATCCCTTCTCAACAGCTCAACACATGTGCAGAGCAAGGTCACTGCTGCCTGCAAACGACTCCTGAGAAATACCACTTCTAGGCACTGTAATACCTAGAACAACATCAGAGCATTCATTCATACTTTGCTACTCTAAACTGCGTCTCTAACAGGCTGAACAGAGGTCACAGTCTTTACTTTAAAATACAGCTACCATTGGCAGCAAGCAAAGTGACATTAACTGGGATGCCAGAAACCCAACTTCTGTTAATTCCTCTCCCTGAAGGGGTTCAGGCCAACATTGCAGGAAGCTTCTGATAAAATATGAGCAATTATTCAATTCATTAAGCTTGAATTCTTAAAACAATGTTTCACTATCATGGAATCCCACTTAATTTACCTGCAAGTTGTAAATCCAGCCATCTGTACCACAGGAGCTTGCTACAGGAGTGCTTTAGCCTTGGTTGCTCAGGTGCAAAAAATCTTGTTAGTGGATTAATTAGGTAAATTCAGCATAGTTTTTACTTCCTAATTCACTCAACTATGTATTGTATGTAAGTACCCTCTATAAAATAAATTAATCACTTTAAGATTTCCAAAACACCTCCCTTCCTCTGAGTACATCCCCTTCCTCCACTCAAAACCTCCAGAACCTTTATCATCTCTATATAATTGCAGCTGGATGCTCAAATACTAGTTACCACATCACCTGTTTACCATTTAGGGCAGCCCCAGATCAATAGAGATTCATGACTGTAATTAACAGCAGCTGCTATATGAGTTGTTAAGCTATATCTACAGTAAGGCAGGAACAACTAACTGTTCCAACTGAGGCCATCCTGACTCTTATCACTCAGATGGCTAATTTTAGATGTGAATATCTCCCTCAGAAAACATTGCATATTTTTCCTGTTATTTCTTCTCTATAGTGTTTTCTGATACATTCTCTTGTCTAGTTTGAAGCACTGCATTTTATTACATGTACATATTCTTGGCGTGCAAAAAAAGGGCATTCTGTTAAATTTGAAATTGCAAAACTCCTTGACATCACACCATAATTAGAAAGCTAGAGAAACCTGAAACAGATTCCATTGAGGACCATTAACAAAAAGAGAACTTTTTGCTGGTATTCTCTGTCCCTGGGAGAACAGCTATCTACTACTTTTTGAAGCAACTGAACAGTTACCATCTCTACGTCACTATTGCAATGATTTGTAATCACTATCAGCAAAAGTAGAAAAGAATTTGAGCCTGCCAATTAATTCAGCACGCAATTCCAGTAAAGATTTTGCTGAACAAACCCTGGCTGAATTCCTTCCAAGTTCAGAAGAAATACAGAGGGAGAGATGAAAATATTAAAATATGAAAATCTGAGCCGCTCCTTGTTTTCTTAATAGAGGTGCATCACAGGATAGCTCTCATGGTTACCCTTTGGAGAAGGTGTCAAGTAACAATGGCTTGTAGGCTGCACTTCAGGAGATCTGACACAAACTTCTCCAAAAGCCAGGTGCCAGAAGTGAGATCCTTGTCTGTGTTTATGCACATAGTTATACGGCCTGCATGTGATTAGCGCCCATGAACTTTGATTTAGAAGCCTGAATCACAACTGTGCAAGGTTTTAATTAGCTATCCGGTCACTCTGCCCTTTCTTAAATTCGAGCCATTTATTTGCCTGCTTTTTACACAAAGCTGGAAGCTTAGGACTGGGAGGCAAAGTGAAAAATAAAATCCTCCCTGAGCTACTAACAGATAACTAGCCTCACAAGGTATCACAATAAGTCATTTCATCAGGAGAAGCCATTGTTGAAAGACTGAATTTAGCATTTAAATAACCATTGTGGACAAAGCTAGGTGTCAGTACTGACAGGTAATGAAGAGATTTTAAAGATTTATTGTGATTTTCTTAAATGTGACTGCTACAATATGTCTTGCCAAAATGTAGTATAGTTTTGTCAAAAAAAAATAAATAAATGGGTGTATTAGCTTTCAGTAACTGTGGCACATCCTTAATATCAGTTTAGAGAAAGAGGATGGAACAAAAAGCGCATCTGACGTCTATGCAAATATTTTCTTTCCAAATCCTATTAGTCTTTAAAAAACACTTAGTCAACTGAATTTTGGCATCCAGCTCGGAAACAGCTGAACTACAACAGAACATAAGATAAGACATTTTTTCGTAAATTTCATGGTTCAGAACATCCAGTTTGTACTGTAACGTTTTCAGATTTATTGCCGTTTCGAGTCAATGTATTATACACAGAGGAGCTTTCCTTCATACAGTGTGGGTTGTCCAAGATATACAAGATGGGCAAGAAGAATTTTGTATATCTTTTCCTGCTGTATTTTACATGTCGATTATTAATTCAATCTTCAACAATATTTGGTGTAATTCCCAAATACTGCACCTATTCATAAAGTTTCCGTTTCCCTACCAAAAAGAAGGAAAAATATTGCTGTTATGAGAAAAAGGAAACTGCTTTGCAAGAGCCTAGTAATTCCTATGACCCTCATTTTACAATGTTCATTTCAGTATTATGTAGCAAATCCTGGCTGTAAATATAGGCATTTTAAAACTAACTGCTTCATTTCTAAAGGAACTGCTTGCCAAATTTAACACTCCAAAACTTGCCTCTAGTTTTCTATTCCCTTCCAAACATACACATACTCAAAACCAAGAAATCATGGGATCCTGCAAGCCATGCAATACCCAATATATGTTTCCTGACCTTCTCAGTAGCTCTTTTTAATCCCACATTTCTCTATTACCATTTTTCTATTACCATTCTTCTGTTTAGCAGTTGTGCTCTGGAATTTAATTATCTCCCATTTTTACCTTTTCCCTATTAGGGACAATTTATTCCTTAAATGGACAGTTTATATCCAGCTACCCACCCTATTATTTTGAGATTTCCTTTCCTGTTGCAGGAATGATAACGTAACAACTGCTGAGGACCAACACCCCTACCCCTCACATACACACACAATACAGACAAATTTTAGTTTGTCTTTACAGTCTGCAAGTCTTGCCAGATCAGAAGGGGCTCAGGTGGTGGCAGCTGAGCTGCTCTCCTTAAAGCAGGGTAAGGCAGGAACTGCTGCAGCCATCCAGATGAAGTCTGAAGTGTGCTTCAGCTAGACTTCACTGTCTCCCGTGCAACTCTGTTTTTACAAGAGTACTTCAGCAGCTGTATGGTTTTGTCATGGCTTTACTAGGAAAGCCAATCAAAAATAAACATTCATGCTAAAGGAAGTTCCTGCAAACCCTGACTGTTCCTTTCAGTGAAAGACCTTCAGCCTCCTTCCTATGAATTGAGGATTAAGTATTTTGGTCAATAATGTAAAATACTGTTTTATGCATATAAGACTTCTCAGAAGAGTTTACCTGGAAATATGTCTAGTGTTTACACTGTGATTGGTAAGGCGAAGCCAGGAAACCACAAAGAGGAAAAAAATATTATATTATATGGGTTACACAAGTCCTCTGACTCATTCTCTTAATAGTAAAAGAGTAAGCATATTTCCGTCTCCATTAATAATATAACTGCAATTAGAGCTTATAGCATGGTTGTGATAAGATGCTTTCTCCAGAATAAGTTTATTACAGTCATCAAAAATATCTGTGAACGTTTAGTGGCTCAATACCTTTACGATAACAATTGTTCATTCAGGATCAATCCACGAGCATTAAGGTAACATTCCCAGTAAGGGAATATTGGCAAACAAGAGTAATCTACCTGGAGATTTTTTGGCCAGAGACTCACCCCAGCAGTGCCTGCAGGCACCCCTCTGCTAGCATGGGGAACTGCTGCTGTGCACCCTGGTTTTGACTTCGCCGGCAGGAATGAATAGCCCTTTGGACTGCCAGAACATGCATTCTTATCCTTCTGTGCTGTTCATTTGTATAAGTTTTTAAATGGCTGAAGTCAGAATATTCATAGCAGTACAAATTCTCTTCAGGGAGAGAAAAGGGCAGTGATATTAATGTCAGAGACCCCAGCAGGAGCTTGGCATGGATGGTCAGCAGTGCTTGACAGGTTCTCCAGGGGAGCGATTAGGAGACAACATGAACACTTGGACATCGTTTTTGGAGCACACAGGCAGGCAATGAGAGACAACAGGCTAACCGTCTCTTTTGGAAAAGGCAGCCACTAATATCTTTTGGAAAAGGCAGCCACTAATAAAGCACAAATGTGCAGATGAGGAAATCAAAAGGTACAGTCACAGGAACACAGGTAGAAAATCGTGCTGGCAGGGTGTCAAGCTTGGCTTTTTCCCAGTCCACTACTTCGCCCCGAACAAGGCCGCCTCACACCTGCAGCAGATGCCCTGTATAACATGGCTGCCCGGGCCAGTCACAGCTGCCCAGCCCAGGCAAGGCCTCCTTGTCATACGCAACCATTCTGTCCAACACACTGCGTTTTTGCTCCTGATGACTGCACTGCTCTCCACAGTGGAGACATTGCCTCACAACCTCTCTGAAATCCTATGCGGAATCCTGATTTTTCCTTTGCTGGTGACCTCCCTGTGGCTGGGCCTTCCCCTTCTGAACAGAGGCACCTCAGGAAGGGGCCATGGCCTCTGGCAACTGCTGTGGGGCCTTACCCTCACCAGCTGTCACCATTCCACAGGGAAGGCAAGCTAGGAGAGCCAGGATGGCCACGGGGTCTTCTGCCACAGGTGGCCATCCTGCTCGGTGTCCTGCTGCTGAGGGGAAGGCAGCCAGGAGGCACAGAGGGAGCCATGTGGGCATGTCTGGGAGATTGTTCCCAGAAATGGCAACACCCATCCAATTCCTCCATCCAATTCCTCAATATGCTTTTATTTGTCATTAGACATACAAGCAATTCTCACCCTAGACAATGCTAGACTACAAATATTTATTCTCATTAAGATCGAAGAAGAATTTCCATGTCGTCCAACCCTGTTGACCTTCTGGGTATGGAAGATCACCTTCGGCCTGCAAACTATTAGGCCTTTTCAGCTTGTTTGTTGTTGTTTTTGTTTTTGTAATTTATTTATTTATTTATTTGGTGGTGGGGGGGGGTGTTTGCTTTCTTTTCTTGTCTTTTAAATTCATCTTCTTGGTGAGTAGTTCCTTGAATTTGGCTTATTGTTATTTTTTTAATGAAGCCATAAAAAATGTCCTTCTCCCCTTACCAGCTTGATGCTTCTGAATTTCTGAGCTCTTGCACAAAAATCATTATTTTTTTTTTTTTTCCTCAAAACAGCCATCAACATGCACTTCATATCCAAGAAGTCTTTTGTGTTTTTTGGATTGGAAGACCTCTCTGACTTTGAACCTAGAGCTACATGAAGAAAACAAGCCAGTGCTGCCTAATCCTCCTTTATTGCTTCGTTTGTTTACAGATAAATGGTGCAGATGTTAAGTGGAATCATCTAATTTATATGTTGAACATGATGATTTAAAGTGTATTAACTTAACATCTTAAATAGCTGTCCAGAAAATAACTAAACATTGCACTTTACTTTTCAAAATTGTTCCAGTATTAGAGAGCTGTTATTCAAACAATATCCCTCTGAAAGGGACTTTTATAAAGCCTCTTCCATTTAGTCATGAGAAAGAAAGAAGAGTCAAGATGCAGAATGCCTCCTAAAGCTAATACTCTATTATGACAGATGTGGAAGCCACACATTTTAGAGATAGAACAACAGACAACATTTTTTGAGAATTGGGAGCCCCAAAGGTCCTTCTAGGCCTGTTAAGAAACCTTAGCACTAATATCTCTTATTCCATGTAGCAAAGCTACACAATAGAATAGGTTTGGTCATTAGCTATCCTACACGGGTAAAAGAAAATAGCACGACAGTAATAATGCATTTTTGAATGTTCTGCAACCTCATGGCATTTATAGTAGACCAACCAAAACTCTAGTGTTTATGCTACCGAAGCCAAGCAAAAATATATAATCAGTAGAAACCAAATGATACAGATCTGTTTACATTCTCATAGGCACTGAAACTGTTCCTTGTGGGAATGTCTGCAAATAATAGTTGAGATCATTTACCTTCTGAGGCACATCTTTCATTTTCAAAATCAGTAAACAAAAATCCTAGAGCACTGAGGATATTCTTTTGACTTTTGTACACATACTGCCAAGCTAGCATTTCTGCAAAATATTGAGGAGCAAATCAAGTTCCAAGTTATTCTTTTAATGACCTATTTCCAGTAAAACAAAATAAAATCAATTAAAAATATCCAGACATGGAGTTGATCTTACCCTGTTAAAGAAATTCTCACATTACTGGAGAGAGCTTGGAGAGACACGAGTACATCCATTGCAAGGTTAGAGAGGAATATTTTGCAGATCATTTCTAGAATATATTTGGAGTAAAAGAAGGCAGTTAAGCACTCTTGTTTTTATTTCTTGCTTCTTTTCCAGCAAGCTTGCAAGAAGAATCTTTCCTAGAAAACTGCTCTGTCTGGCAGCTATTCTTTCTCATCTTTTTTAGCTCGGGTCATTAGATGGTTGTTTCTTTGGGTATTGCACTGCAAGAGACAGGGTAATTTAATACAAGGAGACTTTAAAACCTTGAAATACTACTTTGTAAAGTTCATTTTCCGCTTTTTCTAGATGAGATTGGATTATTTTAAGATCTTCCTATACTGCAAATGCTTATCTTTCCATTAATTTTGGAATGCATATAAGCAAAATAATGCTAATGCATTCTCCAAAGTACCTTCTAAAAATGTAATATGTTCTTGTATCTTGGAGCTTGTGCCTCTCCTGTCCCTTTCCAGGGACCTAAGGAACATGAGAACTTGAGAACTAGAGATTTCATTGAAGAAATGGATTGTTTATATTTTTAACAAATAAACCCCAGACAAACTTGCTGTGCCCTGTTTATAATAATACATACCAGTACTAAAACTAAGCCGCTGTCACTGAAACTCGACCGCAGCAGGCATCATTGCAACTGCAAACCCAAGATGTGTTGTTAAAGAACCTGTTTTTTAAAACCTATGCTCAAACCTGACTGCAGTATTCAGCCCATCAAGACAGCCCATATAATACATACACCAAAACCAGTTGTAACTTATTGGACCCTAGCTTTTGGACCATGCAATGCTCAGCAGTAATATTTACAGAACCTAGCACTAATCCCAGCACCATCTATCAGCTAAAATTCAGCACAAATCATCATGAACACCTGCTGCTATTGCAGTTTTGCTAGTCTACAATTATCTATTTAAAAAGTACTATCGGCCATCCTTTACTGAGCCCTTTTCTTAACTCTGGCTTAACACTGACAGCTTTTCTTTGAATGTCTTTATAGGCTGCACTGCACTGAGATTCCTGCCACAACACTTCTCATGTGTTGCTTTATTCTTGGGAGCTAGCTTGTTATCTTCAAAAAGGTCAATAAATGGGACAAATAAGTTGGAAAGGACAGGCATAGTTTTGTTTAAAGATTAAAACCTGGCCATCTGATAAGTACTCTGAACTGTGACAAGTATATTCTCCTAGTGTATATCACATAAAAAAATGTACTTTACGTTGTGTTTATCCTTGGTGAAATCTGATCAGAAGTAAGGAAAGACTTGTGCAATCTCCTTTAAAAGGGAAGGAATAATAATCTGGTTCTCCAATGTCCATCAGTTCGGGATTTAAAGAACATGTTTCACAGGATAATTTAAAAAAAAATAATAAAAATCTGGCTTCATCTAGCTGCAGTACTGGACTTTATTTTTTACTTTAAAATAATAATAAAACAAAAACAGATTCCCAAGGAAAACAATGGGAAAATGCATGATTCCAGATGCAGATTAAATCCTGTGCCATAGGACCATATCCAGTCCTTCAGCCCAACCTTGTTTTTCCTCATCCTTATGACACAATTCTAAAATCCTGCTCCATTCTTACTTCACCAGTTGTCACTAAAAAGGGGAAGTCATCTGAACCATAAAATATGTATTGCGTCTGTAAAAATTAATACTGTCTTTATAGCTTCACCTACTGTAAAGGCCTGGATTTTGACTCAAAAGGAACAAAAAGCGGTTTGTGTTTCCTTCAGTTCTCCAAAAGGTAGGGAAATCATTTGAACTGTGCAAGTATTAAACAGGGTTGGCTGTAGAAAGGAATCTACTTTTTTTTTTTTTTTTTTTTTTTTTTCTGGAGATAGTTTTATTTTCAAGACTATTTTTTTCCTCCTAAACATCTGTCCCTCAGAGAATCCTTTTGTAGATGCCCCCGTCTCCAGGCACAGGATTCACTTCAGAAAAAAAGGAGTAATCTGCATGGTCCTTAGGGTATAATGCCATGAAGCCAAGCCTGTGCAACATAGAAAGAAACACTGACAAGAGCTTTTCCCTGCACCTTCTTCCCATTGTTTCTCTCCTGTCGCATGCAGCGACTGGGCAAGTGAGGAAAGTGAGCACTAGATCTGTGCTGGAAAAGCCAGCTGAATTGCACCCAGAAGCCGCACGAGGTCTAGATCCAGCACATAAGGGAACAGGAGCAAGACCACTCCCTGCAGAAGCAAAGCAGCATTTGCTCTGTTTAGCTGTAAAGTGAAACCACATCACTCCACATCCCTTTTAAGGATGCACAAATGGTAAGGCTGAGGAACAGTGGGCCTCTGCCAGCAGGAACATCTGGAGGTTGCAGGGACTGAAATGGCTAATGTTTAAAGTCACTGATGGTTGTTCCTTCCCATAACATAAACATTGTTCTGTAAACATATTTTTTCTCTTTTGCAAGAATTAATTGTCTAGTAATAGCCCTATTTTTCTTCTTCCTTCCTTCCTTATTAGTACAGTAGTTTTAATGTAGAAAAGACAAAGATGAATACAAATTTCCCACCACCGTGGTAAGTTTGTCCTTATGCTTTGATAAACAATCATAAGTGACTCCTCTGTTTCTCCTTGAGGTAATGCCTTGTCTCTGCTTCCAGCAGGGATAAGTCCATGGCTGACATTTCTTCCTGGAATAAAACTTGCTGAGCTCCACATTTCTAATTCCTTGTATGATGAAAAGTCTCGACATCCATGAAACAAAGACATAAATTACCAGGCACAAAACAAATCTCTCTAATGGAGAAACTGTACACCTCAGAGAGAAGAAAAGAAAAAAGTCATGCACATTTTATAGCTGAGATAAGGAACTGTTTTCAGATGAAGAGGATCGGCCAGTTGTTTGTTTCTGCTCTATCATTCCAGCTATATATCCGTGGTTGCAAAAGCAGTATTCTTGATTAATGATCTACCAGACTAACACAAAATCATCCAAACATATGAAAAAACAGTGGGCATACTGTGAATTTTAAAAGGAATGCTTGATAACAAATGAGATACCGAAGGAGATTATTATCAGAAAAGTATTACATAGGGAGGAATCACCTGCTGCTCTGGAGAGGGTGGCCAGGGGAAGAAGCTCACTTCTTCTCAGATGGCTACTGAGATTTTTCCTTTGCCCATCTCTCTCTCTTACTCTCTACTGTTGTTTTGATTCTTCCCCCAAAATAACATTAATCATTAGATCAGATGTTTGTTATCAGCTGTGAAAACCCACTAAAAATTTTTGTGCATATGAACCTGTCTCTGTGTCCTTTGTGCCATAAGCCCAATTGTGCCACAGTTTCATAAATAAATCAAGGGTGAAGCTTAGTACGTACTATTAGATATGTTTTCTTTTTTTTTTTTTTTTCAGGCTAAGGGAAAGAAAGGCCCAATGCCAACTGCAAAGAATACAAGAAAAACATTGAAGATCCCTCTGGATCTGAAAATCAGCAACCAAGCACCTTTTGAAGTTTTTCTTGCAGAAGTAAAAGTGCATCTGTTGTATTTTCTCTAAAGGTGCCACTTGCCACTAGGGTTTTTGTCCATTGATGGACCTGCCTGGAAGACTTTCTAACCTGTGAAATATTTCAAACACATTTAAAGATACCACCTGGAACTGTAGACTTGAAAAACCAACATAGTCGCCTGATGGGGCTGGCAGAACAGATATGGTTGCTGGCTACACACCCCATTGTGGGAGAGCCCAGAGCCAGGTGCCCACACCAGCCAGGAGGCCCCGCACATCCAGCAGAGGAAAAGGCACAGAGCTCAGCTTTCTACCAGCCACCTGGCAGAGCACCAAGGAGCCTGGCAAAGTGGGAAAACAGCCCGGAAGGAGCACAAATGATAGTCTCCTCAATGCAACATATTCCAGCAAAATGTTTTCATTTGGAGGAATCAGCATTTTCTAACAGCGGAGCAGTCAGCTGGAACATCTCCAAACAACTCCAGCACTCGTTTTAGTCACTGATGTTTTTACTCCCATCTTCCAGCTAATTAGCTACTGCTAGGACAACGCGTGGAGATTTTCCACCTCTGCAGGTAGCATCTGTTTGTGAAATATGCACAAACTACAAATAATGGGATCTCTGTCAACATCCAGCATGGACGGTTTGCAGTCATCTCTTGTCACTTACTAAACACAGCCTCCTCATCCAGCCTTTAGATATGGTTTTGTTTCTTGCAAAAGATTAACATGTTTTTCTCACCTCGTATTTTTAACAGATAAACATTTTACAAGTGACAGAACACTAAATAATTTTGCTTATCTGATTTTTATCTATACCTCATCTTCTAAACATACTTTGAGCTGGGGTAAAATTAGAAGGAGATGTTCTAAGTCCTTGGCACTTCAAATCTCTACTTTGGCTCAGCTGACAGCTCTAACTGGAAGTGATTATTTATATAGCGGTGTAAATGTTCATGGTGCTATTTAACCAAATAAAGTATATGCCCTGAGTCTAGCAGAATCTTGTGCACATACAAGATCCTTAACTGTAGGCTTTTCAGGGGTAAATGCTTTAAATCCCAATTGTGCAGTGGTCTGCACAAGTAAATCTCATAAGGACCCATGAAATGCCCCAGTGGGTCGGAGTAATGCCTGATCTTGCCCAACAGAAGAAGAAGATAGGTAAGAAAGCATAAGGAATCAGTTTCCTGCTCCCTTCCCAGACTGTCCTTCATCATTCACAGTTGTTGCATTAGGCGTGCTAGAGGATCTTTGTCCATTGTCCATCAACATCAGCATCCCAGCCTGCTCCCCAACAAGAACACCAAGTGCCACAAGGCCCCATGCATCAGGAAACAAAATACTGAGACTTACCTTCTCTATATTTTCCAAGTGGCTCTGAACGCGATATTCCAAAAAGAACGACAATTAAGCAGTAAACAGAAACTGCTTAGTAATGTTTTTGCCTTACATCTGAGTACTTGGAACACTTGTCAATGGCATTCACTGACAAAAATCTAGTTAGAAAATATAGATTAAAAAACCAAGAGGAAAAAAAATGTTTGGGAATTTCAAAGTGTGTGTGTAGAGAATGGGTGTGTTGTAAGGTCATGAAAACTGGTGGTGTAGTAACTAAGAAACTAGCAGAAAAGCAGCTCAGTTTGTCTAGGTGCTGATGGAAAACCAGCGTTGTAAGGATTGAGCAAAGGGTGACTATGGCAAAGTAAACAACACAAACAGATCCCTCTCTCCAGGTAGGCTTTCACCTGAAAATGGTTTCAGAAAAGAATGGTTGGAGTTCTCCTAAATATATATTAGTTATCCTAAATTCCAAAAAGCACAAAATGATGCTAGCACACTCTGAGAATATTCCAGTCCAAATTGCAGTCTGCCATAGATGTGGATAATTCCACGTGCATTTGAGTCTGCTCTGCAAAAAGTTTATTCAAAAAAGGTACCTGTTTCAAAGCAGCAACTGGATTTAGCAGACCATGTATTACAATGATGGCTGAAAATATTCAAAGGTTACATGCATCTTAAGGAAGAAATGTCTCTGAGCACGTGAATTCTTGCAAATAGCAAAGAAACGTGAGACAAAACACAGAGGATAAATGCTTCTCCCCTAAAATGTAATAGCCTAGTCATACAAAAGACAATGCAGCTGCACATTAAAGGACCCAGCTGCTTATGACTTAAAAATCATGCAGTACTAACTAAAGTGATCTAAGAACCTCATCACATCCTCTTCACAGCAAGTGTTGTTCTCTGTCTCATACAAATTTTCTTCTGTGGTATTCTGACTAGCTGTAAAACTTCAGCACGTGTCTCAAACAGCAATCCGGAGTTATGATTCTTGCTATTAAGCAAAAGTTAGTCACTATCCTCTATGGAGGTAAATTACATATAACCCAAGAGATATGATATGTGAAAAAAGAAACACATATTTGCAAGCATCTTGTAAATCTGCAATCTGTTAACAGTGTTATCAGACCGGATTCTTATGGTTCTATCACTTACACAGGATAAAACATCGTTCTATAAATAAGTGATGCTGAAATATGAACAGAAATGATACCGACCACAAAATGGGAGAACTGATGATTAAAACTTAGGTAGTCCAAGACATAAAAAATAAAAAAAAAAAAAGGGAGATTAAATCCAGACAACTGTAGAACTTGAGCAAACTGCAACACTTCTGCTGATGGGCCATAGATCACTGTTGAGAGGTTGGGTAGCTGCAAGCTGATCTCTGGCCTTCTGAGTCTGTCATCAGACTCTACACGGTACTGTGGGGTATTATGAATGCAAAGGGAAAGAGAGGCCTGACTTCAGATTTCTTGATCCTTTTTTTTTTTTTTTTTTTTTCCCCTCCAGTATAATCCTGTGTCCACGAGGGAGGAAAAAAAAATGAGGATTTAGTTAAATAAAAAGTGGTTGATTTCCCAGTTACAAGTATAACTGGAAATAAAGTCGGAGGACAGAGCTGGCTAGGAATGCTGTTATAAATGTAAATGGACATTGTCAAAGAAAATAAATGTCTTAATTGTTTTGGGTTATAACAAACTGAACTTTTATTTCAGTTCCACATTTTTTAGTTTTGATAAATACAAATAAAACAACATGGGACAGGCAGAAGATTTAGTAAGTACGTATTCAAAGTGGTAAGCCTGCATCATGCCTACAGAGCAGTTGTGCCCCAGGAAAGCAGAAACTATAGCACAGAAGAAACAGACTACCAACATATATTTATTCTACATTTCTTTGCAAACTACCTATATGGAAACCATCACTGCAAGGATATCCTCTTGTGTCAAAAGGCTTTTCTTGTGTTGATTCTTCACCCAGTCCCAAATATCTGTCCTTTCTCTGTGAAATATATAAGAAAAATACAATTATGATACGTTCTGCATATAAAGGGAAACCAGGAAAACTAGATACCAATTCTATTCACATTTCTATTTTTTTTTTTTCTAATTTGAACTATTAAAAAAAAAAATGAAGTGTTAATATTGCAGGCCATAGTAAAGGCAGCTAGATAAAGTCATAGTAGTGACTGAAACCACGTCCTTACTTCTTAGCAGGAGCAACACAAGCATGGTACTAAGAAAAGTAATTAATGCCAATAACAAAAATGCTGTTACATATTAAAAAACAAGTTAATATTCAGTTTACACAGTATTTTCTGCATGTCTACACTCATGTTTTCGTACTTTGAACACATTTAAAATGAGCTGCGAGGTTACAGCCCTGATTACAAACACATTTTAACTGAAGCCCGAGAGCTGGCACTTAAAATATTTTAGCCACTGAGGACCACACAGCCAAGGCAGCGGGCGAGAGTGACTCTCCCTTGTCTGCTCAGGAAAAAGCACTGCAAATCTGATTCACTGGTTTCCCAAAACACACAGCACATCAGAAACCAGGGAGACTGCGTGTGTTCATCCTGGTTCCATTTGCTCTCCCCCCCCCCCCCCCCGAATCTCTGAATTTCTCTTTCAGGTTCAAGAGTAAATGGAAATACGTGTCATTTTCTTTACACATACCAAGACAACATGCTTATTTACACTGTGCACATTCTCCCTTCGGCTGACATTAATCATAAAGTGCAAAAATCCACAAACCACTAACCCCACCAGTACTTTGCTGATGTCCAGCAAAGATAGACCAAAGATGGACATGATCTGACATTTGATTTGGAGGTGATGATCTGACATTTATTCAGAAAGAAATCCCTTTGTGAGCTGCAACACGCCGTTTACCACTGCAGGCAGTTCTCTGCTATCAGAGCAGCTTTCAACAAAACCAGGAAACAAGCAGTCAACAGCAATGCTGAGGGTCCGCTCTGTGGTCCCAGTGTTGGTCCAATTTTAGACTAGTTACAGAAGTTTGGGCTTTCAGACTCAGGCATCTTTTGTGATTTTTTACTGCCTAATCTTCTTCCCCATCACAGTAAACACGGTGCCTTGAATAAACTTGGGGCTACTTCTGAATGAGTTATGGAAAGAATGAGAAAACAACGGCTGTTTGAGCTGAGCATCTTCGAATGGACCCTTCACTGAATGATGCTGGAAGAGCCACCCCAGGCGGGCCTACATGCTGAAAGCCCTGGGAGGTTTTAGTGGCCGTTTTTCTTTTGTAACTTTATCTGCTTGTACAATTGTTCTCCTAATTTGGCTTCTGGGCACGTATGATTTTTTAAAATGGAATCTCTTCTCAGAACTAACAGCTCCTCTTCCCCTGCAGTGCGCTGTATTTCTCAGAGGCTTGTCCACAGATGTGAAATTGATCTCACATAACCGCTTACCCTACACGATTACAACACTGGCATTTGTCTGAAATAAAGAAAACACAGTACAGCATGCAAGGGAGGAATAATTCCATAATCATGGCGTAATAAATGGAGGAAAATATCCTCTTGTCTTGTACCCACAGGAAGCAGATGATAATTAATATATTGGACATCAGCTTTTAGTGGATATTAGCATAGGACATGGCAGGGAGTAATTTCCTCAAGATGATTTTTATTCTTCTTTCTTTTTCTTCTTGTCTTTTATCTGATATGTTCAAGTGTATTCCAAAGAGTTGGTCTGAACCATCTTACCCCCTAAGTTCCAGTCTTGCCAGGAATGCTGTCTCAGTCTTCAAATAACAGCTTTGGTTGGAAAGCTACCAAGAAAAAAAACACCACACACACAAAAAAAACCAACAACAACAAAAAAAACAACACCTTATTTAAAGCAGAGATTAAGTAAACAACTTGATTTAAAAATAAAAAATAAAATCCACAGCAGCTAAACACTAGTTTATGTTAGCTGTAAAATAATTTTACCATTCCAGAACTTGAACTGTAGCTCACGTCACACCTCAGAGCGACGCGTATCACAAAAAGTAGAGAAGGATATTTCAAAGCATGGGTTTAGAAACTGCCACGCAGTTGGTTCAATTTTTAAAAGAATTTGGTATTAAGAAAATTTAATGAAAGGATCTGATAAAATCACAGTTAATAGCACGGAGTGTGCACCTGCTGTGTGATAGCTGCTCATCTCTGAGAAGAAGCCACCAGCCTAGGAAGCAACACTGTTTGGCAGGGTTGCACCTGAGGAAAGCAAAGCAAGCATCCACAGGTGGTCTCAAGAAGCATTTGGCCACTCCTGTGCAAGTGGGAAAATCTAGTCTGAACCTTAATGAATGTTTCTTGCTCTCATTTGTCAATGATGCTTCAGTCAATCCTTGGAGAGCATCTTTTTGCAACCAGAAAAACACGGAGTACTTTCAAGTAGAGGTCTCATCACAGCTCCCAGCTGAAGGCTGCGACGTGGAGCGGAACCAAACACTGTCAATTTAAAACAGAGCTTGCCAAAACACAGTCAGTAAGGTACATGCAGTTACGTGCACCCCCTTCAGACTTCTAAGTGCAACCTGTCAAAACGTGCAGTCCTGCACTGCCGTTTCCTAGCGTGGTAAACAACACAGAAAATATTTGTTTAATGTAAAATTACCTGTCACCCTTGTCTGCTGTGGCAGTAACTGCTATGAGCAAGCCTACTGCTGGAACAACAGCAGAACATAGCTCCACTGATTTCTGGGGAGTTTTACTTGTTTAGCATGCACTAAAATACAAGAAGTGACTTTATCACTCTGTTCACACATTTTAAAAGTCTGGACCGTTATTTTCCACGTGGAATGACTCACCTGAAGCTGCTCTGATCTGCTGTCTTCCAAAGATCTGTCTGAATGCTGAACAAATAACTGATGAGAAAAATGTTCCAGGAGAACAATGTACCTGCCTACAACTAATGCACTTCAGTTGGAGGACTGAGACGTTATTTTGCAATGCTTAGCATTAAGTGAATGACTAATCTGTCGAGCTGCTCGCCTGTGCCTCTTTCCCAGGCTAGCTCTGCGACAGTCGGCACCCCCAGTCCAGTCCTGGCCACAGCCTGACCTCTCCAGTGCACTCCTTAACCAGCCAGGAGGGAATTTCCAGGGCTTGATGAAACCAGACAAATATCACCCGACCATTCATTTATTTGTCTCTCCCTTCACACTGGGAGTAGATCAGGATGCCACTGGATATATACAGTGGGATTACTAATATTGCACAGGAAACCTTCTTTCCGGCCTTCTCTAGCTTCAGAGAGCTTACCTTTACAAACTTTGGAATTGCTTTTGTCAATACAGTGAAGAGAAAATGTATGAGGTGGCAGCTCTTGCTCAGATGCAATGCCTTCTGACTTGAATAAGTGGATGTGCTCAGGCAGTGCTTTCTATCTCCTCGATTATCACGTGTCTTTTACTGCATCTGAAACACATTCATTACCTTGCTTCTTTTCACAGAAAAGCCTATACTCTAACACTGAATATTGTAACGAAAATACTATCCTTAAATAAATAAAATGATTTTTTTTTCCACTGAAAAAAATAATATTTTGCCTTTTTTTCATTAAGAATGTCTAATTAAATCCACTGGTAGTTCCACCCAGCATTGAAATCAGGTTCCTCCAAGAAACGGTTTTGTTTAAACTTTCCCCCACCATGAAATAGGAAAGACTGACTTTTTGTCTCCAGTTCAGATGAAATGCTTATTTTCAAAAATGTGAACATTTGAGGTGGTACAAATTTCTCTCCTCTCCAACCTTCAGCTTGCCCAGCGCTGTGCTCCTGACTGTGTTCACCTGTAGGAGTTGTAAAAGGGATTGGTTTTATAAGCCACAGAGACTTTCTAGCTCAGTATCTGACTAATGCCATTTAGGCACTTAAAGAGAGTTTCATTAACTTGGATTAAATAGTCATCAAAAGGACTGCATGTTGACCGTGTTACACACAAATAATATGATAAAGACAGTGCCCACATCCAGATTTAACAAATATATCTGATTGTTTAATGTCCCTCTGCACACTCAGTTTAACAAATATGGCCTTTGGGGAGGAAACAAAATAGACTGCAGTTTGAACAAAACACAGAGCCAGTGTTTTGCATCACCTAGTTAACCTCAAACAAGATTAATCACATCTCTTCAGCTGAGATGGTGTAACCCAGATAGTGTCTGCAAAGAAAATTTCATTGTTAAAAACACGCTGCTTCTTCCTAAGCTGTTTGTTTTCTGTGTTGACAAAAGATGTAAGGAATATGAGAATGTCCTGTCCTTTACAAGGTAGGCTATTTTAGTGGGCCTCTGTTCAGCTTTTTCTTCCAGCAGCATGAAGCAGGTCTCCCACCTGCAGGACAACACCCCAGCCGCTGTCCTGACTCCCATTATTGATGGTCTCACCTTCGAAAACCAACATTTCCCAATGCCGAAAGAAGCGGATTAGAGGTGGAATCAGAATCAACTGTTCAATGCTTAAATTCAGAATCTTTTTACAGTGTCGCTATAAATAAAGATGTATACATCCACATCACAGCAGTGCTGCAAGTAGGCATACGGTCCCAGTTTATCTACTTTTGGATAAATTTCAGCTCTAATTTTGGAAGCTTTGTAAGCTGCCATGGCTGTTTATGTAAAACAAGGTGGCTAACAGCTGGGAATGATGAGAGCTCACAGAGCTCTGTCTAGTTTATACATTACTCGGAGGATTTTGTTGTTAAGTGAAATGAGATCCATGTGTAATAAGATATATTTTATTTTTTATTTAGCAAAGACTGAACATTTAATTGCTCCAGTCTTAGTGTTAAGCCACAGTAGTGCTAAATTTAGATCCAGAAATGGCTCCTTATTATTTGCAGGTTTGCAGTTTTACGACTGGAAAATAGTGCTGGCTGAAGAAGAGCTGCCCAGGGAGGGCAGTGCCCGAGTCTGCGAGTGCAACAAGCTGACCTCAACAAGCTTCAAGCAATTTATAGAAAACGGCAACAAAAACAACTAGAAAACCAACACGCCCTCATGCTACATACCACTGAAGCTGTAAACGGGACTAGAAAGAACGCAAACAAGGGAATTAGAAGCAGACTAACACTTTGAGTAAACAACTTCTCTTACACAAAAATATCAAAAGACTGACAATTGTAATATCCATCTAGAAAACAGCACCCTACCGTGCCATGCATGATTGCCATTATTCACCAAAGTACAGTGTGGAAGCACGTGTTTCACCTGTAGCCAGGCACCTCTGGGCTCTTCACAGACACACGTATCAATACCGGGTGCTTCAGAGAAGGCACAGCATCGAGGTGAGGTGAGAGCAGAGGCCCAGCCAATGCTGTCCCAAGAGGCGCGGTGGCGTTCTTTGCCCAGCTCCTGCGCTGATGCTTCCATCTCACACACGCAGCACCGGGACTGTGTAGCTGCAAAATCAGAAAGAACACTGAAAACACGTGAAAATGCACCTGTACCATTTGCAATACATATCGCAGAACAAAAAGACGTTTCTCAATGACTTACTCTTTCTTTTGAATAGGATTTTTTTGTTAGTCACAGACAATAAGGGTTCAGTAAGCCGTTCCTCAGATAACTTTAACATACAGTTTGAGCTGGCATGCGACAGCATATTCTCTCCTCCTGGCTTTACAAAACATGGTTATAAAGTCTTTGGAGCACTTTTCAGATGTTCTTTCCTATCATCCAAATCTCCACTATAAAAAGAAGAAACAAGGACTGGCATTTTAGAAAACGCAGCCCCAGATTTAAATGTTATGCAGTGAGAACAGCAACTCACTGGGGACTTGGAAGAGATCAGCACAGCTATTGCAACACAGAACGTAACCAAGATGGAAAAAACCTCATCTTCCATCCTGGATGTTTATTGCATACATTAGTCCTCTGTACATCTTGCTATCACTGATGCTAGTGGGAAACGCATAAGCAGAAAAAGAACAGAACATTCTCAAGAAAGCCTCTGCAAAGAGAAGTGTGATCTCCGGGGTGAGAGCTTGTGTCATTAAGCGCCTGACATCAGATTTCGTTGCTGGCAATAGCTAAATTCTCACCGACTTCAGCTGCAAAGTTTGGGCTATAGGCTCCCCGCCCCCACCACTTTCCACTGGCCTTGCTGCTTTACAACGAGATTATGGTTACAGAAATAGATGAAGTCCTCAGAAGCGCGTAAAGGAAAAGATTTGGCACCATGTCTGTATTTGGCCTCTGCAACCCAGAGCCTCGCTGTTTTGACAGAGCTGAGGTCAGCGCACACAGAGTCAGAGGAAAAAAAAAAAAGAAGAAGAAAACCAGAAGTTGGTTAAATCAGGCAATATTTAGGTTTGGGATGTCCAAAATGGGCTGCTCGGCAAGCCCAAGCTCTGGGTAGCAGCACACGTCCAGCTCCCAGCGGGGCGGCACGGGGCAGCCCACAGCCCCCTCGGGCCTGGCTGGGCCACTCGGCAGGGCGCTGGTCATGGTGCTTGATGCCAGGTGCCTCTTCTTTCTTAAAAAAAATGCAAATGGAAAAGATCTTCTGTCACGCAAGTGTTTAACGTTCTGGCAAAGGTTTGTGTCAGAACCACAAAACATGCTGCACAGCATGGTGAAGCAAGAAACCGTTCTGTGAAGTTTCCCTTTTACTGAAGGAACAGTAGTATCCATGCTTCAGGAGCGTAACAAAAATGTAAACTAAAAATACATACTAATGCAGCCAATAAAATTCAATTTTAATCTAAATATTTCTTAAACCAAATGTTACAGTGAGTACATTTTATAAGGCCATCTGAACTCACAATTCCATATTCTGCTTTTTTTCTTAACCTGAAACACTTTTTCCACTGTCCAAAGACATCACAGTTGTTGTAACTAACTCCCTGAACTCACTTCCATTTTTATGGGTCTCTGAAAGAAGCAATTAAAAAGTTTAGAACAAAAGCTATCACAGGCATGATTCACGCTGCCCTTTTCCATGCACTGACTGCTGCCAGCTCCGCAGCTGGGCAGAGGCATGGGAATGCCCCCGCTCTACCTTGCCAGCCTCCCCCAGAGGTATCAAGAAAGCCTTTCCTCAGCTTTCAAACATCAGCAGGTCCTCAGGTGTGCTATGGGGAAGACCACAAAGTGTAAATGCTTAACCAAACCTGACTGCAGCTTACGAGAGGCTGAAGTTGTCTCATCCCCCTGTTCCGGAGCACATCCCTCCCTCCTTATTTCTCTCCCACGGTCACCAGGTCCGTACCCTTGCAATTGCTGCCTAATTTCCCCACTATCCCGGAAGTTTCCCTCTACTCCATTTTGCATATCTCACACACCTGTCAAGCCTGTAACAATGACCCATTCCTCGCACAGACTGTCCTCTCTCTCCCTTGGAGCTTCCCTGCAGTTTCTCCTTGCCCCCCAGTTCCACATTAGCTGTGGATCCTGCTTCCTAGGAGAGGCCGGTGCGTTTCTCCAGCGAACACGCACAAAACCCCAAAGCTCACCAGGTTACAATTGGCAGCAGGGCAGATATTCAAAGAAAGGGAACTCAAGAAGAATCGGGGTGAAAGAAACTTGAAGCCAGCACTGAAAATGGGGAAACCTACAAATGAGGTAGTTGAGGATGTACTGAGCACCGTGGCATTGCAGCACTCAGGTGAAGGAAACTCTCCTTGTAGAGCATTCGGTCCTTTCCATAGGCTCTGCTATGTCAAGGCCCAAATGAGGCCCAGGGCTGAGTTTCGAGCTGTTTCTTTACTCCGAAGCAGCCTGCCTGCCCCTAGCAGGGGCTGCATGCTGTGAGTTCCACAAGTTGCAGGCCGCTCAGCAGCCCCTGGCCAGCTCCTGCCCACACCGTCTGCAGCTGCACGGCTCGGCCGACCCCGGGACTCAGGCGGGTGATGATTGAAATGCCTGGAAGCGAGCCAGCACGGCTCCGTCCCTCACACAGGCACGGCCTGCCCTCGGCTCGTCTCGGCAAGTTCCCATCAGCCAAGGTGCTGGTGCTGGTGCCCTTACGGCACTTGGCGCCTCACCGCCACTGACATTTCCATATCCCTCCTGCAGTAACAGCCTTGTAATAGTTTCCTGTAACAACTCGATGTACGATGTACAAGGCTAAAGGGCTACCTGCTGCAAAAGCCATTGGGTGACACGTAGGGGATGGGACTTGATTTCTGTATCAGAGCCCCTACACGTCCTGCAAAGGACTTACAACTAGTGTCAAAAAGCATCCTTGTGCACGTGTGTTCACAAATCAAACAGAATTCGCTTGCCCTGCGTATATCTCACCTAAGGCAAAACGCCTTTGCACAGCTTTGTGCATGTCCTGCAAGCAGGGGATGTCAGACTGGGGGACACCTGGGAGGGGCAGGGGGTGCTGCCGCAGCCCCGATGCTGCAGGGCCGTGCTGGTCAGGTTTTGGGAAACGGGGAGTCTGCAGCTGCTCTTGTGGGGCTGCAGGACGGGGAGGGGCTGCAGAGAGGGGCTGCAGGACGGGAGGGTGGTGCTGGAGGCTGCACGGGGCGGCAGAGCTGATTTAGGGCCGGCAGGCTGCGGGGAAAGGAAAGCCGCCCCCCAGACGTGCGGCCGTCCCGCGGTGAGGTAAGGGCGGCCCCTTGTCTCGTTTGCCTGTTTGCTTCTTTAGAGTGAAGGCTGCACGCTGCATTTCCTTCAAAAATTCCCTTTAAAAAACAACAACAACAACAAAAAACAACAACAACAACAAAAACTCACCCCCCCAAAAAAGAGAAAAAAATTTAAAAAAAGAAAAAAAAGAAAAAAAATGGAAAAAAGCAAAAGAAAAAAGAGAAAAAGGGGAAAAAAAGGAAAAAAGGAAAAGAGGTAAAAGGGGGTGAAGGGGGAAAAGGGGGAGAAAGAAAAAAGGGAAAAAGGGAAAGAAAAGGAAAAACGGGAACCACTTTCAAAGGCCGGGCGGGGCCGTGCCGATGTGGGCGTGGCCTAGACGAGGGGGCGTGTCCGTCATACGAGGGGCGTGGTTTGGGCTGGGGGCGTGTTCGTACCCTGGTGGGTGTGGCCCGGCACGGGGGGCGTGGCCTGAGGGCCTATATAAGGGGCGTGCGGCGGGCGGCGCGGCAGTCGGTGTCGCTGTGAGTTGGGCGATGCAGAGCGCGATGTTGCTGGCGCTGCGGCCCGGCGGGCGGCACTCGGAGCGGGGCGGGCGGCGCCGCGGGGAGCTGGAGGAGGCGGAGAAGGGCCGCATGAAGAGAACGATGTGAGTGTGACCCCGGCGGGGAGCGGTGGGGATGGGGGCAGCGCTGTCGGGGGAGGTTGGGTCCCCTGTGCTGGGTGTCCCCGGTGCTAAAGGCAGCTCTCCGTTCTCCTAGCATTAAGGACTGGAAGAAGAGGCTGAGCTACTTTCTGCAGAACTCCTCTGCTTCCAGCAACGTGAAAGCCAATAAGGGGGGGAAGCACCATGCCTACTTCAGGTAAGTTACAGTCAGTTCTGCTCAAATAACTCTGGTATTGCATAAAATTAAAAGAAAAAACAGCAACCCTAAAGCTTGTGGAGTAGATCTTGATGTTCTCTGTGGCTCTCTGCAGGCCTTCCCCTGAAGAAGCTCGGCTGTGGTCAGAAGCCTTTGATGAACTCCTTGCTAATAAATGTAAGTTTGTCTCCAAACTGTAGCATTTAAGACTGAAACGATGGGGACCTTGATGTCTTTAAGAGATTGCTGCCCTGCACATCTGTGTTGTGCCTTGCTTTGTAAACCAGTATTAAAACATTAGAATTCCCCTCCTGTGGAGTATTCTTGTCCCAGAGGTAACTGCAAACTGTGGTTAAACCGTACCTGTTAGCTTGGCTTTGTCAAAGGCTGTTCACTGTGCTCTCTGCTTATCTAAGACAAATGCATTAAAACCTGGGAAGGGTTCTGCAACAAAGTTCAGTGCTCTCCAGGTTTTGCTGTAGCTCTACAAGGAAGAGCACACAACAGCAGAGCAAAAAGAAACTGAAAAATATTACTGTTTGCTCTTTGAACCTTTGAGTCATCCTTTCCATTGCAAGATGTATTCCAGGGGGTTGTAGCCCTATCATAAATACTTACTCCAGTCTGAAGGTTAATACAGGAGAACTCATTTAGAGTGTTTTTTATATATGCAGGCATGACAAAAGGGAGCATAATGACTAGAAATGGCTTTCATTTGTGTGTTTATCTAAAAATGATTAACTTGAAGCCTGCCAAGCTGTTAGGGCATTAGTTTGCTTGCATACATAAAAGCAGACTTTTCATTGCCATCCCAGAAAGAACCAGATCAGAAACAGAGCAAAATGTTTTGGTAGGAACAGATGTGATAAATGGGTAAATTCAAGATTCCTGGAATACTTACTTGATGCATTTTTCCCCCTCCTTTCCCTAGATGGTCTTGCTGCTTTCCGAGCCTTTCTGAAGTCTGAGTTCTGTGAAGAGAACATCGAGTTCTGGCTGGCCTGCGAGGACTTCAAGAAAACCAAGTCACCCCAGAAGCTCACATCAAAAGCAAAAAAGATCTACAATGATTTCATTGAGAAGGAGGCTCCCAAAGAGGTAAGGAAAACCTATTTGAACATAACTGCCCTGTTCTATGAATTTTTGGCCCTACTTTATTTCTGTGAACTCCTTTTGAGACACAGATGTCTGAAATGCATTATAGATGTCTCACTGAATACAACTCCCCCTAACTGCCTTTTCACCAAGTTGGAATATGGCACAAAGAGCATTTCAGGGAGTTTCCATCTAAGCTGGGGAAAACCAACAGTCTCATTGAGCACCTGTAATGCTCGAGTTTAGGACTGAAAGATAGTATCATCTGAATTACTTTGGTTTTTGCATTAAAGAATTTTCTTAAAGGAAACTAATTTAACCCTGTATTAATAGAATTTTCTAACCTCTTCAGAAATTCTTTGGTGTATTATACTTGTTTGAATTCAGTTCTCAGAAGTAAATGTCCTTTCTTTGTGTTTCAGATAAACATAGACTTCCAAACCAAGAACATAATTGCACAGAACATCCAAGAAGCTACGCATAGTTGCTTCAGCGCAGCGCAGAAGAGAGTTTATAGCTTAATGGAGAACAACTCGTACCCCCGTTTTTTGGAATCTGAGTTCTACCAGGAGCTGTGCAAGAAGACACCTATCACCAGGGCTGCCCAAGGGACATGAGCTATGAAGCTATGAGCTTTCTCTTCGCAAGGAGAAGCCTCGCAGTCACTGAGGAAGCAAGCCACAGCTGACCTGAAAGCCTGAGGTACTGAGTACTCAGTCCTTTTCCATGGTGCAAAAGGACAGCTACTGACTTCAGTGAAAGCTGATGGTAAAGAATGACATTGAGGGCACCCAAAGCTGGCAGCAGAAGCATTCTAGGCAGCTGCTGGTGATGCACTTATCTGAGTGCTGCAGTGGAAAGGTGCCTCCGCCTCAGACTGAGCTGTGCAGTGTAAAGTCCTTGTCATGGCTGTGGTGTTGATAGAGCAGGTCAGAACAGGGCTTTCTTGTTGTAAACAGAAGTGGCTCTGTACAGTCAGGCAGTGCTGGGAACTTGAGTTTGGTATTTGTTTTTCCTAAACATCACCCAGTATTGCTGTCATCAGTCACTTGGTATTTAACACCAGTTGTGTAAACTGACACCAGTTGCAAAGAAGTGTGTTGGGTTTGTGTGTGACTCCTAGACACTGCTACCCCTGTCACTATGCTGTGCGAAGTGAGGATGGGAGATCCCCCTGTTCCCAGAGGGACAGGTTGTACAGCTGAGCATCCAGGGCTGGGTTGTGCCAGCAGGGCTGCACAAAGCCAGACAGCAGAACTTGGCCACAGCGAACAGGAGCTATGTGGTAATATATTTAAAGGTGGATTATGATTGTGTTGAAATCTGCAATAATGTCATAATTCTGTCTTGAGGACAGCAAGCTTCAGTGAAGTCTTACTGTTTTCAATAAACTATTTTGATACAAAGCTGCTTTTGTTGCTTGTTTTGCACATATAAACACATGGTCAGGTACTGGATGGGGTGTTCTGCAGTAACCATTCTCATGTGTGTGATCTCCAGGCTCCTTTTTAAGCTGTTAGCTCTTAATTTACCAGGCATGTTGTTTTCAGCAAAGTAGAAATCCTCAGAGCCTGAAAGCTTAACAGGAGCAATAAGTTTCAGCACATCCTATTTTAACTACCTCCCCATGGAAATCACCTCTATGACAGTGCGGTTTGCATGCATGGCTAGGGGTGATGACAAACCAACCAGAGAAGAGCAGCAGCACTGCTGCTGGAGCTCAAAGGCACAGGATGCTCCCTGGAACACAGCTACCTGTACTACTTACAGCAGCACAGCTGCTGCAGACCCCTGCTTCAAGCAGGACTTGATTTTCAGGCTGCAGACCTGTGCAGTGTCAGTGGAGGTAAGGCTATAATAAAAACACTTGACTGCCTGCTGGGTGAGCACTCCTTAACAGGGAGGGTTACTGGTCATCATTTATCCATGGATACTTATTCTAACTGACAACATCCCAAAGCATTACCTCCAACAGTCCCACACTTGTAAGCCATAATTCGTCAAGCTTCCTGACTTCTGAGCTCAAGGTCTGCTCAACAGCCTGGCTCTAGCTGCTTTGACCACACTCCTCAGGTCTCAGCTTGACCTGTTTGGTCCATATATACCCACAGCAGTCACTTCTACAGGGATCCACTTCAAGCACCAAGTAAACTCCCTACAGGATTTTCTATTTTAATTGTGCATCCACAGATTGTGTGAAGGCAGCTATTTTAGGCATCTTTATGCTGCTACATATCCTGCAATACACATACACAAGTACACCCATTATACTGCTTCTATACATGGAAAGAAGCAAACACAGAGGCAACATAGCCCCATTTCCGGGGCTGAGTTTTACCTGTGAGAGCTGGCTCCTACAACCAAACTTTCTGATTAGTTACATCTACATAAAGTAAGCGCACACAAAACAATGAAATCTGATAATTTGCTGTAACAGAAAGCTTTCCCCCAGCACCTAACCAGGAAAAAAGGTTTGGGCTGATAAGTGCTTTTGTAATCCAACGAAGAGCATAAAAATAGCCAGAATTATACCTACTAATGACTCAGAACCAGGGCAGAAATAATTCCATGAAATTTCATTGGCTTCAGTAAAGCCTCAATCTGTGCCAATCTGGGATGTGGTAATTAACCATTGCTGGTGTCTAGTTTCAGGGAAAGAAACATTTCTAATTTCAGCAGGTGCCAGAACTAATTATAGCACAGCCTGAAGTCCAGAGGGGAAAATTAGGTGGGGCTGCTAGGCAGGGCATCGCTGCCTGAGGGCTATTCTTGTATATTCTTAATATTTGAGTTGTTTACATGGAACTTTAAGAAGTCTGTGCAGGCAGCTCCTTAGCTTGCATTGAACACGCCATCAGGGTACCAAGAGCCAAGTTGTGCTGTGCCCCCAGGAAGGTTTTCATGCAGCCTGAGAGCCCTGATTTCAAGGGTAAGCTTTGCAGCACAACAGTTTGGTGCATCAACAACTACAAAAAAATCTTAATTTTAGTAAAATGCTCAATTCATCCATGGACACAACATCTATTACTCCTTTACCAGTTGCAGAAAGAGCCCTATTTTCCCAGCTCCCAGGGTAAGTTTCATCATAAAAAGGTTGGTACAGGCATGTCAGGAGCCCTACAACCTCTGGAAGATTGCTACAAATGCTTCATGAAGCATGAGCATACCAACTGCTTTAAGAGGTGCTGCTTCCATACTGTTGGCACCCTTACAGCTAAGGTTATAACTGGTACCCTGCTATCAGTATCCAACAGCAACAAATGAGCTGCTGACTTCCCCACTGATGCTTATGGGGAAAGGTGGCTCTGGGAATGGCAGAGGGAGGTTCAGCAGAGCTGGGATCCTGCAAGCAAAGGTAAGGCCAGGGTATGGTTCTATTAAAAAATAAAAAAAAAAAAATAGAAAAGCACGCTCATCTCATCATGTTGTCAAGTTGCTCCAGCCCTTGGCCATATTGACAGCCTCCCAGGCAGAAAAAAATAAAGAGAAGGGATGCCTCTGGGTAACATCATTCCAGGAACCATAGCTGCAAATGAGAACAGGCTGTGAGCACGTCAGTCTGCAAACAAAGCTCGCTTTTTTAGAGAAAGGAGTTGCTGCAAAAAGCTGAGGATGGAGAGAAGTGGACACCTCCCAGAGGGTGGTGGTAGGGGGCTACCCCAGCTCTGCTGTCACAGCCTCCAGCGGCACCACGAGTCCTGGCTGATGCCAAGAATTCAGCGCTAGCTCCTGCACTACTAACACAACCAGTGTTGGGATAGCGAGTCTGGAGATCCTGACTTGCTGAAAAACACCAGCAAATCCAGAACAAAAGCAACTTTTAACAATCTATGTATCACCTTTTTTTTTTTTTAAGCCTCTAGTCTCCCAGTATTTTGTGCTTTTCTTACAGCTCTGGTTGCTGGAGGCAAGTGGTTCCCCCGCTTTCAGATCAAAAGATAAATTTCTCGCCCTTATAATTATGCAGAAAAATTTGAAATCGCAGTCTGAGTCTGTGCACCCCTTGTAAATCCCCAAACCAGAACAAACACTTCTGCTTAAATTGTATATATTTTTTGGAAATATTAACTACAGTCTCACAATTTGGGGAAACTGGGTCATGATTTTCAAATGTCTGCATCTAGCAACAGCCTGTTTTAAAGGATTTGCTCTGATACTTCAGCACAGGGCTATCTGACTAAGAGTCCGCCGTACTATCAAGAAGGAAACATGTAAAGTAATCTCTTAAAACATGAAGCCAAGGCAGCTGACCCTTGGCAAGTGCACTCTGGCCCAAAGGCTGGAGAGGACCTCTGAGAACAGGGTGAGCTAATCAGCAATGCTGACTCACCACTCCAGGCCAATGGGAAAACAATGCCACCCTGTAAACAAATTGCAATGCGCTGCTCTTGCTCCTTGTATTTGTTTATTGTGGTCAAAAAATGTACCAAGACTATAAATAAAATGCATTTCCACTTGAAATTCCAAAATCCTATTTGGAGAACAGGAGGCTGATGATGGCTTTGCAGGGCTTTATAGGCATGTGTGCATGGAAGAGTTCCTCGGATGGGACTTCACAACTTGGCAACTTTTGTGCAGCCCAAAATCATCAACCTTTAGAAGTCAGGGGATTTTCATATGTAAATATATTTCTGCAAGCTTGGCTTAATATGATTTAAGGGGGGAAAAAACTGTCTGGAGCCTGGGACAACATCCCAAACTCATCTTCCTTCAAGCATTACCAATGTCTCCTCCTCATCCCACCAGTACAGCGATAGCTGGTGTCCCTGCTGGTTCACACGTGCCAGGAACAAACTGCTGGGGAGCAGCAGGAGATGGGGATGACTGCTGGCAAGACTACACCATCAACCCAACATCCACACCACAGACAGTGCAGAAATAGGGCTGGAGACAGACCTACCTGCAATATAGCTCCAAGATCCATCCAGGAGAGAGGGACAGATACAAGGCTGCACCTACAACAAAAGGAGGAGTAGGGTACTCAAGGCTGAGCTTAAACGGAGCCCCCACCCCATGGGCAGCAGGTGTGGGGGACCCAGGTGGGCCTGATCAGGGCAATCGAGGCCATCAGTGCCCTCAGGGCCCTGACACAACAGTGCAGGAGCTCTTTTCTGAGGATTGCTGTGCTAGCTGTATGGTCCCATCAGCTCACCATCTTTAAACGCTCTGAATTTTTATGGAGTCTCTGCAGCAGGATCTGTGGTGAACATCCTCAGAAACACCCCACAGAGGTTAGGCTCATGCACTTCTGTAGATGCACTAATTGACATTATCCTCAGCACTGTAACTGAGAAATGACAGCTGGCCAGCAAAGAAACGTGGGCAAAGTATTCCCAACAGTTCTCCTACGCAGGAGTTTCAAACACGAGTCCTTTGTGTCTGTTGGCAATCTTTCATTAGAGTAAGCATTGAGATCAGAGTTTCCAACAGCTACAAAGTACCCATGAGCAGCAATTACATGATGTTCCATTAAAAATATTAAATATCCCATTCAAGATAATCTAATTGACAGAAATTAGTACTTACATTTCCCAGCCAATTTTCCCACTTCAGATCTAATGGAATAAGTTGTGTTTCTGCATTACAGATTTAGACAGAGAGCAGCTCTGTGGCCTCCTGGCTCAGAGCCTGACTTTGGGTTTTCAGAGGACATGGTACTAATCTAAAATTTATAGGGCTTGGAAAGTCGGCTGGCCAACATGGAAAAGGCACTTAGGAGCAGAGCGGGCTGTTTATTTAGCTGGTGTGCTCCTTCGCCTTCACGGATGTCAAAGGGAAATCAAAATAACAGCGACGTGAAAGGACACAAGCACTACGGAGGGGCAGTGAGGCACTGTGCTAGCACCCTCCTGGCTCAGCCATTTTGAAAAGGCTGACAGCATTAACCCTTCTGCCTGGACCTGCCAGAGATGAGGGCTGCTGCCGGGGCTGAGCTCAGGAGGTGATAGAGCAGTCCTGCAGCAGGACAGGGCTGTGGCAGCTGCAGACTCACGGAGGTTGGAGGTCCTCCTGCTTCCAGCGGGCTTCGCGTTGCGTCACGGAGATTATCTGTCGTGTGTGTCTGCCCGCCCTGGCATCCACCCAGGCTTCATGCGTCTGTTTGCAGAGCTGAGCTGTCTCCCGATTTGGCTGCGTCTGATTCCTGCTGTTTACACTGCCTGATACCCACTCTGCGGCTGGGACCAGGAGTCTGAGCAAGGAGAGAAATGACTGCCAGGAAGGCCAGGGATCCTCCAGCTGCGCTCAGTGCCATCAGCAGTCTGAAGCATTGCTTATGCACCTTGTATTCCCAGCAGGGATACAAAGGTTTGGGAGCAGGTTCCTTCCATTCCCACAGGGAGAGCACAGCTCATGCTGCAGCAGTGCAGCTTGGCTCTTCCAGGTGGAAGTGCCAAGTAAAATCTGCAGCATAAATGGGTCATGGTTGAGAGCTGAGAAAAAGAACAGTTGTGACCTTAGGATTAGGTGGTAAAAGAGCTGTTTGGATGGAAGGGTGGAGTTACGTAGTTACACGATCCAACTGGCTGCATCTTCGTACTGCTAGAGGGATAACACTTGTTTCAACAGGCTAATGATGCCTGTATAAGCACATCAGTAGCTATTGAATATGCACAGAATTTTCCCAATAAAGCCTCTTGGCTTAATTTTTATACAGGAAAAAACAAGGTGCTCTCCAGAGCCAGCTGTATGAATAATTTGGTTTATCCTAACACAAAGAGACCAAGTACATTTTAATTTCAAATTCTCACAAATAGATTATGTCCCTGGAGAGCCATTTACAAATAAGGGCCAAATCTATCACTCTGGAGAACTCACTGAGCCAGGACCCAGATCAGCATTCATATTGCTCTGTCCATAAGTCAGTGACGAAGAATATTGGACGTGTCTTTTGCTAGCACCAAAGCAGCAATATACACTATGTCACCCTTTCAATTTCCTACAGTTAACATTTGCTATTTGTTGGGCACAGACTCCTGATCCTGGTAGAAGCTACAGCAGCTAGAGGTACTGTAGAAATGCTTCAGTTACCCCCAAGCCCCACAGCAGTATGTATACTTTATTAAAGCTGAGAAGCTGGAATCTTTGACAGCTATTTGTGACAATCATGGAAGCGAAATCTTTCCAATAACTGGGAGAATCCATGTGGTAGAGCTTTTTCGGAGTAATTTCCCAAAGGTTAAGAAGGCCTCTGCAGGTCTTGCTGTGGTAAATGTGCTCTGTGCCTCAGAGCTGCCTGCGGGGTCTGTTGGTGCAGTGAACCAAGATAAGGGATTGTGCTAAGTGAGCTCTGGAGCAGCACGATTGCCAGCAGGCACGTTTGGAAAGCAGCGAAGGATGATACTTACCCTAGGACAGCTCCTAGCTAAACTGAGTTTCCCTCTGCCCCAGAGATCTTCCTGAAGCTAGCAGTGGTCACCATGCGAGGGTCTTCACACAGGGCCATGGAAAAGTCACGTTGGAACAGAGCAGCGGAACTGGGATATTTAATACCTAGAAGGCAAATAAATCATCTTTCCAGAGATCAGCACTTAAGCTACGTGTGTAGATAGTCTGAAATGGCTTGAAGAGCACCAGCCCTCCTTTCTAGCCAACCTCTTTTCTTTTTTTGACATGCCTCTCCCTGCATCCAAGTATTTCTTCTATAAAAAAGGATCCCTGTCTAAAATGTCACATTTGCTTAATAATGTCTTGAAGCTGTTTGGCTCTGAGGAGATATGAGAGTGCACGGTTTTTATGAAGTGTGGTGTTCTGGAACACAGACACTTGTAAACTATTTCTCTTTTTTGTATGTTTCCTTACAAAACCAACAAATTACACTGACATAATAATAATAAATAATAATAAAAAAGCACTGTACTCTGGATTAAGCAGCCTGCACACTGAAAGGTCATTTGTCTCTTGACATGCAGATGTGCTTCAGCACCCAGAGAAGGCACGTATACCACACACACAGGAGCTTTAGCAAATCTCCCCATATGTTTGTCCCAAGGCTGCTAGTTACAGGGGGACCTACTGAAAGTGACTCTTAACTGCCTTGGAAGGAAAATCATTTCTCAACCAGCTCCACTGGGCACCGTGACACACGCAGTGGTTCTCTGTCGGCAGTTTCTGTCAGCCCCCTGGGGCCTCATGTTGGCCTGGCCCCGCTTCGCGTTCAGTCGTGGGTGCCTCAGCGACAAGGCCCTTCTTCCCACAAGGGAGATAAGGACTTGGTTAAGAGACAGAATGATATTTTAGGAAATATCAGAGATTTGTACAGAGCAATTAGACCAGCCTAGAGCACACAGCAGATCTCAGGTAGTGCTACATGGCTGGCACAGCAAAGCAGGGAGTGTGCCAGTGACTGGACTGTAACAACAGGCTCCCAGAAGTAGCACCTAGAGACCTCAGAGCAGGGTGACTCTTTCTGAAACACCACTTCAGCACGCCCTGGGGGCTTTCAGCACCAAAACATGACTCCAGCCCCATGACAAGACCATGGGGATTGGCAAGATGAGAGAGGAGAGCCCCTGGCATGGGACGTGGTTTCCCCACAGCAGCAGGGAGGGTCTTTGTGTCGGGGCGGACATGGGGCAGGTGAAGCCGGGAAGGACATCATCGTGGGGCTGGCTGGGCACTAGCATGGGGAACAAACCACCGAGTGCTGCTTCAGCCCCGTGAATCACTGCTGCACTGGGGTTTCATCCCCAGATGGGGGGGGCTCACTTCTGTTAGTACGTGAACGAGTAGGATCATTGTGGACTTGAAGGAGAAGGGTTACAATATACAGACCAGCATATTTTTCCACTAGGAAACAGTAAGTGACTAACGACGAAGGCAGTCATTAACAAGAAGGCGAGTCAGGAAATAACGTCCAAAGACAGCAGCAGCTCCTCTGAGTAAGCGCAGGTTGGCGGAGCATCGCCCTGCTGCTGCCCTGCAGGGCGGGCTGGGCACAGGCAGGTGCTCGTCCTGGCGGGAGGACCGTGGTGTCGATGCTACCAGATAAAAATACAAATACAAACACCACCACTAACAAATACAAGGGGAGCAAAGTTATTTTTACAGGCAAAGGACAATGCCAGCTGCAGGGTTTGCATGAGGCTTTAGATAAGTGGCACTCAGTTGATAGCAGATCACCAGCAGATAAGAAATGTCCCCCCTCAGATCGAGGTGTGCTGGCAGAAGCATCAACATTTGCACTCCAAAAGGAAAGATCCAATGAAGCTGCTTTGCTGCTTTACTGGCAACAAAATGTAGTTTGCACTTGTGGGAGCTAATGTGGCCAATTGCTTATTCCTGGAATAAGCCACTTGTATATAACCACAAAAGGATACACAGAATTATTTTAGTAGCAGTTTACCAAAACCAGCCACATTTAAGTCTCTTTTTTTTTTTTTTTTTTTTTTTTTTTCAATCTCAGCATGATGTCAACATGCGTATCAAAGGACCTTGAGCAACATCCCCAGCTGGATGACAGCTGTTTTGTCACATCCTTCCCAATTCCCCCTCCACATTCAGTGAGTGACACTGCACAGGATATGCTTTGGGACAGCATCAGCATTCCCACGTGAGCTTTCCAATGGTCGAGCTTGCGTATTGCTAGCACTACAGATTCAGGGAATTTTGCTCAGAAGGACTAAGGATATGGTTTGCACGTTACGCTGCAGCATGACGTACCAGCAGCAGCTGCCTTACTGGGAAGAGCTCCCTCCCTATCCCTGCTCCCTGCACGTCCCTCGCTGTCCTTGCATCTGATTTATCAACTGTGCAGCTGCTGCGCAGCTGAATGAGCAAGCTGGTCTGGCAGGAAGTTTTTCTTCTTTTCCGTGGGATCAGCTGGCTGGTCCACCTGACTGTCCAGACACCCAGCCTCTGGAAGGTTATGGGAAGAGAGGAACCTTCTGGCGGGGGGACACAGCCTGGTCTGTTGCAGCCTCCAGCCACTTCAACCTCCCAGCCTTTACCCAGCACCTTGGGTGCACTTTGCAGGCTGTGCTGAGCAGTCTGTCCATCTGCTGTTACTGCCAGAGAACCGGAGCAGATCATTAAAATGCAGTTCAAATCAGTCTGCAGCATCTGTGGCCCCAGTGTTGGCAAATCCTTTGTAGTATCGTGAGCTGTGCTGTCCATACAGCCAAAATTTCTTTCCTTCTGCCAATGACAAAACTTGTGAAAAGACAGGCTTCTTTGATCTGCTCTCCCTTTGAGAAACACAACGTCAGGGTCACCTGGTGTGACACCAGGATTTGTGAAAAGACAGAGCTGGATTGGAAGCACTCCTGGGTACAGAAACACGTCCTTTCCCGCTCTGTCCCAGGTCACTGCTTAAAAGCTAAGAACTTTCTGTCCTGCTTCTTGAAAAAAACAAAAAACAAAACAAAAAAAACCAAAACAAAACAAAAACCAAACCAAACCAAACCAAATAAACAAAACACAAGCTACTGAGTAAAATATATTGGCTTTCAGTGGGCTGCACCAGCTATGGCTGCAGGACCATGGCACGGTGCAGGTACCTGAAACTTGCTGTGGCAGGTTGCCTTGAGAAACAGCTATTTTGGGAAACTCCTCAGATTGCGCAGAGGGATCCTGCCTGAATCAGCTGGGAGCACTGTTTACATACTGAACATGGGTGAGGGGCAGGGTCCTTGTCCTTTCCCCTCAGCCAAAAGAGCCTTCAAGGGAAGGCTGTTTGAAGCCTGGGCTGTATTTTGAACCAGAGCCTTTGCTCTCTCGCTGGTGAGGACACAGACAGGCAGGCAGGAAGGTGGGGTGACCGACCTTCAGGCTCACACCCCTCATCACCGCTCTGTCATCCTCTTCCCTGTGTGCTCCTCCTTGGGCACATCACCAGCTTCTTGTAAGGAATGCAATTAATCTGGAAACGGCACTGCTGATTTTCTGCCCCTCCTTCCTCGAAAACCTGACCAGACCGGTCATGTAACAGCACATTGAGATGTTCAAAGACTGCGGGAGTAACATCCCCATCCCCGTGGTGGATATCAGCAGCAAAGCTGCGAGCACGGTGATGCCCAGATAGGGAGCGGACACCTTGGGTTGGTTCTCAGAAAAAAACCTTGTTGGCTGGTTTAAGATCCAATGAATGAATTCATGTCACAGATCACCTGAACACCTACTGACGCTGCTGAGCCTTGTTGGGAGGTTCAAGGTTCAAATACAACCTAAAAATAATTTTAGCACATTGGCAATGTGTCCTGATATGAGTCACTGGCTTAATGCAAGTGGGTAAAAGTGTAAATGGACAAAGCAGCACAGCACCATCATTTTCCCAAAGCAGCTCAGCTGATTTCCAAATAGAGCCAGGAAAGCACCAATACAAATTCAAATCTTCCAGCAGTACATTTTCATGTATTCAGTGGCTTTCTGGTGATGAGTGCAGTTTCCAGTATAAGCAAAACCCATGCTGTTATGGAACAAGGAAATATGCTTTAAAACTACTGTAGCGATTTTTACAAGGCAAATATCAGATTGAATAACTCCTTGCTACAGATCCATTGCCAGAAGTCAGTTTTACTGGTGATTAAGGTAGCCAACTGAATTTGCCATTTTCAACAGCATTTTGATACCACCAAGCAGTGATATTTTCCTAAACTATATAGGATTGGGCTGACTTAATTAAGAATTCAGTGTATTTGAGATGAATGTTACTCCCAATTTTGCTTGTTGATGCTTATTTCTTACTGTGTACTTTATAAATATTCTCTCCCTGCCATGCACTACCTGTAATGGAGAAAATGATTTACTGGAAACAGGCATAACTCAGCCACCGCAGCTGAAGCTACTGTTATTACTGACTGCACGGTCTCTTCTGCAGCACCCAGAATCACAGTTTGACTAAGGCCAAACTGATTCTGATTAAAGCAAGAATTTTAACAGTTCTTGCTTGAACATTCACCTAAAATTTGCTAAAGCTTCATAGAAAATGTATTTAGAGTATATACGTGCTTCTGAATAACCCACACCTCCTAAATTGCCCTCTCCCAAACAGGCAGGGGGTACGTAACTTGCTGTTCTGCTAGGGCTCCAGCAAGGAAGCCCCGTGACTGAGCCCTGCTGCAGCTTTAGGAACACCACAGGATGGGGGTAAGTTGAAGCAGGTCTTTCCCCTTTCCCAAGCCCTGATGCACGAAGATAATTGTTTCTATTCTTGCAGTCTTCTCTGATTCCACAACTACTGTTTCTATTTACTGCCCTAGCTTGTGAAGATATTCCCTGAATTTGCCTTGCAAAACCCAGGGAATCCTTTTCACCCATATTTCCTCCTTGGCAAGAGAAAATGAAGTCAGCTGTGTCAAGTGTCTTTTTTCTTCATGTCGTATTTTTTCAACCATAGAGAAACAGATATGTCCTCGGTCAGTAAAGCTGATCTGAGGGATAGAAAGCAACTGTGAGATGATCTTGGAGCTCCGTTTCTGGTTGTAAACAGCTCTGAATTGCAGCTTTTCTGTGCCACCAAACGCTTGCCAGTTACTGATGGGCATGTCTTGTTTTGCGCTGCCAGCACAACTTTATTTTCATTGACCTTCTTGAGAGCAGCCACTCGCCTCCCTGGGGATCATCCAGCACATGATTTCCAAAAAATCTCCTTGTGCAGCCAGCATTGATATTTCCGATTAACCTTTACAGGCTGGGTTTGTCTGAAATTGAGCAGATACTGGACACTCAGCCAGCACCAGCCCTGGCAGGTGACACCGCAGTGGCACTGTTCGGCTCCTTTTCAGGGCTGGGACCAAGCCCTCCAAGCACTTGCAACTCTGTCTTAAGTCTTAGCTTCAAAAAGGGCTCTCATTACTGCTGATACAGAAAGGTAAGTGGTACAGCTCTGGGTTTAGACCCAAAATACACCACAGTGAGGTACAAGATTCCTGTGCACTCTGTAAGTGGCTACATTGAATTTTCTGACTATATACCCGATATGATAACACTGATAAAATAGATCCAAATTATTGCTCAATAGCTAGATCCAATGCAAAGGGAGACAATGCCTAGAAGTTAAATGACTGTATTTAAAATACAGATACCTGCTAATGTTAGCATAAGATATACATGAAACAAGCATTTTGAATAGACAGACATTGCTCTCAAGTTCAGCCTTTCAGATAAGGCTGAAATTAAAACCAAACAATTGGCCACAGAAGCATCAACCTTGTCCTTGCTCAGTTCTCGCACTGAGGCCTGGTCTGGATTTGGTGCATCAAAAGGCAACGAGAAGGACTGTTTTCTTGAACTGAAATTGGTATGACACGAAAATCTAAGAAATACAATACCGGGTGGCAGAAAAGCCACAAGAACAGGCAAAAGTAATACGCATCAGCTTTCCAACTGTGCAGTTTTCTGTCCTTGTCTCATGGAAACAGTGTTGGCTGAGAAGGGCTGCCTGAGAAGCTGGGACTGCATTCAGCACTAGCGGTTTTGTGAGCAGCTGAGCCATGAGGTCTTCCAGCCATCAGGATAGTGCGCGGGTGCATGGGGGGCTGAAGATAAGACACCTCACTGTGTGAAGTACCCCAGATTTGGGGGATACCTTTATACAAATGAGGAAATACATGCTGGTTTGAACTTGACTCTGTCATACAATAAATTTGGCATATTTTTGTTATAAAAAGGGAAGTTATTGATAAATCTTTCTTGCTTCCCAAACCAAAACCAGGCCTGTCACTCTGAAGACAATTCTGATCTACACAGAGCATAAGGTTTTGCAAAAAGAGAGATGGTTGGTACAAAGACTGGCATCTGCAAATGTCAGTCTAACAGAAATTTTGACTTTTCTGTTCAAAAATATCCTTCCTGGTTCTTATGTCTGGGAAAATATTAAGCGATTCAATGAGGTTACAGTGATGCTTTAGTTTACTGGAAAATAAAAGGTTTTAATTTTTTCCGCAGCTCCATTAAGCATTTTCCTCGCAGGAAAATTTGCTGGAATAGTTAACGTGGAATAAAATATTCCACAGTACCCGGTCCAGGATAGAAATGTTCCGGCTCGGGTACACTGCTTTTTCCTAGTTTAGCCCATTTGGGGAATTACATTAAGCTAAAATGGATTCTCATTTGAAATAAGTTTCCAGTAACAGAGATGTTCATGAATCTCTTTAAATTTTAAACAGAGTTAACTCCAGAGCAATTTCCTAACACTAGGCCTTATTTTATTGCTGTACATTCCTGGGAGGAAATGGAAAATGAAGAAACGTACTAAACCCCCAGATATCCCCTTCAGTTCGGCTTTCAAAGGGATGTGGCTTCACCGGGATCCTGCTGAGCATAGTAGCAAGCCCTTTAAGGAAAATCCCATTACCGCACTGTGTCTTACAACTTTCCCTTTCAAAGAACTTCCCTCAGGAAAGCCCATGGGAACAGAGGACAGGCAGAAAGACCCGGATTGCGAAACCCGAGTCTCACTCATTTCCCTCAGATCAGTCCGTGGAACAACTTTGCCGTCAGCTTGGAGTAGGGATAATGCTTCAAGCTGAGGGGAAAAAAAAAGGTGGCAATGGGTTCTGCTCATGGTTTGACAAATAGCGCAGAGAAGGAAAGAAATAGCAAATAAATTTACAAAAGCCTTCCCTGCTTCTTGCGCTACGGGAAGCGCCTGGCACCCAGCTACACTTGCCAGGCAGCAGATTAAAGCAAACAAGCAGGAGCATGTCCTCGCACACTCTGCTATGACTCTGTGGATCGTCCAGGGGCCGAAAGTATCAGCAGCTTTAATGTACGACTAGCTAGAGCAAAAGCAATGTTGGTCTCCGTGGTTATTAGAGCTGATAGCTCACTTGTGAGAAATCTCCAAGCGGCGGTTTGCAGCTGGGCATGCAAGTAGAGGGATCATGTTATGTTCACCCCCTTCGGCCCCACAATAATGCCTTGCTCCCAGCTGCTGGCAGGAGGAAGCTCCCCGATACTGGAGCTCTGGGCTTTGGGTACCCTGATGCTACCCAGAGAGGGGTGTGAAAGGCAACAGGGGGACATTCGTGCCCTTCCCTCACCCCCTCCGACTGGCAGCAGGCAAAACCACAGGGACCTGGTGTGTTGGGGGTATCCCAAAAGCCTGCAAAGGTGCAGTGGCTGTTGCTGCTCCCTGCTTTAAGGCTGGAGCAGAGCACCCTGAGGTGCTGAGACCAGGGGTTCGGCTGACTGAGCAGGTCTGGAAACCGAGAAGGGCTGAAGCCGAGCTGAAAGGCTCCACAAGGCTTTTGCTGAGGTTGTAATTAGGGCTCAAGAGCAGCGTGTTTTATCTGTCTTTCACACTCCTGTAAACACACACAGATAGTGCTGACAGCTACTGAATTGTGCAGCTAAGGGCGGGCAAAATGCAGCTGCTCGCAAATGGTAAAAATCCAAGGTATTAAAATATCTCTGTCTGCACTCACACTGGAAGACCATAGGATGAGCTTGTTTAACAGCACACACAACCATGCACACATCCACATGAAAGCTTTCCTAGATTTTATTTTAGGGACATGTTACCTGAGAAAGAGGTAAAAGCAGCATTGTGCTGCCAAAGCGAGGTCTAAGAATCATTTCTTGCTGTCAGAGGCTGGAATGCGGTCCCACAGAGACTTGGGCTGGGCACTTCCCATCTATATTTAGGGTGTTGCAATCCTACCCTCTCACCCACACGTTCTCACCCTCAGCGGGATGCTGGCTCTGGCATCTCTGCAGCCGAGAGTGAGCTGGCTCCCTAAATCCCAGAGTCACAAGTGCTGGCTCTTGTGCAGGTGCTGGGGTGAGAGCCCATGGTGAGGCAGGGCTTGGTGGCAAAATGCTCCTCACTTCCAGCCACTTAATTGATTGAGAAAATGCTAAGAAGTGACTCAGAGCTCTCAAATACTCGATAGCACAGGGTGATAAACCTACACGTGCAGTTCTCATAGGAGCTGTCTGCAACACACCCAGAGCCTGACCCGCAGAGTTGTCTTAGATGACCTCTCATGCTGTGAGCCACAACGACATTATTAACAACCACCTGGCAGCTAATTACACCTCACACACATCCCAGTGCACCAGTCTGTGCTGGGACAGTGTTTATGTACAGAGTCTGTGCACGTTCCCACGCTCGTAGTCAGCAGGAGCAAGGACTCACATCCATTTCCCATCCTCCCATCTCTACCACGAAGAGGTGCACCCTTTGCTGCTCACACATCACTCTGAACAAAAACAAACAAAAAAAAAAGTACCAAGTTTAAGAATAGAAACCTGATGTTCTCTGCTTGTTTGATTTTTCTTTTCGCATCAGTAAGCCCTGGAAGGTGCAGCCCTCGCTCTGTAGATTTAAGATGTATTCAAACAACTGTCAGACAGCGTTTTTTTTTTTTGTTTTTTTTTTTAGCAAAGTCCCATGTACACACAGCACTCCCACTTACACCACTCATTATGCTGCTTCTTAATATTTTCCATATCAGTCACTGCTGCACACCAGGATATACATAATAAAATTTGCCCTTCCCTTTTGATTCATTCAGAAATGTCATCATGCACTGCCACAGATGTCAGCGCGGTGTCACTTACACTACCTCGTGACACAGCTTCCTAAGCAGAGCAGTAAAAGTCGGGTGGTTAGGAAACAACTCCTAGCTGCTTCCATAGCAGTGGCAGCAATCAATCATGGCACATTAATTAAGTGGGTATTTAGTAATACGCTGTAGTGAGATTACTTGACAAGGTTTCAGCAAGGAAAAATGAAAAGTGAAAGTTTAAGACTTGAGATTTTGCTTTAAGCAGGGATAGGTCTTTCTGACTTAGAGCAGCACACAGATTAAAAGTACGTTGTCCTAAGGCAGCACTTCTAACTCCTGCGATCCGCATTGCTTGTCCAAGAGCCCACAACTGCTGGAGCTGTGGCTTAACATGACAAATTCAATTTTCTTTTTACAACACCTGTGGTTGCAAAACAAATACTGAAATACAACTTCCAGATGTCCAAGAGACTGCAAGGCTAACAGTCCCTCCCCATCCTCCCCCAGTGTAAATCCTCTTTCTCTTAAAATGTAAAAGGTTTTTAGTTTTTAAATTATTATTACATTTAACATTTAGGACTGACATAAAGTGGTGCAATGTCATTGTCTCTGCTTGAAGCCCCTGCTGCTGCAGATAGCAGAACCCTAACAGTGTGGAATTTCAAAAAAATATTATTTAGACCTCGCTGTGGAGGGTCAGAGCCAGACTTCCAGCAGCAGCTGCTTAAAATAGCAACCATTTTTCTCAGTTTTTAAATTTAAATACCATTTATGGACACAGCACCACAGAGAGGGGGTGTGTGTTCCCCTTCTGATATACAAACCTAGTGTTTCAGACCAGTAGGATCAAATCAAATTGCCAAAACGACGACACACCACAGAAACCTGTGGGCAGGCGGGGGAGGCGACACAGGAGCACGGAACCGCACACAAATCCAGAAACAGGCGCCGCATCCTCGGCTCAATGTCGTGAGGTGTGCGAGCACAGCCTGTCATCTCACCAGCCATACAGGTTGGCAAGGGCAGGCAAAACTCACCTCACTGAGGACAAAGAGATGGTTTCACAACTAGTGCAGAAACGAAACAGGCTGCTGAATTCATCACAGCTCCCCAGGAGTGTTGCAACCTCTGTACTTTCTTCCCTTGCATGGGAGTCTCTCACTTTTCAGTGAAACACCTTGTGCTTAAACGGGTGCAGCTATTGTACATAAGGGCCTTTATAATGAAATCCTGGTGTGAAAGAGCCTGAATAGTTTCAGGGTGTTTTTTCTTGATTCCTGCTAGTTGGGTACCCACAGTTTCGATCCCATTTAGTAGCACATTAACTCGTGACAGGCATCATTGGCTTCCAGGGACAACCTGGGGAGTCGGGCAGCGAGCATTTACAGACACTCAGTCCCTGGGGAAAGGCTTTGTCTGAAACGTGCAGGCCACACCTTGCACCTCCATCTACTTGGCTGTAGGATCCGATCAGATGAGTGTAACTGCCCTAGATATGTTGGGTTTACCTCACTTTTTATCACACAAAAGCTCTCCTCAATGTGGATGACCTTGAGGAAGAAAAATTTACAGAAAGAAAGACTAAAATACAAGCAAAATCCTAAATTCAGACATTTCATTTGAGTCGCTAAAACTGCGTATTTTTGTACAAGCGCTGTATTTTAGCTCTTAGCCTTGTTGTATCTTTGCAAACACAAGAGACAAAGTAAATAAGCATAACAAAATATATTTATGTTTTCTATTTAAACATTTCAATAGCCAGCGAATGGGGGTAACACCAGGTACACAGAAAGTTAGTGCAAGGCAACATTATTTATAAATAAATTCCCTGGGGAATGACACCGACAATTTTTCTAACAGAAGACTTAACATTCTTGCCATATTTTCCTAAAACACTTAGAGGACTTGATTATTCTTTCTGAGAAGCTGCAAGCGCAATACACAAACCTCTCAGATAGCTCAAAGTGCTATCAAGTAAAGGCCCCCACTGCCAGTTGCTCTCTGCTTTTGTACCAGGCCAGAGGCAGACCTGGGCCTTCCCCTTGTACCGAGGCAGGCCGCAGGCTGTACGGGGTCTCAGCAGAAACGAGGAACGGGGTCACAGATAAACGTCATGATGAGATAGCAGGGCGAGGACAGAGCGGTGCTGCAGGCCAAGGTGCAGGCAGGCAGGAGGACGTTTCCATCACCCACCAGCCCTTCCTGCAGGGAAACCCAGGCTGGGCTTCAGGTGTTTTATCTCCGACACCACCCTGCAAGCCCAGCAGGTTTGTGTGTGTGCTGGGAGAGCAGCCAAGCCCCCTTGGTCTGTGCTAAGTTCTGCCCTACTTTCCTTCACAGGCAGGGCCTGGCACCTCCTATCAACAAGGACAGATCGCTGACAGAGGTTGCGGCTCCTTTCCTGCATCACTGGAGATAGATTTCCTTGTACATCAGAGATTACTGCAAAGTCCAGACTAGACCATTCTTGTTTGGGGAGAAAATGAGAAAGTACAAAAGGTGACTGTGGGTTATGTTTATAGACGTACTGTGCAGTGGCAAGGGAGTGCAGAAACCAGAGAACACAGAAGGGCACCAAAAATTACCAGTTCTAGGCAGATTTCGTATGTCACCTACCTGTGAACAATCTGCAGGGAGGTGGGAGTTCGTGTGGGCTGCTGCCATAGCTGGGCTAGGAAAACAGTAAGCATGTCAAGTGACTTCAGAAATCTAAGCAGCGCATGGATTCTAGATTTAAAGACCATGTCTGGATGTATATACTCAGGGAAGACTAAGCAAAATTTTACAAGCAACAGTAATTCAAGCTTTTTTTTTTTTTTTTTGGCATGCCTACTTTTGCATCCATAATTATGTTCTTTTGGGACAGATTTATACGTGTAACACACACTGACACAGCATCTATTTGTGTAACACACAATGCTCTGTGTCATTCACCTGGGTAAAATTTTTGAGGAGGAAATCCTGCCTGCCTGGTGGTGCCTTTGCACAACCTTCCCTTCCTTCCCCTCAGCACAATACCAACAGCACCGTGAATGCCCTCAGCTCTCAGCTGCACACCTGACTGTGCAGACCTCATCTTATTTACTTCCCTATATGGCTCGGGTACACTTACACTATTCACAATTAGATGCGCTGTTCTGTCAGCTGCAGCATCATGGCATACAATAGAAGCTACCTTCTCTCTCCTGTGGCTCTGGTGTGCTGTACATACTTTTTCTCCTTAGTATGCAAACAGCAATGTGCGTGTGTGTTTAATGTACTATTTTGTCTCTGTTTTTGGGCCTGCTACTAATAGCTAAGTAGCTCTGAATGTTTATGCTGGCTCTCTTGGAATAGTTCATCTTGTATTAGGGTCAGTAGATTCTCATTGACTTCAAAATAGATTTTAATCCTAGCCAATAATTTCGAAACAAATATTACTTTTTTTTTTTTTCTTTGAGACAAACAGTATCTTGATATTCTTGCTAATGCTTTATCCATCTGTTGTGACTCTTGATACTGTTTTGCAGTTGGGATTACAAAAGCTTGTAAAATGCAAAGGAGAGGATGGAAAAACCCTCAAGCTCCTGGTTTGGGCTGTAGCTCAAACACATTGCTGTATGCTGATGGCGTGTAGGCACTCCGTTACAACACAACACCCACTGCCACCAAGATGTCTATAAATAAATAAATAAAAACAAAATGAGGAGTTTTGCTCTTCCACATTCAGCTTATTTCAAAAGGGGCAAATTATATCCTCATATTACATTGGGATATCTACACTGGTTATTCTGAAATAGTTTTCAGGATTAAAAAAAATATATCTCTAAGTGGAAGTGCTGGTAACTTTCTAGACATGTTTCATAATCTATAATCATTTTTTTTTTTTTAAGTATTACACCTTTGTATGGAGAGGTTTATCTTCACCAATGCAAGCTAGCAGTGAGCTGTTTGCAATCAACAGTGTCTAATTCTGAGCTATAACCCATATGCTGCCGAGCACCTGCTGTCCGCCCACTTGTAAACACTTACTGGCCTCTGCAGCTGTTCTGGGTAGCTGGAAGACAACTTCATCAATACATATTCTGTATGAATTTACACCTTCCCACATCTATCAGTTTTTCCACCCCATGCTGTACTGCCTAGAGTTGCTTCTGACCGAACGCAACCGTATCTGACAAAGCAGAAAGCCTCTTCCTGGCCAGAGGTCACATTGCTGTACAGCAAGAGCCTCACTAGCCCAGGAGTGATCTATGGTTGGCTGGAGATTTTGAACTGATAATGTTATTTGTGGTGGTAGATTGCTCACGCGTCAGGATTAGTGCAAGACACTGAAAAAGGAACACAGTGTTCTGCTATTTATGTTTTCTGTAATAGTTCCCTCAAAGACTAACGTTATTAACTTTCCTGTCAGACATATGACGCTTGATTTTAGCCCATTAATGCCTGCACTTTTTACACCTCAGGAGGTCCTGGACGAGCTTAAAATCTGATTGAAATCTGAAATATACAAGTAGCAATGTGTAATAGATGTACTTATTTCAAAGCAGCTGTTTCTGGGTGGCTCCTATCACGATTCAGGACCTCAAGCCATCAGCAAACTCTAAGAGAAGTTGCATTGACTTAAGCGGCATTACTCGTGCTTTGCTAGAGCAAGGTCTGAGTGCTTTCTGCCTGGAGGATTTGGAGTGGTACCCATGAAAGGGTCAGCAGGGAAGCACTATCTGACTAAAAACGTTAAAATGCATCCATAGACTACAGCGGTTGTAACAACCTGCATGCACAACATGCAGAGTGCTGAGGCTGGTTAGATGCACAGCAAAAAGACTTGGTTAGAAAGAGGCTGACATTTGCACATAACTGCGTTTCAGCACACAAGTGCGTTCCAAACAACAAACAGTTTCCACTGTTGCCCTTTTCGCACATGCTCAGAAGCTTTCCAGCCACTCACCTTTGGCAAAAAGCTTCGTGCCTGGCCCCTGCTAGAAGGTCAGTTTGTTCTGAAACACGAACAAAAACTCTTTCAGCTGTCAAAGCTACGTGGCAGCAAATGAATTCACTTTTAGATCTGTTTTCTGCTTCATCACTGTCACCGTATTCACGCATCCCAACCTCCCTTACAACATCCAGATACTCAGATACTTTTTTTTTTTTGAATGTCAGATTTGTTGATTGGTAAACAGAATTTATCCCCAAAGAATTTAAATATGTAACAGGGAAATCAGGTCTCTCATTGCCATGTTTTTGATTGTTTTTAGCAAAACCTATTTTGGTCCTGTACTTTTTGTGCCACTGTCACAATCTTTAAGTGCTCATGCTGACGTTTGCGTAATTTGCATGAGGGAGACTGAAATGTTTCAAGGAAACACAATGTAAAGTCCAGGAAGGGAATGCTTTTCATATGGCGTAGGAAGGTAACAACAGAGGCAAGGATAACGGGGGTAATATTTTCCATCGTGCCATTCAGGGCTTGTTCTGCGGGCTGCATTTATTTTTACATAAATGCTCTAAACCATAATGTTTCACCGGACTGTTATATTTTGGCCAACTATTTCCATATGAACCTACAGTTCCCCTATAGTCTTTCAGCAGAAAAAGTACAAACAGATGCAAATTAGACCATGATGATACTGTAAGATCTACGTGCACAGACCATTTATCTTCCAGCCATTGTCCAGCTGAAGAAAGTTAGGATCCTTCCCTCCTCCTGGGAGGAGAATCAGGAGAAAGGAGAGACTGAGAGGATTCCTTCATGTGCTGCAGTATCCCTTCAAAACACCAAAAGCAACCATTTTTTCCCCCCACATTTACCTGAAATTCCAGTCCAGGCCCATGGTCCCACCAGTCAGGACAACCCCACTGAGCTGGGAATGATAGGCTTTGTGTTATTTTCAGAAAGGTAAGTTAGATTAGTCACAGCTCAGAAGTGGTCCCAGGGAGGGGCAGGACTGCAGAGCCCCAAGAGCTGAGGAAGGAGAAGGCAGGGAGGGGAGAGACGAGGTAGGGCAGGGAAGGAGGAACAGAAACATACCGAGCTGTTCCACTGGCTAGACTGCCACTGAAAGCGTTGCTGAATACCTCAAACATTTTATCCTGGCAGTCAAGATATACATTGACTGGAACTTAAAGAATAATAAGGGAAGATGAGAAGAAGGGAGATTTGGTGGAATAACAACAGTAATCTTAAAAACCTGCAAAAGCCAAGTGATATAATAGTTATCAGAAATTAGCACGCCAACAAACAGAAAAATCTTCTGAGCGATTGGGTCAGTTTAAAACCACAGTGAAGCTATCTTCTACTTGCAACTTCCCTCTATTTCTCTGATTATACGTTTGTAAACGCTGATAATTTATTGCATTGCTTCTATAAATATTACCTATGTTGGATTGCTTTGTCACTCAACTTACATTGCCCGCATAGATCCCGTGTGATGTTTCTTACCAAATCTCTTCTAGAAGATCTAAAAGACTAACGACTGCCGAGCTAACGGTGTTTCACTGAAAGGCACCTTCACACTCTTACGGCACTTCCAGTTGAGCTGGGTACACGTGAACGTGTAGGAGAGATGACGTATGTAATGACAGGAGAGATGAAAATAAGAAGGCTGGACATTTAAAATACAGTATCTTCATACATGCAACCTGCACCTCAGATAACCTCCACTTTGTCCAAAGACAAACTTTCTTTACTCACATTATCCAGTTACCCACAGTATCCAATAGCCGAGAATATTAGAGCTGGAAAAAGATCACAAGCGATGAGGCTGCCAGGAAAGAGGAGGTTTAGGAGGATGCTTCCTCTTGTATTACCAGCACAGCTGATGAAATGCAGTTTGTTTTACAGTCATCTAACAGTTAAAAATAGCATGAAAATGTAGTACAGAACAGAAAACTTTCAGGATTGAAAAAAGACTTTTTGTAATTTGTGAAAATTACTACAATAACTGGCAATATGTAGAAGAGAAAGAACTGTATTCATGACACACCAGGGGGAAAAAAAAAGTGATGATGACAAGAAGACAGGTCAGAGTTCAGAGATGAATCCTTAACCCCTGCACATTTAGCGTCTTCTGTCCTTTTACTTCACTCCTGGTGCAGAACACTCTGGTCTTCACCATTACTGTTTTTACCACTCTTTCCTTACCACAGATGAGAAGCGTAACCAAGGACTCAAGCAGTCCAGCTTCTGCTGCATAAGAACCTTCAGAATTTGGGGAATCTCAGTGTTTAAAAACTTTTTTTTTTTTTTTTTTTAATGCAACAAAGCATTCATAATGTCACTGAGCTACAGTGGAGCCCTTATGCCCTTCACAGGGATGGAGTCATTTCACATTTATTACATCACTGTACAGACTTCAGAAACTCATTTATTTTATGCTTAGAATGGATACTTATTTATTTTTTGCTACCACATTTCAAATTACTTCCCTGCGTATAACTCCATCCCTCCAACTTTCTGTACAGGTCAAAGACCTTTTTAATCTTCTCAGGAAACTGGATTTATTAGAAATAAGAACAAAGGTGAAAAGGGACACCGAACAAAGAAACTACACAAAACCACAGCTGTTCTAAAAGCCTGAACACTCAGAGAACTGCATTTGCACCACTAAGATAAATGGGTATCACACCTTTCAGCTACCCAGCTCAGGGAGAGGGCAAGTCCTTGGGAGAGCAGAGAAGATTTTATTTCTCCACAGACAAAAATAAAAATCAATCCCTAAGCAAAAAGCTGAAATGTTTTTCTTTTTGCTTGTAATAATGTTATTTCTTCTAAAAGAACATCCTTCACTCCATAATAAGGAACTCAAGCATTTATAGTAATATATTTTAAATAGAACATGAATAGTTTAAAATCAGGTTAAAAACAATCTGGCTTGTAATGCTTAATGGAAGATGGAAAATGCAGTCAACAGAGAAACATTATACTTCACAAGGGAAATGTTCTAATCTATTCTTAACTCATTTTTATCAATAATTCCCAGTGCTGGCTTCTAGCCATTCCAGATGAATAATCTAAAGCCAGGAAAAAAGCAGCTTGGACAGACATTATCCACATCTGTAACTCATCTGCCTCGCTATATTAAGTCATTCACCTGTTAAAAACTAATTTACTGGTATATAGATTAATACGCTTAAAGGTTACACAGCTAAAAATAACGCTGTCTCCAGGATTTTCTATACTGTGAAATACATAAATTGTCCTTGTCAGGAGGCTGCTATAAAAAGGCTTTTGCTTGTACTTCTAGAAGCAGACATTTTGAAGTTCAGTCAGGGGTTATATTTGGCAAACACACAACATATATAAAGTTGTGTGCTTTGTTATTGAAGGTACTTTATTATTGTCATTATTCAGGGGGAAAAAAAGCTCTTGGTCTCACCATACACAGACAGAATAGTAGCACGTGCCTAAAACCAGCAAAATTATATATGAATATGTATTTTTTTTTTGTCAGTGGTGATTTTTAAATTTTTGGAATAACAAAAAAAAAAGTTTAAATCTCTGAATGCTCTATGGCTGAGCCAACTTGAAACTGCACATTTTCTTTCTGCAAAATGACTGCCCCAGCAGGACGAAGCTGCAGCTCCTTCCCCCCCTCCTACCATCCCCGTCCTGCTCACCCACCCCAGCCACCGCTGTCCCAAGGATCCTGCTCCCGCACACCCCACCACCTGCTGCACCGGGCAGCCCATGCAACAGTCGGCCAGCATCTGTCCCCTGCTGAGTTTAGCAGGAATGAATTAGGGAATGTGGTTTTATTCTACCTTGCGCATCGTGAATAAAAGCATTTGCAAGGCTGCACAGACGCACCGTAACCTCTGTGCTGCTGTTACGACAGCCCCAGTAGGGCTTAATAGAATATTTATTGCTTGTCATTAAATACAAAATGGAAAGAATGCTCTTCAGCCTCTGGGAGTCTGGGATGACTTTTGCTGACCTGAAAGAAACAAACAAGGTTTCCATCTCTAATTTTGATTTGGAAAACACTGAGAAGTACTTCATGTAGGGTTAACTCGAGAGCTCTCCAGTGGCCAGGACATAACCCTTCAGTGCCACTCAGCAAGGCCTCATGTCTTCTATGTACAGCCAAAGCCTCACAGCGTGCTAATGAAAATGCAGCAGGAAAGCCAACGTGGCAGAATGCCAGTTTCGTTAAATAGAAAATGTGCAGCTAGTAAGCTCTTGTCCATAAAAGAAGTTATCCAAGGGCCAAAACAACAATGGAAAATTGCAGTTCTAGTGTCAACGCTATGCCAAGTATTGTCAGAAACAAAGGGATTCTGCTCCAACCAAGCAGATGGAAATTCTTCTATCACGTCGAGATAAAGCAGGCCTCCCTCCCGGGACCCGACCACAGTTACACCACTGCCTGAGCAAAGCCTTTCAACCACTCCCATGCAGAGCAGCATCCAGGAAGGCGGCTTGGTACTGCAGCTGTTTTTATTATTGATCCCCGCTTCTCTTGTGCGGAGAGGTACGAGCACAAGGACACCAATGTTCCATGAAAAAACTTCCTTTGCTAAACAGGACGTTGGATTTTGTTTGGAGTCCCCCTCACACCTGTTCTCTTTACGGCTGCGTAAACATCCTCGACTCCCCGCAGATCCTTTTGCATACTGTACACATAACACATCTTCCTCCTGCTATATTCAGCGCTTCAGCGGGAGCGGTTGGCGCGTCACCCAGCGCTCACGTTGTTAACGGGGCGCATGAATCACTCGTTATCTCATTTACGGCACCGCGGCAGAAAAACACAAATACATGAACCCATTCACAAACACTGCAAAGAAATGCACAAGTTTTCCTTTTAGCAGAACAAATAACGAGAAGTGACCTATCAGATCACAGGATCAGCTGGCATCCTGCTCTATGGAATTACTTATATTTACCTTCTCTTGCCTTATCTAACTCGATTAACTTGCGTTCAGGATATGAGTATACATTCATGTTTGTCTTTCCAAAGACAGTACCATGACTGGAGCAAAGCTCTGCTGGAGCAAAATTCCACTGGAGTCAACGCTATCCAGCCGTGCAACACTAACACGGACACATGGGCTGAGTTATCGTTTGTTTTGACTGGTTAGATCACATCCTGAAGAGGTGCCACGGCCCCACTGAAGTCCATTGCTGACCACACGAGGGGCTCCAGCCCCTGCCTCCAGCAGGATGCTCTGGGCACGCCCTGGGGTGTTCCTGAACAAATGAGCAGGGAGCAATGTCAACCCCACCACTTGAGGATGCTCCAGTCAGCATTCCTCTCCATTTCCACCTTTCTCTCCATTTCCACCATTCCTCTCCATTTCCACC
>CM021704.1:8093923-8174987 GCA_011074415.1 Stictonetta naevosa | reverse complement strand
CTCTCCATTTCCACCATTCCTCTCCATTTCCACCTTTCTCTCCATTTCCACCTTTCCCCACTCTTCTGGGTCCCTGTCTCCTTTCCTCCCCCTCTCCCCAGACTCATCTGGGCTTTCAGTGGTGTGTGCGCTGCCTTCCCCTGCCTTCACACCAAGGACCGTTCAATTCTGTGGGACAAGCATTGGCTGCCTTTGTCCAGAGAAGTCTAACTGCAGCACCGAGGAGAAAACCATGAGATACCAAGTTCTGATTTAAAAATGAGGTTTATACATAGCAGCAAGAGTATTAAATCTTGAGGTAGGAGCAGGTACGTGAGCTTACAATTAAGATGCGGCTCTTCTGGAGTTACTCTATTTGTGATTCAGCTCTTAAATTTGGGACGGCAATTTTCTTGTAAGATCAAAGAGAGATCCAATATGTGCAACAAAAGATAGGCTTTATCTTGAGACATATATCATCTTAATAAACAAAAGACAGGGACAGAGAAAGGAAATCAATAAACTCGGTCTAGGAACAGTATCAGGAACAATGAACTGGGGAAGAATAATAAGAGGAAATAGAGAAGATCAAGCACACTGAAGTAATTTTAGAAAGAAAAAAGACAATGACGTTCCTCTCAGCTAGCAGGGGAACTACAGTGAGGGTCACCTGGGTAGCTAGAAGTTATAAATAGTATGGAACAATAGCAAATAAGAAACACCAGAACTTTTCAAGCTGAGAGGAAAGAAGTTTGACTTTAGAGTTCCTTTTTTTTTTTTTTCCTGTGTGTAGTAACTAATGATCATGTGAGTGGGACTCTACTTTTTTCCTAATTAGAGGTTGTTTATGAGTGCCCCTCTCACTGCATGTCAGTTAGAAAGTCCAGGGCTGAAGAAAAACTTTGCCAAATCAGAGCTCCTGGCACATGGCCACAGGGTAAGATCAGAGAAACTAACTATTTCCAGTGAGACTGTGTGAAGAGGTAAAAATGCTGAAGAGCTTAGTTAAGACAGCTTTCTAAATGACTGTACAATAAGGGGAGATCTGAAATAAAACAACATTTGAGGCAAGAAAAAAAAAAAAAGAAAAAAAGTTTAACTTGATTTTGAGTTGTCTCAAACAAAGGAAGACAATATAGCTGTAAGCATATTCCATACCTGTGATTGTCTTGATGTTAGAAATGACTGACAACGAGCTGCATGACCAGTCCAGTGTCGAATGAGCTGCTGACCATTTAGGAACAGGGTTTATTTCATAGGATTTTTTTTTTCCCACTCCTCCACTACCCTAATTTACTTTAAACAAGCAGCAAGGGACAATGCTTGTGGGCATTTGCTATCAGCTTGCAATGCACAAGGAAAAGTTACAAGCAAGACAATATGAGAAAAAAAGAGAAATGCAGGGGGGTAAGAGTAACCACAGCTAGGACTGCACTGTAACAGTTCTTTTGATTTGAAAATTCTTAATTATTCCACTAAATCAAGCTCAAGCAACCCCATCTCCCAACATAACTAGTGACTTGCCCTATCCAGCACCTGGGTGTTTCACTGAAATCCCCTATTAAGCTTATAGAAATCTATATATAGTCGTCATTGTAACCATCCAGTTTTCTGACTTTTCATGGGTTTTTCATTACATTCTTTGTTTTCCAAAATGAGTCATTCTTGCTTTAGAGTAATTTCTGAAGACAATATGATATGTGGAGATAATGTAATATTTTCCTGCCTCCAGGAGTTTTCTCAATAATTTTATTTCATTTCAGAGGACATTGTAAACATGTCTAATCACATTTCTATTCCTCTTGGGCTATATCATCAGCTGCTTTTAAACAGCATAGCTCCAATTTGGGTACCAATTCTAATGAGTCTTTCTCACTGAAATTAGCAGCATGATACAGATTGGCATTCAAATAAGATTTGGCCCAATTATATAATGTCTAACTACAGGCATTAGTTTATTTATTAAACAGTTGGAGAAACAACAGTTCAATTATTATTTTTTAAAGCTCTTAATGACTATATAAATAGGAAAAGCACTAAAAAAAATCATATATGTGAATACAGTAATTAAAAAAGATAAACAGTATTCTTTTGGACCAACTTTGAGCATTGTCACTACCATGACTGCCACTCGTTTATATGCCAAGAAGAACTGTGGCATCCCAACTGTCCAAAAGGCATTTGGGAAAACTCATACCTTTGTCACACCGTGACCACCAGGACGACACAGACCTGCAGCAGGATACTTAACAAAGGTCACTGCTGCATTGTGTTTTGCAAGTTTTGATTAAAGAGAGCTTGCAGCTATTTTTAAATTCTAGAAAACAGGCCTAACAAGGACAGACAATTAAGATATTCTATATTTGGAGACATACTTGCTGACAATGGATTTGGCTTGACTTGCCTTTGCTCTTTTTTGACCCCAGTGAGTCAATATTTTATCTTGATTTTCAAGCTAAAAGACCGCGACTAGATGTGTTTGATACACATGTGATTTTTATGACTGATTTATATATACTGACAAATTCTTGTCTTGGTTCTCCTTTGCTTCTCTTCCTCCCTTGCCTCTACTCCAGACAAGAAATAAAAATACCTCGGCCAACAGAAGGGTTTATTTGGCTTCATACAAAGTCTAGTCGCAAACAACATTTTGGCTGAATAAAGACTTTGCAAAGTGATATTCCTGCTGTGCTACAGGATTATTGTTCACTTTGATTACATGCAAATAATATGAGATCTGAAAACTGTAGTGTTGTTTTTTTCCCCCAATTTTGTCATCATCAGCTGGCATGCTATGTGACGAAGAAGAAGAAAAAAATGCATTTTTGTACTTTCAGAACTTATAACATTTATGTTGGTTTCAATGAAGAACACCAAACAGTCCCTGTTTTGTCCCCCCAGAACATATGGGTTTTAGTTACTGATTCTTAAAGGAATCCAGAGCTTCCACTTCCCTTCAGGAACCCTTCAGGCTTATTTAGGACACCTCAATAAGAAATTGTACGTTACTTAGTAGTTTTAATCTTGATAATTTAAGATATTAGTACATCCCACCACTTAATTTATTTTGTACTTTAATAACAGTCACATGAATTTAAACAGGTAAATAAAAAAAATCCCAACTTTCCCATTATGGGTGACAGAAGACACTGTTCTGCGCAGATACAAGCTACCAGTTGCACGTGAATAAAGCAGCCAAAATCAGCCCTTTAAGGAAAAACCTTGCTAGTTTATCAATAAAAGGCAAACAAGAAAAAAATGTTATGTACATTTATATTAGAAATGGGATGCATGTTTTCAATAATGAATGCTAACATCCATTGGAAAAAATACCGAGAAGAAACAGTGAGAGCTTCCTGCAGACTTCTTCAAATATGTCCCACCACAGAAGCAATCTGAGCCATGATAACTATTACAGTTATTAGAAGTATTTTGCTCTCCATCTGGAAGTTTAACAAAGTATTAGCCCAAACTGATGAAAATGAAGCTGAGGAAATTATACCTAAATATTCATTATTAGAATGAACTGGAAAAATTACATCCCTGTCCAATTACATCCCTGTCCACTTTTCAGCAAGGTCCACATATCCTGTTGTACGCCATAAACACCGCCTGTAAGCTCCATGCACCTTGAAGGAAAATACTAGTGCAGCAGCTTTTGCCATAGGCTCCTGCTAAGAGTGGGATAAAGAAAATAAACGTAACATTACAGTAGGATCATCCTGTTCCAGGTACAGCGGGGCATGGACGAACCTGTTCTGCTTTCCCTTTGTATGGCTAATGCTCTAATTTTAAATCTTTAAATATTGCTTCTTTGTTGAAAGGGATTTACGAGCAGGCACAAGTCGTCTCCTGTGTGCCAATAAATACCCTGGTGTTGGAATAGATACTTGAAGAGCTGTGACGTGAGTTTGCCTAGTTTAGACTACTGCAAAGAATGTTGGTAGCAAGCTCGAAGATGCAGAAGTAGTCTGCAAAGCTGTGGTGATACATGATCCTAACAAGCCTACCTCAGAAAACTAATAAAAATCAGTAGTGGTGGATAGACTCCAAATTTGGGATGTACAAATCAAAAGATGGTACCACTCCGTACATTTCCTGACCTGATAACAGTATGCAGGAACATTAGTTTACATACAGCTCAGAGCGTCGGGCTGTAGAAGCTTAAAGAAGCTTGCAGGTTCCTCAGGAGGAGGCAAGCAGTAGCAATTTTTTATTTTTTTATTTTTTTGAACAGTTCTAACTTCACATATCCACAGAAGAACAGCTAAAAATAACAAAATAAGTATAACAAACCATCTTGACTAACGTTGAGAAAGAGACAGTTCAGTTATCAATGGATACTAAAATATAAGCATATTAGATATGTTTATATACACATTACAATATATTATTGTACATTACTATATAAGATCATATATATAGAGAGGTTTGTTTGTTTTTGTTTGTTTTTTTTTTTTTTTAAACTGTCTCTCCGACAGCTGAAGCGAAGAAACAAGGCAGGGGCTGGCCACAGCATGTTAAATCAATCAAAGGCTTAAGGTGCAAGATTACTGAAACAAAGTTATAGCCCTAGACACGAGTTTCAAGTTATCCTCTCAACAAAATGAGCTTCCACTTGGGAAGATTCCCAAAACCACGCAAACGGGCTCAGCAGCACCTCGGGGCTACGCACGATGCTGGGTGGCTGCAGAGTGCCAGCCCCAGCCCCAGGTGCTGCCCCAAACCAGAGAAGAACCCAGGGACAGCAGGAAATAAAAGAGAAGAGGGAATCTTTCAGGAAGATAATGATTAGCGAGAAGCGAGAAAACTACTGACAAAAGTTACGGTAAAGACGAAAAGTGACTTGTGTAAAGGGTAGGGCAGTTCGGCACAGCTCCCCGCCCCAAACCAGCAGCGCGGTTGCAGCGCTTTTCATTCAGACTTGAAAACGTTCGTCTGATGCAAGCTGTTCCTCACCTTCTAGCTGCAGCCTCTCTGGCCTTACGGTGCCCTTACGCTGCCTACGAAGGACAGCCCCAGGGAAGTGGCAGATCACAACTAAGATTTTAAGACCTACTGGCTCGTGCCATCATACCTTCTCCACTTACGCGTAGGTACGGTCGTGGGCACGCTCCACCAGTTAAGGGACTTCTCCACTGCATCCAAATACTGTAGTACTACAAATGCATCCAAAAGCTTTCAAGTATATTTGTTCATGGGATAACAACTGCTCCTGGAAGTCTTCCTTTTATTTATCACTCATTTGGTCAGCAGAGAGTGCAGACGTCGGGGATACAGTGGCTGCATCTTACACCAGTGAAGCGGAGCATAGAAGCTTAAATAACTTGTCTTGCAGAAAATCCGTTATGGGATTGAGAAGAGAATAAAGCCCTAGGCTTATAGACCAGTGACATAATCACAAAACCCAGCCTTCCCTACCTAATTATTCTTATTGAAACCAAGTTAGCATTGGACACTGTGATGCTGGCCAGGGAACACATGGCAAGAACTGACCCAAAGGGAATTAGAAGTTTGCTTCGTGTTATTCCAGGCACGTTAATATTTAACAGCCCCTATTGAGGCTAATCTGAATTTTTGCAGTGGTTCCCAAAGAGCTGAGAAAGTCTCTGAGGGAAGGACAGAGAACTGACTGAGCGTGCTCCTTACCTCATCTTGTCCTCAAATAGCATCTCTGTGCCTGCTTGCAACTATCCCAACCTGTTTTTTCATGCTGAACTTGAAACAGTTTGGCTTGGATGAATGCCTGTAAATGATATACAAACTCTACCTTTGTTTACTTGTTCTAGCATTGTTTTTAGTGCTGCTGCTATCTGCTACTCCACAAAAACAACAAAAAAAGCTTTTGATTTCTTGATGGTAAAAAAGCACGATCCCTTGCATGGAAATACTCTTTGTACCCCATGACATACTGAGAGCCGCCCATAAATATTGACATTTTTGTGTTAGGTGAGATTCCAAAGAAGCCATCGCTCACTTCCTGTAAGCGAACCAAGTATCAGAAAGGCCCAGGCTCAAGTATCTTGCTGCTTGATGCAACTGACAGAACAGTTAAACAGAGAAGCAGCAACCCTAAAAATAAGTTGCCCACACTGGGAAATATTTTCCTACAGATTATATGGCATATATTTGACATTTACTTGACCTCATCATACAGACAAATAAGATATGTGCAGCAAATAAGGTAGGTGCAGCAAAATTGTACTTAAAGAAAGAAAAGAAAACCACGGCAGGAAGGCACTTTAGAAAGTTGTACTAAAACCATTGCAAATTCTGTGCTCAGAGGAGGGACAGGGACCGGGTGCAAGGGTCGCTGCTCTGCAGGGTGGGCAGCAGCAGAAAACGCAGGGCTGGCTGCTGCTCGCTCACCTCCGAATCCTGTGCTGGCCCCTAGCACCTCACCCACACAACCCCGTGTGCCATGATAACCTTGTAGGAAAATGCTACCGTGTTTGAATCAAGGCAAAGGTTTCTCACGTAAACCGAAGCATCTTTGCCGTAATATAATTTGCAACCTGAAAAACTTCAGAATTACTATCATTTACAGTAATCTACTCTCGCAGCGTTTACCTTGTTTTGGTAGTTACTGGAAGATTGATAACACCATCCCCTACCTCACTGCCCTCATCTAAAAATCTTAGATCTTATTTTTCCTCATTGAACGTACTGCATACGATCACCTATTGGTTTTACAGGACTTCTCCCCTATCTAACAAAAATCTGATGCAAAACCAAAGAAGTATTCCGTAAGAATACAGCATTGCTCTTTCCAGTCTCCATATCGAAAAGAACGAGAGATTATTACATGCTAGGAGAACAGAAAATGCAAGCAGTGTGGAGAAGAGACTTCTGCTCCCAACTAGGAGACAAATCGGCAGACCCAGGCTTTTCACAAGAGGGAAGAAAGTTAAACCCAGTCTCATTTTAGCCTCCTGTGTTCAGGAAAAACATTTGAGACAGTCTCAGTGCAACCTTTGCAGATGTAGAATTCATAGATGTGACTTTGCAGACGTGTATCAGAAGGTCTCTTACATTTGCTTATGCAGACAAATGGAAATGATTCCCACACGTATTTGCAGAGCTATTTGGAAAATGTTCCCAATTAGAATTGCTCAGTCAGATCATTCAGTGTGATTCACCGTCTTGTACATTTTCCTTAGATCCACTGCAAAGTGGACAGATGTTTCCAGATGAAACATTTGAAGAGGCAGTGAATTTCTTCAAAGAACCTTACTCAGTCACCTCCAGCAGCCCTCAGCGATCCCATCCTCACAGCAGCTCCCACCACTTCTCTTCTGTCAGATAGGTAATGAAGATAAAACGGTGGTTTCAGCTGTTGTCGAGGCAAAATGAACTCTACTGCCATCATACTTCAAGCTAAGCAAGTCCTGATTAAACATCTAGATGCATCCACTGAACTGCTCCTCTTTCGATGCTCACACAGGACAGCAAAATGCCTGTGGCAGCGGAGGGATCAAGTCCTGTTTTGTGCTACTCACACTCACAAAGGTGCTTACTTGAAGAAGGTGTTTGTGTAGGCAAGGAACTGCACACCTGGAAAAGTGCTGTCTTCAGGCTGTGGGGTTGTGGTTTTTTTTTTGTTGTTGTTCATTTTACAGGAAAAAAAACACTTTAAACAGAGATAGAGGCTAAGTGGAATCTCTGCATTGAGTAAACCTCATACATGAGAAACATTATAATAATCTGTGATGGTATAGACAAAATGATGGCATATACCAAAATGGGATAGACACAGCTGCTTTCCCCCTGCCCCCCGAAGTTTTACATTACAAAAATGAGGGACAAATTCTGTTTTCTGCCAGGGACCCCAACAGAATTAGAGGTGTAGAACAGACCAGGATTTGTGCGCTTGCAACAAATCCTGGCGAAAGTGTCATGTTTCAAGCAGACTTGATTTTTGAAAAAAAGCTGGGAGTCACGCACTAAAGCATTCAGTAAACACATGACCTCCAACACACAACCGACAACATCAGGAAACTCCAAGAAATTTCTGGACAAAGATTTTTCTTCATCGTACCCTTAATGAGGCTTTGCATATAGCCCCACTCGGTCAGACAGCAACTTAGTTATCACGGTTCTTCATTAAGCAGGCTCAGCTCTTCATGTCAAGGTATTTTAAGAATGTCTCTGATTTATTGTTAGAAGCAGCGGAACTGTTGAGCCTTAAGGCTTTTGCACATTGTGGGAACACATCAGGCCTTGAAAGCATTGCCCACAGACCCCACAATACGTGTGACTCATGAGATGCTATTCTTTTTTCAGTATGCAATTAAAAATATTATTTATAGGCTCACACATGCTATTAAGAAACTGTTTTCCTCTGAAGTTTAGGCATAGCAAGGGAATAATAATTTGGGTAAGATGTAGTACGCACAATTTCTTTGAACTAGGGCCACATATCTTGGCAAAATATGTGGTTATAAAGAAGGACTCCAATTCCCCCAAATAATTCTGACATGAACAAGTTTGCTGAGGTTAACATCTGCCTGTTTTTGTCTCTGAAGTGACTTAAGTTTAAAGAACATGAATAGCGGAGTCATTTCCTTGTCTTAGGGTACTCCTGTGCCATGTGATGGGTCTTTACATATATCCTTGTACAGGTCTTTCAGTTCTGGAAAAATGCTCTGGGTAGGACTTGTCAAAAGCATTCAACACAGCCACATCTGTTCCCACCACAGTTTGGGGCAAGAGATCGGTAAAACCCAGTAGGGCAGAGAGGCATAAGCTGCATATTACATGACTGTTCTTGCCATTGTCAGTTGTGCTCTGAGGACTTCAATGACGCAGGAGATAGCTCATCAGTGCTCATCTTGGCCCAGGCTGTAAAGACAAAGTCTTTCGGAAGATGACATTTACAAGGAAATTTAAGTCACAATCAGCTGGAACAAGCATTACAGAATGGCACTAGGTTTATGATAGGTAGCTTTTCTTTGTACAAAATACCCCTTTTCTGAAGCTGATTACGCAGAGCACGAAGCATCATCTTACTGAAAATGAGCAGGAATTGGTTGTTTCGCATGCAGCAATCAGAAGAAAGGTAGGTACAGTTCCAAATAAAGTGGCACCTTGTAACTTGGGCTAGAACATGAAGCCAGAAATTCATGAGTATTTAAAGCCATGCTCGCACCTTTTAGTTTCAAACCTACTCAGGTTAGTCTGCTTTTCATGCCTGAAGCCTAGGAACAGTTTTAAGCCTAGTAATAGTTTTCTAAGATTCAAGTACAACAGAATTCTTAGTATGTGCAAAGAAAAATAATGAAAAAAAGCAGGTGGATGAATTGGAACATGGTAGAGATCAGTTCAAGAGCAAACACCAGAAAACAGATGAGAGAGAGAACAGAACACAAGTGAATAAGCTTGCACACTCCCTTTGCAGCACTGTCCTCATCTCCTAGGCTCTTGATGGCAGCCTAAGAGAAGAGCCCCAGGCAGCAGCCCTGCTGTGAAAGGACCACCGCCAGTTCCACTCACGGTGCAAAAAGCAGGAGGGCAGTTCATCTGCCCGTGTCTGCTCATTCTGCAGCACAGTTTATAAAGCAGTGAAAGATTTGAAGTGGAAAACCCTTAAGCAGAAGACTCTTCTTGCTTTTGGCTTCCCTGCCTCTCAGCACAGCGTGAATTCATACAAGGTTAGATCCTGAGAACAAATTACCTTTCCCCTCATAAACTGAATGCTGCTCTAAGTTTTTGCATTTCCCGTGTTCTCATTCAGAGCAATGGCACAGGAATCAAATGCAATAAAACATACTGTTGCTAAAACATACCCTGAAACACGACCCGGGCTGAAGGAACAACTGTCGCACTTTGCACACAATTCAGAAGGGCATTTGAGTTCCTGCTGTCGCCAGAAGTTGTATTTTAATCGTTAGAGAACATGATATGCCTGGGACTGCGTGCAAGGGCTGCACAACACTGCAACATGAGCAACAGCCAGTATTTTTCCTTGGTTCATGCTAGGCAAACTGTCAGTTTCTTTTCTATCTGATTTTATGCCAACATGTACCCAGAAAGCTGTCGTCTAGTCTTTCGGTCCCCGTGATGTATTGCACCAATCTCTTATTTCCCACAAGCTCATTTCTAAAAGAGCTTCTGTTCATTTATGTCTGCCTCATAAAAGATCTGCATTTTCTCCCCACCCCTGCCAAGACTAATAAAGAAACATTTTGCTAAGAAAAAACTCGAGCATCAATCAGATTTCATAACTGATTAGCTGGGAGATACTCTGGCTGCATTCGCAATTGGCCTCTTTCAACTGTTTTTGCTTCTAAAATTAGCTTAGCTATTTCCTGCGAGAAGTTTCAGGATAGAAGCCGAGACGCCCACAACGCAGCACATTCGGGCTGTGAAAAGCTGATGGGGCTACCCAACAAACCAGAGAAGCTGCTCATCTCCCTGCCGCCAGCGTGGCCGGGGGAGCCCCACGCTGCAAAGTGCGGCCGGGAGTCCTGCCCCTGGAAGTCTGATGCAGCAAGGGAAAGGCAGAAATGGGTGCATAAGACAAAGCACTGCTCGTTAACCTCATCCCCTACATAACCAGGGTTCCCGTTATTATTTATGCCCGGGCTTGTTCCCACTTGGCTTGCTGCTGAGCAGCCAACACCTCACCTCAGCCAACACGTCCTGGAGGTGCCCTGGGTGCAACACCTCAGCCACCAGATGGTAAAAGTAGTAATTTATAAAAATGGTTCCTGCCCTCATGCATAAACAGATGCTCTACCCCAATTTTCAGAAGTTGTTTTCTTCAGCCAATTTACTCACTCCTGTGAGAATCCACAGGGTAAATTCTGGGAAGTCTGAACCAACCCCTTTGTGAGCAACATGTTTACACCCCTATTCACACTGCTTTACACACTTCTGACTGTAGAAAAAGATTGGACCTTGATAAAAATAAGTTACAATTACTTCTCGGAGATGCAGACGTTTTCTCCCTTTGTTCAGGTTTACTTTCTGCAGCCGGCCAGCCTGCATTATGAAACACAAGCAGAGTGGCTGCTTCTGGTCCCGGTGCAGTCAGTCGCATGCCAGACATTCACCAGGAGACATTTCCTTTTCAAACGAGGAGCTGACAAAAGCACGTCTTGCTATGGACTGCTCTAAAGTGCAGGCTGGGAATGTGTATTTCTGAGCGAGATGCAGTCTCTGAAAATAACTTGGTAGAAGAACAAGATAAGACACTGTCACTGCTTCTGAAGGTCTGCTCAAGGAGTTCTTTTAAAGAAAAAAAGTAATCAAGTTGTAACAGAAAGGTCTAATAAAGTGTTATCCCCCTGAAGTCTGTGATGACATTTTATCAGAGTAATGCCAGAGGAGCAGTTAGGCACATTTGGACCTAAGGTCTGCCCAATAAAGATAGGCAAAGAGTTTCTTTATCTAACATGTACTGTACAAAAAGAATAGATCCTCGGTGACTGAATGAAGCCAGCTTTAAAATGAGACACAGCCCAAGTTTCTGTGACACCGCATATCTTACCCTGCTAGGAGAGCCAGGTAACGATTCTTCTTTTACTTTGTCTTTTTTTTTTTTTTTTTTTAAGAGGGAGAGGTGGAAAGAAGCCTTTTATAAGTGACAACTGATCAAAATAACAGCATTATTCATGTAGGATTTTGAACTTAAGAGGTTGTTGAGAAAAAAAAAAAAAGATTTCATCAAAATGCTCACTGAGATGCTGATACTGGCAACTTTAGGCCATCTTCCTCCTGTGTATGCACAGCCCGTAACATGACTACTTATAAACATACAACGCAGCATGGCTGCTCACGAAGGTGACACCCAATACTCCAAATCAAAAACAGAGAAAATTGTATTAAAAAAAAACAAAACAAACAAACAAAAAAACACAAGCTAAATAACAAGAACAGAAAGCCATTAGATGCAAGTCTGGAGGCAAAACCGGATGCTGTTACAATTCTTTTCAGTCCTGTTAACAATTTAGGCAGTGTTTAAACTGTGGGCATGAATGCTCTCTTCACTACTCACTGCCAAGGTCTCGAGGAAGAGGATACAAAATGGATCATATGAGAATCAACGCGCTGAATGTGAGCACCAACCTCCTTGTTTAAGGAATTCCCCCAAATAATATAAGGTAATTTAATCTATTGAATTAGTATCAGCTTTTAAGAGGTTGTAATTAATTTAATGTACACCCCTGCTCTGTTAACATAAGATTACACCAGACCAACTATTCCCAGGGACTCTGTCTTGCACGAATTGTATTAAAAAGTTAATTTTTCTTTGCATGCTTAAAACCAAATCACGTTAGACCCTGTAAATTATAGTCCAATTACACTGTTCAGCCTCATTTAGACCTCCTGCTAAAGGAGGCCAGCACAAACAGGCAAATCCAACAAGCTGCAGCAGTGCTTTTACTACAGCTGGGCATGGAAATCCCACAGCCAAGGAGCCAGCAGAGACCAAGCAGGAGCTGAGCACAGTGTGTGCACGCACTCATCCACTCATTTGGGGATGTGCTGCACAGTTTCTCCTTATCATCATCAACACCAAGATACATTTTCAAAATCAGCACATCACCTTAAATACACGTTACCAGAAAATAAGACATCCTAAGGGGGCAATGATTTTCACAGAAACATATTGGATCCAGCCACAGTAAAGAATCTTGGGATTTCAGCTTGTACCTCTTTGTCAGTTGGGTTTCAGTAGGTCCTGCTCACTACTTCGGCATGGACGGAGAAGTTTGGCAGTGTTGACAGCAGCTAGGAAGACGGAGACTCCTACAAGTCGCTTTGGCCAGTAGCAAACACCGCACGCGATGCTGTCCTAAATCCTCACCTCTGCTGCTGGTGCCGGATGCGGAGCTCAGGAGCGCATGAGGACAAGGACAGGCACACAGAGCCCAGAGCACACGTCATCAGCACGTTTCCGCAGCGTTTCTGTCAAGAGAAGGGCAAGATTTGCACTTTTAAAGATATACAAGAAAAATAGTGGTGATGGTCCTTACCTGCTCCATAACCCCCTCGTGGTTACAGCATTACCCAAGAAAAGAACTGAGACATCCTCACTTTTCCCACAGTGAGGCCACTGGAGGTGAGCATCTCGGGGGGGGCAGATGTACCTTAATCTGGAATCAGGAGATAAAAATGCTATTAAAAATCCGTAACACTGTCCCTCCAGTAAGTAGCAAAGAGCTTTCTACATCAGTCTCTGCTTGCTCTATTTCTTGCATTTTCACTCGAATTACCCAGAATGAATTCACCTTATTTTTGTTTTGTAGCCATACTGTAGGCTATGTAGACACAGCTGGAAACATGAAGAGCAAATAGCTAGAGAGGATCCCATGCTATTTGCTCTTTTCTTGGCGCTCACGACAAGATGCTCCTTGATGGGGGGGGTTTTCTGAGGGGACTGGGAGCCAGAAAGGGCTCTGCTGCAGGAAAACATCCAGAGAAAAAGAGTCAGCTCTGCAACAAGCTCATCCTCCCCAGTTCCTGACAGAAGTTACCTTTGGAAAACTGAAATACCCCCGCTGACTAGATCATCCCCCATCTGTGTCAGAAGCCTTCCTGGATATGTCAGGCATCATTAAGCCTGCGATGTGGTCCAAAACTAAAAAATCCCTTATAGCCATGAGGCACAAGAAGAATTGGATGCTTTGATAAATCCTAAGGTAGTTTTCACAGCAAAGCAAATGCAAGTACAAACTAGTTAGTGGGTCTGCCTTACTAATTCTGTATGTGCTAACCGTGTATGTGGTACATCACACACGTAAAAGTAAAAAATATGCCTTAAGTACAAATGCTTCCAATGTTTTCAAAGTCCATTGAGGAAGCTGGAAAAAAAGAGATCAAACTATCAATGAGGAAGTGACCTTTGTCTGATGCTTCTATGGAGTACTCAAAGAAATGGGACTCTACGCTTTATTCTCAAAGATAAATAGTGGAAGTGTACTATAGGACAAGATTAAGTAATCAGTACTTCATGCCAAACAGTCTATTTTAATAGTTTGTAATTTTAAAGTAGCATTTGCATCTCCAAGTATCAATCCACTTTCTGGTTTTTGCTTCAAGTTCTTTAATATGAACTTGTGACACTGTGAAATTTTGCTTGACTGTGTTGCAAAAGAAAAAGGTCAGGAAAAGAAATAAAATAATAGTAAGAAAATAAAGATAAGTTTATGTAAAAAGTGGGGGCGGGGAGAACAGGAGCAGTACATAGAAGCTTTTCTACTTTACTAGTTTGTTACATGGTTTATCAGAATGAAATAGTGACCTTAAACACTGAGCTTTTACCAGGTTTGTAAATAAGCAAGAGAACAGTAAAGCATAAAACCTCTTATAAATAACGAACTAAGAACAGTATGGACTGAAGCCCAGTCTAAATGAAACATCTCGTTTTTAACTCATTGCTGTCTCAGAGATGTTCTGAACTTAGCTTTACTTGCAGTGTGAGAGGTGTTGCAGGTATTATCTGCAACAACTGCACACTAGGAGCTCGGGTGAAAACTGTTTCGAACTACAGCAAGTAGCTACTCAAAGGCAGTGCGCTGATCGAGTGTGTAAGTTACACATGCACACATGAGCCTTACTGTGTCTACACAAACTATTTATGCAAGAAACCTGACTTCAGCAGACTCTTCATATGCACATAAATATTTGCAGAACTGGGAATCAGTCAAACGCTGAGGACAAAAAACTTCTTACATCAAATAAATAAATCAATATCCAAATACCTAGTGACAACATCTAAAAAAGTTGTGAAGCTCTCAACTAAGTCCCAAAGTTAATCATATCTTCACAAGAAAAGGATAACAAACAACTTCCTTGCCTGTGCATTTGAGATGCAAGACCAAATGTAGTTGAAACAAACAATTAACATCACTCATCATTAAAAAACATCGGGCCGTGGCATTTTTTTCTCCAGTGGAATGGCCGATGCATCTGACGTAGCGTCTGATTTTTCAGTCAAATATTTTTATTTTCTTTGGGGAAGAAGTATTTGAATGTACCATTTGAAAATGAAGGATCTTGTATAGACAAACCCAGCCTTTATACCAATACAAGGATCTGGACTTCGGCTTCACTGCAGCGAAGATTGCTATCTTTAGAGCTTGGTGTTTGCCATATAGCAAGTAATTATATTTACCAAGATACGAGCACTGTAAATTCTCAGTGTAAGTCTAAAATAGAACCTGAAGCATACAATGTACCCACTGTCTGCTATGAGCACAGTCATTAACATTTTACAGCAGTTGTGACCTATAAACTCCGTGTGCTGTGTATTGTGTCTGTGTACGCTACAAACCATGTGGTAGGCAGAAGTCACTGAAAGCAGCTCTGCAGAGAAAGAACTGCTATTGTCAAAAGAAAGGCTGTGCGCAACTCTTTGCGCATCCATGCATATCTCCAGGTGTCACCTACAGGGATGTACGGGCACAGACAGAAGAGAAAATTCACTAATCCTGCACTGCACAGCAGAAAAGTCATCCAGATGTGCTCGGTGGAAAATAATTTCCTGTGACATTAATATTAATGAAAACCAGCATGTGCACTGTAAGAATGAAGAACAAATCTTGCTTCCTTTCAACACAAAGCACGTTCTTCTCCTCTGTGGCTCTCCCACCACACAACCAAAACATATTTTCAAGTGCTTCCTCCGTGCACGTTACAAGCTTTCTCCCCACTGTCACCTCCAGCTTGCTGATAAGAAAGGTCTCGAGACGTGTTCTTTGTTAGTACTATCCAACTTGCCTACCTCTTGCGTACTGTGTGTATCTGGCTGTCCTCAGCTGTTTTGGAACAAACCAAGGCGAATGTATGATGCAATTATCCTGATGCAAACACTGCATGAACATTGTTGCCATCTAACTTCTCCATCTAACAGGAAAAACAAGTAGTTCTAGAATTACATACATTTCTGCCCTTTTCCTTGTTCCTTTTTTCTTCCACTTCTGCAGAGGCTTCCGGACAGTTGTCTGTGTGATAGAGAAGGCCGCTTCTCTTGTTTTCCCAGTCTGGGTACTCTGTTGGTATTGAACTCCATCTCTCAGCTTTGATTTCATGGCTTTCCATAAACTCTTCGGGTAATTTTAATTCCAGCATCATCTTCTGTACAAACATTGCTTCGCTTCTCAAGACAGGACAGCATTCAATCTCTGCAGCACGCTGAGCCCTATCATTTACACCTGGCTTCCTTTCAGCTGGTCACAGCTTTTACCATTTTTGGTTTCCCGAGTCCACATCACGCTCTAGGCACACTCAGTCAGATTGCTGTTAAGTAACACAGACAATGCCATTAACGTGTGTTTGGGGGCTTCAAACTGGTAGCAGATGGCACGGCATGCAGCTTGCAGTGATTCATGAGACATAAAAAGGATAACGATCTACTGGAAGTGTCTCATCCCACTTCAAAGCCCTGAACCAAAATTCCAGCTACACAGAATTCTGATTCCCTTGCATCATTTCCAGGGAAAACAACTAAAAATTTTTTTCCGCTCCCCTTTCCATCACATAAACAATATTAGGGGCCAGGCCTCCAAAGCCAACCAGAGATTACAGTGTCTGATATTGAATAAATGAAAAAATATTTCTGAAACAGCCAAATATTCTCTTCTGGCTTTGACTTTTGTATTTCTGCTTTGCAGTGAAGTTACAGTTAAAATCTTCCATGCATATAATACAGAGGGGCAGTTCATACCCCTTTTGGTAACTGACAGTACAAGAACGGGAAGTTTGACTTTTCCCCGTATCACAGGGGTCTATCACAGGGAACAGACCACTCTCACGGTACTGCCAGCAATTTGACTTGATTGCTTTTCATAAAGGAGCAGTCCCGATGGTAAGTTATTGAGGATTGTTTTCACATTTAGGGTAAATTGCTACATCTTGGGATGGTGGAAGCATAACCTAGGGAGAGCAGCGTGTGCAGCACCGAGTACACACTGAACGGTCTCTCTGGAGTCGCTGCATTTGATTAAATTGATGAGTTGCTGAAGCACAAGTATAACGCCAAGTGAAGGAAAAAGATGATCGATACCTAGACGCATATTAAGCTCCAGAGAGCCAGTATGACCTCGTGATTGCTAGGAAAAGTAGCTGACACAGAAACAGGAATCAACACATTAAGCTAAGAAACTGAGGACGTTGCCATCAGAAAGCAATCCTAATACAGTTATGCATACAAACCTCCCAAACAACCGAGGATTCTTTGAGCCCTGATTTGATAAGCACAGATACAGATACTTTTTCATTTGATTTAAAAGAAGCACCAAGTCTGTCCCAGGCACAGCTGTGATTTCGATGGCACACACTACACTTGAGTTTGACCCAGGTCAATGCAACAGGCTGCAGAAGTACAGTGAGCACTGGGTACAGAGGGGGCAGTCGGGAAGCAGCAGGAGCGGGCTGCTCTCCCAGGGAAGGACCTAGAGGTCCAAGGTCAAGCCACAAAGTGAGCCAGCAGGTAAGGATCAGGATCAAGATCAGGTCTGCGGAGAATAACCAGGGCCCAGCACCAGCAGTCATCGCCAGGCAAGGTGTTTTTTCAGACCAAAGCTGCCAGTGGCTTTATTCCGGGTCATGCATTAAGTGCAAGAAGTTCAGGAATGTTCAAAGCCTCAAGCCTACCATTAAAACAGAAATACTGGTGGCAAGGGGGGATGTTTCCTTTAGACAACATAGACATTTTCTCTTCTTGTCATGTTTGTTGTGCAATACTGAAGGCAAGTCAAATTCATTAATTTAAATGTATGTAATAATAAAATCTCAAAGTGAAAATATGTAATATCCTACTGAAGCTGAAGCATAAAGCAAAGACTGGAGTTCTACCATCTAAACTTTGTTCCTTTGTTTTTTTCCTCAGTGGTAACATTCAATTTTCAAATAACTTCAGCCATAAAGCTTGCATGTGCAGAACACGTTTCTTACCCAGAATGCTTCCAACAATCACAGAAATTTTGAGAAGAACGAATTAAATCACACTGCAAATAAAGCGAAATCCATTGCATTCATTATATCCTTCTTTTAAACTGGCATCATCTATTTGGCTCCAGTACATCTCATTGCTTTAATCGACCAAACCTGTGGATGACATTTCTGGTATCTTAAGTATTTACCATTCATTCGGCGAGGAATTTACAATGAAATGCTTATGGGAACTTTCACGAATGACGGAAATACCTTCAGTTAAGCAACAACTAAACAGATTCCCCAAGGAGAACCAAATCTCCTGCTTGTTTTTATTGGACATCTCCGTTTTTTTGCAGTGGGAGGAAGATCATTTTTATGCCTAATCAGTGATTTATTATGAGTCACAAGAAGTGAATCAAATTTAATGGAAAATGAATCACATACCACAGCATCATCCATTATTGCTACTTCCTCAGGCTAAATTTCTTGCTGCTTATGGAATTCACTGATGTTTTTATAGTCCTCGTCTGATACTCGCATGTTTCAAACACACTAAGAGGTTTAGATCCTTCATTACCTAACCTCGTAAACTTAATGGAAACAATTGCAGGAAATGCTAACTGAATTAGCTTCTGCAGAAACAAACTGCAAAACATTCATGTAACAGCATACTTCAGACAGTGAATTGTTTGACGTAAAAATAAAGAGTGTATTTTTTAGAGTCAAAGCTAAAGGTCATGCTAAATATTTGCTAGACTAAAACCTATGCTATAAGATGCTCAACATTGAAGAAAAATGCAAAATAAAATGGTAAGATGAGCTTGTATTACATTGAAAAGCTACTCAAAGAAACAGCATAGCAAGTGTACAGGTCTAGTTATATCATAACAAGTGTATAGGTCTAACTATATCTAAAAGGCATACTCAGGATTATTAGGTTCTCTTATTTTTCTTCATTTATGTAAATCTTATAGCCTCACTGTCCAAAGGTGAGACCTTTGGAACACTGCAACTAAAAGAAATTAAACGAACCATTACTTTATCTGCTATTCATTCACCCTTAAGGGTACGCCAACAATGTAGATCCAACTAATTACCGAAGGTCACAAGTCTCGCAAATCTAAGGCTTTAGCACCTGAAAAGTAAATCCATTGTACACTGAAAGACCGGTGATCTTCAGTATTACTCCTCAAGGTAACACACAGAGGTAGCATAAGCTGTGGGAGGGAAAGAAGGATAGCTTCCTACAGGAACAGTTTGGAAGAATAAGCAAATATAGCATTTCATACTTTTACTTGTACGTGGGGAGCAAATTCTCCACTGTGGCTTTCCAGGGATAAAGAAAAAATTCTCTACCACTACAGCGGACTTAAGTCACACTTAGTCCTTCTAAGACATGAAAATCGTTAAACATTCATTTCCCGAAGAGGCTCTGTTTTTGATTACGTTCAGATAACTGTACCCATGGACTCCACATCTACAATTTCTACCTCCATCGCATCACGAGAATGAATACATCTACTATTTGATCTGACATTTAAGAAGCTGATATAGCAATGTGTATGTACAGATAGCATGATCATTTTCTCTGCAATACCCTTTTATTTAAAAGGATGTTGTGAACTTTAAAGAAAAGCTAGATAAGCTCATTTGCATTACTTAACTAGAGAGCCAGCTAAGAATAATTTTAGTTTTTAATTTTAGATATTGCAATTCAAGTGGAAGAACTCCTAGTAGTAGCAGGTCATTTTCATGAACAGATGTAGAAATGCATAAACATCTATCCTTAACACATAAAAAGGCTAGCTTTATGTGTGTGTATATAGATAGTATACACACACACACACAAATCTTTATATATATATAAATAAATCTTCCTAAATCTCCCTGTGTCCTTAAACAGAACAAGAGACTGTGTCACCAGTACAACCACCTGGATCTAATCCTTCCTCTAATAACTTTCTTCTGCTCAGAGGAAACTTAACTTAAACTCTTCTGGTGCAGGTCCATTCCATTTTATCCTTCTGTGACCAAAATAAAATTTATTTGAAGTAATACAATAGGAAAGATAATATTTTCCCCTGAAGCAAACAGTTAAGGAGTGCAGTGGTATGTCTGATTTCATCTCTCCCTCCTAGCCAAAACCCATGCTACTGTATTTTCACATGACTTTAAACGGGCAGCTACTAACTCAAATCAAAACACTGTTGAACATGCAAATATGTTTACCATTTATATTTTAGAACTCTAGTACAAAAAAATAAAAATGTTACCCTGTGAAGGACAAAATCAGGTTATGGCAGAACTATTAAACTTTCATCTATCGAAGCACTTAAAATATGAACCGCACCTGCAGTGAATACCACATGATTTTTAAAGAATCATTCAAGTCTGGTTGGTTGGTCAGCTCAGTACAGTTCCTTTAAAAATAAATAAGTAACTGAACATCTTAGGTAATAAGGAGTAGAAGGCAATATCCCAGACATCTCACTCAGGATAATGCCATGTCCTTTCCTATTCAGTGAAAGACAACAGCACTGGTATCGCTTGGGTGCTCAGAGCGTTAAGTTGCTGGATCATCATTTTCAGTACTTACTGTTTTAACATTAATATATTTTTAAACTATAGCTTCAGTTATTTTTTACAATTTTCATTAACTGGCTTCAGAAGGAATCAGCTAACCAGAAGGAATCAGCTAACAAACATGATCTCATGCTGCAGTTTATTGTTACACATTATTTGGCCTCACTCACCAAAATTCAAATGGGGGTAAATAGGATGAAGACATACCTAAACCCTAACTATTAATAAAGACAAACACACTGCATTATTATTCAATTTAGCACTGACAGCCAAAGCACAGCAGTGAGATCACACTGAAATTTTACAGTGAGATCTTATGTCAACAGACTCTTAGCAAGTGGGAGACACGCCGGCCTCTTTTGGGGGACAGAAAAAAGCAACAGAAAAGTAGGAATCATCAGGCAATCACTTAAACTATAAACATTTTCAACAGATGAAGTTTAGAGTACAATTTTAAGCTCAGAAATGCCTCTTGCAAAAGCAAGCCTTTCCCTTTGCCTAAGCAATGCTGCCTCAATGAAATACTAATGTGGAGAACACTTGTGCAGAGCTATCTTCTCATCCATGACTTACCTGATCAATTTTGTACAGACATGGATTTCATGTCCTTTTTTTGAAGCAAATCTTATCCTTCCATCCACTGCAATGACTCAAGTGGATCCTTTCAGCAGGAGAGTGCAGTTTATTTCTTTAGTCAAAATTTTATCCTGTCAATATATGCAATATATACAAAGCATCAACAAATAACAGAATTTGTTTCATATCCGGCTTTCCAGAAGTTTTCTGGATAGAGTACATTCTCATCATACAAGCCTACAAGATCAAATGACCTCACAGTTCAATGACTATAGTCAAAGTGAAAGCAACACCTTTTACCAGTTTTAAGTATCTTCCAAACAGCCCGAGTCCTTTTACTTGTTTTTCTTTATTTCTTGTCCAAGCCTTCCAGGAGAAAACTCTAAGTTTTCTAAATGAATTTATATATGCTATACAGTAATAATGGTTGAGTAATTGAAGTATTATGTATTGTTGCAATGGCCTGTTAGTATCCTTACCAGAATGGTTTGCCTTTTCATGGTTCACACTGAGTAGCACTAAGAGGGTAGGAGGCTATGCAAGCTCCGCTTCCTTTGGTTCACAGAAGACAGGTCAAGCATCTTCCAGTACAATGTTACGAACAATAATTTTCCTACAGGTTTCTTCTTATACAATTAAATTTTCTTATACGACCACGTTTTCTCTTACCTCCCAAGGTGAATTAAAAAACATTGTTTTAAAGGCAACTTCAACATACTGTATAACAGTGCTATATTATATCCAAGAATACTAACTCCCTGAGACAATGCTGTACCTTCTTTCTAAGACAAAATTACAATGCATATACTCAAAGTCATAAGACTGATGACCTTCAATACATATCTTAGTTACCTTATCCGATAATAAAAATACCACAGGAAGAAAGTTTGCCAAAATAAAAATGGGAATATTTATTATCTTTTCTACTAAAGCAATGCAGATCTTTTGAGATTATACATCGTTCTTTGCAAATGTTTCTACAGCTAAATTCATAATTTTCAACTTTGTAAAAAAATTAGACATGGACTTCTTAGAAACAAAGACACAGGGCATGTCACTGAATATCTGGATAGTAGGGATGAGCTCAGAACAACTGTTAGTAGGGATGAGCAAAGGAAGCTCATGCTTATGCTTAAATTCTGGCATTTGCATCATCATAAACTTACGTGGGACACAATGGGTACATTTTCCTTATGCGTTTTAGGCCCACTTCCCAAGCTTTCAGAAATCAGACTTTTAAATACTGAATTTGACAAAGAGAACCTAAACATTACTTAGTAGCCCTACATGCACATGATGCAAGGGGAAGAAAAAAAATTTGACCCGTGCATACAGTACAAGACAAACTGTAACAATTGTCAAACGTGCACTGGACAAAATATAAAGTTTATGAAAACTTTTATTTGTTGTCATGAAAATAGTTTCAGAAGCACATAATTGTATGTATTTTGCAGTCATCTTCACTTGGCCTCCTGAACTTTCTTGGCATTCTGTTTTTCTTTTGCCTAGAAAGCAAAGGGAGATTCTGTTAAACTCTGATAAGACAGATCTACCTTCTATAGCTTTGACTGACTAGTCATTGTATTACTGAACCTTCAGCACAGAATGTTGTAGAAAAAGACATTCAAAATGTATATTCTGATGCTTCAGAGGTATCCTACTGCTGGCTTACTACTAATATTATTTTATGTATAACAGCATGAAAGGATACATATAGGCATAAGTTTATATAACACAAAAGAAACTTTAAAGTTACATAATTCCTGGGGGTGTGGGAGCACTTATTTTTAAAACAGAACATTTAACTTTGAATTTTCCTACCTCCACTCATTTCTTTTAGCTTACAAATAACTCTTACTAATGAAAATATTTTACTTCTCAGGCAAAAATTATATTCAGATATAGATTATCTGAAAAAATATTAACAGGTGAATTCAAAATTAAAGGAAGATTTGTTCCAAGACATGTAATCTAAGCGAATATAATTCCTCTAGCTGTCTGCAATTCAGCATCAAGTTGGGTGGGACTGTTTGTCTGGCTTGAGGGTAAGAAGGCTCTGCAGAGGGATCAGGACAGGTTAGATCAATGGGCCACATCAACCTGTGTGATGCTGCATCAGCAAGGCTAAATGCTGGGGGCTGCACTTGGGGCATAACCACCCCATGCAGCGGTATAGGCTTGGGGAAGTGGCTCTAAAGTTGCCTGGCAAAAAAGGAGGTGGTGGTGCTAAACGTGATTCAACAGTGTGCACAGGTGGCCAAAATGGCCAATGGCATCCTGGCTTGTATCAGAAATAGCGTGGCCAACAGGACTAGGGAAGTGATTGTCCCACTGCACCTTGAGTACTGTGTTGAGCTTTGGGCCCCTCACTACGAGAAGGGTACTGAGTTGCTCAAGTGTGCGCAGAGAAGAGCAACAAAGCTGGTGAAGGGTCTAGACAACAAGACATATGAGGAGCGGCTGAGGGAACTGCGGCTGTTTAGCCTGAAGAAAAGTAAGCTGAAGAAAAACCTCATTGCTATCTGTAACTACCTTAAGGGAGGCTGCAGCAAGGAAGGTGTCAATCTCTTTTCTCAGGTGAAAACTGATAGGATGCAAGGCAACAGCATCAAGTTACAAAAGGGGAGGTTTAGACTGGGTATCGGGAAGAATTTCTTCATGGAAAGGTTGGTTAGGCTTTAGAACAAGCTGCCCAGGGAGGTGGTAGAGTTGCTGTTCCTGGAGGTATTTAAGAGACCTAGTGGATCTGGTGCTTAGGGACGTGGCTTAACAGTGGACTTGATGATCTCAAAGGTCTTTTCCAACCTAAATGAATCTGATTGTATTCTATGGGCATCAAGAAAACACAGATAGTTTCTAAGAGCGTTCACTGTCTACTCCCCTCTCCTCAACTATATATCAGAACATCATAAAACCAGACTAAAGCTACTGTTATAAACTACTACTCTACAAACGTACTCTAAGTAAGTTTAGCTAAATGAATATACTCATTAAATAATATTTAGCTTTTTTTTTTCAATGTAATAATATACACATCTTTTTTGACGTGAGTTGAAAATGAGGGATACTGTCTACTGCACATCAATAGATATACAAGCTAGTACAATGATCTAATTACAATTTAAGTACTTAAATAGCCATATTGCTATAAATTAACAACCTTTTCAAGGTGACAGACACTTTAAAAAACACGCTTTAACATTGATTTGCTATTAGGGTTTATATTAATAGCTAGATACTATACAAAGGGCAAAGCAATGAGCCAGTGAATTGGTACCGGGACAAAGACAATGAGAACAATTTTAGTCCTCTAAATTACCAGAGTTCTGTGCTAAGGTTGCCATCTAGCGTTGACAGCTAAATAAATCACCAGAACAGCTTTAAAGACTCCGCTTGGCAAAAGGGATCAGCCTTGTACATAGGTGTAAGTACACGTATACTTTTATTTTCAGTTCAAAAACGGATGTTAAGGTAGCATGGCAGAACTACTACTACTTCTACTACTGAGGTTCCACATCACAACCTTAAAAGGAATTTTTAATTTTCAGTGTAGAAAAATCCTAAATCATGCTTGTACTGTAGATTTTGTGTGCTATAACATGACCTTTACCTGATACTGGATTGCCTCTTCCTGTATTAACACCAGAAAACTTCATTTGTGTTATCAAGGAGGAGATTGAACATTTTTATGCAAAAGCATGCTCCATCTCCAATCTGAGTAAGAATACTATTTGAGAATCACAAGGGACTATTGGATAAACCAGCAATATATTTCCATGTAGCAGTTTCAGTAAATGAACCCATGCCGTTTATGCTCTCCTAGACTGCGTTTTAAAGTAGAAGGTATAAAAAATTACAGCAATACATTGGTTTGCTTCTTATAAATTCAACTAAAAAATACTCACTTTTTCTACTAATGGTATTAACTGTTGGTGTTCTGCTAAAGTCTTCAATAATTCCATGATGAAAGGCAAGTAGTTATGTTTTCTTCTAATATTTTCAATCTAAAAATGAATTTAAAATGTTAACAGAATTATTATATGGTTGTTATATGAGCAAATTCACTGTGCTTAAAATAACTTTTTAAAGTGAGAAATACACAAAGAATTGACAAAACAGAGAACTACAGAGAATACAAACTGACTTGTAAGCCTGATGCTAAAAGGAAGCAAGCTGGTAAGTAACGTGTAAATTCAGGATTGGCAGGTGAATTTATGTAAAATATTTAGCACATTGTCTTTCTAATACCCATCCAATTCCCTCAAATTGATTGCAACAGCCTCCCATAGACATATCAGCTAGCTTTTTCTTACATTTTTCCCATACTTTAATCAAAAAGCAAAGGCTACATACCTTATATCTTTTTAATTTTTGGTTTTCTTCTTCGATTAACATCTGGTATTTTGCAACTTCTGACTGTATAGAACTTAACATGTTACTACTTTGATCTGTATCCATAGGCTCCTCCTTCCACAAAACAGAAAGTGTTAAACAAACTTAGTGCAAAAAAGTCTTGCCTTTTGACTATTTCTATTACAGAAAGATTCAGTTTTGCTTACAGTTACAGTAATATTCAAGGAATTTCTGCAGTTAATTTTAAGTGTATTATTATTTTTAATTAGGAAAATAATGGTTCAGTTACCACAGCATATTAGCCAGGACATAGAGCCAAATTCTGTGGCCATCCTGTACTGAGTGCTCAGATTAGCTCACTCAGGTGAGCCCTGGATATCACCCAGGTGTCTCCAGCACAGCATTGGACAGGTACAGTAATCCTTCCCTGCTCCTATTACTTGAAAAGGAGGTGAATAGTAAAGACAGAACTGTTACCAAAGAACTACTCCACTCAAATACCATGACTTACCTCTGCAAGTTGCCGCTGTAATTCTGCAATTCTCTGTTCATATATCATCTTTCTGTCAGACACAATAGCCATCAAATTAAACCTTATCTCACCTTCACTGTATCTAAATAAAGAACAACAACAACAAAAAGTATCAAAATTAGTCTCAAGTCAAAAAGCCTCCTCCAGGATTTCCTTCCATTATAAGGGAATACATTTTTGGAGGTTTGGGTAGGGAACATGAAGAGTTCTATTAATTTAAGTTGTGCTACAGATCCGATCCTGCCATGAAATAATATCAGACCTCAGATTAGTGCTATCCAAACTGGAACTCGTAATAATCTGCTCTTCCAAGATACTACTGTTCCTGCCTGTGGTCAAAAAATATATATATATTTGAAACTGTGTTCAAAAAAACAAGGCACCAGGAAAAAAAATGATATGGCTGACAACAAAATTTGTACAAGCCTGCTGCATGCAATAGTTTTTATTTCTTCCTTACTGTTACTTTTTAGACAGTAACATCCTCATACAATGTGAAAAGTACATTCAACAGTTAGATTAAGAGTCCTTTCAGAGTTTAAATTCTCCAAATGGGGTGTGGCAGTCACATTTTGCTTACCAAATAAAGGTCTCCAAGTAAAAGATTTTCAAAATTATTTTCTAAAATCAACATAAAATCAATTTTAACATGTTTAGGGCTGTAACTTGGGGTCACAGCTAAGAAGCTGCAAAACTTCTATAGTACCTTTTTCTACCTGAAGTTTCCAAAATAATCAACAGACATAAGGAAAGTTTGTTTTCTATAAATACCAGATGTACGAATATATTTATTATCTGGTACACATACCTAAGGAAAGAGTGTTTTTTATAAATGCCAGATGTATGAATATATTTACTATCTGGTATTTTGAATTAAACGTGCACACCCAAACTTTATCCATGGTAATGGCACCGAGTTTTTCACTTGTGAAGACCCATAGCTGTCTAACAGTTAAACTTGCTCTCACTTTTTCAGAGTACTAGCAGCATCTCTCTTCACTACAGATACCTACTTTGATTAATCATACTGGAACACAGCGTATTTGAGACTTATCTATTCATCACATTTGGCTCATGTTGGGCAATAGGTTCTGAAGTCACGCTGTGATATGCACATAAAATGATGCACAAGCTTCATTCCTTAGAAATTCAGTTGAAAGCCTTTAATTGAAGGAAATCAAGAATAAGGATGTATTTTTTTAAACATATATAAGGAGCTGTATTTTAAAAGCATCACGATCATTTACTTTTGTATACGTTTCTCTATGACAGGCCGTACAGCACTTATCCAGTCATCTTGATTGCACGCACCTAGAAAAAAAATAAAAAAATAAAAATTACTTCAAAGCTTATTGCAAATTCAGAACTTGTATAATTCTGGATTATGCACCAGCTTCAGATAGAATATGTAAGAAGTTCTTCCTAGGCAAGAATCTTCCTAGGCAACTGCAGTCTCAAATTGATCACATGATCTTTTGGGGAAGTAGATTACACTTTTTTGAATAGCTATATTTAGATAACTTCCCAAAACAACAGAACAAAAGTCAGTTTTAATGGCAAAAGCATCTAACATTTACCTTGATGATAAAAAACAGAAGAAAAATCTAATTTCAATGAGAACACAAACCAGTGTAACTGCACAATAAAGGCCAGAGTTTTTTCTAACTGATTGGAAATCTATTAAAAAAGATGGACTGTTCAGAGGAAGAGCACAGCATATCATACTTTTAATAAGTCTTCATATTGTATGGAAGTGTAAGAGATAAGGAAGTAAAAGAGACTATTGATTTTCTTATTCCCTGTCATAGTTAATTATTTTCCAGTAAAAGTTTTGCTTTTTCATTAGGCCTACAAATGTGACCAATTGTTCCAAAGAATGTGAAAGAGGACAGAAAATGGAAAAAAAGTAACGGTAGTCATAGCCATTCTATTTAGGTGAAATAAAGAGTTAACACTTCTTGTGGAATACTACGTTAAAAAAGTCAAACAGAAAAAAAAAAATAAAAGGATATATGATAGATAACTTGGTCTCCTGTTTCTCTTGGAACCAACTAAAGATTCTCAAGATTCTCTTTAGACTTACTAAAGGTAATTTCATAAACTGATAATGTCTTTCTAGCAATTTCAGGACCGTACAATAAATGAAAAAGCTTGTATCATCTTGTGACTGTAACAGTTATGCTATTGATGTACTGGTTGTAGTCAGCAGCCAGACTGAAGGTGAGATTTAGCAGAAAGCCATTACTCAGCCTAAAAATAAATAAAATCATCAAGCACATTGAGAAAAGATGTTGGAAACAGAGTTTGGAACACTCTGGATTATACCAGAGTCAAAAGAAAGTGCAGAAACATGACAGGACTGTAACTTTTCAAGATACAAGATGTTATGTGAATCACGAGTTAAGGAAGACTACAACAAGACATGAAACAGGAACTCTAACAGAATAAAAATAAGCTATGAGCAGCTATTCTCTCTGATATATTTTGGAATATATTTGCTACCTATGGAGAAAGAGGGCATGATGTAAATGTCAGCTGCATAATGTACAAGTACAGGGGGTCAGCTGTACTTCTGCAAAAACGAACGATAAAATAAAGGGATACAATTATAATTAACCTGTAGAAAAATAGCTTTCAAAACATGGCATGGGAATTGTCTTGGGTGACAATACCACAAACAAAAGATAACACTGAGAAAAAGGGGAACCACGCACTAATAGTAAGGAAAACAAAAAGCATTACGATGTTTTAACAATCTTTTTTTTTTTTTTGAGACAAAGCTGAAAAAAACTTTTTTCCTCACATAAGGAGAGCAAATAACGACCAGTATATTATTGGTGCTTCTTGATTTGCAACAAAACTATGAAGGTATTAGAAACCCACAGGACTGCATAGGCTTTTCATTTGATTACTGGATGAAAGGAGAGATGATCAGAAACCTAGTGGAAGCAGAAAGAAAAATGGATTTTCAGATTAACAAAAATAAAAAAAATATGAATTACCACAAAGAAGTACATGACTGAGTTGTATATTAAGAAAACCTATGTATTGTTAATAAAGAACTTCATTTGATCCTAAAACATATACAACCAAATTGTTCCACCAAGGTATTGTTAAAATGAAGGATGTTCAGAAAAAATGAAACACTACCTAAATCAATTGGTCCTTCCCTTAATCCATCTAGTTCATATAGCCGTCCATTAACAGGAACATAGCTTACAAAGTGAAATGCATCTTCTTCTTTTGCTGAGGACTTTGCATCAAATTCAAACATCTGTTGTCTGCAAAGGAAATGTAAGAAAAAAAAAAAAAAAGAGATCTGAGATTAAAAAGAATTTGCTTGAATTCTGCCTAGCTGGAAAACATGTAAAACACTTGCTACCTGGCAAAACTGTTGTGAACTTGCCGAATCACTTCTGAGTTGCTTAGTGCCAAACCTTTCATCTGAAATTAAATAAAGAAGTTAAATTGTAAGCCAACATATAAACAACACTGGTACTTAAAATATAGAAAATAGTAGGCACTTACCGCAGCATCAAAACTTTGTGAAAATTCTTTAAATTCTGACAAAGTCTCTCCTAGATGGATATCTTGATGAGCGCAATTTAATAGCACACTCACTATGGCTTGAGTAGCACAAGCATTATTTATTACCTACAAAAAAGTGCAAACATTGAGAATTTGCTCAGTACTGGTAACAAAATCATAGTTTAAATTCGGTAACATGTTTGGTTACACACACTGTCCTCGCTGATTCACGTTACTGCTTCCCTCTCAAACAAGACAGCACATCTAGCTGAGTAGCCACAGGAACAACTTTGCTGTAGAAGACTGATGAAATGAACTCTGAATGACAGTTGTACACCCGTCATTGATTAAACTAGTGTTTCACACCTCTGTTCGAAACTATGTCATTCTACTGACCACCTCCCTTTTTGTCCATTAATAAAGGACAAAACAATAAACAAGGACACAACAAAAAAGAGGAACCCTCTGATTTTAGTGGAATGACCAGTAAAACATTATTCATGGCAAGCTGCCCAAATGGTATTAAATTTAATGTCAAAAAACAAGAGAGTCATCCTCCCAAAGAGGTTGTCATTGAAATAGTTCAAATAATCAGTATTCCTAACAGGATTAGAAACACTCAAAGAATATTCATTTGGGCAATAAAGCACATAACCAGACCTGGATTTTTTTTCTTAAAAGGTTATGCTGGACAAAACATATCAAACATCCTAGGGAGAGAGTAATAAATTTAGAGGTGTTCCAAGATGTAAACATTTTTTCCCATACTTTTTGCTGAATACCATATGAAATATGAATACCATATGAAAATAGAATTTTTTCACTGGTTTCTTACTTTCTAATGTGCCTATCCTTTTCAACATAACATTTAAGTTACTATCATGTTACTGTTCCTTAGACTTATGCTAAATACTCAGTTTTTAGAAATATAAACAAACCCCTTCACTTTACAGTCATGCCTTTAATGGTTTTTAAATCATATCCACACTAATATATATATAGCATTTAAAGAACATAAATGAGACCTTAATACCTGAAAGACTTCACATCAGCAGTTTTTTCCTCAGTGAGCTACAGACTGGGAAAAATAATGTATTTGCAACCCGTGAGACTATTTTTCAATTGAAAATGCTACTTAAACCTTAGGACTGGGAGAAAGAATGTTGCTTTTGTATAAAAAAAATGAAAATCATTTCAGGACTGAATATGAAACCACTTCCAACAAGAAATAAAGGGTGCAGGGGGGAAGAATGAACTCCCAACCTCCCCATCCAAAACAGCTTTTTTCACAATCAAAACCATCAAGTTCTCCTCACTGAATGCAAACAGTTGTCAACAGCAGGCAGAAAAATCTGGCCACGTTTGCTTTTCTTTAATTCTCTTTATTTAAATTCTGTTGATCATCATTGTCCTTTGCATTTCCATTCCTGCTCCAGAAACTGCCTCAGAAACATCACTTGTTTCTCTTGATCTTTTATGAAATCCAACTATGTTAACACTACGTGCCATATCCAACATTTATTTTTCATACTTCATGACATTCTTAGTTCAGGTTATGTCTTTATAGTGCAGATCATAAAGTAATAACCGAACACTTCTTAGTTTAAGAAAAATACAATCTGGTTGTCTTAAATTACAACCAAGGGAGTCAGCTACACACGCAGAACAGATTATAGCACCTGAAACAACTTAAATGGATTGGAGGTATGCAAGTTAAAGGCTGCATTGCACAGTTAGGAAAGAAAGAGCATGGATGGAAGATCAGTTGAGGGTAGTGAAATAACAAATAGCAGCAGAAAAATTGAGTAACGCAGACTAATAGAATGAAATAATTTGAAATCATTGAACTGCAACACATAAAGGAAACCAAGAACAAAAGATTCTCTGCTGTGACTACGGAGTGGTATCAGGCACTGTTGTAAGAGTACTAGGTTGAAAGCAGGAGGACTTGAAGTGGATCACAGCGGGCCAGCCTGAAGCAGTGGTACAAACATTGCAGGAACTCAGCTGACACAGAAAGAATGCAGGGAGGACAGCAGAGACCCCTGCAGTGAAGCGCATGCTATTAAAATGAAGGTACACTCGAGCAAACTTCAGCTGCAGAATAACTCACACAGGATATTAATGGCAGAGAGCACACTGTGATGATAATTCTTACTGAAAAATCAAGATGGAATGATGAGTTGCTCTGGCAGACTGCTGACCCAACAGTGAATTCAGAAAGGGAAGGGAAAATAAAAGACATTTTGAGTCTAGAGACAGATCCACACAGAAGCTGGACCAGCTGGATACAGGAGCTTGAACTAACAGCAAAAATACGAGGAAGAAATTAAACTCAGCATGGATTTGTGGTCTTACAGAGAAAGGCAAATATTGGACACTTTTGTATTCCAACTGCAGCGTGGAAGTAGTCTGCATAAGTGTACAAGAACCATCTTAAACTATCTTGTCTTACTGCTAGAACAAAATACAGAACAAATGGAGACCTGAGACCAGTGCTAATGAAATGGAAGCAAGTTACAGAACTAGAAATACTCCAGAATATGTGAGGCAAAAGGGAAGGAAAAAGCATTTAGAAGAGAGCGCTCCAGCAGAGCAGAGGGAAGGGCAGGTGACTGGTGTAAAAGGACAGCGTGGTGCTAGAGCCAGGTGATGAGGGAGAAGTACCTGGAAGAAGGAGGAGGTGCCCAGCGAGCAGCAGCCCACAGGCAGGGCCAAGTACACTGACCAAGGAGGCGACTGTGGTACCAAAAGTAGATGAGTGCAAGGCTTACTTGTTACGCAGCTCAGCATCCTATCACCGCATGCAGCCAGTCCAACGCTGCTATACATGCAAGCTATTAAGTCCTTTTAGAGAGAAATGCTCAGGATGTCCATCTACCCCAACTTCCAACATATCTCTGTTACTTAAGGTGTCTCAGTGTTGACCAAAAACATTTTCTACACTCAGATAGCATGACAGTACACACAGGTTGTCCTAGAAAAAAATCTTTTCAGCATAATATTTTGAATTGAAGAAGTTATGGAGGATTTTCTGCATTTGTCCAGAAATGCCCAAACTTTATGTATATTTCTGTCCAGTAAGTACTGGAGCATTTGAACATTGATTTGATCAATATTCAAGGATTCTGACTTAAAGCAGACATCCATATTTGAAAGATTTTGCTGTTGGAAGCTACAAGTTCCATTTAATAATATTTGAAAAGAAAAACAAACAAACACAAACCAACCACCGATACACACGCACTAGTAAGATGCAGAAGCCAGACTCAACCCCCTGAGAATACTGCTGCATTGCCAAGTGACATTTAGCTGAAAACAAGCCATAGCAAGGAGCTACTTGACAAGGCTATTTTGTCACACTCTCCCATTAAGGTTCACAACTCCATAAGCAGGCACCTTTCCCTAAGAATCCAGCTCACGTTTCTGGGTCAACTTAAGGTTGTAGTACTTTAAGTCCTCAAATCACATCCTCCATCCGATGGATTATCTATTTTGTTTTTCAAACAAAACCTCTAAACAGCCCTGTGCTGTAACTACTAATATAAGCAGCAAATCTCAAGGGTCTACATGCTAAGCATCAAAGCATTATAAAACAGTTGGCTTTACAAAGCCCAATGACAAAAATTTAGCATTGAAACTTATTAATGTTTAAAACTCGTAACTAACGTAATGAAGTCACCCTTTGGTATAGAAATAAAATCTTCCTGTCATTATATTCCACTATAAAACATCTCCATGTTTCCAAGTTCATTTAACTTCTTATGATGTTGTCTGTTATCCCACGTTTTGCTTTAGCATGGGTGTCTGGTCAATTTTAATGTTACCAAACCTGAGAATGTCAAAAAAAAAAAAGTTTTAAGTCAACTGAAGTATTTGAAATTAAAAAAAAATAATTATTTAATGTGCTTTAATTAGTGGCACAAAGATAAATACAGGCCCTAGTTTTTTTATTACAGTATCATTAGCAAGATCTTGCTTCTGAATTTATAGACTTTTTTCCTCATTAATGATGTTGTTGTTTTATTATCACAATTGTAATGTTCTGTCATCACCATGCAACACAAAATAAATACATGGCACAAAATAAAGGCATTATACCAATACTTCAGTAATAAAAACTGAAAGGGTTATTAAAATAATAATAAGTATGCAAGTCTACAGCTACAGCTTTCTTTTCTGTCAAAAGATGCTTCCACTTCTGCAGCAGTCAGCACAGAATACAGCTATTCAAAATGGTGCTGAAGACAGCTGAATGCATGGAGTGGTACAATCACGTAACTGCTGCATGTAAAAATAATGGCAAGGGCCTAATGAAACAACACAGAAATCAGGAAATTCAGAGTTAAGGCGAAAATTGTATCCTTAACTCACCTCATTGTGCCTAGGTATCCTAGCTCAAAGGGTAATTCATCCAGAGTTCTGTGGCCCCAAAAAGAGGGCCAAATCAAACCTAGGCATAACAGGGAGGCCAAATTTAAGATGAGTGCGCATAAAAATGACCAATAAAAAAAAGCCTTCAACATGACATGCATGCAGATTTGACAGACTTTAAAATTCAACTCCTCCCCCCTCCCCAGCATACTCATGATTTAACCTTGTTCAAGATCAAATTGCCATTTAAAATTCAGCTACAACATCTTCATGAAAGTGGGTAGAAGCAAAATATGAGCATGCAAAAGCTTCTTATAAAAATCAGGTTTCCTAAGACAGTTTGAAAGCTGTTTTGCTGGACAGGGTATAGGAGTTGTAGCCTTTTATATCTAAAGTTTCTTGCCAAATTAAATAATTTTCAACATATAATATTCAATTAATATTTAACAGAAATGGAGCTACACTATTAATTCTTATCATTTCTTTCCAATACTGAATTGTTGTTGCATAGTAACAACTTAGTCTTGCTCATAGAGGATTCAGAATATCATTTTAGAACTTCTCTGCAGTAAGATGCATTATACCCAATCTCTTCAGATGGTAACATTTAAAAGACGAAAATGTATTGGAATGGCAAAAAAAGGCAACCAACGAACTTAATGAGATTTTCATTGCCCCAGTGTCACATCAGTTTTGAAGAAACGAACAGACTGGTAATCTTAAAAGTCATGCAAATCTTGCTAATCCAAACAAGAAATCTATTTGTCCTGGGCCTACATCCTATAAATGAACATATAGTTATCTTATTGATCACATTTCTTTGAGATGCTAAAAATAATAATAATAAAAAGATTCTTGAAAGACAACACCCCTACCTTCCTCAAAGCCACCATACGATTGGCCTTAGACAAGTAAAGGGAAAATAAACAAAGAAGGGACGTGAACCCTGCTGCATGATGGCTGGGAGAAGTTGCTATCTTACAATAGAAATTTTTAATAGTAATGTTTTGTCTTCCTTTCTGCTCCCGTGTGACTCAGCAAGATTCACAGACTGTGTTGTCAAGAAATACAGTAACATCACCTCTCCCATAAGAGAAGCTCTTGTTCTCACTTACCTTTTATCAGCTTTGGTCTGTACAATCTCTCATTGTGAGACTAAACAAATACATCTCACAATGTGGCAGTAGACTAACCCAGAAAAATAAGCACAGGAAACCTTCAGAAAACTGCTTGCTAACAATCTGCACCGGCTCATGGAAGTTCAATGAGCATCTGAGCCATCACAAGAGAAGAAGAGAACCATGCAGCCAAAAGGAGGCAGGATGGGAGGACCAAGACTTCCTATATTCTAATCAGCAGCAAATATTCAGATCAGCCACTTGCTTGAGAAAACACTATTAATCCTCAAAACACAGCTCATCGAGTTAAAGCTCTCAGCTTGGAGGAAGTCAGCCTTAGTTAAAGCCACCAGAACTAAACAGGTGCTACACATTCCTGCCAAAATACTGACACCAACTTCTTTCACTGATCTCTTGACTTTTAATTTTCATTTCTTTGCAACTACTTCACTAGACATTCAGTCACAATACTTCAATCCCTGCAAAAGTGAACTGACATAAAACATAAGCTACATCTGTAAGGAACGCTGATTTTGCCAAGCCAGAGTACTCAACAAACAGATCAAACTAAAACATTACAAACAGATTATAATTTTAAACTCTTTTAAAGTTACTTTGGAACTATACATTCAATGTCATCCAGCGGAATAACTAGGAACTATTATTTTAAAATAGGAAACACTTCTGGAAACCACTTTCCACGCTTAAATTAATGAGTCAGACCAGCACACCCAGCTTGAAGAACTGCAGGTGAAGGAGGAAGGAAGATTAGAAAGGTCCTTCACCTCCACAGCGAGAAGTTTAACATGTTGGCATTTAATTTTAAAAAGCAAAATATGAACACTTCAATGAATGCTACAAAACAAAGAAAGCTTTTTCACTGTTAGCCTTGATTTTTTTTCGTATTTTTGTTAGCAAATCTATCATTATCTAAGTTTTCTTATGTACATTCTGCAAAGCCAAGTTAAAGTTCAAAGCTCTTCTTAGCCACTTGCTCTTAACCAGTGTCACATTCCAAAAAGGAAAGTGTGTGGGGGGATAGCAGATAAAGTTGAGCAAATAAATGCTTTGAAACTTTTGAGCTGCTACCTACTCATAGGAAATGAGAGATGAAATCTCTTGCATGAGGATAAATTTGTGTTCATCTGAAAAAACAAACAAAAACAAACAAAAACAAACAAACAAAAAAACACCAACCACAACCAACTTTTGCTGCATTCACATCTGACTTACTTCCTCCTGCCAAGTAGCTACCCTTTGACAGGGACTTTCAAGGACTTTCTCTGAGGTTCTTGCAACAAGGCTACCCCATAGCCATAGCCTATTGATTGTTAACCATCGGTTTGATTATGTAGAAAGAATAACCTAAAATGGTGCCTATGATGCCTATCAAGCTGTAAAGACAAAGGTAAACTACTGCTGATCATGATGTATCCAAGAACGATGGACACTGTTTAGCAGGACTCAAGAGCTGCAGCAGGGGAAAAATTAAGAAATAGTATTAAAATAGCCCAAGGAATAAAGTCAGCCACAACAGCATGGAACAGTAAGGTAGAAGGATTATAAGAGAAACTAATTCAAGACTGTTATCTGCATAACAGAAGCACATATACGGAGTAGTCAGGTGAGCTATAAATATACTTTCTGATTCCATTGTTTTCCCCATTTCTGTTTTTAGCTAAGAGTGTATGGACAATTATTTACATCCTGAAATTTACATAGGAAGCACTTCTGCATTTCTGGAAAAAAAACTGAGTGTGTGAGGCTTCTCAGAAAGCTCAGATTTGCCCTTTGATATGCATGCTTTGTGTTTAAAACATATAGCACTATCATTCTTGTTTGAACAGTTTCAATTATGTCTTGAAAAAAGTTTTTAAAAAAATATTAAACACTTCTGCTTTCATTCTGGTTACTTTCTCTCGATTTTTTTGCTTGTAAACAATACATCAATACGCACAGCAGCCTGTCAAAGGTAACACAGAATTTCAGTTCTACACTGTATTTAATAAAATGCAATGGATTACATTGGAAAAAACAATCAACTCAATTTCAACTTTCTGATTTAAATACTTCAAACTTAAAATTTACAGACCAAAATGGTCTGAAAAGTCTTAAAGAAAAGCACTAACCCTGGAAACATATTGACCTAACTGCAGAGTATTTGATAAACACAAGAGACAAGAACTGGAGTGAAATAAACATTTTTTCCTATGATTTGTTGAAAGTGGTTTCAAAAACAACAAACACAAACAAAACAAAAACAACCAACACATCAATAAAAAAAGCTAACTACAAAAGAAGCCTTGCTCCTTCTGTCAAAACCTAAGTAATTCTTTATGGTACAGAAGAGTTGCTTGCTCTTATTTATTTTGTCAGCCCTCTCCTCTTACACTAACTTTATTTTTCTATACCTGATGATGTATTTGTCTGACTTGACAGATCAATCAGATTTGCTTTGCTAATCATCTTATACACTGTTTCTTGTCTCACAGGACTTGTTGAAAGCTATTCCACCTTGCAAAACATTAATTTCTGCGTACACTTTAACAAAATGCCAGTTTACCTTTCAGTATTAAAAGTTCTACTTCATGACACATCTAACAAAAATACTGAACTTGTCGTACCTGTTTAGCAAAAAATATTGTATCCAGTCTGGAATCCTGAACAACAGAACCTGCTGGTTCCTCCCCAGGCTGCCACTTGAATAGGAAAATGAGCCCGTGTACTGGCCTAAAAAATAAAATTGATAGGAATAAAAACAACTGTATTGAGGAAAAGCAAAGCCAGAAACACATACTGTAATTTAACCATATGCTGCTACAGTAATTCTGTTAATTATTTCTTTCTGAACACTAGGAGCTCACACTGGAAATTTTGGATGTGCTCTTTTAATTAGGCAGAACATACTTCAGACTTCTTTCCACATATGCCAACCAATTCCAATCTGAATTGGCATTTAGTAGTTTTCATAAGTCAAGACCAGTTTTTCTGGTCACTATAATAGTTGCACAACGTCCTTTTGAATTTGTTAGTGATTGGGAAATATTTTGATAGCTATTTACCAATCATATGTATGAGCTGGAACTGAAGCTTTGATACTCCTTTTAGGCTTAAATAAAATATTCAAAGAACAGAGCAGCTCTTGAGAAACTTCACGCTTTGACATATCACTCCAAGACTCCTTTTCTCCTCTACTAAAACCGTGTCTTGCTATTCAGACTGCTTGTCTTGCACCGAAAATAACTTTTACTGCATGCAGCACTTTATTCAGTACTCACAGCTCCATTAAAGCAAAAACTTATTTATCATATCAGTTTGAAATTAAGGTTATCTCCACAAAGGTGCCACAAAAGGTTTATTTCCAAAAAGTGAACATGCTACTATGCTGCATAAGAAACTGCTTAACCTCCGACAGCATTAAGAGTAGGTCTGTTGCGGGAATTTGAAAAATGCTACATGTTAATGTATTATTTTTTTAAAACATCTTCAAGTTACAATATTGTATCTGTAGATGGGAAGGAAGGAAGCTGGTGAGGACTCAGACTGCGAAGATATACAACTGACAGAAAAAGCAAGCAAAGCTGTTACTTTATGGACAAAACCAGTAACATTCCAATGGAGCAGCAGATGAAGTACATGGCTCAGGCAGCAAATAAGCCACTTCTGAGGCAACATTTCTGCCGTTCAGGTGCCACTTGCAAAACACCTTCTGTGAGGCAAAAAAAAACTAAAATCGTACCTTCCAGATTGATTGCTACGTCTGGAAAAATTAAATATACAAGTCTAACTTAACTGCACAGCAGCAGAACGTGGCCTAGGCCGGATGATTTTTTCTTTTAAAATCTTGCTTGCAAACATAGCTTAACACTTAGCGCACTGCGGAGAGAATGGCAAGAGAATTACTGCTGTCTGACAAGGACAGAACTATTCTACTTATCAGTTATCGTCAGTTATGACACGACTACCTCCACACATAGTTCTGCAGGAAAGATGGGTTACTCAAGTGCATAACTGCAGTAAATTATTTAAGACAGCAGATAAAATGCCATGTTATGCAGGGAAGAAGGGAGTTAAGTTTTAAAAAAGCGATGACCAAAAGTTAAGCAATTTGTCAAAGGATATAATTCAAGCCAATGACAAAGTCATCAGCAGTTTTTCATGTTCTAGTTGCTATTATCATCTCTTTCCATAAACAGAAAAGCTAACTTACATACCAAGGCATTAATAAAAGGTCATTTAATTACCAAGTACTTGATTAAATTAGGACTAGATGGAAGGGCCAGGCTGAAAATGAGGAGACGTTTCTCCTCAGAAAGAGCAGTCAGGCACTGGGACGGGTTGCCCAGGGAGGTGGTGGAGTCACCGTCCCTGGGGGGTTTTAGGAAAGGTTGGACCTGGTGCTTAGGGACATGGCTTAGTGGGAATATTGACCGCAGGGGGACTGTAGGACCAGATGATCTTGGAGGTCTCTTCCAACATTAAGTGATTCTATAAATCAAGATCCTAATTAACTTGTGGGGAAATTAGAAAGAAAAAAAAGCCACCTTCCTGAGTTTAGTACATTTCTTTTGGAGAGTTCACACGAGTGTAAACTAAAAAAACATGCATGTTAGAAAAGAAAGTTCCTTACTTCAGTTTTTCAAAATTTTCTGGCTCCAAGCTCCATATTTCTTCAACTTGTGCTCCTCTACAACCTGAATAAGGAAAGAGGTTTTCTCAAGTACTGCATTTAAAAGGGTCATAACCAGTAATAATAATAAATTAATCTAGTAGTTAAATAGAAATACAAGAGAAGTGCACCTAGACTTTGTGAGAACGAAAAAGAGACGTGACAGGAATTATACATTAATTGGCAAAATCATTTTGCTTCCACCACCTAAATCCCGCGCAGACTTACCTGCCGATACAACCACACAACCCCTGCGCTGCTACAGCTATTAAACGAGCGTCATATAAAATTTCACCTCCTGGATCGGAGACAGCCCCCCGCAGGCTGCCCACCTCCACCTCCACCCCCTGCCCTCTGCTCCTCCGCCGGGAGGCTCCGAGCGCTGAGCGGCCGGGGCTCGCCTCCCTCAGAGGCCGTCCCGCTGCGCAGCCCCGCGCCCCCTTCCCGCCCGCCGCCGCTCCCTCACCGAAGCCCTTGATGAGCTCGGTGAAGACGCCGGGGTCGCTCTCCATGAGGCACCACTCCCCGGCGCTGCTGCCTCCCGACATGGCGGCGGCTCCGAGCCCTGAGGGGAAGGAGGGAGCGCGCGAGGGCCGCCACCACCGGCACCGGCTCCCCTGCAAGGCCGAGGCGCGGCGCTCCCTTCCCGGCAGCCCCCGCAGCCCATCTCCGGGGCGGGGACGGGCCGGGCCGGGGCCGGCTGCGCTCCCGCCTCCATCCGGGCACTGGGGGCGGCCCCATCCGGGGCCCGGGGATGCTGTCAGGGCGCCGCCGGGCGGAGCTGCTGCAGGCGGCTGCTGGAGACGGGGAGCGTCCGGCGGCCGCTGACGGGAGCTGCTGCCCCGCCTGCCCGAGCCGCCAGCGCTGCCGGGTCCGCCGGGAGCCGGGGCTGCGGCGCTGCTCGGCGTCGGGGGCTGCCCTGCCCTGGGCTGGGCGGGCCCTGCCCTGCGGCCTCGGAGGCGAGTGGGGGGCTGAGGGGCGGGGGGGGGTGCTGTGGGGGGGAGCTGAGGGGGTCGGGGGAGGAGCTGAGGGGGTCTGCGGGAGGGCTGAGGGGGTTACTGGGGGGGATCAGGGGTTTGGGGGGGGCTGTGAGGGGCTGTGTGGGCCGGTTGCCGTTCAGGTGCCTGCTCGGGGCCGGCGGTTGCCCGAAGCGCAGGGCTGGCCTCGTAGGCGCAGCCCTCAGCTCCGAGTCGTTGGTTCGCCATCCTCGGGTTAGGGCTGGTTTCAGCCTAGCGGGAGCAGAGTGGGCGAGCGCGGTTTCTCGCAGGACAAAGCGTATATGGTTTTGAAGAATTTGAGGGCGATCTGTAGTATTGTCTTTAAGCTTCCAGTGCATTTTTTTTTCCCCGCAAACATCCAGCTTAGTGAAAGTCTAACTCCGTGTGCTTTCACTGCAAAGTTTGTTTCATCGCTGCTAACATAGCTGTTTAAATTTAAGAACTGAAAGACCGTGGTTCTGTTAAAGCTTTCTGCTTTATTTTTTTCGTACGTACCTGAAACTTGTGCTGTAAGGCATTTCTTAAGAAAACCAGGAGTGATTTGGAGCAGTCACAGAAAATGCTAGCTTGCAGAGCTCGGTTGGTTATGGTGCAGTAACACATGGATATCGACTTGTCAGTCAAGTCTTAACCCTTGTATAGGCTGTTTCGTGCCAGGCAAACCCATATTTTACTTGCAGATTTATTTATATTGTGTTTGGAGTTTATAAAAACTTCCCTGTGGAGAACAGTATGGTAGTTTACTTGTAATAAAATGCATCTGCATGCAGAAGCTATGCTTAGAAATGTCTAAAAAACAAATATAAAACTGATTAATTAATACTTTACCAAAAAAACCACACATTAATTTAACACAAACATAAAAACACAATAATTTAACTTGAACATTTCAGTTTGATTTGTTGATATCCAGCTATGATCTTTCTCCTGTTGGTGGGAATTGAACATTGTCAAGCTGTACAGGTTCACATCATTATTCTTCCATTAATAATTTAATTTGTTATGAAGTACCTACTCTGCAACTTTTAAGGCTTTTCACGTTGCTGTTTGCATTCAAACAGCTCAGAAGTCAGAGATGGTTATGGAAGCAGAATATCCCTGCTAAATCCTCCATGAGTACTCAAAATTCAAGTTCACTGTTGCAGCTCAGTAGATGAAGAGTAGGGTTTTGGTAGGGCAGACATGCGGTGTGTACTTGCATGTATCCAGCTGTCGGAGTGAAAGTTGTGTGCATTTACAGGTGTTAGAGGAGGAAAATAACCTTGAAGTCTGGGCAGAGGAGAGAGAATAGTTAGCGAGATGGAATAGCTTGGGAACTTGTAAGGCTGAAATATAAAACAGAATCTAGAAGTGGCCAGCATGATTTAAATAGTTCAACACTGAATAAGGGTGTTAAGGAATTATAATTTGTATTAGGACCCAGAACATGCTGTTTATTTGAACCTCTCTCAGTCCATGAGGCAGCAATGAACCATTTGAGAAATGTCTGTTTTGTATCCTAGATACAGGTAATTGGAAGCATGCTAGTTGGAAAGCATTAATAATTTTATTCTTTAGCTGCTATTCATTTAGAAAGTTATAAAAGGTTTCAGAAGACTTGTTGTAAGCGTTATTATTGGGAGAAACATTGCAGGTAATTCATTTCATTGTGAAATACTGTGTGCCATCTAGGAAGACGACTTCAAAGGCTGAATGAAAATGAAGGTGGAAATCATAGGAGTGTAAAACAGTATCTGTTTTATAGCTCTGTGAATATTCCTAAGAAAGCCAGTTAAAGAGCTAAGCATCAGAAAAAACAGAAGTGTGTATTGGTAACTGTCTTTTTAGAATATGGATATTTGTGTCAGAAGCCAATAGGTGCTACAGTCTACCTACCTCTTTTCAGCTCTAGGGTCCATACAAAAGCCTAGTAATTTGAGTGAACATAAAAATTGTCAGTTAATAACATAAATTAATGATATTTGTTATATAATGTAACAGAAGTGTAGCAAGAAAATTTTCTTACCTACTGGTTAGCTCTAAACCTCTTTAGTACAACAAAATTTTAATGTGACATAACATGTTCCCACTTAGTGAAGGAGTAAACCATTTGCCTTTCAGGACGATACCTTTGATGGAAATTCTGATCTTGCATTATAATATTTTATAAATGACAACAACAACAAAAATTAAATCAGACAACTATAAATTGTAATTTTAGAAATGTTAGAATTCTTTCATTTAGGTTTTGTTTCCATTCTCAGGGTGGTGATGATAATGGTAGCTAACGTGTGATGGTGACTAGAAGCCTAATCATGTGAGGATATTTAATTGGGTGTAGTCCAAGTGAGACTTACAGCGAGTGGATGTATAGGATGGAACCCATGCAAATGGAAAAATATAGGAAAAAATACTAAAATATTAAAAGAAGTGCTCTTATTTCTTAATATAATCTGCAAGAACATACATAATAATCAGTGAGATTATAAATGTTTTGATTCACCAAAGGGATGGCCCTTCCAGTTCAGTTTAAGTCTTGGTAATCCATAGGTTGATTGAAAAGAGTTTTCCCATTGGCTTTGTTACAGTGTAGTAATGTTTGTTATGGCACAGATGGGAGAGACACAACAAGCAATTATTCTATGCATTTCAGCATTTCATATATATGGAGATCCAGCTACTCATGCATGATCCTTTCTGCATTCCGTTCTTACTTATACTTCCAGATAATGGTGTTTTTCAGTATATTTTCACACACTCAGTTGGGTTTTTTTTGATTGGTTGTTTTTTTTTCCCTGAAAAATATACTAATGGATTTCTGGATTTTTGTTTGGATTTTGTATGTTTGTTATGAAGCATTACCTATTGCTTAATGAAACCAACTAATTGAAATGTACTGAAAGAAATGTGTTTAAGACATTAAAACAAACTGATATGGTACTCATGCATTGCAAATACCACTCTTGTTATTTTCAGTGTATTTGCATCCTTCAGATGTCAGTGAAAAAGTTGGATGAACTATGATATATTTAAATGGGTTGGGCAGGAAACATCGTTAGAATACTTAAGTAATAAGAAAAACAGCTGAGCTCTGATGCTCTGAATAATAAAGTTAAAGATATTTTTGAGTTAATTTTTAACCGAAACTTGCTTTTTAAAATCTGGTACCAGCATTTGGCTTCTATTTTTTTCATAATTTTAGCAGCATGTAGAATATCATGGGACCACTGATGATTGATCATTTTGTTTGTTTTTATTTATTTTATTTTTAATTCCGGATGCAGACAGCGCATCATTGCAGGTGGGCAAGAATGGAGTAATACATCCGTGTCTTGGATCTCACTTGAAACAGCAGACTGAGCATGTAATAAAGATTTTTTTTTTTCTTGAGCTACTGCCAGTTGCTAAAAAGCTGTTGTGAAAGCCGTACTGAAGCCCACCATATTTAAACTCTCACAAAGTCTTCTGACTACCTAATTTTTCAGTATTTTACTTCATTTTAGCGTCACGTTTCTTCGGTTGGTCAGTATGACCAGTCTTTCTGCAAAATAGAGTGGGACAAGATCTGAGTTTTGACCAAATTCCAGTATATAACCTAAAAACCTACCAAGGAAACTAGTGGCAAAGGGGCATGGTGCAAACCATGTTTTCGGTATGCCACTGATTGGGGTAAAGTAGCTTCTAGCTTGGTTTTAAGGAAATGAATTTATCACCATTCTAACTCAGAGATTCTTTTTTTTTTCATTTTTTTTTTTTCTGTAACTGGTATGTGTTATTGCACACTGAGAGCAGACTCTTAATAAGTTTAGGAAGGAAAAATTACAAATGTACGAATATGATACATACACTTAGATAAGAAGCAATGAAAGGATATAGTCATCAAGTTCTCACAGTACTTTTAAATAAGCTTTTTATTATTCTTTCAACAGACGTTTGGAAGTGTAAACAATGGAGGACGAGGCAAACCAAGTGCAATCCCTGAATGAAAAGCAAGTGCCGAACTCCGAAAGTGGTTATGTGTGGCATGTCACCGATATGAATCGACTGCATCGTTTCTTGTGTTTTGGTTCAGAAGGTGGTCCTTACTGCATCAAGGAGCAGAAGCTGTGCTTTGAAAATGCAGAAGCTTTAACAAGGCTAATTGAAGAGGGTAGAGGTTGTGAAGTTGTTCAAGAGATAAAGACATTCAGTCAAGAAGGCAGAACAGCAAAACAGGAGCCCCTACTTTTTGCTCTTGCGATCTGTTCTCAGTGTTCTGATGCAAAAACAAAACAAGCAGCATTTAAAGCTGTTCCTGAGGTGTGTTGCATACCAACTCATCTCTTTACTTTCATCCAATTTAAAAAAGATCTGAAGGAGGGCATGAAATGTGGCATGTGGGGCCGTGCACTGAGGAAAGCTGTTGCAGATTGGTACAATGGAAAGAATGGCATGGCTGTTGCTTTAGCAGTTACAAAATATAAACAAAGAAGTGGTTGGTCTCATAAAGATCTTCTGAGATTGTCCCACCTAAAACCTGCCAGTGAAGGTAATATGCTTTTTATTTACTTAGAAATACTATGTTTTAGGCCTCTTATATTTATTGTGGAACTATTTTGGAAACACCGGTACCAGTGTGGAATGATGACATATTGGTGATCATATCCTGGAACTGAGTGATAACATCAGAAATATAACTGTTGATCTTCAGAGGTAAACAGGGTTTTTCTTGTTTTTCTCTGCGTATGTCAAGAAAAGGTGAAATAATACAATTCCCTCAATTTGTTGCTATCTAGGTTACAAGTGAAAAAATAACCTTTTTTCATCATTTGGGAAGATCTGTTGGTTTGGAATGAATTAGGCTCCTGGCTTGTGAGGAGACTAAAACAGCTGTTCTAACTTGTATGGGGATGACCTCTTTTAGCTGGTCAGCAGGTCTGGGAAATTCCATTTATGCTGGTGGTTGTTGTTTTTAACAAAAAAATGCGCTAACTTTTTTGCTTGCCAGAACAAAAAATGCCAATATAAAGAAGGTAATCCTGCTTGGAAAATATTTTTCTATAGGAATTGCTATAGTCACTAAATACATTACCAAAGGGTGGAAAGATGTCCAAGAAGCTTATAAAGACAAAGCAGTTTCTGCTGAGACTGAAAAACTTTTAAAGTATCTGGAGGCTGTGGACAGGGTGAAACACACAAAAGATGAATTGGAAGTTACTCATTTAATAGAGGAATATGGTCTGGTTAGAGAACATCTACTGACAAACCATCTGAAATCTAAAGAGGTAGGTAAACTTCAGGAGCTTTGTATTCTCTTTAGAGTTAACACTTCTTAGCGTATTAAGTCTTGATTTCCATTAAAAAAAGCCCTTATGTGTTTTTTTTTCAATTTTATTTACGTAAGTGGGTAATTTAAAAATAATATCTCATACATTTATTTTATAACTTGAACATTTATTTTAAAATACAGTTATTTAATGTGCAGATGTCAGTTTTTGAACGTGGGAATCTCATCTATTTTTCCTTCTGTTTCTTTGATCATAGGTTTGGAAGGCATTGCTGAAGGACATGCCCATTTCTGTATTATTGAGAAATTTAGGAAAGTTGACAGCAAACTCAGTGCTTGAACCACGAGGCCCAGAAGTGGCAATAATATGTGAAAGACTAAGAAATGAGAAATTACTAAAAAAGGTAAGAAATTTTTCTTAATTGTCTATCTGACTTAACCCCTTCTATCCTGTATTTCTTTAGGCAACCTCTTTACAGAGTAAAAGAGAAATTCTTTTTAAGAATTGTGTAGCTTATTCTTAAAAAACACGCAAACAACAACGGAAAACTCACACAACAATAGTGGAATTACCTGCACCTTGATAGTAAACTTTAATAATTTATAATCTGATTTTTTTTTGCCCCTATTTCCAAAACTTCTTTACAAATGAAGTGTATTGACAGCTAGGATCTTTTCTTAAATTAAGGTCAAGGCAAGCTTTGCTTGTTGGGTTCATCCATTGCTCTTGAGTGTTGTAATTTAGAATCAGCAACACAATCCTAAAAAGTGAGTGGAAGCCACTCTTACAGGATCCTAGGAAATGAATGAGGAAACTAGCACAGCAGCTGAGAGAAAAACTGACAGAACAAGGAGACTTTCTCCTTTCAGAGTGCTTTACTTTTTCAGAGGTAATGCAGTAAGAGAGAAAAGAGGGTTCCAATAGAATTCATTGCAAGATTCTGGAAAGGGAATGAGTTTTATTTATTTATTACCTGTAACTGACAACTATCAGTTCATGCTACAGCTTTAAAGAAGACTGCACAAACCCTTTGAACAAATTGAAGTAAACAGATGTTGCAGTAGGATCTTCTTTTTTGTTTGTGTTGCCCCCCTCACCCCCCTTTTTTTTTTGAGTTCAGACTTCTGAAAACATACTGTTGATTTATTTTCTCTGTAGGGTAGAATACATCCATTCCATATATTGGTTGCATTAGAAACCTATAAAGCTGGCCATGGAAGCAGAGGGAAGCTTTGGTGGCGTCCTGATGAAGAGATTTTAGAAGCTTTAGATGCTTCGTTCTACAAAACTTTCAAGGTAATAAAGTTCTTCAATTCACTAAGCTTTTTGAGAAGTTTCTTTTTTTCTGAAAGCTTACAAAATAATATAGAAAAATTTGTTGGGTGGATTATATTTTTAGAACTTCATAATAAAAATCTTAGAAATTGGAATTTTATTAAATAGAGGAGAAAAAAATAACTTTCATATATTCAACTTTTGACAATGTTATTGTCCTAACATTAGAATTAACCCCCCCCGCTACGGTTGAAAGTAGAAGGAAAAGTTAATATATTATGTAGATATTTTCTTACTTTTTTTTTTTCTTCTTTTAGACAATTGAGCCGACAGGGAAACGTTTCTTACTTGCAGTTGATGTCAGTGCATCAATGACACAAAAAGTGTTGGGCAGTGTGCTGAATGCTAGCGCAGTTGCAGCGGTGATGTGCATGGTGAGGCATTAAACTTCTTTTATTTGTAGCTATTTGCAGCTTGAGCTTTCCTTTTGATACAAAGGTACTCTAAAGCTGGTTAGGAACCAGAAGGAATTTATATATTTATATATATATATATATAAAATTTATTATTATTATTATTTTTGTTACAGAACGTGTGGCTTTATGCCTTACTGGTAGACCAGATGCTTAAAGCAGCCAGATTCAGAAAGGTCACTTCAAAGAAGCTGGTTTCTAGTTAGTGGTCGAGGCTGCTTTTTCACTTATTGAAACTGAAAATACATTGAGGAAAAAGAAAACACAGAAGCATTGATAATTTAATAGAGATTGGATTGAGAAATTTTGGGATAATTCTTCTATGCATTTGAGCTATCAACACTGACTTTGTATCACAATTGCTTTCACCTCAATTTGATATTCTAAAGCTTCTTGTGCATTTATATTAGAGTGGAACTTGTTTGCATTGAAAAATATTTAGTGTTTTATGTCAAAGAGTGGAGAGAAGAAATGGGAAAGTATATTTAGTTACAGTAATTAGAACATTTTTTAAGCTCTGATTTTGCACTGTTTATTCACAGTAGTATTACAAAGTATTTAAAGTATAGAGTGAAGCTTTAGTGTATATAATGATCCATGCTGACGTACATACAAAAGGGTATGACGTGTGTTCAGCAGGGAATGCCTTGATTCAGTCAAGAAAAGTTCTAAATAACATTTTTCGTCTTCTTCTTTGTCAGGTTGTAGCCCGTACTGAGAAGGATTCCCATATCGTTGCCTTTTCACATGAAATTGTCCCTTGCCCTGTGACAGCTGATATGACGTTACCTCAAGTTTTAGTGAAAATGTATGAAGTATGTAAAAATAATTGAAAAAAATGCATTGTTTGTTTTTTTTTTTTAGTGGTTAGTCCATATCTGTGTAGTAGAACACTATGTATTATTTTTTTCTCCCTTTTATTTAGGGGAAGTCCAGCAAATGTCATTATTTCAACTGTCTGAATATTAAATAAAGCAATTTAGAATGGCATTGTTAGATCACAATGGCTTAATTTGAAAACAATAACTTCAGTTACGCCATTATTTTATTTATTTAAGTGAAATGAATGAGTGAACTGTTGTTTAACAAAGAATGTGATATATGTATGTGATATACCATGAGGCTTACATAAAAAGTAATTTTTCCATGATTTACCAATTTCTGTAGTAATGTGTTCCATGTATATATAAATTTTTTTCTTTTAAGATTCCAATGGGTACGACTGATTGTTCCCTTCCAATGATATGGGCTCAGAAAACGCAGACAGCTGCTGATGTCTTCATTGTGTTTACTGATAATGAGACATTTGCTGGAAATACTCATCCTGCAACAGCGCTTAGAGAGTACAGGGAGGTAAATATGCTTCTGAGTGCTTGCAATTGATGAATACAGTACGGAATAAATACTAGTTCTCCCCATGTTTTACAGATTTAACAAGTTGTTGCTATCTGCAGTAAATAATCTCTATATTGTTAAAAACATAAATTCTGTGCTTAGACTGAATTAGTGGAAGTAATTGTTCACGTTCAAAACCATTGAATTGCAAAAAGGATTTGTAATTAACCTACTTTGCTAGCTGTACTTGCAATATCAGTGAAAATTTGTTTGGCATTGAGTGAGTGTATGAATTTCTGCATTCTATAATTGATTCTGAATTCTGTAATTGGTTAAATAAATTTTTTACAGGAAGCTCTTAAATAATGGCACTGTGCTCCCAGAATTAAATTAAAATTTGATCTCTGCATTAGATCTCACAAACATTAAACAAAGTAATGAAGAGAAGTCTGTAGGGAAGCCCTCAAGAGGATAAGGTGATGTGAAGAAAGCCCTATATGTTTTAAAGTGGCTGTGTATGTTGTGGAGCTTTGCAATTTTGAAACAGAACTAAGAAAAACATTTCCTACCAGCACGTTGCTATTAAAAATTATTTGAACAGCAAACAATCTTTTAGGCTTAAAGGGAACTATTTCTAAATTAATATATTTTAAAATAAAAGACAAGTATGTATGGACATTGATCTTCATACCATGTCCACCCGTTTGAAATTAATACCAGAATCTTTAACTTGCCCAGTGAAACCTTGCCACAGAGTTACTTAGTTGAGATTAGCTCCCACTCCTAAATTTTTGCTTTTAACAAAGAATTCCCATACTCTGGCCTTAGTATCACTTGCTTTGTTTTAACTTACACATTACTGACGAGTAAATCAGATCATTTAGCTGAGTTGTCCAGATCACAGCTGATTTATTTATTCAACCAACACTTGGACTCCTTGTCTTAGACAAAAACACTCTCCTTGATTCATATTAGATGATTTGATTATTATTGAAAGTTTCCTCTCTGAATGATCTTCAGAATAGCAAATGCAGTGTTTACATTTGAAATCTATAAATCTTAATATTGCAGGGAAGTTTTGCCAATAGCATTAGTTGTAGTTTATTTGTATTTGTTTGCATACAACTGTTGTTTTTACTGCAACTTAAGTACGGTGTTAACAGGCGGTCTGCAATTCTTGTTACGGCATACCTAGGTTCTATCAGTCTGCCTTTTCAGACAGTGGTTTATGTATGCCAGATAGCAAGATTTGGTCTCTGTCTGTCATGTTTCATTTACTGTATATGTGTGTATTCCTGAAAATATTTTTTGTTCTTCCTCTAGAAAATGGGTATTCCTGCTAAATTGATCGTATGTGGAATGACGTCAAATGGCTTTATGATTGCCGATCCAGATGACAGAGGCATGTTGGATATATGTGGCTTTGATACAGGAGCTTTGGATGTTATTCAGAACTTCATTTTGGATTTGATTTAGCGTTCTAGGCATCTGCTCTTCCCAATGGGTCCATTGCTGGCAACAGACTTTTCACCTTGGGAACCCCCAGCCAAATATACTTTATTACAGTATGGCACATTATATACATATCAGAGCGTTACCGTTTTGTGAAGGGAAAACAAGAAAAGCAGATGAGATACCGCTTTTCTCTTTTCTCTTATTGCACACAATTTGAAATAACAATGGGAAGTTTGCTGAACGTAGCTACAGGGTTACACAACATGTAATTTAATTTCATTTATAATAGATTATAAATACTGAGATTCCTTTTTCCCCTGTTGCTGTGGAATGCTTGTTTGCAAGAGTGAATTGATGAATTATTCCTAGGATGGACAGGACAGAAAAGTGGTTTTAGCTTTTTAATAATGTTAGTTTAACAACTAACACTAGTTTAGAGGGATCTTTCTTTAGGCTTTTTTTTAAACAAATAACTATGGTTCAACAGTTTCCATAATTACACTTTAGATCTACAAAATAAGCATTTTCTGGCACATGTGAGACCATGTAACTGTGATGCGGTATAAAAGTCACACAGTGAGGTTTTATACTGACAAAACTGAAAGTGGAAGAGCTCATGCTTCTATTTAGATTATCTGGATTTTCAAGAATAAAGTAATTCTTTCTAGAGAAAGGGGTAGTTCCTGTACAGTGCAGTTTCAAAAGCACTATCTTAGATTTCATATGCCTTGAATGTTCAAAAAACTTCTTAGTAGCGAAAGGTCTTGGAAATGACTAGGAAGCCACATTCAGTACATGTTATAACTTCAGGTAGCATCAGCCCACTTTCAGTGAGGAAGATCAGAAAGTGCATGTGTCTTAGCCTACTCTTGAAAGCTGAGTAGCAACAACCAGAAGCAAATAGCTATGTTTTCTTCAAAGGAATGTATTTGATGATACAAAAATCTTCCTAAGGGGAATACTTCATTTAAAAAAAAAAATTGTAAATTAACGCTATGTCTGATTTCTTAAATTAATTCAATCTAACATTTTTCCAAACTACCTCCAGTTTATAGTGACCAATTCTTAAAAACTTTTATGAAGTGTACAGTTGCCTCGTTCTCAAAATCTTGTTTAGGACGTGATTGAAACTGGATTTTTATTTTTATTTCTTTTTTAGTCTGATAGTGTGAGTAAATATGGAGAAAGCTGGTGAATATCTTACCACTTTGGAACAGGAACCAATAGCAATTCGTGTGTATATGTATTTAAATCTGTGTGTGTGTGTGTATTTAGGTATGTGTGTATAGGGGGGAAGTTAAAAGATCTCTTTCGCAGATCAGTCTTTTAAAAGATGAGAGCTTTTTTCAGTGATGCTTTTATAACTTCCCACAGATGTGTATGTCAGCCTTCTTTATGCTAATTCTGGCTGTTTTAAACAGTGAATTTGGTGTTAATTTGAAAATAATTATGGTTTATAAAGATTACCCGATTGTGGTAAATGACATGTAAGACCATATTTTTCTGCCTAAAGGAGAAGCTTTTAAATGTAAAATTCGAGTTCATATTATACTTTTGATACTTGTAACACTTTTCATTATGCCTCCTACATATTGACTCTAAGTTCAAAGCTTGCATTCTGTAGGATGGTTATCTATTTTGGTGCTATCTAAAATGTGAGATTACATGTTACTGAAGGTATTCTGCTACACACTCATACGCTACCTTAATGAATAAATCAGAACGGTGAAGGAAGCCTTTTCTGACGTTGATGCACAGAAGCAACTCTACAGTTGTTTTAAATCTGTGGCTTAAAGAACTGGTGGTAAGAATGTTAGTTTTCAGTGGATATGAATGTAGTTACTTCTGAATTGTCCCTACAATTACAATACAGCTCTGATAGAATGCTTGAACGCAGGACTATCACCGGCTTGTCAGGTGACATCCAGAAAAAAACAAGCATTCCTGCAAAAACTGATAAATTAGCACTTTGAGTTTGAATATTAGCCATTTCCTTTGAAAAACTTCTTACCAAGCGTAGTCTCCTTGCAAAATGAACAGAATGAATATGGGGCGTAAATGCACTTGCTCACTACATGTAAATTATTTAAAGTAAATGCACTGATGTTTTGGAGTTGTTTTTGGTAGTAATGTGTTTTAAATGAGGCAATAGTTAAACACCTGATTAGATGTTTCCTTATAAGCTAGCGATGTTGAAAATAACTGACAGATAAGTATCTTTTGCAGGTACTTTTTCTTTTTTTGAGGTAGTATTTGTGAAGTAATAGGAAATATTTTGGACTAGATACGAAATGAGAAACTTAAACTGGTATTTCAAGTAACTTTTTGCAGTTAATTGCATAAATTTACTGCAAGTAAAATATTAGACTAGTTATTAACAGATTGATTGAACAGTTATTGTAGCGTTGCATCTTTGAAAGCAGTCAGTTTAAAATACAATTCCTTGAACTACAGTAAAAGTGAAGGTGAATTTTTCAGTAGAACTTAGAGAAAATGTTGACACTAGATAGCTGTGTGCTATGTTAAAGATAGTCATCCATGCTGGAGTACATAATTTGCCCCTAAATATTTACCATCTCTCTGTACCAAAAAAATCTTGCTAGGTTATTGTAGATGGTTGGTTATCCAGTGTAAAGCTAGCACTGTTGAGATTATGTTGACATCTGCTCCTCCTTTAAAGTTTCCACAGAGAAGGGAAACTGGAGTAAATGCTGACAGATGAAACTTGGCAGTATGTTGGCCCTTGATCCTCCTATTTTCTGTCTGGGGTTGGTTATTATCATACAGTGAGGGGCATAGAAGACTGATGCTGTGTTTTGCTTTTCCATAGACTGCTCTTTATTATCTGTCCACATGCTGAATTTTAGGGGAACTGTCTGACTAGTTTGCCGTAACAAATTTCTCCTGATTTTAGTCTTTAGTTATTAAACAAATAATTTCCAAAACAATACCTGGACATGTGAAGAGGCAACAATTACTGTAATTTATTTTAAAGGAAAAAAAAAAAAGATAAGAGTTGCTTAGCTTAAGTGTTAGTTCTGTATACAATAAATAAATCCTTTCACTAAAGAGTGGACATGACTCTTTCAAGTGAAGTGTTGTTTGCATTGGAGGAACACTGACTAACAAAACAAAAATGGGGCTATAATTGTGCACTACAGTTTACCAGTAAAAATAGAACAGGAAAGATTTTAAAGATAGTGAAATTTATTCAAAATGTTAAAACAAAAAACAATAAAAACCTAAATGCAGAGTGCAGGTGTAGACTAGGTGAATGCAGGTTTCTCGTTATTTGTCACAATTAACTGGCTTTCAGTTTGACTGTCAGTTTCACTGACTTCAGTTTCACTGTGACCCCCTAATAATTCTTAATTGTTGGATTATTGTCTAAGATTGTAATGTTCAGGCACTTTAGCATAAAGAAAGAAGAAAAGGCTGTAATGGCTGGAAGCACAGCAGAGGTAAAATGTTCTTCTGTAATGAAAGGCTGTAACCAGTGGACATCAGAGGTCATGTTTCCTTATAACAGTGATACAGACAAGGATGTGGGCATGTGATGCTCAAGACTTTTTTTTAAATTATGCACCGGTATTGTGTGATGAATAAAGACAGTAATAATTTTGCCAAGAATTAGACTTCTGTGCCAGGATTTTTAGACCTATAGCAAGGAAAGTGAGAGTTTGGGATGCTTGTAGAACTTGATTACTGCTAGAACTGGGAGCTTAATCCACAGTTGCGTGTTTAATAAAGAGAAGTCTAAAAGTAGGTTTACGTCTGAAGTTAGCAGTGCCAGTCTAACTGCCCAGTACATAACGGCCACTAATAACTTGCTGCTTTAAAACACTGTTAAACCCATTTGTTAAACATAAATCATTGTGGGGACAGGACATATGTTCTTTTTTGTTGTTGTTGCTTTTTAATTAGGGCCCATTAATACCTGTTTATGGGTATGGCTTTCAAAGGCTATTCAACGAAGTGTATGTTCTTGGCTTAAAAAGTACACCAGCAGTTTTGGAAATGCATTTTAATAATGACTCTGTCTGTAAAAACACTAGGAAAATATTTTTCTCCATTGCAAAATGCTGTGCTGCTTAGTCCTGTAGCCGTACCAAAAGCATTAGTATTGGTTCCATTTATGTTGATTCTTCTATTACCCATTTTTTCTGTGCTCTTCCTTTTCTCTGTTAACGTTGGATTTTTTTCTCCTTTTCCATCACCTCGTGAACCCAGACCTATACTTGAATCTCTTCTCACAAACTCTTGTCCTTTCCTTTTTTGCCACTGTTCTAATTCTGCCTTTTTACTGTCATCAAGCATGTTAGCTTAGCTAAGCAACTTAGGCCAGACTGATGTCATAGTATTTATCTTAGCTTAAAAAAGGACTTTTTCATGTTCTTTGATTATATAAATCTCTAATAAGATATTTAATTTGCTGTATCTATCAGATTTTGGTTAAAAGTTGCATAAATTACAAAAGTGTATCTTTGTTTATTTAAAAAATCCAACATCTGCCTGTGAAACTAAATGGCTTACTTTTATAAAACAACCATTTAAAATTAGCCTTTCAAATGTAAAGCTTCTTTCTTGAGTTTGTTGGGTGGGTCAGAGCTTTTCATTCTGTCATGTTATCAACTTGTTATAAGCAGAATTAAGGAAACATTTAAAAACATCTTCTGGATGAGTGGGCAGCTTCTTAGCAATATTGAAAATATTTGAAGAATAGAATGTAGAAGTAAACCTCAGCAAAAAATCACTTGTCTTGCTTGTGCTTTTAATCTTGTTTTTTAAGCATTTCATCACTTTATTGGGTTTATTTAGCTATTTGCAGTGGCTCACAGTGGACAAATACGCTGTAAGTAAATTGTTCTACTGTCATTATTGCTGAAATAGTAGAGATTTCATCATACCCTGACAGTACAGCGTACAACGTTGCTGTTAAGACTTAAGGGGGGAAAAGATAAAACAGTAAGACTGTATTTTGTATGTCCTGCTCTGAGAGCTAGGACTTACAATTAGCTAATTGCAGCATAAGGTATGGTGTCTTTAAGTATGTATGCTTACATTTGGATTTATGATTTTGATACTGTAACATGTGGTTTATTTAGGGATTTCTGCATTCTGAATTTAAGTTTAAATAAATATATTTGCATATATATGTGGTACAGTCAGTACGTTCACAAATACTTCAGTAACAAATAATGAATGGAAATAGCTGTTTTCCTAATGTTACCAGCTTTTTAGTTAAGCACAACTATTTACAATAAAATGTCTATTCTGTTACACTCTCATATAAAAGCGCAGTTCTACTCTTTCAAAATAATTCCATACAAGGAAAGAACAGATGAATGCATTCACAGCTCTGTCTGCTTAGTTAAATAACTTCTTGTTTGTTTTTAGCTACTCATGCTTCTTAGGAACATATTATTTGAGCTGGATGAGTGCTTAAGTATAATTCCTATTACAGAATATTTTAAAGGACAATTTTTAACGTTCACATCCCCAGACAACCATTATTTTAAAATAAAGAGCTTTTGTTCTGGAGACAATACTAAGCAAAAAAAATGGAACTTTTTTTAAATTTTGAATGCCTCTCCCTGCCCTTTTTTCAACTGCCGTATCATGTTAAAATAACTTAAACATAACGTGGCTTTGTGCCATCCAGTAATGAAGGCACTGTCTTGCTGCTACTTTCTATGAAACGATACAAAATGAATGAGAAAACATTTGGATGGGAAGACTTAATATAGTTGAAAATAAATAATAAACTGGCACTCACGAGGCTCTGCAGGCATCCAGTAGGCTTTCTCAACTGTTGGAATGGAATATTGGCTTAAGTGACATCGCCCTGGGATTTCTGAAATGTAGAACTCAAAGGGATATTTTAAACTACTGTTTTGGGACTTTTTCTATCAGGGAACAAAATGAAAAGTAAGGTCTTTGAAAAATTCCTTTGCATACTGTTATTTTTACATGATGGATTTACAAGCTTTCAGATGCAAAGCTGTTAATCCTCAAAGACAACAAAACTGGCCTAAGAATTATACACAGGGAAAAAGAGTACTTGGATACCAGCACATGTGCAAACTAAATTGCTTTATTCAGTATAAATTTAGGGAGAGATGCACATTTGAGGGTGTTTTAACTTAATGAGGGTGTCCTTGTAAATCAAGACTTAAGGCAATGATGAAACTAGCAAAAGGTAGTAGTGAATTGCAATAATAATATAACAAGATCTGTGTGTAGTTAGCTAATTACATGTTAAAGACGCACAGTGCAGATGACTATACTGAACTCTTTCTACAAATTGTTACTTAAATTCATTTCAAAAGTGCACTGCAACAAGGAAGTTGTCAAATTCAGATGACAGCTTTACAATCACAATTATTCAAGCAGAAGCTGGATGTGGTGCTTCGTTTCCTTGTGGAAAGGAAGTTCCTTATGCGCACGCAGTGCCCACAATGGAAATAACAGATGTCTTATTCACAAGGAGAGAATAAAAATGGACTAATGTTTTTATTCTAAACTGTGCATTTTTAATAGTGTAATAATCCCTTTTATTGAGGAAGGGGATATAATTTTCCACTCACCTATGATGAACTTTCCTGAAATAACCAAGTCTTGGCAGTGGCTGCTCTGGCTTTGGATGTACATTGTACTGGAACTATTGAATTTGTTTTTTTTAGACATTTAACTGCAAGTTAATATTGCTAGTAAACTGCATTCTGACTGTAGAACGTAAGTACTAAATAAACTCTATGCATATTAGACCCTTTTTACTTGGTCTTAAGTTTCATAATAGCACTGGATTGATGATGATGTAGTTTGGAGCTGCAGTTTGGTGTCAGTGAGCTGCCTGGCTACAGCAGGATATTCCAGAATGGCAGCGTCTAGAGTGATGTAGTGCAGAGTAAAGATGAAAGCAATTACCTACCCTTCTAAAACTGCAAGAATCTCTATTCCCTTTTTCCATAGCACTTGAACTTATAATTAAGTACTTACATGATCAGATGATGAAATACAAGGGAGGTAAACAAAGGTGGATATCCCCTACCATTCATCTCCTGAACTGTCAAGGGAGAACCTCCTACTACCTTAATCTTCCCCAGACATAGATGACAAAAGAATTTAATGAAAGGACGTGGGCTAGGTTTGGAACACTGTTGTAGTTCAAGCCTCTTCAGAAGATCCTAAGATACTCTGATACAATGAAAACCCAGTCAGTTTTAAACCAGTGAATGACCCTTTGCAAGACCGCAAAGTTGATCCCCTGCTCAAAGTGAGAGCTACCGTAGGAGAGAATAGCGAAGCTGACCTGCTTCCCCTACTGCCAGCCTCCTCTCTTAAAAGGAACAACTTATCACAAAGGGCGCTCACTGACTGATCCCATACTTGCATAACACGTTCCTGTAATTGACATCTAAATTCTCTCGTAAATAAAATTACAATTGAAGTTGCACAAGAAGAGTTGGTTTCAATACTATTTAGAAATACACAAAAGCAGAGCCATTTAGGTACTACTTTTAATAACAGGCAAAAAATTTCAAACTAGTACAAGTAGTGTAGAAGTAACAAATGAACAACAGTAAGACACTTGACATGCAGCAACATCACTACAAACGTGATGCTTTGTACTTTCTTTGATTGCAATTTGACATTTAAAATTTAACAAAGCCATTAAATTGGCCGTGTATTGTAACTGTGGTAGAATGAGACTAGAAAGCAATCTTATTTGCAGGAAAAAAACAACAGGATTCTTCAAAAACCTTAACTCTACCACCAATGCAACACCAATAAAATGACATCATTAGAATACAGTTGGAGTTCCAAGAGGTACATAATGATTGTGGAAAAGCCGAGGCAAGGTAACCAAGTAATTTGTCAGCTCCATAAAGCCTGTGTCAGAGAACTATCTGAGATTCAGAAATTCTTGGCTTGAAGCGGTTAACCCCAAGCTGATGCAGTGTGTCTTTGCAATCTTTTAAACTTGTCTGAATTTTTACCTGTTTTCTATAAAGGACGAGCTAAGCTAGGCTAGATGCTGGTTCAGGATTTTCCTTTCAGTTGACATTGATGAATCAACGGAAGTAGCTTGCCTTCTTCGTGAAGTCTTTGAGTATCTGTAGCACCTCCAACAAAAGTCCCATTAACAAACACTCTTGGGACCTATCAAGAACAAGAAAATAGCATCAGTCACTTCAAAAAAAGATAACCTAAGCAAACGCACATGGACTCAAGCACTGTTATGTATGCTTACACATTCCACTCTTAACATAGGTGTGGGTGTGTATATATATAGCGTATGCACACACAATATTTACTCTCTTAATATGCATATTGATGTTTCAGTATTACTGTACAACTCCTGTTTCCAAAATATTTACAGAAATTGAAAACTTTGTTCACTTGTTACTCAAAAGTGGGTTTGTAGTCACTACAGGGGGGATTCATAAATTCAAACAATGGAGTAAGTGAGGCTGTATAAAATTAAGGAATGGCAAACATGGTAAGTGTTAAACACGATGCAATAAATACACTGATACAAATGAAAACTGACTTTGATACTTCAATCACCTTAGTGGCAGTACAGAAGAAGATCACCTCTGAGGAACAGCCAGAAAGTCTCAAGGAAAAGCACAGAACCCTTCAGCAGGACCTTGTTTTACATTTAGGAACTTTTATCCCAAATTTACTCAGCCCAGAAGATTGACGACCTTGATATATCCATAACCCATGGAAAACACGTAGTTTAAGTTCTTAGTTTTCTTATTACATGCAAGAAGGTATACTCACTGTTCTGCCACCAGTCATCTGTTCAAGAACATCTTGTATCTGGCTTCCATTTTCATTCAAGTCCAGTTCTACAGCTGTGTAATTTACATTCATGTGCTCAAAAAGCTTTTTTGCCTTATTGCAGTAGAAGCACGTTGTTTTAGAGAAAATCACCACACAGTTCTCTGAAATAATCTCCTGTATATTTACAAGAATGTTCAAGTAAGTGAGCCTTGTTTTTAAGTCAGTGTATTTTAACAGTATCCAACAGCCATGAAAACAAACAGGGAAGTTATAAATCTGCTATAATTGTAACAAATGTTTTGCAGCAGTAGTTTGACTAACTTTAATCCCCAATACTGTTAACAGTACTGGATTAGACTACAAGTCTGAAGAAAAACATACAAAGGATACAGCCGAGAAAGACGAGGTACCAGCACTGGGGATGAACAATGCTACCCACATTACCTAATATTAACATTAATTACAATTAATTGTTAAAAAATGGGTTGGATAGGCAGAACTTCTCAAATAATTTTTTTTGTGTAATTCGCACAAGCTTTGAAGCAGCCACAGTTTTTAGAAAAATTGAAGACGCAAACAGCTGAAGACACAAACAGTGCTGTAAGACACAAATAACGCTGTAAGACCCAAGCAACTTGTTACCTGGATTTGGTTTGCAGCGTCGTTGCTAGACAGTGCAACAGAGACAGGCTGGCTGTTCCCCATCCTAAAACTAAAGAGAAACACAAGTCAGATACGCAAGCTTACAACGAAATAGCACATTTTGCAGCTCAAATTAAAGCTGTTGTTTTTAAAGCATCGCAGTGCTGTAAATGTTTCATGTGATTTCCCCGTCACGCCTGGGTGCACATCAGCTCCAACGCCGGGGGCTGTATTAGTTCCCACAGCGTGCAGGACGATCAGAATAAAGCCTGACTCTACGAACTGCACAGAAAGCGGTTGCTTTCTCCAGACAAACACTTTATTTTCCTTTCGATCCCCCTCCCCCTACCCCCCATGCCCCCCTTGTCCCCGTTCCGTCCCCACCCACCCCCGGCGCAGCCCGGCCGCCCCCCGTAGCAACATGGCGGCCGGTCGGAAGGGGCGGGGCCCCGCAGTCCTCGCGGCGGTCCGACACCGCTCGAGGCCCCCCTCCACCCCTCTCCGCCTCCCGGCCGAGCGCGGGGCTGCCCGCGGCGCTGCCTGCTCCGGGGGTGGCGCGACGTGGGACGCCCTTGAGCGCCTGGGGAATTGCCAGATGGGGCTGGGGGGGGGGGGGGGTCTCCTGTGCGCCCCCTGCCCGCCTGCTGCGGAGGAAAGGTCTCAAAGTTGTGGCCTCGGTCACTGCGCAGCCGTCAGTCCTGTGATAAACAGCCCGAGGAAATCAGCTGATGTGTGAAACCGACCCGTGTACGCTGGCGGTGCCCACTTAGGGGCAACAGGTTGATGTGGGTTCAGACACGGTGTGTTTATTTTGCTCCTGTGCTACAAGACTCGAGCAATCCTTCTTGATGTGCATAATCTTGGTGAACTTACCCGTGGCTTCAAGTTGTCAAACCTTCTGATTGTACAGAAAAGGTGGATGTAGCCTGCCGCACCACGGCTGTGTTAAAGCAGTCTACAGATGCAGTTGGAACCTGTACCCATGCAGCGTGCTTTCACTGTGCTAAGCTGTAGCATGTTTCCCCATTTCAGATACAGGTTTTCTAGCTTCATCGCCTGGGCTCAAGCTGATAAGTGCTCAGGTATCAAATACCATGTGGTAAAAATAATGATTGATCTTCTTTCTATGTTCCCCAAAGCGAAGTGTGCGAACTGTTCTGTATACTTCCGTCTAAAACTTTTAACAAAGGCATACTGAAGCAAAAAGTTAAAACAATCACAGCTTCATGAAACATGATGACTTTGTATGTTGCTAAAGAAAGTATTTGTAGTCGAGTTAAAAGCTGCTGAGGTGATGCCAAGTAGTTTTTGGATGAGAAGCAGAAACAGGACTTGAAACACTGGAAGAATTTCAAGTTCCATTTCAATTTTTCACGGGTTGCAGCTGCAGTAAATCTAATCAGAGAAATTCCATTCTGTTTATTCAGAATATAATTCTGTTTATTCATGATGGTTTTGCTTCCTCAGTACATGAATGCTATTCCTAAGTACATAAATAATTCCCCATACCGGTTGAAAAATAAATATTGGAGGTGATTGGTGTAATTAGTGATGTCACTAGGTCCAGCATATTTGTGTATTAAACTCTTTTGACACCAACTGTGAAATATTAGAAGCAGATTTGTGATACCACTAACATCTCAGTCCAGGAAATTATATAAACTGCTGTTTGGCCAGTCTTGGTGTGTGCTACTCATAGGAAGAAAAACAATGCAATTATGCTCTTTGCAGTCATGAAATGGGTTAAAATCTTTCTGCTAATATTGAAAAATGCTAAGAAAATTCCGAGCATGAAAACATGACAGGAAAGCACGACAAGGCATGCTCGCAGGGGAGGCTTCGCGCGGCTGCTGGGCCGAGCGGTGCCGCAGGAGCCCCACGAAGCCCTGTCCTCTGCTCTGTGTGGACCAGGTCATGCAGGTGGTGAGGAAATGGTCGGTGTGTGAGGCCTTGTCAGTGGTTTTTGCAGAGACAATGAGTATTTCCCGATCGCTTTATTTTACTGGGGTGTCAACCGCCTGCTCGTCAGAACCGAAACGTGACTTCGAATTAAACGTCAGAATTTGATCCTGACAGGAATTCAACGTCAGCATAGAATTCTGACAGGAGTTTAAGTCTGACCAGTGGCTGCTGCGGTGACTGCTACCACATGGATAACGCAGACAACACGGGCCTTTCCTACTGCCCTTTTCCCACCCACCCCGCTCCGACTGCCTCGCGGGAGGCCCCAAGCGACGCCCCCTCAGCCCGCTGCGGCCGCCCAGGGGCGGGACGGGGCGGCGCGGGGCGGGGCGGCGGCGCTCAGGCGTTTGCCGCGGGCAGCCCGGGGCCTAGCGGTTGGCGGCGGGGTCCTCTCGCGGCTGGCGGCGGCGGCGGCGGGGCTGGCGGCGGCGGGCAGAAGATGGCGGACGTGCTGAGCGTGCTGCGGCAGTACAACACGCAGAAGAAGGAGATCGTGGTGAAGGGCGACGAGGTGATCTTCGGCGAGTTCTCCTGGCCCAAGAATGTCAAGACCAACTATGTCATCTGGGGGTGAGCCTCCGGGGCCGCGGGGGGCTGGGGTTGCCGCGGAGTTTCGGGGGGTGGAGGCCGGGCTGAGCCCCGCCGAGCCCCGCCTGCCCCTTGGGGAGGCTCCCCGGGGCCACACGGCTCGCTGCGGGCCGTCCCCGGGCTGTGCGGCCCCCTCCTGGTGGCTGCAGGCGGCCGGGGGGGTGAGGCATCCCCGCGGAGCCTGTCCCGGTTTTTGGGGAGAAATCCCCCGAAATCGGTGCGTGCCGGGGCTCTGAGCGGCTCGGCACCCCCCGGCGGTTGGACATCGGGTGGGGAGGCGGCAGTGAGCCCCGGGGAACAGTGGGTTTCCTCGGCCCTGCCGTAACAGGCAGGTAGAAATCGCCTTTCTCTTCCTAAAGTGGCCGTGGTAGGTAACGTACTTCGTTATATTTTAAAAAAGTTATAGAACGTCGGTTTCTGCACCTGTTGAACTTGATGGCTTGCCGTTCGTTGTTGGCAGTGCGAGGGGCTGCTCTGCTCACCTTTCTCCGGAAAGTGTCAGCTGCAGGCTTGTGATGTCCACGCTGGAAGGGCTTCAGTGAATCCTTTCAACCCAAGGGAAACTGTGCTGTTTGTTAAACGCCAGGCAGTGAGCGCTGCAGGTAGTGGTCAAAGAGTGTCATGTGCTGGGGAGCTTGTGAGAAGACCAGGAGAGCCCACAGATTTCTCCAACAAAACCCTCGTAGCTTACACTACCCAGGGATTGGTTTTTGATTTTTCATAATTATGATAAGGGTATTGGCATTGATGTAATGTGCTCTAGTTTGAGGAAGAAAGGAAAGAAATTTGTTTATGCTAATACGTAGACAGATTTTTTAAAAGTGCTGTAACTTTACCTTCAGTTTAATGCTAGAAATGTGGTATTTCATTGTCTGTTTCAAGCTTTCAGAAACTTGCTTGGGATTTAGTTGCACTTCCTGGCTGAGAGGGGGATACTGGTAGGTAGACCAGAGAGGAAGAAAATATTTGCATAAGGAGATAAGTTTTAAAGCTCTTGATAAGTCTTGGTTCTGTTTTGCTGAGTAGTACATGGACAGTTACGGTGTTTTCATTGCTACAAGTTGGTTTTCCCAGGCGATGATAAGTAATGGTTAACTGGACAGACATGTTTCACCCCCATTTTGTAGGGAACAGAGAAACTGATATGCTAGCCTGACTCTTCTACTGCTTAGGAGAACTTGATTTAGGTGTGGAAATTATTAACAAAAGACAAGAAAGTGGCAGCTGGAGAGAGAAACTTTATTGCGTACATTAACACAGCTTTATATTTATGGTCAGAGAGGCATCGTGAGGGAGCAGAGGATGTGCCGAGCAGAAGCAGTAACCACATAATAGCTGTGCAGTTCCTCATCTCCCATGATAATGTTACAGATTTTTTATTTTTCAGTAAACTAGGAAGTCTTTGTTCAGACCCAAAAAAAGTGGCTTCTGAACTTTTGGTAGAATGAGGCTGCTGTTGATTCACAGCATCTCTTGTGAACCACCGTGGAACATTTTATCTTAAATCCTTCAACTGAAGAACCAGTTCCGCAAGCCATGCTCAATACCTTTGAGATCACAGTTTGGGAGCTGCTAATTTTTGTAATTGCCGGGACATACGAGGAACATCTTCAACAACTTGTGAGTTTCAAAATCTCTTACTTGGGGCACTCGAGGGGGTCCAAACTATGCATGCAGTGAGCTGTCGTTAATAGCTTAATCTTTCACGAAGCCAATATGATTTCTGTCTTAGGTGTTCACAGCCTCGTTGCTGTAATTGCATCTCTGTCCGCTGCCGGTCTGGAGAGAGTAATCCAAGTCGGAATAGCAGCGGTGGCATTCTGTCCCTTCTAGAATTAGTCCCAGTAGACATTTAACACTGGCTCCTTGAGCAGCAAAGCTGGCAGAAGTCAGCAGCGCTGCCTTCTTGCCATGCTGGCACAAGTGGCTGCCAAACAGTGAATTGGCCTGAGGAAAGGAGCCAGGGTAAGGGTAACCTGGAAACAAAACACAGAAAGTCGTTCTGATGCAGGTTGATTCCCAGATACAGTCCACGGAGTACAACCCCACGGAGTACAATCCCTTCTGAAGGCAGGATGGACTCAGATAAGGTGTCTTGTTTGTTTTGATGTAATGGTTGGTCCGCAGCCCCAGAAGAGTGATTATAGAATCAGTTTCAAAACCCAGGGAAGGAATCAATCTACCAGCACCTCATTCGCCTTGTTTACCCATCAGAGGGACTTGTTTGGACAGTTGAGAAGTTTTTAAACAGAGAGCAGCTGGTCGTGGGGATTGTGCTTTGTGTGCTACTCCGCGTGTCCAGTCTTGTATTTTTGAGGAGTAGTGCTTGCTTCTGTGAATGAGACCCAGGCACTTAGAACCTCTATAAAAATCCATGCTTTCAAACACAAAAACGGAAGTGGAGCAGTTAGAACATGAATAAACTCGTGGTGCCCTTGGAGTGTGAATGGATGAACTGGAAATAAATTTCTGGTGCTAAAACCAACCAGGTGAAGCTTTCTCTTTTGCATTATGTAAACATTTTTTTCAGTTTTGAAGCTGGAGTTTAACAAGTATTAAAAGTTGCATCATATTTTTGAAGTGCTGGACTCAAGGCCTGGATCATAAGATTGTTTTTCTGAAATAGCTGATTTAATTAGTAATACGGGAAAAGAAGATTAATTTCTTTTGCTACTTACATTGTTTGTTAATTGTGTGAAGTAAGCTGCATTCAGATTAGCTTGCTTTTACATCTTTATTTGGAGCAGCTCCTTTGGCAAATCTGAAGGGATCACAAACTGATGTTGAAATGCCAGTTTAGGCTTAGATTTTCTCCTTGCTGTACAATTGCTCTCCCATCGGACACTCTCCCTTTAACATGCAGTATCTTGTATTGTCCTTGGAATAAAACAACCTCTTGCAATGATAATGAGCATGGGGATTTCTTGCATGTGTGGCTTAGGTGAAGTACCAGCTGTGCACTGCTGAGCTTTGTCAGTGCCTGGGGCTTTGTAATACTGTATTTCCAAATTAATAGATAACCGTTCAGTGTTTGTTTTCTAAATTACACCATTCATTGCTAAATAGTGTAAAGAAACTTGAGTAGATGAGCAGCTGGACTTTTTAATGTAATCATTGGATGTGACGCACTTCAAAGATATAATGACTTTCTCTGAAAAGAGAGAATTTACAGTGTTGATTGTAAAATGAAGTAACAACTGCAGCACGTGACACAGACTTCACTTCAGAGCCAAGTCTATGTGGTGGATGCTTTTGTTTTTACCAGTACTCTGGAAAAGTTCAGATGCTACCTGATCGAAGATAGCAGGGAAACAATAAAATAGCCAAACAATTCCTTGCTGAGGAGTCCAGTTTTATTCCAGTTGTTCAGCCAACTTTGTTTCTTAGCAGTTGAACGATACAAAGTCTCTTCCCTTTCCTCCTCCTTGCAACAAAACATAAGGTTCCCTTCCACCATGTAAATACAAAGACTAAGTTCTTGGAAGGAAGGAAGGGTGATAGAAAGATCCTTTATTCTACCAATTCCCACTGTATTTTGAATCACTTTTCTCCCTATGAAATAAGGTGTGTTTGTTTTCTCAGGCATCGTTATGGAGGTAGTGTTTTAAGCCTTCCTGCTAGTAATGAGTTCCGAACAGGTTATTGGGTGCTTTTGATCGACATGATTTTTGTTTTGTGTAGAAAAGAAACTCCAAGAAAGCGGCAGTGGCGTTATATCCATACTATAGAGACAACAGACTTACACTTCTGGTACATTTAATAGGTGATTTAATTGTGTAGCTCTTCCAGGTTAAATAAATTTATGCTTGAGGAGTGGTTTTTATTTCTTCTGCCTTCCTCCAGTGAGGTTGGCGCTTCTGTGGTGAGTGTTTCGATGCTGATGGTGAGCCGTGAATAAAACCACTGTGCTTGGAGGGAAAGCTCTTCATTAAATGCTAAAAACTGTGTTTCATGATTTTACAGGACCGGGAAGGAGGGTCAGCCCAGGGAATACTACACTTTGGATTCTATCTTGTTCCTGCTCAATAATGTGCACCTTTCGCATCCTGTTTATGTCCGTCGTGCTGCAGTAAGTAGACCATATAGAACTTCATTTTGTCTGGTTTGAGCTGAGTAATGTTTGCATAGTTACTGTCAGAGAATGATGGTAGCGTGTCTAGTGTCCGGGAAAGGGAAAAAGGTATGCAATGAAGTGTGTGTTTAAAAAATATTGTTCTACTTGTTTGCAAGTCTGAAACAAAGGAAGAAAAAGTCTGTCCTCCCTTTGTTTTATAGCAGATGACGTGTTTCATTTTGTGTGGTTAAACATCCTCCAGAAAGTAGTTGCATTTTTAAGCCTGATAGTTGTGCTTGCTTGTGATGCAGGACATGTTTTCCTTTCTTTGTGTGGATGAGTGGTCAATAAAAGTGGAAAAATTTTCATCAGGAGGCTTTCTGAGGGAATAGCAGTTTAATGTCAAGTCTGCTGTCTTTTCAGACTGAAAACATTCCTGTGGTAAGAAGACCTGATAGGAAAGACTTACTTGCATACCTAAATGGGGAAACATGTGAGTGATGTTTTCTATTAAAGACAATACTCTCTTGCTCTGCATTTATGGGATAAATGAGGGGGCAATACATGCGGGTCAATCTGTAGCTTAACTGACTACATTCAGACTTCTCAAACTAATTTTTCTTTATTTTATTCTGAACTTAACTATTTTTTAGACACTTAAGAGCTGCATTCCTACGTGCGTGTTTAGAAGTGAGCTGCTTTATTATTAACATCCTTGGTTAATAGTTATCTGTTAGAATGCTCCATATTTGTTTCTTCCTTCTCTCTAGATTGTGGGAAACTTGGATTTTGGCGCAATGAGTGTGTGGGATAAAATCTGCAGTATAATAAAATGTATCAAATCACTGCTTTTTCAGTCTGGCAGATTTTCCTGGTATGCCATGGTGTTAAAATTTGTTACCAATAGTCAGAGAAAAGAGGTTTCTGTGTGACCGGAGGAAGATAAATATGGCCTACTTTATCTTGCTCTGTCTTGCACGTGGTCTCTCTACATTGGCATATGAGATGATTTCTGTAATGTGAGCAGTAAGCCTTTTTTAGAGGGACCCTCAGGTTGTCTTTCTTCCAAAAAGCAGAAGAACAAGTAGATCTTGATTTCAGGTTATAAAGTAACTTTTTGTGACTGTATTCTACTGTGTAGTATTTACAGATCATAGAATTGCTGAGTAATGTTGGAAGGGACCACAGAGTCTTCTGGTTCAGTCCCCTTTTTGAAGAGTCAGTTGGCCCCAAGCAATCTGATCTAACCTGATATTAAATCAGGTTCTGAGTATCTCTGGTGCCAGTGTTTGACAACCTTTGCTAAAGACATTATTTTCTTAATAACTAATTAGAATTTTCATTGTTGCATTTTATCTGTTCTTCATCCTTTTATACTGAAATATTTATCAAACTTTTTATACTTACATGAAATGTTGTTTGATTACAGCAACCTCATCAAGTATAGACAGAAGTGCTCCACTTGAAATTGGCCTTCAACGATCCACTCAAGGTATAGTTTAACTAAAAAGTAGCCTCAAAGTTTGTTTTATGGAAGTATTCTGCAATGCTGCGTTTTTAATTTCCTCTTTTTCTTGTAGTTAAAAGAGCAGCAGATGAAATACTAGCGGAAGCAAAGAAACCAAGAATAGAGGTAATGACAGTAACTGTCATCAATACAAATTTGGGGGGGGGGTATGTGTGTAAATTATAGTTTTTATCTGGTTTTGTAGCAGTTCAGCTGAACTACCTGTCCTCTGGGTGCCCACGCAACTTCTGTTAGTGTGTACATGAACCAGAAGGAGATAAACCAGAGGCTAGAATTCCTAAGTTCTAAACTTGGAATTTGAGTTGCTGGCTGTACATTGGAGTGTGAAAGGGTAAAGCTTGACCACGGATCTATAAATATCTGTTGCATTATGATCTGTCTGCTAGGAGCTATGTGATTAGAATCAAAGTGCTATGTAACGAGTAATTACTGTTATTTGCCATTTGAGAGCTGACATAACTTAAATGAGTAGATATCGATAAGACTGGCATTTATCTGCTATTTTAGTCTCTTTATAACTGTATATAAAACTGTTGTCCCTGTGATTTAGTATTTTCTGAAGCTGTGTGTTGGATAATTTAACAGTGTATTTTCACAACTATCTCTTGAGTAAAATCAATGTGTCTAGTTCTTACACGTATTGTATTATGTAATTCTGCCTGGTTTTAAAAGCTATTTTTTTTTTCTCAATTACTTTTTAACTGTGTTCATCCATTTTTTTCTTCTGAGTTGTTGTAAATCTGTATATATTTTTGGAGCTCTGAGGCTTTAGGTTTCTTCTTAGAAGAAGATTTATTGTAAATACATATATTCTATTATTCCAGAATTAGATTTTAACATTGCTTGTGCTTGTCTTCATCAGCGTAAGATTAGTGAGAACTTTGGGCATTTTTAATGGCTCACAAACACGATTGCTCTGAGATGACATATTGGTGATCTGTAGACTTACGTTCTACGTTTCCCTATGTAGTTATGATGTCATTAAGTTTTCAAACTGTAGATCTTCAACATCATGATTTGGAGAATCAAAAATTCTGTGTATGAACCTGATCAGTTTATGGCCATCTTTTTTTTTTTTTTTTTGCTGCTCTGGCTGCTCAGTTTGTAAAGCCTGTTTTAAGCTATTCAGAAACTGTTTCAGTGTAGAGATTCCAGGTCTCTCCTGATACACGAGCAAGACTTTTTGCTGTGCTTCAGCCTTTTAGCAGTAGGACATGCTTGATGATGATTTAAGTTTTGTGGGGAAATAAGACAGATAAGACATAAGTGGTATCAGCTTTAAGAAGCTGAAAAAATGGCATGAAGTTGTGTTTCTGTTGCTTTCTCACCTTACATGTCTGTCTTCATCCTCGCTTGAGTAACTGGAAGTTACTTTACTAGTCTTCACTCTTGACTTGTCTATATATTCATTAAGAAAGCCATTTATGAAAGTTCTGCATCAAAATGTCACAGTTCTGGGCAGTTTTGTGTAAAAATATCATTGAGCTTGTCAAATGTATGTATGTGTATTGTCCTACTTATTGTTTGTCACCTTCAAGTTCTCTTACTGTTTTTCTATTCTTTTGAATTCTTGTCTCAGCAAGGCGCTTTACAAGAGAATGATAGTTTGCTTTTCATTATTCTAATTGTATATTGTGGTTCTTAAAAAAAAATTACAGTAGCTGTACAATTCATACTAGCACACAGTTCAAAAATGCTTGGAAATATAGTCCTTGCTAATTTTTTTTTTAAATGATATGCAACTTTAATTCTAGCTGTATTTCTTTTATTAAAGAGAATACACAAATTTAAACAGCACTATTACTCCTAGGATGAAGAGTGTGTGCGCCTTGACAAGGAGCGGTTGGCGGCTCGGTTGGAAGGGCATAAAGAAGGTATCGTGCAAACGGAGCAGATCAGGTAGGAATACTTCAATTTCATATGGATAATGCTTAATTAAAAGACTAGTAACAATTAGGCATGTGGTCTTACTTTTGTCCAGTAGCTCTCATTGGAAGTTTTTTGCCTCACCCCTATCCCCTCATCCCTTAGGTATCATCATTTTTTCATCAATTATGCTTGAGGGGATAGAACCTCGTGCCTGGTCAGACTCCTGTTCTTGAGTGGGAGTTCAGATGGTGTGGCATGAGAGATTTTGATTTTTATTCAGACGTGTAAGGACAGTTGCCTCACGTTGCCCTCCAACCCCCACCACTTACACTTTCTTCTGCCATGGTGTTTATCTAAGCTGTCAAAGAGAATGAGCAGAACTGCAAAGGAAAGCTGATATCTCTATTTCAGAGAAATAAAGTCTTATACTGAGGAGTGTCTTGTGCACAAAAGGAGGAAAATAATGTAAGAATACATCTAAGGGTAGCAGGACCTCAGTTTGACTCCCTGCAGAGATGAGCTTGTTTCCTTTGAGGAGGCAGCAGACTACCAGAGGATAATGTACTGTCATTGCCATAAATAGGAATCGGTATTCAAGTGTTTAAAAACTTGCCTGTCACCTTTCCTTGTCTGTTGTATTTATCCAGAATTTTGCAGAGAATGATGGCTGTTTTTGTGTTTTATACTCTTATCTTCCCAAGCCAGGCAGAGAGGAAATGAAATTATTGCAAGACCTTGTTCATACTAAGGATCTTGGGCTTAGTAGGTACTTAGTAGGATACCAAGCTCTAGTAACTCATTTTCAAATACCTGAGTTCTGAAGCCATAATGTAAACATAGTTGCTTTATTTCTTGTGTGTGTCAGCTCTCAGAATGCCAAATGGGAATCATACTTCCTGCTAGGAAGGTGTATGAGTATGCAGTAACATTGTTTCATCTGCATTGGGTTTTGCAAATAAATAGTTTCACTTGATAGACCAACTGCATTCTTGAGAAACTTACTTCTTGAGCATAAAAAATGTTGTGAATGTTTGTCTGTCCTTTACCAGGATCAAATTTATCAGTTAGCCTTTCAACAATTAATATAGCTAAGTGAGATATAATTGCACCTAAGCACATAAAAATATCTTTTTCCTATCTGTGTCTTGTTTAGGTGTACATAAAAGGAAACTGTTTAAAAAAGAACAAAAACACCACAGATTTGATTGTCATACCTGACTAAAAGTCAGGAAGTTTAAGTAGCAAAAACTGTGCACATTGTTTTGTGTAAACTGATAATTTGGATGTTAGTCTGAGTGCGTTACAAACAAAGGTTTTGGAATATGAGACAATATTGCAGTGAAGATTACCAAATGTTATTTGTGATTACTTAGTAAAAATCTGTAAATACAGAATACAATTGACCGCAAAAGATTGTCCCTTTAAAAGTGCAAGTGACGTTCACAGGCAGTGAATTTTGTGTTTGTCAATCTTGTTGCTTCATTTAAGAGCAACAAATAAGTTCCTTTTTCAGTAGCTTAGGTGTAAAAGGAGATTGAGAACTTAAGCACTGGCTGTGAAGCAATGTGTTCTTATAAAATCGTGTAAAATAGAATTGGTTATGTGCAGTTGGGATTGTGCAATTCAGTCCTTTTTATTCTTCAGTTTACCCGGAAAACAATAGTGCTCGGTGTTTGGCAACTAAATCCTGCTGTGTTTACAATTAAAAGCAAACAGATAAAAATGTTGCACTCTTGGACTGAGCTGAGCTACTTCAAATACAGTTTCATGTGGGCAAAGTTACTACCATCTGTTGTTTGTTTGGCCTACATGCTTTGAAAAGGTAACAGTGATTTTCCAAGTTCCCAAGTACGCGTAACAGAGCCTCAACCAGAATTGAGTTTAATGCTTTAGAAGCCTGAGATTGACTGACTAGACACAAAATTGTGATTCACTATAAATTACTAGGAGTTGAAAGTCAGATGATATTGTAAATGGGAGTGTTAGTCTTGATGCTTTACATCTTCAGTCTTTATTTCTGCTTGTTATAGTTGGGATTATTTTGACTTTTGTGCTAATACCTGTATGGAGTCTCTTGTCAGAAAAATGATTCTAATGCCCAAAACAGCAATGCCAAGCTCCTACAATTCTTATGTAAGGTGACTTTTTATGGCATAGATGTAAACTTAAGCAGGAGGAAATTACTCATTCAGAAATTCTCTCAGAAGAATTGTTTGTGCTGTTATTCAGTCTCTTCTGCTATTTTTGCTCATTTAGGTCCTTGTCTGAAGCCATGTCAGTGGAAAAAATTGCTGCTATCAAAGCAAAAATCATGGCAAAGAAAAGATCCACTATCAAAACTGATCTGGATGATGACATAACTGCTCTTAAACAGAGAAGTTTTGTTGATGCTGAAGTGGATGTAACCAGAGATATTGTCAGCAGGGAGAGAGTATGGAGGACAAGAACTACAATCTTACAAAGCACAGGCAAGGTAATCCTGTAGATACCAAGCTATTTCTATGCTCCAAATGGCAAACTGCATTTTCTCTTTATTGTATCTCTAGCTTGTTAACTATAGACTACAGATGACTGAGAGGATTATGCTTAGTGTTCTAGGTAAAGGTATGCTGGAAAGCTCTTGGCACAGTGACAAAGAGTTCATTCTTTCTTCATTACCGTAGGCCTAAAATACATCTCAAAATACTTGCTTCAGCCATTTAAAAGATACCAAGTAATCTCTTAATTCCTCTTCAACAAAGCTGATTTGAGCCTTACAATTGGGAAGGCTGTAAGAAGTACCTGTAGGTGTAAAACAGACAAAAGTGGGGTGTAACTGATACAAGTAGCAACGTATGTACACTGAAGGAGAGTCAAAAGTCTGCTAAGCTGTGGAAAACACTGGAGAAGTAAGGAGAGAAAATGATAAAATGAACAAAACCAGAAAGACTTAACATGACAAAGCTTTTCTATGCCTTTTTGTTCCTTCCTGCTCCTTTAATTGATGTCTTTATCTGTACTTGGTTGCATGCCATCCAGAGCATGGTTGCAAGCACAGCTGATAGCCTAACTGTCCAAAGAGAGCAAGCTTTCTTTATAGCAGAGACAATTGAGGCTAAATTTCTCAAGGAAGCAGTAAGTCAATTTCTAACAGATTGCGAAGGTCTGTTTTCCTGAGGTTGTTGCCAGATTGTATCCTTTGCCTTCTCTGCTTCAAGTACTATCACAGGAAAATAATGTCTTGACATTAAGCAAAGGAGTTCCCAGATTTAGCTTGTCTTATTTTAAACAGTTTTTTTACACGGTGGTCATTTTTACAACATAGTCTCATGACCTCAGTGGAATAAACACTTAGAAATTATGGGGTAATTAATAGGTATATGGCACTTACCTGTGTGTTACATGCAGAGTGAATATTGCTGTTTTAAGTCTGAGATTTGTAGCAATCTCACTGCTGAACAGTTATAAATAAATGTTAGAGATAAGTTTTTTTTTTTTAAAAAAAAACAAACCAAACAAACAAAAAACACTTTAATCATCCAAAATGTATGTATTGAAGGAATCTTTTCCTCCACTGTAGTGAATCAGTCATGACATTCATATATTTACATGCCTTGCAGGAGAGTCTTGCGAAGATGATAGGTAAAGAGTTGGATTTTTTTTTATCCTAGGATTCCTGTAATAACAATAAGATCAGGTAGTGATTTTAGGCAAAACTAGCACAGGGAGGACAAAAAGAGACCAAGTTTCTTTAGGGACCCTGGTAAGTAGTTCCTTTCACTAGTCTGAGGAATAATTAGTGAGTCCTTTTTTATGTTTGCGCAGTTTTGGGAGTGTTGATATGGACAGAAGTCATCAAAAGCTTTTATTTTTGTACAAGAAACTGTGAGAGTAAGTAGGTGGGGAAACATCACTTTGTTACACAGGGCTGTGGTTATATCCCAGAACCTCACAAAGGATTTTGATTTTTGAAAGAGCCTTTGTAAAGATAGTCTCAAGTTGTTAGGAAACTCAGGTATGTCCTTTCAGGCAAGTTACTCCTTATCTACTTGCCTGTTCATATAAAGAATTTTGATCTAGGAAGCATGGTACCCCCTGCAACTGCTCTTTTGGCTTTTTTTGTGTGATACTTGGCTTGCTAGTGTGCCTGTTAACTGTTTTTATTGTAATTTTTCAACATCTGCTTGATGCAGGTTTATCTGCAGTCTCCTGAATCCTCTTAGAATATGTTTAAAATGAAGTTGCCTTCAATGGCAGTTTACCATGTACAATCTGACTCTTTTATATCTGAATAACTTTAGAACTCCTGGGGTAATGGTACCAAATTATGAGCACCCTAAAATGTCAATTTTATTGTTTCTTTCTAAAAATTGATTCAGTCTGAGACAGATCCTCAAGCTGTCTTCCCCACGGAGGAAAATATCCTGTATGTGAACTTTCCCAGTGTTCTCTGTAGTAAACACTGATGTAGAGATGGCTTAAGCTGTAAAAGGAAAACACTAGGAAGATCAGGCTACAAAACAAAATATATCATCCTTAACATGTTTTCGGCAGGTTCCTTCCATTTTTGAAGTCTCTGGAAAAAGTACGGATTTCTTCAGCAAGATGGTCCTCAATATTCTATGTACAGCTCTAAAATTATTCATGATGCTTGTATTCTGCCCTTTGAGATGCTGCTTTTAAGTATCTTTTAATAGTATCTTCATTGTTACGTCACTCCCTTTGCTGAAATTAGCAGTGGATTTTTTTGTGGCAAAAGGTGTAAGGTTTTCTTTTGCTTCACGAGGATGCTGGATTTGAGTACATTGATATCCCTGTTATAGTGTTCTTCAGAAGCTGCATTTCAACGTAGGTTCTGCGGACTAAATAAAGAGCTGTTTTTCCTTTTGTGACTTATTTGGCCAGATGCTCCAAGAAGTAATTCCTTATGATAGCTAAAGGATTAATCTCAGCATGGCTCCCCTTCTTGACCCTCATCCTACCTACAAAATAACTGCGATCTCATAATTACTTTATTTGGGATTATTGGAGTTCTGTTACTGTCCAGTGCTTATTGGCAGGAGAGCCCTAGTGCTTTTGTGGTTCCGTACAAGTTGCCATTCATTGACTGTCATTCATTGGTTGTCATTCGTGCTTTGGCTCCAAGCTTCCTACAATGCACAACCTGTATCTGTATGATCCCTTCCATTACCCTTGTATTGTACTCGGCTATTGCATTGATCCCTGGCTGTCTTTATACTGAGTTTGTGAGGTTGCTGGTGTTTTTAAAATCAGACATTTCACTTCACTTATCTTTTTTGTTTTTTTGAGACTTCCAGAATTTGTATGTCTGCTTGCTTATCTTTAAATTTTGCTTAGAATTTCTTGAAGTATTTTTTACATAATTTTCTATCTGATGATTATGCACTCCTACCCTCTTCTGAAAATCTAGTGTTTGATTTAATCCCAGGTGGATGAGTCATCCTGTGCTGTCTCTTGCACATCTGTTGGCCTTCCCCAAGTCTGCGGTGTAATCTTCTAGAGTTTATGCATAAGGTGACATCTTCATGTAATTGCTGTTCAGAGACAAAGTGCATTTGTTTAGTTTAAGGCTTTTCTTCCCTTTATAGTAGCTTAATTTTAGAACTATTTGGGTGGATATATTGTTCAGAGGCAATTTAATTTCAGGTTTGAATGAATGTATGCAACGTGGCTGTCTTGGTGAGCTGATAGACAGTCTAATGAACTGAGAACTCAACTTCTGAGTTCCCTTGCCATTTCTTTAACATCCACAATTGTTGGGGGCTTTGAGAATCCTTTGAGAATCTCATCTCTTTTGTCTGTCTTCACTCCTCACACCGTCCAGTTCTAATTGTTGACCTTCACAAACAAGCACAAAAATCAGGGTAAAGGAATTGATGCCTTAAGGCCAGAGGCGTGCTGGGGGAAAGAAGCAGTACAGGCAAAGGGAAAGGAGTACTAGAAATGAAATCAAAATTACTTCATCTGTGGATTGATATTTGGACTAGGTGTCAATGCTGTGTCTTGCTGTTCCTTTTGCTGGCCTTTTTTTGTATAAAGCACACAATAATTTAGGATGTTTACTTACACCATGATAGAAGCGTATGAATTGAGTTTTTGATAACGTAGTCATACTATTGACTATGAAACCTGTTTCTGGAGGGCAGGTTGAGTTTGTCAGATTTTATCTATATTAATTGAGTTTGAGCTGAAACAGCAAATCTTAAGGGAAAATACTAGCAAAACACTGCTTTTGTAACCTATTTATTGAGAGACCTCTTGTTTATCGAACTGGACGTCTTCTCTGGCAGCTAGGATTTGAACCCATATGTAGAATATTTAACATCATAAGTATTTGGAGTATTAAGTTTTGAATTACTGCTTTATATCTGTTTTGTAAAATAAAGCATTGAACATCTAGAAAAAACTTTGTGTTTAAACGGAAATTGATTCCTTCCTTTCATGTTCTTCCTCTGTCTTTCCTTCCTGAATAATTCTTTGATTTCTGTAATCTCTAGTAGCAGGCTTCAGCAATCTTTTTTTTTTTTTTTGAAGCAAAAACCTCCTCATTCTGTTTCTACTGTAAATATGTTCATAGCACTTGAATTCTTCCTGTAGGAATGCAAAAGTAGTCTAAGTAGGATTTTCAGCAATCACAAGTATATTGGAAAGGAGTAATTATCTCTGATTGATGTACTTGATTTTTTTTAGGCTCCTAGCACGTTCAGAAATATTCTATAAATAACCAGCATAGGCATGGTAATTGAGTAGGCTGGGTTGAACCTGTGCTCCTTGTGTGTAGAGAAATCTTAAAACAGGAATCTTGGAAATTCACTAGTAATGGCCTTGAACTTATTCTCTGAAGTATTCTCTGACGTGAACTGGTGTTCTTAGGGGAATAGTGTGCTCTGAGCATTTCTGACTTTTTTTCAAATCTTTCATCTATTTCTTTCTAGGGATATGTTACAGATTACTGCTAAAACTTTAAATTTGGATTAGCAGTCTTGAGTTGTATTTTCTTGCAAGTATGAACCTATCAGAATTACCTTTCCTTGAGCAAACTAACCCTGTGCACAGAAGGAACAATGTAGTCAGTCCAATTGAACATACGGAAGGCAACTTGGTATAGGATTTGGATTATTTGAAACTCTGTCCCTCTAGTGTAGTTCCTAATCATTGGTTGATAAAATTGTGGGGTTTGTCAATATAAGATTTTGTTTACATGCATATTAATTACTACATCTGGGTCGCGATGTTGAAGCAAAGACCTCACTTCTTACTTCCTGTTAATTCCCTTATGCAGTCTGGCCAATTTGTTTTTCTCACAATCTGGGTAGATGGTCCTCTCCCTGATTAATATTTACTGTATGAAAAACTAAAAGTCAAATCTCTGAATTCTGGCTTAACATATTAAAAATATTTTCTTTCCTAATAAAGTAGGAAGTAAGACCAAATAAAATGTTGGTATTCTGTCTTAATCTTAGCATTTTTATATACTTTCTCTTTTTTAAATTAAAGTGTTTCAATAATAGGGTTGACCCCTTTGACAATAAGTAGCATATTTGAAATAAATGCTGTTTAGATTTTTTTTAGTTACCGTTTTTGTAGGGTTTTGGTACCTGTTGAGCATTTATGGCAATGAAGTTCCCTGTAAGGAGATTACAAACTACGCTTACCACAATTTCAGTAAAAAGTTTTTACTGAAAGTTCTTTTAATTAGCAAATGATTAAATTAAAATAACTTTGTAGCAAGACTAATATGGTATTTTAAGTTATTTTTGACAGCTGAAAGGTCTGAGTAAAACTTTGGAAGTCTTAACATTCTTTGTAAAAGCAATTTTGTATTTGAGCTCTAGGTGGCAGAACTGTTCTATGTTCCTGAAATTCACAATTGTGGTGAATTTAATTGTGAAGTTGAAAAGATGAAGGTGTCCCAGGTTAATAGCAATTAGTGCTTCCAAATGGAACGAGGGTGTGGTTCTAGAAGGCCTGTGCACAACTGACATGCTATAGATTTCAATTCCCAAACTCTACTTTAATGTATATTTGCTTACTCAGGTGAAACTGGGAAGACGGTTATATTGCTGTTAAGACACTTGTCAATGTGTTTTGAGTACAGCTCTTGAAGGAAGTATGGACCAGATCATGAAAATTGTTTTCATATTGAGCAATATTGAATCTTGTTGTGGGACTAGGTATCCCAAATTTGTCAGAAAACCTCTGGAGTAACAGAGCTACGTTACCTGAAGGAAATCTAGGTTAGCTGTAAAGTAACATCACACTTGTGCACTTCTCTGACTTAAAAATAAAATAATAAAAACAAACAAACAAAAACAACCCATCTGCATTTCTTATATGTATGCACCATATAGAAATAACTTCAGGTTATGTGCAACGTATTTTTTTAAAGCAGATTTTATGCAGTGTTCTATTTTCAGGACATTATAATGTTTATCTTTCATACTTTTGAGTTAGTGTTTATTCTATTTTAAATTATATGCTGTACCTGTCTTTCACATAAAATACTCTTGCTATAAAAATCTAGTGGGGAAAAAAATAGAACAAGTGAGGAATGAAACTTGTCACTGGAAACAGTCCACAAATAGGGCTAATAACTGTTTTATTTCAGTGCAGTAGACTGTTAATAGTACTTAAACTTTTTGACTGGTGAAAAGGAGTGTCTGACTTTCATTTTCATTTTCCACAGCAGTTAGTGACAAATCAAGTTTTATTAATGCTTTTTTATGTATGCCCTAGTTGGACAGTTTAAAAAAATTTGTCCTATACTCTGCTTCAGTTTTGTTAGCTGTATCAATTGTGGGCATTTTCATTGGTACTGTCCTGAAAGCATAACTAAAAAGATCTATTTATACTTAAGTGGTTCTTTTACAACTTGTTTGTTCTGTTTATACCTTCTGTATGAAACATGTTGTTGTATGAGTTACTGTATTGTGGTCTTTGCAGGCCAAAAGTGTATGGAAAATAGTTTCAGAAGTACCATAAGCCCTCTGCAAGCACTGTGCAGTTGAGCCTCTTGTCCTTTTACTTGTTATTCAATGCAAACAAAGGAATGAAAATACGAGAGGTACACGTACACATAATTCAAAAAGGAGGCGTTATTTCATGACAATTCCATCATCTGAGGTCGTATTTCTACCTGTGGTCTTTATGAAGAGTTCCTGTGTTAGGAGAATAAAGGTGTTGAGTTAGAAATTATGGAAACTTTTATGTTCTGAATAAGCACAGTGCAGAAAATATCATTACTTTGTGTAGCTGTTCTACCTGTATTTGCATGCACACAGCTGTCCCTGAATATCAATTTTGTATGTATTCAACTTTTGATTCTGAGGCCAGTCTAGCACATAATACAAAATACGATGCTCTAAGACTGTCTTCAATTTAGAATAGCAAGGAGGAGAGAATCAGCTTCAGTGTTTGTGAACAGTTTGTGTGGAAGAGGCTTAGGGTTTAAAATGTAGGAGAGTGCCTTAAATGACACTGGATTTAGGGGTGTGATTTAAATTTACAGTGTAAAACTTTCTTTTAATTTTACACTTATTTGGTTTAGGTACCACACAAACTGTTTAACTTCTCTTGTACTTCTATGAGAACACCTGAATACCGTTGGCACATTCATGCCGCGCAGCACATAAGAATTACTAAAAATCTGTGGTGAGAACATGCATCGTGCCTTGGTTTGTCATTGGCTGCAAAGGACTTAGCAGTATGTCTGAGCATATCAAGCAAATGTGTAAAGTGTGGAAGGGGCTTGATTCTTCCTTCTCTGTGCCTGCTGTAAATTTGGGTGATGTTTATAGTATTGTACAGCTCTTGATCATCCTGGGATGCAGGTCCAGCAAGAAATCCTTATCTCAAATAAGAATTTGAGTTTATAGGGTTGTTTCTAGGATCTTCTTTCTTTGCTGTGAAATACCAATATGTAAAATCTGATACCAACTGATTACAGCTGATTTATAGGGATGTTTTGAAGCTATGTTCTGTAAGTGTTTCTAGTTCTGTATGTCAGATTTATGCAATAATTATTTTTTGAGATGAAATCCACGTTCTTTCTTGATGATTGGTATTAGAAATTATTATTTCTAAAATACTTTCTAAAAATTATTAGAAATTATTATTTTTTGCTAACCTGATAAATGGCAGTTAAAGATGTTCTTGTGACTAGAGTTCTTTGTCAGCTTTAGGGTTAAGGATAGTTACAGAAATTAAATACAGGTTACGGGATAAATATTGCAGTGTGGTTTTTTTTCTTTTTTTTAGAATAAGCTGTGCTATATTTATATGAAAGCAGTTTTATTACAGAAGGAGTTCTGCTGGTGATGTAACTTGGTGTTTTTCTCCATCAGAGCAGGCTGATCTTATTTGTTCTGGTATTTCTCCTAAAACAGCCTGGTGTGAAATTAACACCAGTGATAGTAACTTGACTTGCTGTATGTTAGTCACTATGTTGGCAAGGGATAGAGCATCTGCTCCTGTAAATGTTGAGAATTTATTTAAGATTGAAGGTTTTCCTGAAGAACTTGTGTGATTCTTGCTGTGAGATGATGATCAACGGCGTTTATCTGACCATAGCTGCTTGTCCTTGATCGTCTGTTGGTTCCCATTGCCTTCTCTTCCAATCTATATCTAGTGCGTGCGTGAGTTCTCTTTGTAGAGGCATGAGGGACGATGGGAGGAGCAATCTATTACTACGGAGCTTTATTTAAGAAAATATCAGAAGCCTGATTTGACAGCTGCTGAAACATTCTTCCTCTTTTTCTTCCCCAGTGTGGTAAAATACTATTAGGTGTAGACATGGCTGGAATTAATTAAGAGTTTTCATGGGAGTAGCAGCACTCTAGGCAGATAAAAACAAGAATTGATGAAGTTGTCCTTTCATACTGAAGATATTTTAAGCATTGTTTTAAAAGAATGTTCAAATTTCTTTAAGAGCTAGTACAGAGAGACAGATCTTTTTTGTTTCCTGGTCCATCCCCCAGATTGGAAGTTTTTGGTAATAAAACTGTAGCATTTGGTATTAAGTTTAACTAAATCTAGGACAGAAGCTAAGGGATGTTTATATTCTGGATCTCTAAAAGGATGAACAATGAGAACTTAGTGGTCTTTCCTCTCTGCAGGGCTTTGCAAATCAGTTGGAACCTGCAATAGACTCTGCTCAATCACTTTCTGTCACAACAATGTAATCCCACATCCCCAAACAAGCCAATAAACAGCAAGATGATGATCGTAGTTTGAGCGTTTGTTAAAGCACTGC
>CM021704.1:7821746-8093823 GCA_011074415.1 Stictonetta naevosa | reverse complement strand
GTTAACTGTAGGTTTTATCAATGAGATAAGATTGTGAAAGCTGGCTGTAGTTTCCCTGTGACTGCAAGACTTGGCTTCTACATGGACAATCACTCTAAGTTCCTTCTCTCGTTATTTAATTAGCTCATCCTTCTGAGTTTCAGAAGACTCAGGAGCTTGTTTTTCCAAGAGGCAATATGTGATGAAGTACAGCAAGGACAAGAATTGTCATTGTTTTGCTGCCCAGTCCAGAGTCTGGGGGAAGTCTCTGAACTTCAAGTTAAAACATATAGTTGCACTCACTTTCCAAAGAACGGAGCTGGTTTTGAGTATCCACATATAATTGATATGCACATGGCTCACATGGCTCATCGAAGTGTTTTTGCAGATTTTTTTTGACAGAAAAGAGCTTGAAATAGTGTTGTGTGAGTTCTTTCAGTCTTTGTGAAAATAACTTTTCTGTGTGTGCAAGGAATGGCTGTGCCTTCGTAAGTGGTTTCTGGGGGTATTCCAGTTCCAGCCCTTCTGGCTTGGAGCAAATTAACAACATGATAACTGACTGAGGTCAAGTGCGTGAGCTTAGAGAAGCTTTGAATTATAGCTCTCTTTAAATTATTTCTACAAAATTCATGCCAGACATGTTTGCTTTATAATTTTTGCTTTTGGTTTGTAATGCCGGTGGTCTTCGTTGACAATATTTCAATGTTAGCTTACAATGCTATGGAAGACTCTAAGCATATGAATACTTGATAATCCAAACTATTAAAAAGTCACTTTTGTTAATTGATAAAAGGTTTCTTTTACTGATGATCCATTACTAAAATAGTCATTAATGAAAGACACGTACGTATCTTTAACTTAAAATGCCTATTAAGTGGAACGTAAAAAGTATTTGCCTTTCAAAAGTTTAATTAGCACTCTTTGTTTGGAGTAAAACAATCCTATTAATATTAGCTGGAGGAATATGCTTAAAGACATTAATTGATACAACTCGTGCCCCAGTGACTTTTGTTTTTCTGTGAAGCACAAGTTAACGAAATAATTTCTTTCATGTGTATTAGTATCAATTGAAACAGTCATCTAGGTTCACAGGTATTCAATATGTTTTCCAGAATTTTGCCAAGAATATTTTTGCAATTCTTCAATCAGTAAAAGCCAGAGAAGAAGGCCGAGCACCTGAGCAAAGACCCGCACCAAATACAGCACCAACGGTAAGAGCAGCACCTTGAATATTAAGGTTTTCACTCCGAAAGTGCGAGTACACTGTCTTGTAGTTATTAATCACAAAGTTTGTTTTAGTTCAGTTGCAGTGAATGAATAAATTCACAGATATTCTTTGCCTCAAGTTACATTTACTGGTATTTAAAGAGTTGAATATTTTAGTTTAATTTGTTCAATATGTTCTTGTTACTTACCGATGAAAGTGTTAGTGCCAGCTTCAGGATGTATCAAACACCAGAGACATTCTGCATTTATTTGGAAGAAGTGCATTACTTGAGACTACTGCCATTTCAAACAAATTTTTTGATGTTTTTTTTTTTGACAGATAGGGTAGCAAATGTTTAAGAATCTGGAACATGACTCACTGGCGGGAACAGCTTGAACCAGCTTTCTTTTGCCTGTAATAAATCAGGAGGACAGGCTTACAGCTTTATCGTTTAAGCTGTCTAGGTATTAGACAGGGTTTGTTCTGTATGTTTAGTATTGGTCTATATTAAATATAATCTTGAACTCAGTGGCAGTCTACTATAAAAACTGTTTAATTTTACTTGGGTTTATTCTTGGTACCACTGCATTTAACAAAGAACTAAATTTAAGTTAGGCAGGTGAGTTTAAACTTTTAAATATTTGCTTTATGTTGAATTTCATAGATTGTCCATGGGACTCTTCAAACATACCGTGCAGAATAGGATCAGACACAGAAAAAATGAATTGGTATATAGCGGTGTGTTATAGGTGCCTTAAACAAACAAACAAAAACATACACAAAAAACATGAAACCAAACCTCTCCTCCCCCTTTTATTTACAGAATGCTTTTTTCACCAAATCTAGTTTTATTCTAGCAGTTTAACAGATTTCTAGCTTAATCAAGCTGGCAAGGAATGTTGTGTGTATGTGTGGCTGAACCTTTAACCATGAGTTACCAGTTAACTTTTTTTTTTCTGAATCTTGAGATATTAAAAGAACTTAGTGACTTTAGAAAACTTGAAGATTTTAGCTAATATAGTTTGCTATTACTACTTCAGTTTTGCCTCAAATTGTTGTTGTTCTTTCCAGTATATACTTACAAACTTTCTGTGAGGCTGTAAGTGGATGTTGAAACTAGACATAGCAGTATTCAAATACATTGAAAGCCCTACAGAAGTGAACTAATTTTATTGTCTTAAGCAGTTCCGTGCAATGCTTTGTGAACTTCACAAATCAGCAGATATTTTCAGGATGTCTAAAAACCCTTACTTAACCTGTTTTAGGATCCCACTTTGCGAAATAAGCAACCTATTCCAGCTGCCTACAACAGATATGATCAGGAAAGATTCAAAGGCAAAGAGGGTAAGTGGATTGTAATCCTTCTTAAAAATAATTATTAAAATAAAAAAAGGGAAGTGAAATCATGAGTTGTAAAGTTAGGGTTGCAGGATTTTCTGTGCTGTTGCTTGTCAAACCTAAGCAAAGACCAAAAAAACTATTGCTATTCCTAAAGATAGCTTTCGTCCGATGGTAATACTGGGTAACCAAGTCTAAAAATATTAACTCTTTAGCAATTCTTTCTACCATTTAGGAAGCAAACAGAAAACTTAAAACCAGAACTTGCTGAAAAAAATTGTTTGGGAAACATTTGTTTAGAAAACACTAGATCTGCAAATATGAATGCTAGAAGCATCAAATGAAATAAGTTACTGCTCCTCACACAAACACAATTACTTTAGAAGTTGCTTTCAGTAATCGTATTATTAGTTTATGTGTCTAATGAAAAAAATGGCAACAGCAGTGCAACATACTAGCTTCCTTCTAAAGAGAAGATGGAAATAATCTACAATATTTAAGAATTTTCACTTATTTTAAAACCAGATTGGAAGCTTGAACTTCAGTGATGATTAGTCTTTCTAAATCAGAATTTGTCGTGTGTCCCCCTTGCTTTTTTTCATCTTAGGTTCTGGTTCTAGTAATGTCTTGCTGTGTTTCAGTTTTGCAAATAGTGTTTGTTGTGGTTGGATGTTTTCTTGTTTCTTGCAGAGGGCAAGGCAAATTCTTCTGTGTTTCTGAGTTGCCTCTTCATTCTTGTTATCAAACAAAATCATTCTTTTCCTTAATGAAGCTTCTTATGCATGATGCTTAGGGCATTCTTTTCTGGCTGCAAGAGCTTACATGTTGTTAAATGCTACTGTAAATTATAAATGATCATTTCAGCTTGCATCTTGCAGAGTATTTTGCTTTGTCAAAGTTAATACCATTTTTTGTTTGGGGAAAGTTAATAACAAACATCTGAGAATTTACATGGTATTCCATGTATGTGCTGTACTGTAGCTGATTGTGTTCAATTTTGTATTGAAATGGGAAAGAATGAAAAAACCCTCCCCTGAATATATTTACTGATACCTGTTTGGTTTTGTTTCTGATAATTTTTAGTCTTCAGTACTTGAGCATTTGCCAAGTAGTTTCTCTTTCACTACAATTTCCTATGAAGAGTTTTCCCTTCAAGTAAATAGCTATACTGGACAGTGTGAAATTAGAGCTGGAGAAATCAATTAATGCCCAGGTATAACAGTTCAAATGTACTGATTGTACCAATTCTTGCTTCACTGAGTTTAGGCGGCAAAGTAGTTTCTCTGTGCTGCTCTAAGTCTTGTCCTTTTAGTAATGTACCATACTGTTTGTCCTTAAAGTTTCAGCATAGCAGAAGTCAGTCATTGTAAAAATGCCGCTACTTTTAGTCCTATTCGGTGTAAATTGGAGAGCGGCTTGCTGTACAACCGTGTGATTTCATTCTGTAATGGTGAAAAGAATTTAATCAAATTCTTCAGGAAAGTGTTGCTGTTGACTTCCTGTTATTGTCATTTTATGTTTAAATTGTTCTTGTAATTGTTGGATTTTCAAACATAGATACAGTTTTTCAGAGGTATATTGATTTCAAACAATTGTGTTAAGTGTTAGGTCTAGGCAGTAGAGGACTAAGAAGTTTTTAAAGCTGAGGAGACTTTAGACCATGGAAAATATTTTTTCCTGTGTCCTGTGCATTGTCAACAAAAATTCCTTATAAAATTTTTCACATTTTAAGTATGTCTTTTAAATTGTGATTCCTGTCCTGTAGGAGAACTGGTAGTAGGAGTTCCAGAGTTCTGAAACTTGACTAATGTGTTAGACATATTTATTGCATTCATTTCTAAGGTTAGAGGATTCTGTTTCTTTTTGGCAGAAAATGTGCAAGAGCTTCACATTTGGAAAAAGATTGTGCTTGTAATAGATTGCTTTTGTGCTCTCACTCTCTTGGCTTTGTGTGACCAGGTACTTTGATAATGTGTCTATTCAGTAGTGGAAAATATACACAGGTTTGTGTTGTGATTTTTTTTTATTAGTACTGTGACACTTTAAGAACTTGGATTTAATTACCTGTAAGGTTGTTATTAAACTGTTTTAGATGAACTTTGCAGATAAGTTTGTAAGCTCTAGCTAGCGTAACTTGGAAATTTAGGCTTGAAACTTTAGTTTTACTTGTTAGGGAGTAGTACTGAAATGGAATGTTCAATAAACTATTCTGTAGAATGAAATTTGGTGTCAATGACTTAATTACCATGGCTGTGAAGTGGGTTAGTGAATCATTTCCAGGCAGTCTGCAGAACTGTTGATATCTGTTTTGAAAAGTATACAGATGAAAAAAAAAGTGATTATTCAATCTTATTCATCTGCAATTCAAGCAAAGTCTTTTATTTGAGTTTTCCAGTTTTGGAGAGCGGTATTCCTTCAAACTATTTGTTTGCCTAGACTTCCTTCAAGAAACAAGTCTTTTCAAAACTGTTGTTCTTAGGCAATGTATTGGTGCTCAAGTTTACACCTGGATCTGATGGCTAGAGCTGCAGCAGATGCAGAAGCAAAATGTCTAGTGACCTAGTTTGACACAGAGCAGTGGGCTCTGAGCAAATGGAAGGCACTTTGAGCATTAATACTCATGTGAGGAAATGGAACATCTGACTGCATCATGATGGAGAATATAATCAGTCCAGTAAGCTGATGCATTAGTGTGCATATTTTCATTACTGGGTCTAATTCTTCTAAATGAGAGGAGGCACTCAGGTTGATGCATGGTGATGCTAGAAAGGTAACTAGTGATGAACCACGCTAGAAAAGTATATGATTCTTTAGAGAATTTTTGGGTCATTGAACTGTGAAATTGTGATCATAATACATGCAGTGACGGGAGAAGAAAAGCTAGTCTTAATGTTAGCTGGTGATAGTTTGTTTTGAAGCACTAGAACTAATTATGCAGTAGTAGTTACTGTGTTTAGTCTCTAGAGATGTGGGTTTTAGACACTTCTTGATCAAGATGTTTTTAACAATGCTTATGTTTATCAAACTGATTATATTTGGCAAACAGAAAAAGCTGTAATACATTTGCCACTATATGTTAATGCTGAGTTTTGTTTGCATTCTTTACTCTGTTTTTGAAGTATTTAATCTGGACTGCTTTTTGCCTAAATGAAGTGTGTATGATTGCCTAGCTATTTTGTAATTTTACGGAAGAAATCCAAATTATTGAAGGCTCTTACGTAGCTTTATTAGCAGTTGTTCTGCATCCAATTCAAAGTTGAAAAATAAAGATCTGCAGTTTCAGTCATGATGCTTTTCTTTTTAAAGGGTCTCTTTGCTTCCCAAATACTTTGCTTAGTAGACTTAAATTTTAACTGCTGTTTTCTTTATTGCCATTGGTGAAAGTATGATTTTGAAACCGGAGTTGCAAACTAATTCTTGGCAAGGCATCAATATTTCATGTCTGTGCTGCTGCATGACTCAGCAGCACAGGTTTGAGCTGCTGAGGAAGGGATAGAAGAAACACATTGCATTTGTGTTCATAGTCAGAGAGTATCTATGGTACAGCATTTATGCTGGTGTATGGTGGGGGCACGTCCCCTGGTGCTCCAGGTTGCTCTGCGTTCTGCTTTTCTTTACTGTGACCTGTTGGTCCTCTTGTGTCCTAGGGCTGCTATTGAGCAGCTGTGTCAGGGTCAGCCACTGCCCTGGGAGAATGCTCTGGAAGAAATGCTGCTCCTCTTTCTGTCTTGGCCCTTGAATGTCTTTTACAAACAGCTGCAGCAACCTGGCTAACAGCCTCAGTAATTTTTGCAGTGGGAATGCGGCCGTAGCTGAGGAGTTCCTGACTTGGAAGCATTTGTTTCCTGCTTTGCATAGGCTGTGGACAGGGACTGGAGCTGAAGGTGCTATATGTAGCTCTGTGCAGGAATTAAGACCTTCAAAAAAGGCATGAATGTACAAGTGACAGGGCTCTTGCAGTTTGCAGTGTTTATTTCTGCAAGTGAGTGCAGTGTGAGTGGCTGACTGTTAGAATACCACATGGTAAATAAGTGGATCAGGTAAAAACTATTCTGAGCAAAGAATGTCCGTGCTGTTGTCGGTTCAAAGAGGGTTGCTGTGGCTATCTGGAAGCTGGCCATGCTGAACTCAGTTGCTTAAGAGTTTGAGACAGGAAAGTTGAGAGCAGGTGGGCTGTTTCGGAGGTGGCTTCTTCTGCTCATCCCACCCTACCTGCAAGTAACAGGCCCTGGAGCCTCCGGGAGACCTCATAGTGGCTGTGGTGACTGTTTGCAGAAGCCTAAGTGGGCACCTGCATTCTGCTTGGGCCATTCAGCTTCTCTCAGATTTACATCAGTAAGGAAAGGCACTATGCCATTATTTACTGCTGATCAGAAATGTTTTGTTTAGCACCTAAGTAGCTGTTAAATAGCATTGGAAGGGCTGTATACCTGCTGGAAATACTCAGCAGGATAGGAGCCCACTCACTAATGCCTGAGGCAATAGCTGCCTCTTCAGATCCAGCTTTTTGCTCCTCATGCTAGGAGGAGGGGGCAGCTCAAGGCTGGGAGAAGGAAGCCAGTGAGATTCAGGGCCCCGTTGTATCTCTTGTGGCTCGTTACACAAACCAGGACACATTTTTGAAGGATTTGAGATTGTTGCAAAAGATGAAACCATTTGTGGTTGAACAGGGGCTTGTTCCCTGCAAGGTGCTTTTCTCCCCTTGGATTTTAGATTTTATTTTCTAACTGTGCTGCTGGCTCTGTGGGCTTTCATTCCCTTTGTGTGGCTAATGGAGACTTTAGTTACAGTTTTTGTTCTTGTTGTGTATTATTTTTTTTAGTTCAGGAGGAATGCAAGGTTTTACAGGGACAAAGAAAAAGGTTGTTGGAAACAAATACCTGAAATGGAGGGCAAATGTGAAGAAGTAATAAACTGTAGAAGCAGGGTTTGTGCTGAGAGGAAAGGAGCTCGTAGGCCCTGCATGGCTCGGTGTGCTGCTTGCTGGTCTTGTTAAGGGGTGTCTGTATCCCTGGGTTTGGGAAGGATGCCTGGTTGAAACAGTTGAGAATCTTTTATGTCACAGGTAAGAAGAACCCATAATGTGCCAATTTGGAGAGGGCAAAGTTTGCTCTGTTGATAATCATCTGTAATCCCCAAACAACTGTCATTCTAGATCATGCATCTCTGATTTGTGTCACCCCAGGTCAGCAAAAGCATTCCTTCAACTGAAGGGAGCTCTACCATGTATTCTGTAAGGCCTCAGGCGCCTCCTGAAACATTAATATGTTCCTTGCCTACAAACAGTGACCTATATAGACAGTGAGAAAACTGTTATTTGTAGAAGTGCTGGTCAGAAGAAACTTCATTATCGTTGGCTCGAGTTCAGCTGTATTAGCCCTGTGCTGAGGCTTAATGTGTAAAGAAACTCGAGACTGTACCTACCTGGATTTTGCTTTCCCAAAATCAACTTTGCATAGTTCAGGAATGTCACGCCCGGCTGAAGGGAGGGCTTTGAGAAGCTGAGATAAAGAAGGGCTGGAGCAAAGGTGAATTTGTATGGTGAGATGGAGAAATGGCCTGTGACGTGGTGGGCAGTGCAAGTAAAACACGATCCAGTCAGTAAGACTAGGCCTCTCTGCTTGGTGGTAGGTTTGATAATATAATTGAGGAGGAAGGAAAAAAAAAGAGGCAAAACTAAAAAACAAATCTACTTCAGAAAGTAGACCTGTCATTGTGGTGAGAGAAGTATGATCAGTTTTGAACTCCTTGGTATCTTCTCATAGGCACTGGAGAGTAATAAAATCTGGAGAACTTTTCTGCCTCATTTCCTCTAACTCTATGGTAATCTTCCTCATCTAAAGCAAGAAAGGATGATCAAGGATGCTTTCAGGGCCATCTGTATTGTTGTCAGGGTTGTCTAGGTTTCAATTTAAGTGAACTTACTCATGGTAAGTGCAAGAAGCTCTAACAGTATTGAAAATCTGATATTTTTCTTGGAAGTTTGTAGGCTCAAGTATGAGAATTAACCTTGGTTACATGTTATTTTGGGTATCTTAAGTTTTTATGCTGCTGCATTGTGTGAGGCTGATGTAACAAAAGGCAGTAATCCTCCAATTCTCAATAAGGGTTTCTGCAAGCATCAAGTACCTTTACTTGAGTCTAGCTGAAATAGCACAGAAGTTGCTTAGCATAGACAAATGCTAGCAGTCACCGTCATCCTCCACACCAGAGAGGTTTTAACTGCTTGGCTTGATTGCAACACGTTTCACAATCACGGCTAACCTGTGCAATAGTATCTGCAGTCAGGTCCACCTCTATCCTGAGCCCATCTGTATGTTGCATCTCTGCCTTGCTGGGCCCACTGAGCTATAAATAATTCACCCTTATGTTGCCAGTCTAGATCCACCCAACCAATTAAGTCTTAGCAGCCTAATCCACCTGCAGGTTGACTCTTACGTACGTGAGCATCTATGTGGCATACTTTAACAACCAGGTTCTCTGCGTGGGTAGTATATCTCACCACAGTGCAGCAGCCCAGATGGGTTTGCCTCTGTGCTGCCAGTTGCTTTGCTTCCATTGCTGTAACCACTACAAACCATGCTGATAACTTCTCATGGCATCCCTGGTGATTAGTAGTAATCATGCCATTTTAAGCATGAACTAATTGAGCTGTTGGTTGGTAGGGCCAGCTGACAGATGCACGAGGCTAGGGAATGTACAAATGGAAAAAGGTTTCACTACAAATTCCGGTGGCAGCAGTCATGGGCTGACTTAGTACTGAAAATAGGAAGACAGGGAAGGACTTCTCAAACCCCAAAAAACTAGCAGCAGAAAGCTTAGTCACTGAGCACTTGTAGACTTCTGTCACTTAGCATATATTCAGCCTGGTTAAAAGTGTTCCAAAGAAAAAACACAGCTTTTCATCACTTTTAGTCTGGTAGTGTGAATTTATGTGATTTCTGTTTTGTGTATCGTGTGGTAACGACATCGTTGCTTTTTTGTACCACAGAAGCGGATTTATCGTATCAAGTGTCTGTGGTTTTATAGTCAGTTGGTATACCCGTTTCTGATTAAGTACAGTTTTGTATTCATACAGCTGTGAATATGTTGCATCATACTGCATTCTGGGAATTAGTTGCTTCTACATCTTATAGTAAAGAGAATTTCTGAGACTGTGTGCATATTGTTCCACATTCTTGCAAAGATTTAAATTTACGTCCTTCCTCTGAACAATTCCATGCAGCAGAAAAAGCTTACTCTGGTTACAGAAAGTAGAAATACCAAATGGAGCGCTGCCTGAAGACAACACTGGTCTCTTAAATGCTAACCAAGTTTTGTAGTATGAACAGAACCTAAACTGAACCAACAGCAAGACACGTTCTGTGCAAAAATAATTTCAAAGATACTTCCAGTGTTGTCTATTTAGTCATGATGTCTCTATGTTCAGAACAACTTACAAGAGACTCTTCTATTTTGCAGAAACGGAAGGCTTTAAAATCGATACCATGGGTACCTATCATGGAATGACTCTGAAGTCTGTAACGGTAAGCTAAAGGTCTTTACTTAAACATATTTTATGGAAACAATGCATGTCTTGTCAGCCTTGCCTAGGCTCTGGAAGGTCACTTTAGTTGACTAATAGAATTAATGAATGTTTTTCCCTGTGACAAGGTAAAAATGTTTTGATTTGGTCATTGCATTTTAGAGAACTCTGTTCAAGGGGTTTGTCTGCAGTAAAAAGTTGCAATGGGAACGCTTTGCTGGCAGGTTTGTCTTGTTGAGGTGCAGCCTCTTTATGACTGGTTATATTAAGACTATATGACTATATTTTTGCCAGCCTTCTGTATGCCTGTTAAGGACATCTTTTATACTCAGAAGTGATAAAACTATACTCGTGAAATCTTAGTAATAAAACTAGATTTTGGAATATTGATGTGTTTCCTACTCTGTGCTTAATGACAATAACTTTGTTTTGTGGTAGAGGAATTTAACCTAATTTAACCTGCATTACTGTTTTGAAACTTTCTGGCTTAGTGAGATTGAATTCTTTCATATGACTTTGCAATGCTGTCAGTGGGAATTGCTACATGTACAGATGAGAGAGACCCTCGAACAGATACCTTTTTTTGCCAATATTTCTCTGCTTTTATGGGAATGGGTTGAATGCTCTCAAGCTAATGCTGTTTTGATCTGCTGGTAAGTAGGACAAATGCTAAAAAACTAATGTAGAGCCCTCATTAAAGTTTTTGCCATCTGTGTACCTATATAAATCTGATGAATTGGCAGCACTAAACACTCTCCTAAATCCATGCGCTACTTCTAGTTTGCACTCCTAATTCTAATATAAAATAGTATCTTGAATGTAAATTTATTAAAACCATTTAGAACTTTTTCTTATTGATAAAAGCTCTTGCTTAAGTCTTTCATTCCCAACCTCATTCAGACTTCAAATATTTAACATAATTGTATGGCAACATTTTAAGGAGGGAATCCATTTACTTCTAAAACAGAATGTGGATAAATTCAGAAATAGATTGAGAGAGGGGGAACCTATTACGTCCTCCGAAGATTTGTTCTTGCCCCTTGCATGATTTAAGGCTGCTTTATGAGGGATCACGCAGAGTTGTTATACTAGATCCAGATTTCTATAGTGTGATATATTTGTTTCTATTCATATTGTTGTAAATTAGTAAATAGGCTGTGTTTAAATCACCCTACGGAGGCAGGAAAAAAAGCATGATTATAGTAAAGTAGAAAAGCTGAGGTGTTGAAACATGTTTTGTGCTAACACTGAGATGTTAGTGTAAAAATTTAAAAAGTGAAGGAGTGACATAGTAACTCTAAAAATAATGTTTGTTGGAGTTCATGAAAAATAATTAACTTTTTGTTTTAGGAAACCTAGCTGGTATATTCAGTATAGTACCTAAAGTTTTGAGGTAGAATTAAGCTGTCCCTGCTGGCTTCAGCCATTAAGGAGGCAGATATAACTGATATAAAAAATTACTAATAAACCTTTTTGCAACATAAACTCAAAATTTTTGGAATAACTGTTTGAGGTATTGCATGACTGCACATAGGATATCATCTGGTGTCATGAGAAATATTAAAACTCCCATCTGTCACTTAGCATTTTTCCAAGAAAGAAGTTAAAAGGGCTTTTTGGAGCCTTATTTTACAGACTATTAAAAAGTTGCCCTAGATGTTTACCTCATTCATAAGTTGCGGTGACATACTGACTTTGTTTTTCAGAGGGGGGGTAAAATAAATCTGTTAATTAGGTGGCACAGAAGTATTCATCTGTTCTTGTCTAAACTTTGTCACAGTGATGGATCTACATAAGCTTAACCCATAATCCTCAGGCAGTTGTTTTGTGTAGAATGCTTTAATGTACTAGTTAGCAAATTTTGCATTAAGCTTTCACTCTATTTTTTTTGGGGGGGGGGGAGGGCTTGGGTGTTCCTATTTTTAATGCTAGAAAATATAGGAGGAAATGGAAAATTTCTCCCCAAAAGTGAAATGGAAAAAGGCCAAATACTCATTAGTAAATCATAGGAATATGGAGAATAACATTGGAATGGCATCCTATGTATGCTATGTCTTGTGTGCTATCCCCATACTGAAGGGTATTTGTAATATCCCTTTTGTGTATTCATCAAACATCTCGATGGACTTGAAGTGCTAGGTAGCTCTTTATTAGAGGCAGTTTTCAAAGTTTGGACCTCTCATTTCCAGATGAATGGTGAGTGAACTTTGAAGTGCTGATTTCTATGCCATTGTTTTCCTTTTAAGTTAAGTAGCTTTTCTGTTTATTGGGGAGTGTTTGTTTTCATTGATTTATTCGGACACCAGTCATGCTTTTAAAACTTTATTTTGCTTGGCTAAACAAGCCAAGCAAACAACTTGGGAAATGAGCTCGCAATTCCCATCTGAGTATTCTTTAGCTGTTCCAGTTAAATTCTTCTTTTCTTTTTGAACATGGAGATGTAAAACTTCACGTAGTCTTCCAAGTGAGATTTAACCAACAGCTTGTAGAAAGTCATTAAAAATTTCTTACTGGTTCTTAAAGTATAAATATTACTTAGAGATGGATGAATTAGCTATTTTATTTCATCTTCATTCTTTCTCACCTTTTCTTACTGTATTGTCGTGTGGTTTCCCATTTGGTTATGAGCAAAATTTTGGAAGAGATTATTTAACCTAATATGGTGGTTAATCTGGTGGTTAATGTTATTTGTAATACCATTTGCCCCTGCTGTCGTTTTCTTTGTTACATTGGTTCTCCTGGCTTCCTTATTACTCATTGTCCTTTTTCTTATTTTATTTTTTTGGTTGGAACTGAACAGTTTGCTCGGGCTAGTCTTCCCTTTGAAAGGCTGCTGGAGCCACTAGCTTGCAAAAGTGTTGTTCTTGTTAGCAACTGGAAAAAACTTTCTAGGCATATGATTGCTACCTGGAGTGGAAATTGTTGACCCATTGTCTGGGTCAACACCCCCATCTACTTCTCTCCTAAAATTTCTAAGATAGCTTTTATTTATTTCCTGTTATCTTCCCTACATGTCTTCCACTTGGCGTTGTTTGTCTTGTTCTAATTCTCTAATTCATTTTATGAAATGTGCAAAACTTCAGCTTTTTATTTGTTCTTGCTGAAATGTAAGTTGTCCTAGACGCTTGTTCATTTTAACAGCAAAACAAACTTCTGCATTTGACTGCTTTCTTTTCATCAGTGATGTTGAAAACTTTCTTAGCATTCAAAATTTGTGCCAGAACAGATGGTGAATGGTGGGCTTTTTTTGAAGTAATGTCAGCTAAAATAACTTGTGCTGCTGGCAGTTCTTCCCTGTAACAGGGTTTTTGCTTAATTGGCGCACTTACTTTCTCTTAGGAAGAACTGACTTATTTAAAGAATTCTTATTGTGAAGCCATGATTTCATTATTCTGGACCTGGAATTGTTTATAACAAGACATCTTTCTCAGAGAGCCATTTTTAATACCCGTGGCACTTCCCATTTGCCTGGGCTGATGGTGTTTCAGAAGCCTCTCATCTAGTGACAGTAGCTTTTGCTCTCCGGTTACCCAGCAGTTCATGTTGCAAACTCTGCTGGGAGACCTTTTAAGGACCTACAGGTCTACCTGCAGGCCTCACTTCAAAGCATAATCCCCTGTATAGCAGAACAGCTTCTGTGGGTTTGTTTTTATTTTAAAGTAGGAAAGTTTACTGTTTGAAATGAATCAAATAAGAGGGAGAAAAATATGTTGATAACTCCTACCATGTAGGATGTGAAGGAATGGTGAACGAGAATTTGGAACTGATATTCTCAACATGTTCTTTCTGGTGTACATTTGACTTGTTCAGGGCATTATCTGTCTGCTTTTCACTGACTAAAGAGAAATGCCACCTTTGAGACTAAGCCAGTGTCATCTAGTGGAAGCCTAGAAAGTGAGTTTGACCTTTCTTTTATATATAACGAAATTGAATTTTGGACTAATGGTCACTATCACTGGAATGTGTGAAGTATTTAGCTGTTCCTATAGGTTAAGAAGTAAATGTCAGACCAAACTAGCTGTCTGCACCTGTTCTAGGATACTGGAGAAGTTGCTGGTTCCATACACGTCTGATAAAGTTGGGTTTGATAGATGGGCACGGAAGTGTATCCTCTTACAAGCTGAGTGCATGCTTTGTATTGACTGTGTGTGCATACAAGTAATATTTCTCTCTGTGATGGTAACTTGGGGTTTAGTCACTGGTGGTTTTACCCATCTTTGAGTTTTTTATTTAAGTTTTCATGCCTTTAACTAATATGAAAGAAAGCAATAGATTGATCCCCTGCAGAATCATTTCCACTGCTTTCAGCTTTGAGAGTCCTGACTAATGATCAGCTGTGATTCAGAGTTGCTGTACACTTGGATGTAAGCAAATGAGATCTGTGCATTACTGCAGTAGGGCCTTTCAGAAATTACTTTGCTTTTCCTAATTGCTGGAAAGCCCCCCCTTACCTAACTTGTGCTTTCCTTTAGTAATCATAGCTGCTGAAGCTCAGAAGCTCCCCGTCAGTCTTCTGTTTGCTGCTACTAATGAAATCTGTCATTGATCATCTGCACCTGTATGCAACCAGAAATACCGTTGGCATTTGGTTTTCTTAGTGTTCTGTAAACAGGTGGATACAACAGCTCTCTTAGGTATTGAGGTGATGTACTTCAGGCTACACTTGGAGAATTAGTACAGTTAGTGAGTTAGGGTGGCAGAGGAGGCACCTGGCTTGTAGCGAACTCGTGAATTTCTGCAGTGCATTCAAGCATGTAAGTTTTGTCTCTGTTAGGAAGTTCCCTGCAAGTTTTTAGTGCTTCTGAATTTTGTGTTAGTGTTATAGCTGCAAATTCAAAACCCACTTATTTGGCTTTCCAATGTAAACTGCCAGGCTTTACAGTAATCTTTTAGTTGTAAAATGATCCTGAGTAAACATGTGGGGGTATCAATGATTCAAAACCAAGCCAAAACAACACTGTAAAAGCCACGTTACAATTGAATCAAATGCATTACATGGTCTTGACAGAAAACTACTAACTGCTGGGTGTCCCTGCATAAGCCACACTACATGTAGGCTGAATTTCAGAACTGGAGAGCTGTTCTAGCACCTTTAAGGTCGGGAGCGTTTTTTTCCACCAGTCTCAGATGTTGGTCTCAGATTTTGAGCGTTAACTTGAGAAAGTATATGATTGCTCCCAGAATCTTTTGAGTATATTACAGTCTCAGGGATTTTAATAATTTAACTGAAAAATTTTTCAACCTCTGGTATAATTTGGAGTGATTTTAGTATATTAGAATGGAGGGAAGGGCTAATTTCCTGTCACTTTAAATACTGGGCCAGTGGAGAGAAAATGTGCAGGAACAGCAGCAGTCAATATAGTGCATACACGTATTTTGTATAAAAGGCTATGATTTTTTGTAAGCTGGGAAATCCGTGAGACTTCTTCAAGTTTATATTGAGAAATTGAGTGTGATTTGGTACGGAAACCCGCTATGACTTTTCAAAAGCACATGATGAAACTGAACATTGTCTTTCAACTTGCAGATGAATAGCACAGCTTCCAAAAATAAATAAAAATTGCACATAAATTTTAGATTGGAGAGAGATAACTACTTACATCACCAGTTTTATATGTCCTCTCTTAATCTCATTAAAATATTGGAAAGGAGTGCTGTTGTAGGAGGAGTCAGCAAAACAACAGACTCTTTGAAAGTGTTCAAAGCCACCTCTGAAGCAGAGTGAGTTCTTGTTTAGCCTGTGCATAAGCCGGTCATTATTCTGCATGCCAGCATAAGGTCAGCCTGCCCACACCCTTGGCTCCGGGGGCGAACTGCAGTCTGCCTGCTCTGTGCACAACGTGAAGCAGCTGTGATACTGTTCAGCTTTTAGCCAACAAATGCGGGTGAGGAGAACTTGGTAATAACCGCCTATTTGAAGAGCATTCCACAAATGATGCTTGAGATAGAGGCTTTTTTTCATTGGAGTTGTCATTTTTTTCATGTCGTGTTTTTCTGTAATTAATTGGACATAACCATCTGTTCTTGGTCCGCCAGGGTTAAGAGCTAGAACATGACCAGTAACTCAGAAAATCCTTGAGCTAGAAATTGCAGGAGACTGATGTTTCACCAGAGTAGTCTCCCAGCAACCTCAAACTTCTCCTACCCTCGTAGATTGCTCTGGGATGGCAGACTGGAAGGCCCTTTCCTTGATCTTGTATCTCTATACTCTAGTAAGAGGGGATGCAACAGTTTCCAAAGGACTATAACTGTATTTTCTAGGCAAAGGTCCATATGGCAATTTTAGTGGTTGGCGTTTTATTCCAACCACTCCTGTTTATGCCAACCAGTCATGGTTCAAACATGAAATAAATGGCTCTCCCCTAAAAAGTTTTAATATAAATAGCCAAGTTGTTAAAGACCAAAGACAATTACACACAAATGCTGCTTTCAAGAAGATGCGTTAGGTTGAACAATGCTGCACTTTTCTCACTGATTGTAAATCATGTATATCTGTGCCAAGATATCTTGCCATTGTACTGTGTCATACAATAGAACTGCCTGTCTTGTTCCTCAGAATAGGTTTTTTATTTTGAGACCGAGAACTGTAGTGCAAGAAAACTTGGATGTTGCAGTCACATCTGGAAGTGAAGCATTTCAGTGTTGACCAGTGTGCTGCTGAATGAAACAGGGAGCAAGGCCTTGAGCCACTGAGCTTTGTTATTGAATGAATGTGTCTGAAGTCACTGTTCAGTGTAAAAACTGGATTGTGTCAGCGTGCTAAGTGTGCTTGTGGTACGCCTGTCAGATCCTTGAGGGATTTAAATGGAGGAGTGCTAAGTATGAGAATTCCAAGTATTTCTGAGTATACATTGAAGTGGAACTTTAGACATCCAGAGAACCTTAGGTACAAAAGCTTGAGAGTCTTAAAAACTCTTGGTATGAATTTTAAGATGACTTGCTAGACCTGACCTGACTTGAGGCTGAATGCTTCTTTTCTAGCATGATGGGTGTCCCTTCAAGAAACCCTTCTGTCCTGTACGCTTTGAATTAGGACTCAGATCTTATCCAAAAGCTCCAGGACTCATCTTTATTTGGAAATGTGACCCCAAATAAAAATTTCTAGTAAATTTAGTTTGTATTCTTTGATGTGGATGTGGTCTTGTTTCTGCTTGAATCCTGCACAGGTGCTTAGTTTAACTTGTCTTTCTAAGGTATTAAGATTTGACTGAAATACTGTTAATGAAAGTTTTATAGAGCATTGCTGAGTGATACTAGCTGAACTCGAGCTACAGACACTTATACTTTGTCCTATTTGTTCTGACCAATCAAACATTATAGGTTTCACACAGCTTATACGTTAAACAGTATTGTCAACGTATTTCTTTCCACAGATTATCACCAAACATCTACTGAATACGTAATAGCTGCATGGTCAATTGACAGTGTGTCATCAAATTTCTTCTAATGGTGGTAGAACAATTTAGCTGTTGGGTAGCATTCAAATTAATTCACAACATTTGAATATGGTATATAGATCTGCACCTTTCCTGAGGAATTTATAGATTAAAAAAAATGTTTTTAACCTACAGTCCTTAACAATGCAGATCACTGTGAAGATTTTAACATTTTACTGAGACATCTCTGAAATAAGTAATTATTTAAGAGATTGGGGTCACAGCCTTTTCCAGCACAGCTTGTTGTTCTAGTGGAAATTCTTAAATGCTTTAACAAATTTGGATTGTAATGATTCTTGCCACTGTTCCTTCTTAAATAGTTCCTGGTAATAGCTAAGAACCCAGCAAGGCAAAATAGCAGTGAGCTGAGTGTTCAGACAGCATGTCAGAAGGCATTGGTCCTACTCTGAGGAGCTCGGACTTGAATTTAGCATGGTCTTAGTGATACTTTCATTTCTTCTTCGTGGAAATTGAAGGGTGGTGGCAGAGAACCTCTTGGGTCCCTGGAGGCAAGGTCTAGGGGCATTTGGAGGATGGGAAGAATAAAGAAGTGGAAGTGAGCATGTGACAAATGGGGGACCAGGAGGCAGAAGTTCATTTTATCATCCCCTCTTCTCCCTCCCAGTATATGGGTTACTATCCCATTGTCTTTGAGTAGGAGCTGTAACACAGTTCTGAAGTTTAACATGCTTCTCAATTTATGCTACAGAAACTAAATCAAAATTGCGGCTCAAATATTTAATGATCAGCTGAGTAGTTGATGTAACTCATCTGAGATAACTGCAAATATTTGATGATCAGCTGAGTGGCTGATGTAACTAATCTGAGATGACTGAAGGAAGATATCTTCTGTTTGTTTATTGAGATTGTACCGCTGTCATTAGGCCATATGACACTTTTCTGCTAGGTTATTTGCTTTTATTGGAGTAAGATATGGTTCATTTTTTTGTGGAAATGAGTTTTCTGCTTGGAGTACTTGTGTATCGTAGCATCCCTGTCAAACCTTCTGAGCACGGAGGGTAGGAGAGTTTACTGTTATCCTAGCCCTGTCTGTAGCAATGTGCCTCAAAGTTCCAGGCTTGTGTACATCTGACTCAAAGTACTTACTACAGGTTGTTAGTGAAGCCAGAGCAAACTTTCATTTGAGCTTTTTATTTTCATCAATTCTGTATTTTTTCCATATTGTTAAGGCCCTTCTTGAACATCTTTTAAGGGCTATTGTTCTAACTTGTAGATTTGGTTTTGGAGTTAATATTTTAAAGATCTACCTCCTTTCCTTGTTCTTGCAGCTGTGTTTTTTCTCCTCATGTATACCTCTCCTCAGCAGGTGGTTGGTGGTGGTTGAATCTATCCAGAGGGTATCTTAGTGTGGGAAGCTTTCGTCACAGGCATAACAGTTACTCTGCTATTACAAGAGCATGTTACAAGGAATATGTCATAAGAAGGTCTTCTGCGGTTATCTTATGTATTCAGATGCCAGAACTATGATACCTTCTCAGCACTAAGCACACAAAGTTTGCAGAGCTCAAAACAGACGGGTCTTTGGAAGCAAGTGTTAAAGAAATGCTAATGTAAGAGCCCTGGTTTGCAGTCTTTTGACGGATAGATGATCAATTATGTCATTCAGCACTATGTCAACACAGTGCAACATCACTAATGAGAAAATCCAATCAGAATAGCAAAATAGGTGATATTTTGAAGCCTTTAAGGCAGTTTCTTCTTGCATGATTTGAGAATATATTCAGTTAAGGCAGACCACAGTTTGGTTTCTACTTGTTTGCATTTTTACTGTTCTGTAGAAGTCAAGGTGTTAACCTGTCTGTGCCTTTTATGTAGGCACACGGTGTTGCAATTGGATCTGCATTGTCACTTTTGAGATGCTTAGATGCATTTTGTTTACTTTTCCCTGATATACTCAAAGTTGCTACTGTTGGTCCTGGGTGCAGCCTTTCAGCATAGGCTATCTCATTAGGTAAATGACTGTAAAGACTATGTCAATGAAGTCTGCGTTAGTTATGGCTCACTCAACTAGCATTTAGGCAATACTGATCATACCTTCTGGCACATACCTATGATTGCAATCTGCAGAGCTGCCATCTGGAGCTACACTTGTTTTTACTGAGTAATATGTTATTGCAGAAAATACTTGCATTGCTGCTGCTGGAAGGGTGGTTCTTTGGTCTATATTCATCTAAAATCCTCATGAAGACACTGAGTGTCTGGAGGTAAAGGCGACCTGTGTGTGTGAATGTACATGCCCTTACTTTTCATTTGTCACTTCATATTTTGCCCTAGTTTTATTCCCTAAGGGATTATGTTTTCCTGGTGGGAGTTTTTTGGTTTGGGGATCTTCTAAGTCACACGAACACCGTGAGTATACGACTTGAGGCATAACACTGGAGATACCAGGCAAAAAAAAAAAAAAAAATCCGGTTTCTATTTGTGCACAGACAAATACATAGTATGAATGTGACTTTCTTAGGGATGTTGATTAAACATTAAGATGTCAATTTTCTTCTAAAGTGTAAGAGGAATTTTCAAGTATTTTTTTCTCCTATACAAACATGCTAATATTCAATATTTAATATTTCAGGTAATGTTTCTCCAAAATGTCAAACTTATATAAAGCAATAGGTATCTTGATAGAAATTGATAAATAACTGAGAACAACTGTTTTTTCACAAATATGCATTTTGATTAGCTAGTATATAAAGCTTTTGGTTAGACTTCATATAGCATGAGTATTAACTAAGTATGGTTTTATTTCATATGTTATCGTTTCATTTGGCAGACTGCTTTAGGAACTGTTCAGTTGGCTTGTTACTTTAGAAGACTTAAGATGTGCTATTGGAACTAGAATATCTTGCTCCTCCTTTCTCTTTAAGGTTAAAAGCAGGCACTTTCCTTTCATAAAGGTGTATGAGTGGGTTTTGTGCATAAGCAACAGACATCTTTTACACGTTGGTTTAAAAAGGAAGTGTGAAACAAAATTGCATGAGTAAGCAAAGTGATAGTGATGTGATTTGCTTCTTGTTAAATGTAGTTGCTGTAAATTCATAGTACTTGTAATTTCAAATAATTCTTTTTTGGAATTCTAGATTTTTTTCTTAGACAATAAAAGTAATATATTTTTTTTCTCCATAATCACCCAAGGCTCTTTTTGACCCAAGAAAAGTGTTACCTCCTCATGTTCTGCTCTAACTCCGAGCAATGTGCAGTTGATCAGTTTAGATGTGTGCTTTCTGGTGGCTTGGTGCTGGCATTTTTGAATAGGTACAGAAAAAGCGCTGCCTGCCTTTCCTTCCTTAGGCCTTCCTTAGGAGCACTAGTCAGAGGGTCTCGTTTCTCTGGCCAGCAATTTTCACAGAATTTGACAAAGAAGAAAACATTCTTCCAGGTTTGATTGAAACTGTAAAATAGGTTCAGAGAGTACTGTGGAAGGAGGGAAGGAGTGTTACTGAAATAGGCTGCTAACAAATCTGTTTCCTGCTGGGAGAAAGAACCTCTTGTTTTGCTTTGGAACAAGGAAACTTGAGGATGCATCATGTAGCAGTATTAATCAGTCCTACTTCCTAGTTATCTTGGGAACAGTCGATGTAAATGAGGCAAACAGACTGTGATATTTCTGAAATCTAAACAGAATAGTTGTCAAAAGAAAAAATAACCTGCCCAATGTATTTTATTTTATTTCCCCATTGTGGTTACTAAGTAAAACAAAAGAATTCTGGACATAGGAGGCTTCATAAGGCCTTAAGACAAATATTTTGTAGCTAATAATTTAGTTGCCTACATTATATGCAGATGCCTCATACTAGTCTATAAATTCCATTCTGTTTTAGTGTGATATCTTATGCTGTAACAAACCACCACTTTTATAGCAGGTTTCTAATTAAGTCTTGAAAAATGAAAATACTTCCAGAAATATCTGGACATGAACAGAAGGTGAAATTCAGACTGAAATAGTAAAATACATATTAGCATTATGGTTTGCTTATTATTCTGTCTTAAAACGTAAAATCTAAAAGATGCTGGACTGCCTGGAATAACATATTTGTTTTTAAAGGATAATCTTACATGTGGTGCAAATTTCACAAGCTTGCTAAAATTTGAATGTGTAATTCAGCTTCCTTGTTCATACCTGGAATCCTTTGTGAAATGTATTTGTTTTTACGCCTGTCTTTTGCACTAATGAAAGGATAGCCTGATCAGGCAGGTTGCTCGCCTTTATTTGGATACAACAACATGTATATGAAAGCTGTCCTTATTAAACACGTATTGTACTGTACAGCAAAAACAATATATTCAATACATTTCCAGTATTTACTCCTCTGGCAGTTCTCAGCAAAATTCTTAATGTCCTTTTATTTTGTTCCCTGGGAGGCTGCCAATAGTTAAGTTACATGATCAAATAGTGTGCAATCTAATATGAATATGCCACTAGATCTTTCTAAAAAATGAGTACAGTATACAATAATCCACATGCGGGGAACGTGTTTTTAGGTGAAATTTTACAGTATATAGAAAACATTTTCAAATATCACTCCTTTTTATGGAGCTGAGATGAAGATAAAAGTAATAAACAGCTCAAATCCTCCAGGTTAAGATTAAGAATGTATTACACAAACAATAGTTACTAATATGCTAGTAATTGTGGAAGTTCTCAGATATAAATAAAAAAAACTTACCTTTAAGGGAAATCCTGTAAGTACCTGATGCTTCTCATAAGTGGAACAAAAATGATTGACAAACCTGACATTTAATATTTGGCAGACTTAAAGGAGTTTCTGCATCGTGTTCAGTAAAGCAATGTTGCTTTAGTGAAACCATATTTAAGCTAGATTAAAATGCATAGGGATATATTGATACTGCATACAAGTGGCATAATATAAGAATGTACGCAGCTTTGAGAACTAAGTTCTGATTTTTTTATTTAAGACAAAAGACTCATTTTGGCTCAACTAGGCTTCACCATTTTCTTCTTCTACCGTATTCCCCAGAAGGAAGCTAAATGAATTCTGTCCATAAGAAGATTGAAAGCTGATGGGTGTGGGCAGATGTTCTTTTCTCAAGGGTAAATGAGTTAGAATAAGGTTCTGTGGAAAGTCTGAAGGTGACGGGAGAAATGTTTTGCTTCCAGTTAAATTGCCATTACAGAAAGGTTTATTGGCAGGGAGGGAGCCCTCTCAGTCGTTTTTAAAGTACTTGTGCTTTGTGACATTATCTTGGGTGGAAAAGATATATTCTGTTTTTATTTGTTAACAGCCCATTCACTCTAACAGCAATCTATTACTGTTATACATTGATATAACTTGAAATATTACTCTGACTTGTATTTTGCTTCTTAATTCTATTGTTTCACTCTAGGGTACTAAAATTTAGAACTTTTCTACTCAGAAAGTTGTATGCATATGTAAATCTGGGTTCAGTTGGTTTCAGTTCCTTTGATTAATACCTTAATATTTTTCTTTTGATAAAACCCTGGCTCAAGTCCTGCTTATTTGTTACTACTGAGCTGCTGTAGGAGAGGCTCCCAATGCATCCTGTGTGCTTTCCAGCAGTATTCAGAGTGTTCTGTCGTTTATATGACCTGGTGCTAACCACTGCAGCAGCCTGTGGTCAAGCTGGCTTAGACTTCAACCTGCTGCTGAACTCTGGGAGGTACTTAAGTTTGTTCTCGAGCACTGGATCTTCCTGGATTCTCATCTTGTTTAGGGATCTTATGACAAGCATAATGAATTTCTGGAAGTGCATTTGCATTCATCTAAATGCTAATTGAAGAACGGTAGCTGTGTGTAGGTTTGGACGGGGGGAGTTACCCCCTCCTCCCTTCCCCACATCTGAAACTCAATCTTTTTTCTTCTCCGTAGCCCTGGAGTTCCCATCCCTTTTGAAGCTCTTCCTAACCTTCTGTTGTAGCTGCTGATCTCACCAGTATAGGATTTGTTTTACAGGGTTAAAGTTATTTTATATTTCTAATTAAACACCTGAAGTCTTTCCAGGGTGAAGCTGTTGCCACCTGAGTGTCTGTAGTGGCTAGGAATCATTAAGAAGTGAAGTCTTGGAAATAATTTCCTTTTTCATACTAGTGCAAGTGCATAGTTCTGCCATTCAGAAATAACCTTTTCTCTTGAATACAAAGGATGATGCAATCTAATATGGCAATATATGAGTGTTCCTTAAGGCTGTATCTAGATCAAGGCACTCAAGCGAATTAAAGCAAATTACCAAAGTGTATAACATCAACATTCATAAGTTATAATGCATAAAATTGCCATTGGCTGGTGATGTCTTTAGGAATAAAATTACTTTAGTTAGCTGTAGTTTAATTTCCTTGGTTTACAGTGAGTGAAGGCCAATTTACTCCTGCATTAGAAGAATCATGTGGGAATTGAAAGCATTTTACTTGATGTGCTTTGACTTCTCACTTTTACTTTTATAAACATCTAGAAAGTGGGTTAGCCTGTTGTGTTTTGGAGATGTTTCCCAGGACTGTCATATGCAGTTTCTGCTTCTCATGTTTCTGGGGTTCTGTTTTGTTAGTGCCATGTGTTTGCTACTGGATTGCATAGGATTACAGATTAGATCTGAATCAGATCAACGTATAAAATTCAACTGCTAGTCCTCTTCAGTCCAGCTAGTAATGCCCCTGACATAATGAACTCCAATGGTATTTATTAACTAGCTTATAATTAGCTAGTGTATTAGCTAGCATGCATTTTGCAGCATGCACAATTCAAGATCTTCTGGATTCATGTAAATTCAGTAAACTTTGAAGTTTTCATAATGCAAATATTGTTCTTTAATTGTTTTTCCAAAATATGTAAGTTCCAGAGATCTTTTCCATTACACAGTGAAACACCTATTCCCAGTACTTAAATTGAAGCCTACCACTTAAAATTTGTCTTCTCATTTGGTTACATAAACAGTTTAGGGCAGAATTTTTTTCTTTTATTTCTTTGGTGCTTGTCCTGTCTAGGTATTTCACCAAAAGTGTGGCTTTCTTGAGTTTTGCCTCTTATCTGTTTAATAGGAAGAGATCTACTATGTAACACAAAAATGTCCCAGTTTCCAAAAGTTCATAATGAGAGAATAATTACAAGGTATTTCTACTGGTTTTTGATAGTTTTTCTTTAATGTAGCTAAGCAGCAGCACAGCAAGTTACTGTTAATTTCTGCTAACAACTGCTATAGGATCAGCTAAAAGCCTCCAAGTAGTTGAATCTCTGTAGGTCAATTTCTCTGTTCCATCCTCTCATTTTGCAGTAAATGGGGAAATTCGGGCAATATTTCTGCGAATTACTGGATAAATTTACAAGCTGTTCAGGAAGGAAGTGTTGGTAAGAGCAGTTCCTAGTCAACATTTATTATGTATTTACTAGGCTTGTTAAAGTCTACGTGGCTACATTGGCAAACCATTGAAACCAGTCAATTTGTCTCAGTCTAATTTAATCTGATGCCAGTGTTAAGCAATGAGAGTTGGTCTACAGTATAGAACCAGTTCTCTGACATCTAAAAGACTGATGCTTATTAGAAGCTTTGAAAATGTTGTACAGAAAAGTCAGAAAATGTAGTTCGGTATTTATCATGACCAGACAGATTTGTGTTATCTTTTCTGAATGTAGTCTCTAAAAAGCTACATTTAGGGAATTCATGTCCATATGCTTAAGACAAGACCAGTTAGATTTTTTTCTCTCAGAGAAATTGTCGTATCACTATTGTGTTCTTGTTGTGTTTAGATGGGGAGATTGCTGGAGGATTTGTTTGGAGAATTGCTCAGTTCTTCATATGGCATCTTACAGGAATTGCCTCCACGTAGCATGTTATCACGTGTCTTTTTGATATATTCAGAAAATGCTGAGTTGCGAAGAGGCAGTTGGCAAAGGAAGAAAGTAGGACAGCAAGAAAAGAAAGCTTTATTGACCACTACAAGAACAATTCTGTTTTTGTTGACTTCCCAAAAGCTGGGACAAGCTAAGGCCTTGGATTGCTGTGCCTGTCTCCATTGGCCGCTGCCACAAATGAAGTGCCAAGTTACTTGGTTGGCCATGCAGGGAGCCAGATTTTTTTTTTTTTTTTTTGTGGAGACTCCTCTCATTCTGAGAATTTTTCATTTCAAGTAACTGACAAAGCTAGTGTAAAATATGTTCAGCAAACATTGAAAGCTATTTTTGCTCAAATGTCTTCAAGTGTCATAGGAAAAAAATGGGAACCATCTACCACTTGGCATTCTGTGTCTGGACGTGCTGAGGAAGGCATGGCTGGATCAGTCCATCCTTTCAGCACATGAATGCCGTCCAACTCTGCAATTTGTCTTAATTATTTTCATCATTATCTTAATGCTGAAATGACTGTATCAGTGAATGTGGTTTTGTTCCCAGCACTGCAATCTGATGGAAGAGTACTTTGCCATGTTCTAGCTAGTGTACAACTCTGCGTACTGCTTTCTGAAATGCCATTGCACGCGGGTGGTCAGTTTTGGGAGAACCGGCATGTTGAGTAGCTTTCATGCTGAAAAAATTGAGCTTATACAGACAAAATGGGAAAAAACATCTGGATCTTCAGAATATGAAAAAACATTTAAAAAAAATAGCTTACTCATCTGTTTTGAGTGAATCATATATTAGTAATTTAGCCACAAATTTCTCACAATTCCTCATGAATAAGGAATTTCTAAGCTGCTGTAATTCCTTTCAGTATAGCTCTGTGTAAATAACAGCTTCCTGGTGGTGTAAATACTCACAAGTCGAAGAGACTACTGTGATAAGGAACAGGGAGAAAATTGCTTTATTCCAAGTAAAATATTTTTTTTTACAGTGCAAAAAAAATGTAGATACAGGATTTGTAGATGTTTTTCTCTTACAGAACTAGAAGAGGTGAAGTATTAATACTAGTCTGGTTGTCATAAGCAGTCTTAGGCACAACAAAAGTCATGTTTCTCAGGCGTGATTTACAGAATGTGTGCAGAAGATGGCAGTTACAGAAAGTGTGTTCACATGTGTGAAGTTCTCTGCTGAAAAGGAGAAGGGGTAGGGAAGAAATGTGATTGTGTTCTTTATTCCAGTTTCTCCATTCTGCTCTGTTAGTGTGAAATTTGGACAATAAATCATTTGAAGAGTTTAACTTATACTATTAGAAAATGAGGCAAAGGTATAGCAGGGAAAAAATTAAACAAAAAAACCTCGGGGGACCCAGAGAATGCTGTGCTTTTTTTTTTTTTTACTGAATATGGCAGCATTAGATTTTTTTTTCAGGATTAGAGCCCCCAGGTTACTGGGAGAAGGCTGACAGTGCTTTTTTTTACGTTAATGAAAGTGGATATCTTAAGTTGTTTTAAGCATCCATTTCTCAAATTTTTAGTGGAAAGAAAACAGTACTTTTGCCAGATGCAGCAAGCAGACTCACCTGCTATTGTAAAGGACATAATTCACAACTGGTAAAGTTACTAGCAGCAGTAACTATGGTTTTTAAGCTTGAATAAATGGTGTTTTTTAGAAAATAAAAAAATTGAGATAATAAAAGCATTTTCTGCCATTCTTTCAATGTATGTATCTATTTTTACCATGTTGAGAATTCAGGAAATAGATTAACTTTTTAAAGTAATGTGGTTAACTTCCAAAACAGATAAAGCAATATTGACTTTGGTGAAATGATAGGAGTAGTCTGCTGCATCTGCTTTTAAAAATTGCTTCCAACTTGAAAGACAGAATTTTCTCATGACATGAGTAGGGGCATTATTGAAAATACTTTTCAGTTGAAGTTGCATTTTATTTAGGATCAATGAGATCCCCCCTTTTTAGTGCCTCATTGTGCTTACAGCATAAGCTTTGCAATTTGCTTTTTGAGGAACGGATGTGTTGTCTGTTCAGGTATGTGTGTGATATTTACTCTTTTTAGAGTCTTAAGTAGTGTCAAGAGCATACCTGAATTAAAATCTTGTTTCTTTAAATTATTTGGACATAAAAAGTATCTTCTTCCATGCTAAAAAAGAATCGATAAAATACAAGGCCTTAAATTATTCAAAGATGATAGGATGGGAAATTGGTTATTCTCTTGATTCACAAGGCTGGATAATTGAGTTAAATTTTTATGTCTACGAAAATCAATGCCTAGGTGGACTTTGGAGAAATGCCTATAAAAAGACTGGCATTTGCATTAACTGTCAGTACTGAATTTTTACATAAAATTTTAGACTGAGTCACAGATGGCGTTATCCAGTGCTTCATTTTTGTTTTATTATCTTGCATCAACCTATATGTTATGGCACACCGGGCTTTAATTATGACGTAGATTTTTTTTTAATGTCAGATTCATACTGCTTTTGGAAATGATGAGAGCAGCAGTGAAATCCTGAAAGAAACCTAGAATCTCTTTTATCCTTCAAATATTTCTTAGACCTCAACCTTGTTTAAATGCAGGATATGTTAAATATTTAATAAAGGCAGTGAGATAGGGTTTTGTTTTCCTTGGTGACTTGTTTGGTATTTTATTAACAAAGGATTTCTTGTGGCAGACAGTTTTTTGTGTTTTAAACCTTGAGCTTGCTGAGACATGGGAACACTTGGCCTTTCCACAACAAAAGACGTTGTTGTTTTTTTTAAGAGTGGAGGGATTTAGTGTTTTTATGGTGGTATGGAAGTTTTTAATTTTTAACATAATAAACACTTGTGTTAACTTGGGAAGAACAGGGTATGTGTAACTTCTTGAGGACTTTGAGTTAGCTCTTACATCCTTGCAGACATGGCTATTTCCTCTAGGCTGTTGTTTGTTGTCTTGGGAAATTTTAATCCTTTAAGGATTTCACACTGTTCTCAGTTTCTTGATCTTCTTTATGTTGAATTAATTGCAAGACAATATCAAATCTGGTGTCCTTAAAGTATTAGGGTAAGAAATGTTTTGCACATATCTTTCTAATGAGGGAAATAAAAAAGAGCCTTTTCCATCATGCCCAAACAAGGTGTCTGGGAGGTCATTATGAGCGGTTCACTGAATATTGATACCAAAATGTCAATTAATGTCAGATCAAGCTAAATGGGTGAAAAGGAGATGCACTTGCTCTGATGCACTTGTCTTCAGTGATGTATTTGTATATCCTTCAGAATACATACATATATACACACACATTGTATATATGGCTTGCAGTGTTTTCTTATTTTAATAACTTTATATTGTGTACATAGTGATAAAGATTATAGAATAACATCAACTCCTTCCTCCTACCTCAGGCAAATGATACCTAGAAGACAGCAGGAGCAACTCTGCTTACTCTTTAGGAAGTGTTTTGCAAAGCATTTCTTTCTCAGGCATTCCCAGGTGAATGAAAGCCCTTTCAGAAAATTCCCATCAAACATTTTAGCAGTCCTGACTTTTCCACCTGGTACAGCAAGTGCACACAAGTTAAGCATTCAAATGGAAACCTTTGAGACTACACGAAGCTTGAAGCTATAAGCGTTCCCTGAGCTGGTGGGACTTTTTTTTTTGAGTGAGAAGTGACTTGAGGTTACTGTCTTGGTCAGAACGTTTTGACCACAAGCACAGCCCTGAGAACAGCGAAGGGAATGGTTCACACCCGGTGGTTGGAGTTACATAGTAGTTACCTCATGAAGCAAAATGCATCATTACCATCATCCATTTAGGGTTATCATGAAAACTGTTAGATTTAAATGCTTAAGAGAGTTCTTTTTAACTGTTGCCATGGTGATATGAGAAGAGCAACATGGTGGTTTTTATCTCTATCCCATATTCAGCTAAATTCTTCCACAGTCATTTAACTGTGAATTGAAGGTACCGGCTTGTGCCAGGCTGGCTTTCCTTTGGGTTAGCCAGGGACAAATGAAGAATATAGTGAATACTTCCTTTCAAAATGAAATGTAAGCTCTAGATAAAACTGATCTGGTTTTCTGTGCTGTTTTGACTGTGTGTTGGCGCTCCTATATGTAAAATAGCTGTTCTGGAGTTACTGACTTGCTGCTCTTCATGCCGTTGTGTCATTGCTTGTAATTACTTCGGTGCAGGCTTTAATAAAGGCCACTCACTGCAATGACAAACCAGAAATCTGGTTACAGGAATAGGAGGTTCACCTTGAAGTTTTATTTTCTCTAGAAGGGGGAAAGTACACTTTTCACTAGAAATTCAGATGCTGCTTTCTAATTTGGCATCACTTTTAGTGCTTTCCTTTCATCATTGAGCCTGCCCTTGAGATGTGTATATGTATATTTTTTAATCTGCGTGGTGTTGATCAGGTGCTGTGTTTTTAGTCTCACTCCTGTTTTCTGATATTCAAGAGCTTTAACTGACCTGCTGCAAGTTTGTTCTCTACAGCCATACCCCAGCCTCCTGCCCCAGAAAGCCTTTGAATTAATTCTTGCCTTGGGTACAAAGCAAAGGCACTGTTCTCTCCTTGCTGACCTACATTTGCATGGTGCAGCATTGCGTAGCTGGCGGTGCAGCTTCCCTGCCTCCCTCCTCTCCCTGCGCTCCCCTTGAGTAGTGGCGAAGTCTTGCAAAGCAGAGCAGGACATGGGAGGCTGGCTGCACGGGCTGGAGATAGAAGCTATAGGGATACAGCAAATGCCGTGTGTGATGGGTATGATGCCCAGCCTGGAATTAGTAGGGTCAGGAATGGTGAGACTGCACCACCCGAATCACACGCTGCTTTGAAAGAACAAACTATGAAATGAAAAGGGGAGATGCATTTAAAATTTTATAGGTGCAGTTGTCATAATGTAAAGAAATTGTCCAATAGCTACTTGTATTCTTTGACAGCATAAAGGATTGAGAAATGAGTTGTACAAGTGAGAAAAAAACACACATGGAAATTGATGTTTTAGCGAAGTAGTTCCAAGCCTGTTCTTGCTAATGGCATGAACAGAAGTAGTAGTAACTTCTATATTCTTCTCTCTTCCATCTCTTCTTGGGAAGTTTTCAAAAATTGCAATGAGTGCTCATTCAAGAGAGAAGATGTTCTTGCAATGTGGGATGATGTAGATATTTTAGATTGAAGTATGACTGGGGATTGTGTTAATGTATTAGGAAATCAGGAGGGATGGGGGGCTGTCTAGAGTAATGGCTTCTAGGTTCTACTCCCGTGCTCATACCATGCCTGATTTGGCATTGTTTTTGAGACATTTTTAACCTGAAACCCAGTCTGCCTTATTTCTTCAAGATCATTACGATCATATAATTTTTAATTTGGAGGACAGAAATAACTTACAACCTTTAGGTAAAGATCTTATTGGACACTTTTCCCCCCCTCAAAGCAACCACTGAGGCTTGCAAGTACTTTAACTAGTACTTTTTTTTCAGAACAGAACATGAACTTTATCCATGAAAAAATCTGTCCATGGCTGGGGATAGGAGCAGCCTTCATACTCTAAAAGCCGTAGTTGTTCACTTCACATGCTCAAACCTATTGATATGGGATCCCCAAATAACTGGGATCACCAGTACAACTGGAAATGTGAGATGTAAGAGGAGCAGTTCTGTTGGTAAATAATAGCGTGAGGCTTTAATTTGGTTGTCTAGTATAAACGCGTAAATCTTTATTCAGTTTAAAGTTAAATGAGGAAAAATTACTGAATTTGAGTCTTTGTTCCCTTGCTTATTTGTCTAAAATGTTTCCTTGCCATAATGATGGTGCAATGATGATGCATGTTTTCCTGTAATAAGTTCAGTCATGGTTTTGCATTTGATCTGAAGCAGACATATGGGGGTGGGGGGGAAATCAGGGACAGTGACACAAAACACATTTAAAGAGAATATTGCACAAACTTCTATACCTTGTTGAGTAAACTAGTGTTACTGTTTTTTGTTGTTGTTTTTTTTTTTTTACCTCATTGCAGACATGTTAGACCTAAACACTAACTTCTATCCTGTTGCAACTGACAATGCATTTCTTGTCTTGCTTTCTGTTGGGTAGAAAGTGCCAGAACTTGCCAGGGGTTTTTTAATGATACAAATGATTGCGCTGTTTTTGACATGAACTGTTATGCTCTTCTAGAGTGAGCAAAGAGCCTCAACGCAAACTATAAAGTGGTAACAGCGTTTGGAGAATGGAAGGTAGATCTTTAATTGTGTAATTGCATGTTTCACCATACAACCTCTCCCTCCTGCTTCTGCAAGCTTCATAACAAACTGAAAGAAAACACTGGGATAAAAAAGAGTTAAGTAGCCTTTGGATGTCTTGATAGTGATTCAAACATGTTTATAGAGTACTTTCAAATCATATCCAAATATTAATACAATTTTTAAAAAGTAGGTTGGGCCCTTAAAAGGGCCTTATGAATGGGTTTTTATTTAACGTCTTCTACTCCTCACTAGTATTTTAACTAGGAAGACTTTCAATTTACTGAACTCGTAGGTATTGTAACATAATTCTGCCAAACTCAGGCAGATTGGCATTGTGCATGAACTCTGAAGTGAAGTACCCAAGAGGTTGTTTGGCTGCCAAACTTTATAATGAAAGTGCCAAACTATGTAATGTTTAGTTATTAACCTCTTGGGCTAGACCCAGAAGCTAGTAACAACATTTTGAACTAGCCAAAGTTGGGAAAATCCAAGTAGAGTAAATTATTGTCTAGCTTGAAAGTACTGAAGGCAGGGACTGGTGCTCAAGTCCTCACCAGGAAGGAAGGAGTCAGAAGAGAACTACAAATGGGTGTTAAAAAGTGTTCCCAAACACTTCGAATGCAACTTGTACTACTGTGTTACATGAATGCCAATAATCATCACCACAGTTAAGTCAATGCAATTTCAGTTGAGTTGAAGAACGTTCTTCTGTTCTGCGTAAATTTACTATGTTCACACATTTGCTTTCCCCAGAAATGTCCATTTCTATGATTTAAGGTATTACAGTTTATTGGAGGACCACCCAAAACATAGTGAAGAGCAAATTCCCACACCCATCTTCAATAAGACCTCCGTAGTATTGCTTAGGAGGACTAGACCAGTGTGATACAGTCTGCTTATGTGCCTAAGTTCCTGCATATATACAGCCTTAGGGCTGCTGAGAGTGCTCAGTAAGATGATTCATCTTTTCATTACAAAGGGAAAAAAAAATTCCTGCTGTGGTCTCTGTATTGTGCATGGTATGAAAACTACACTTTAAGAATTAGGGAAAACCAGAAACGTCAGTTAATGCTGAAGCTAGCAATTTATTTCTTCCTGAGCAGCTTTACCGTAAAAAGTGAAGGCTGAAGGACCATAAATATAATCAATTTTATTAAATAATAAAAGTACATCAAATATTTGTATTTTACCCAATTAAAAAGTACTGGTCAAACAGAAAACTAATCACAGTTCCATCGTTTACTGCTTAATCAAATGCGGGTATTGCTTACCCTGACACTGTGACAAATAGTAATAACCTGATTTTGATGCAATGCTTCTGTAACTTTGTTGGAAAATAAACTTTAAAAGTTCTGTTTGTTAGAAAACTTTGAAACCTGTAAATAGATCTAACCTTCTTCAATCTTGTTTTCAGTGGCAGATGTTGTAGCTTTAATTTTTTAAATTGCTTCTATTTTGTTCCCGCCCGTATTGCTATCTGGAAATGTCAGTCTTATGACTTAGTCCTCCCCGTCTATAAAGTGAAGTGTTTGGCTTAATTTCCTCTAGCAAACCTATTTTTACTTGACTGGTCCTTTTTTTTTTTTTGAAAGGCAGTAAAGAGCAAAATCAACAAAGATTTAGTAGGTTTTCTCCCTCTTTTACAAAACAGAACATTTTTGAGACTGTGGTGAAAGACTTAAAGTTCCATTTTGCATATCCGATCAGCCTTTGAGCCGTCTTGAAGTTATGTAAGGAAATCAATAGCAGATTCAATGAATTTGCACCAAGATGCCAAGATGAATGTTACTTGGCACTAGAATTTAGGAGCTTGCCCTACGACTTGTACAGAATTAAGCAACTTTGTCACCTCTTTCAGGAGGATGTAGTTGAAACTGGAGTTGAATCCAGAACACCAGTAACATTTCAGAAGGCGCTGTACAAAGTGGTAGTCTGAACTTGGTTTTCATTTATCCTTCTTTTTCCTAATCCCTCCCTAAAAGCACCCATGCCAGAACTGGATGTACTTTAATGGAGTACTTTTGCATTGTTTTAGCATTCTTTTAGTAGTCTCTTAATTGTAAACGTGACACTGCTAAATATGTTGTACGTTAAAGAAGTGTATAATAATTTTAATGTGGTATTTGAAGGTAAAACTTATCTGCCCTTTGTGCATTTCCTTTGTTTCTCATTTTTCATTTTACTTATAGCAATTCGAGATAACAAGAAATCATTACATTGAAAAGAACTAGAGGTATGAATGCATAAAATTTGTGTGGAAAATATGCTCAATTATATTTTATTGGCACAGAAGTCAGCAATTGGACCACCAAAGTGTGCATGCTTATTACTGCACATTAACACAAAAATCTTTGTATCTTTTTTCTTCAAATTTGCTGGGAAAACCTTTTGGTCATGGTTTCATGATATTAGTGTTTTCAAGAACTATACTTTTTATTTTAAATTAAAAAAATAATTTTCAGACTCCACTATGTGAGATGGGGATCAACTACAGGTTGTCCCGTTAAGCTCATCCATTTTCACTGTACATGCGTTCAGCGATATTTACAAATTGCACGTGGGATACATTTGATAGAGGGAGTGCTGTCCTTCTAGTGCAGTTTACGGTGGCGATACCTGCCTGCTTTTTCTTTCGCTGCATTGGCACAGGCATTGTGCTTATTCTGTTGTAAGTGGTTCCAGTATTTGATCAGTTCACTAGGTTGGAACTGATGGGAGGTAATTAGGTGGCTATATTTACAGCTGGAGTAAGAAACTCGCCAGTGATTGAAGACAAACTCGTTGGGTGGAGGCATAGGGTCAATTCGCAGCTTGGCAAGGCAGATCCCCACGTATACATCCTCTAAATGTAAACGTCTGATGCCTAAGGAGACTTTAAAGATTTTTTCTGCTAAATCTCCAGAAAAAACATAACCAGTTCCAGAGCAGAATACAGGATAACGTTCGCTTGGATACAAATCAGGTGGCATGTACCACTTGCTATCCTTGTTCCTGTTAGGTGCGTAACCTCTCATTAAATAACCTGTAAAATATTTGTGCCTTGGAGGAAGTTCTGGTTTCAGAAGCTTGTGTATTAAATACTCAGTATTGACAAACATATCACTGTCAGTTTTCATAACATACGGAACACTCGGACAATAAGATGCAACCCAGTTCATTCCCATCAGAGTTTTAATGGTTAAATTATAATAGGTGTCTAAGTACTCTTGTTGAATGATGTCATGGTATTGTCTACTTTCCTCTAGTATGGTGCGCTGGAGGTATCCGTTTATCTTGATGCTTAGCCCCAGCAAAAAGATGCGAACAATTTGGATGCCAGGCGTCAGGCTTTCATTACCCCAGGTTTGTCGAATCGCCTGTCTGGCTTCTACTTGGCCTGGCTCTGCAGCTATGAGCAAAATTAGAAAAGGGGTCTTCTCCTGGCATTTTTCAGGCTCATTGATGATGTATTTGAAATGATACGAAGTTGGATGCCCAGCACCTTTCTCGTTGTAAATACTTCCATTAGCACTGAGCGTGTTTTCCAAACCGGTAACTCCTTGGGGTGACAGCTCGGTGTTGTTGGAGTTGGTGACTGTTAGAGGCCTGAGAGTCTGAGGTACTGCGTCTTTCCACACATTCCTTAGAGAGCTGTGGTTCATCTCACTCTTAGTAGACCTAAATCCTCGTATAGTGTAAGCCATGGGATTTTCTCTGAAAGCAGCCCTGCCCGGCAGCCAGTCATGATGATTAAAAAACAGAAACACAGCAAAAAGGAATACGAGAGAGACCAGGCCAATGAGATGGGTGCGGAATAGAGACCTTTTGGTGTTCCAGGTCATCTTTGCAAAGCAGCAGTGTCGTCTTCTCCACTGAAGCATGTTGTAAGAATCCAATGATGAGACAATGGCCAAGCAAAATGCTTTTCCCTTCCTTTCTGGATCCACTGCTATTCTTTGGTATTCATTTTCTTTTGCTTATGTTGAGTGATTCTCTGCAAATGGCTCACTCTGCAAAGGTTTAAACAAACAGAACACAAATTCTTAATTTTACCTGCTCATAATATAAAAAGCTACAGTGAAAAACTAGACATGAACCTATAACTGAGTCCCGTTTTTTTTGAAAAACAGTCCATGTTAATATGAACAAGGTCAGATTTTTGCTAAAAGACAACTTTTATCAAAAAACAAAGTTATTTGATTTGATTGCTTATAATTTTTTTATGGTAAGAGTTGAAAATACCCAAAAGCAAGCAAACAAAAAAACCCCTAGAAACAGTTGATCATGCTAGCTGAAGAAGTGTGAAGTAGACTTAAATAGCATCATGTATACTGACTGAAAATCTTGTACAGTGCTTGAGGAGGACTGAATGAAAAGGGCTTGATACCAGATGGAAGGTTTATTGGCATTAATTAAAATTGATTTGACATGCAGAGGCTAGTACGGTTCAGTTTAAAAACCCTTTTTGTAAAATGGTCATGTAGTGGTGGTGGGACAGACGGTGCAGGGCTGATTATGGCAGAGTTCTGTTAGTCACAGTGCACTGCTTGGCGTGTTTCCACTGGCCCTGACTGTGTTCAGAAAGTCAATGAGAAGGTGCACCTGTCAAAATTAATTTTCAGGGTCCAGTAACCTCACTGCACAGCTCTCAGATGGTAACACATAACATTTTTGGTCACCTTTCAAGCACCTTTAACCTTCTGCTCCACAATGAAAGAAAAGACGACAACCGGCTGTTGTGCCAGGCTCGTGTGCCTGTGATTTACAGTCAAGCTGTTGATTTTTAGTGGACAGAGATCTTAAGTAAGTGCTCATATTAACAAGAAGTAAAACTGTACAGCTCCAAGTTACGTTTTGGCAAACTGTCTGATGAACGTGACTCTTTTTTCCCTCTGTGGATTTAAATGTAACTGCTATACTTCAGTTATCATGCAGAAATGTGAAGTATTGCTAATAGCATCTGTAACTGTAGGAAAAAGTGCCAAAGTAGTCTGTGCTTCATTTTCTCCTAAATTTTTTTCATATTCAAGAGCAGAGTCAATATGGCAGCTTCATGATGCTGCATATTAAAAGCTGATCACATCATCTTGTAAATGAACCTTTCACTGCACAGTAGCAATTCGTTTGCGATTTTCAATTTGCTCTAATTTATTTCTGGGCCCTAGGGTTTTGTATAGGAAAAAGGATGACAGTTGAATAAGGGTCCCACAGAAAATGCTATTTTTAATATAAATGTGTAATTTATTAATTACTTTGCTATCTTCTAAAACCAATATTTGGATTAATTTTTGCATTTAAAAGCTAAGTGACATGTTATATGGGGAAATTACAGGATTTTACACTGTAAGGAAGTAATTTAAGAAGAGATGGCAGTTGAATAATATATTATTATGTGTGACTGTAATGTTCAGTCTGCCTAGTTAATGTAAGGGGAAAAATGAGATTTCTAAAAGGATAAGGAGAGACATGTAACTAAGCTTTATTTTAATTACTGTGTCAGTTGATATATAAACAGAATAATGTATATGCAGAAAGCATCACTCACAATATTTGGAAGCAAGGGGAAGTAGTATTGCACTGAGTTACTGAGCTGAATCTGTAGTTTGTCTGTCTTATTAACCTCCACCAGGAGGAGCAAGTAAGCGGGGATTTTAACTGTCGTTTGTAATGATAAATGTATCTAAAAAGACAAAACTGCCCCTTACTTCTTTCTGAAATGGCAAAAAATTTGCCTGGTGATGTATTAATCTCTTCCCTGTTGTTGTTGCATCACGTTCATGAATTTTGTTTTCAAGCTCACTGAAAGTATTTCTCTTCTATTATTATTTTTTAACTACTTGGGACTGATGCTATGTACCAGAAACAGAGCTATCTAAAAATTATTTTCCACTCCACAGATGTTAAACCTGTGTCTAAAATATGCTGCTTGAGAATCAGCCTGAATTTCCACACTGTTCTTTTTAATGCTGCTTAGCTCAGAAATTATACGCTAGGGTAAAAAGGAACTAAGCCCCTGACGTGGAAGATGTATGCTTACCTGAGCACTTACACCTTCTTTTGCATGCTTAGAAAATAAAAGCCTGCTCTCAAAACCTAATTTTTAAAAACATAATTTTTAGTTTCACTGTGGTGTGCAGTGAGTTTTAAGTGAAAACTCAGCTTTTTGGGATGGATATCTCTGTATGAGCAAGTACAAATATCACTTCAAAAGGTATCCTAGAACTCAGGGAAAATAATTATTCAATAGCAGCTTGGAGGGCAACTGTGGGAATACTTGATTAATCATCATTCCGTTTTGTGTGTATGCATTTTAGGAAGAAGTCAAAACAAGAATTGCGTGAGGAGCTGAATGCAGAGTAGCAGCTGTAATTTGGATTAACTTTGCCACACTGAATTATTCCACTTCTAAAACTTCAGTCATTAGGTGCAAATACTTTGGCAAATCTGTACCGCATTACTAATCCGTTTTTAATTTTTAATTGACGTAGTAGGCTTTTTTGTGCTCCTACTTTCACACAAGAATAAGTAAAAGGGAGAATCTGGTTATATATTATTTGTGTGAACTTAAAACTGCTGCCTTTCCGTAATGCACAGAGCAATTGTCCCAGAAATGGGGTTGTAATGGGTGAATGCCCCCCTCCCATTTTTGACTGCACATGCACATTGTGCATATTAGATTTCTTATGATTCTCATCTCATCTATCGTTACAAAGCTTATTTTCAAAGAGGTTCTTTCTCCCGTAACATGTTTCCTTGATTTTTTTTCAAGGTGGGAATTTCCTAGAAAACCTTCAGTCCCTGTTTGCCCTTTAAAAAGGCCTTGTATGGATAAAGGAAGGGCCCACACCTGTTTCTTAGCATAAAATTATTGACTGAGGAAAAAAACACAAAAACACACACACACACCCCACCACAAACAACAACTTTGTGCTTTGGTTTCTTTGTAATTCAGGTGTAAAACATTACCGAGGGTATTAAGCATTTGAAATCCAGCAATAGCAATTGCTCCATTGAAAATATATGCACTGGGATGCGTTGATTAAAAGTAGAGAGCTGTCAGTATATATTAAAAACAGTATCAAATAATGACATGAGAAAAACCATCATTTTCTCTGTTTAATTAGGGTTAAAGCACTACTGTATTTTCCTGATTAAGATTGCATTTCACAGAAAGCTTATGTACGGGCACCAACCGTTGGCAGTAGGTAAAAGCAAAAAGCAAATAACCAAGTATAACCTAAGGTCTCTATACAGGCACCTTGTCCTCTGAAAGTATGTTGCTGCACATAACTCTGCATTTCAAAACTTAGAATAGTTCTTCATTTTGGGCCCTTGGTTGTGCGGTCCCTGTTGTCAAATGCCCGGTGTGTGCACTGTGAATGCCTCCTCGATTTTGGTTTGTGGTCTGTGCTCTGCTAGTATTTCAGCTCCTTGTACTTTCAGTCCTGTTCTATAATTGCAGTTTTGCATATTGAAGGATTCGTCTCCCTGTTTACACGTCCTGGATTTTCATATTTTGATTAGCTGTGGGCAAATTCTTTAATTAGGAGAGTTCAGAAGGCAGCCCAAGCTGCTATTCTGACAAACAGCAGCAGTTGCATATTAGGCCTCCTGTACCGCGCCTGAGTTCACTTACAAACTGCATTAATCTTTTGCACAAAACAGGCAGTGCTTAAGGTGAGGTCTGATCTCAGGCTTTAAAATGTCAGATAGGAGAGTGGCACCGCCAGCTAGGCGTGCTTCTCCAGTACTGCCTGAGGGCAGAATTCGGTGTTTGTTTTAGAAGTCCTGGAAAGTGGCTTTAGAAGTGATCTGAAATGGGTGACTGTGAGATGCATCCTTAGGTATGTGAGCTCTTTCCAGTCGCAGTTTCTTCACTGCATGTTAGCATTGCCCTGGATAAAGAAAGCACATTGATGTTGCCGATGTGGTGATTTGTGGCAGCTTATTGGCAGATTCTGCAGATAAGCACTTTCATTTTGTGGTGCCTAAATCACTATAGATTTAGGTCTTAAATTTCTATTGTAAATAGTAACCTGTCTTCTTGCTTGCTTGCCACGTTTGAAGTATTTAAATTTAAACAAGAAGTAGAAATGAATGACAATTAGTTTGAGTGCCATTTTACAATCCAAGTTAAACAGGCAGTGTTTTCCTATTAAAAAGAAATTGCAATGATGGCATGAGGTAATTTATGTGCTCACCATTTTCAATGTGTAGTGTTTGAAGGTTTCCTTTTGGGATCTCAGTGGAGCCTGATGTTACTTGTAAAATGTGGTGCCTGATCGTGCTGCTGATGGCTTAAATCATGTCCAGTCTTTTTGCACACTCCCAATTTATGCTTGGCCGATACTAGTCTGATGACATTTTGCTGTGTTTCAGGGGCAAAAAAAAGAAAAAAGCAAGTGTGAAAAAGGTCTGAAGGCACTTTTTAGATAATGTAATTTGACTGCACGGTCTGTTTTGATGGTTCAGTGCTCTCAGTGTGTGTCACATCATGACCATTTTACCAGTGCTTTAAGATTACTTCAGATAAGGATTGATTCTGACCTAGTTTCTGAGGATTTCTGTATTTTTCTAGATTGGAGGCTTTTGAGTTTTTAATTTCTCAGTTAAATGCAATCATTACAGTAGCTACATTATCCCTTTAATCCCTCCTGTGCCCACACCAACCTTGTGCAGGCTGTAAGCAGTGTATTAAAGGAGTCTGAGATAGTGACATTGTTGGGGTGGTGAAAGGAAAACCTGCTGGAATTTTTCCCCTGTTTAGAGACACGTTATCTCTCGGGGCTCTGCAAATTAGGAATGATCATTATCTGGAATGGCTGAAAAGGTAACAGACAATTGAATGAATATCACACACAAGGATTTGACATACCTTCCTTGGTCAGGCCATTTATGGTGCGAGGATTATACCCCCAGAAAATAGTTTTGGCACGCCATCACTTCAGCAAAAAAGATGCTATCGAACATGCGCACATCCCCCAGCAGTCTGCTTCCTGCGATCGCTTTTCACGGCATCCAATCTGTCCATCTGTCTGCCCGTTGCTGCGTTACCTTCCCTGCTCATAAGTGTTGTCCTTGTCTTGGGGCTTTTTGTTCATTGTTCGAACAAAAGGACAGTAGTTCTCGTTCCTGTTCCGATCGGGCTCGTCTGGTGTTCGCAGCCGATGTCTTGGAGCTTTTACATCTGGTGTTTCCCTTGCCGGACAATGCAGTGCTGTGTTCTCGTCTCCTCAGTATCCATATTTCTAGTGGTAACGTTAGCTGTGAGTGCTAGCACGTAGTGGCTCACTTGCCTTCAGTAATAGGATTTGCCTCTCTTCCCTCCTTCATTGTTGCTAGGCAGTAGTAGAAATGGGTTTGAGCTGTTTTAGGCGAGGATTGTGGTCTCTGAAATCCATTCCGTAGTTCTTCAGCTGCTGCACAGGCAGGCAGCAGTTTAAATGTGGGCTTTGACAGATGCTGTCTTCTGACAGAGCAGAATTTAACGTCACTGCTTGGCTGAATCCCACGTGATTGTTTGCATTCATTTTGACTAAATCCAAAGGCAGCCAGAAACCTTTACAGGCTCTTGCTCCTATTTGATAAATGATACATATTCAGTACGAGCACAATGATAGGTGAAGAGTATAAAAATTGTATGATTATTAAATGGATGATTGAAGGTTTTTTCAAATTGTTTTCACTTTGCCTTGACACTAACTTATGATTCTCTGGGGGATTTTTAATGCGAGACATTCTATTTCCGTTTTCCAAAAGCTGTTCTGCACTGCAAAGGAATTATAAGTACTTAAACACCAAAGCTTCATTTAACCCATTTGGTGCTCTTAGTATGACTTTTTTGTGCCTACATGATGACAGGAGGAGGAGGTGTTTTTTGCTCATGCTTCCTTTACACATGCTTCACATGCTTCCCCTTTAAAAGCTTTTTGTAATTTTAGCTTAGTCAATTAAGCGGGATGGCACTAATGTATAAACACGTGCTGTTAAGCTGCTTTTTTGCTGTTAATGGCTTTCTTCCTTGGTAAAGGTTGAAGTCTGGTATTGCAGGACTGGGGGCACTTGATTTAAATTATTGATGGATGTAAAATGACTTCGTTACAGACATACCTGTATTACAGAATTTGTCTTTCTGGTCCCGGTGAAACTTGAGTTCCTTCCATTTCTCTTCTTTAGTGACTGGCCATGTTGAAGCACCTTATTGTATTTACTATATGCTACAAATAAAAGTTCTCAGTAGGGGATTCTGAAAATAGAATACTAGCAGCATACTTACCAAAATGTTTACTGGTCAGTGCATTTCTCCATCCTTTTTTTGAAAAGCTAAAGATTTCAGTGATTTGGACTTTTTTTTTTGCTTTTAGCCAAAGGATAAAGCAAGCAGAATTGGTCTATCATATGGATTGGGGAGGTACTGCCTTCACTGGCAAATAAGGCTTCCCCAGGCAGTCACTGTGTTTTACTACCCTAGATGCATATTCTGCTAACTTACTAGAAACATGATCAGATTTATCAGTCATCTATGCATACTGAATTTCTCTAACTTTGCCTTTAGCAGATCTTTGCTCATCTTGTGGAAAACTAAGGAAAAGGCTTTTTTTTTTTTTCTTTTCCCTGCTACTTTCTATTTGTGCATGTGACTGTAGCTTTAGGGAGTCAAAGTTTCAGAAAAAAAGTTATTTTTATTTAACTCCTTTCTTCAGCACTTTCATGTGATACTGCAGGTTCCTGGATATTTCAGGAGGGTGGAACTTGCTTTGCTCTGGAATTATGACCTGAAGATTTAAGTAACCTTGTTGTGGTTATAGGTTGGAATAAGCTTTATTTTGGCTAAATCTTCCACGAAGGGTCAGTGGACTGCTTGTTCTTGATCCAATGAGTAGTATGTTCCGTAATGTTACTATGGTTACATCTTAAATTAGAAGCTGCAGTGTTAGCCTTTGAGATGCTTCCATCTCTGAAAGCTAGGAAGGAGTTGTGCCGATGTGAAGATGTGCCGTGTGTACGTAAGGAACACTATAGAGATACCGTGGCCAGTGCAAGGGTGACTGTGCAGTGAGTTCTGCAAAATTAGAAACAGATGCAAGGAGTCAGATAAGTTGCTTAGAATAACCTAAGCACGAGACAGCTGTGAGCCAGGCAGCACGTATCTGTGCAAAACAAAGGTGTGTAGCTTTGGAATATTTTCTTCCAAAAACTTTTAAATTTTCCTTTGTGATTTTTGTAGGGTATCAGTCAAACCTTGTCAAACTACTTCTAAGATAAATTAGCCCCTAAGGATGAGCCATTTAAATCAAGTTCTCTCTTGACAACAGTAACAGAAGTTTTTCAAATGAATGTACAGTGGTTGCAATAGTCAAGTGTACTGCTTAGGAAGAAAGATAATTTTCTGCCTGGTGGCCACGAGTCCCCTGGAAGTTAAACTAAATACATACATCACAGCTGACATGTAAACCAAATGTTCCCATATGGGCCATGCTTTTTGAGTACTCCATGAATACTCTGCAAAGATTATTCCATTTTGTCAGGCTGAATTGTAGTATTATTTCAGTTGTAACGTATTTAAAGCCTTTCAAGTGACAATTCAAAATGATTAATGGCAACACTTTCAAAGGTAGTTATCTTTACTTTAAAACTTCTATTTTTCTTGTTGAAATCTGTTCATACATGATATCAGAATCCTTAGTTTAAACTCTGTGTTAAGGATTATTATGTATATGGCCAGTGCCCATTTGTCTCTGCTTCAAGAAAAATACATTTCCAGTATGGCATTTAGATTAGAGAAGACAGAGTTATAGAATATTTGTAATGCGAGTGGCTGTTTTGTGATCCCAGTGTGTTCCTGAACTATCTAAAGCATGTTTATAACTGAATGGAAAACAGCAGTCTAGAAATGACCACAAGTGTCAGTATCGCCTGCCTTATTTTCCTTAGCAAAATTTCTGTATTTCTTAGTTAATTGTGAAACCCGTCTTAAACTTGCTGCATTTTTTATAAATGGTTGAGATTTTGCGCTCTGTTGAAATGATACCCAAGCTATAAATTTAGGATTCCACTGATCTTTGAATGTTTTGCATTTAACACACAAATACAGCAATAGAGATCAATCTGAGATGACAGAACATCAGAAAAGGTTTCCAGTAACTGTGAAATGTGCGTATTTTATGTTCCCTAATGAGCAGTTTATAATTGTGCTATCACTCAATAAAGGATTTAAGCACATCCCTGAGTTTAGCTAAGTTGTTACAGAGAGAAAAGACGAGATGATCTCTTAAAGTCAGGAGGGCTTATTCCATTGGCCCAATGAAAAATTTCAAGGGGAGTTTTCATAATTCTGAAGCTTTTAATTTTTGTATTAAGTGAATAGATATTATAGCTCTCCAAGAAGAAGTCAGTCCTGGGAGTTCATACAGTTCCTTGTGAAGAGCACAGGTCAGGAGTACTTCAAAAATGCAACTGAACAGCCAAAGTGCAGCTGCTTTCAGTCCACTTTTATGTTCTGTTTTTGCATTATATTCAATCTTTGCGTATTGGACTACTGTCCAGAAACATTTCTTTCCTCAATAATGTGTTATTTTCTGTCTCTATCACATTTTCTCTCCTTCCAGTGTTCTGATTTTTCTTGTCTCTCCCGCAGGCTTTGCATCCAATTATTGCTGCTCTTAAGTGCTAAATGAAGATTTTCTTTCTAGGGGATGGACAACATAATTTCATTTATATTGTGCAGCATTTTTGGATGTGCAGCTCTCCCTTGGTAAAGTGACACGCCAGTGCCAGTGGTAGTATTTTCTGCCTGTCACAAGTGTTCCTTTTGCATTCTGAAAAGAGTGTGGACTTTATGAAGCTTTGATTCAGCACAGCAGGAGAGAAGGCCAATGAGCAGAAGTACCAACCGTTCAGAGGCAGTTTAAAGAACTGTGGAAAATAAACTTACGTTTTCCCCTTACCTTATGACCTTTTTCATTCCAGCTGCCTGCACTATAAGATGAACTTGCCCCTAGCATCCCCCCACACTTTCCCAGCATGAGAATTTGAAATGAAAAGTGAAATCGTTATAGAAACTGAGACTTTGGTGAAGACCCAGTACTTTATATCAATTTTTTTTCAAGACAGGAAGGTGGCATCCTGTGGAAGTTAACAGGTCACCACGTCTTAGGCCTAAGGAGAAAAATACGTTGTTCTAGCTTTGATAGCCTGCCTGTTACCACCTGTCCTGCCCCTTCTTTCTGCCCAATCTGTTTCCCAAAAAGGTGCAGAAAAACCTTTTCCTTTAGGCTGTCTTCTGGCCTTTGAAGTGTCCCAGGGATTTGAAGAGTCCTGGCCCCTCAGGTTCACCGCCCGGACGAAGAGCTCCTGCCCAGCATTCTTCTGGGGCTGCTGGATGAGCTAAGTCCATTCTCTGAGACTGAGAGAACTGCAGCTCTGTCATCTCCTTGCTTATTTGTTTGGCCATGTGTATGGTTTGAGTATACATATTCAATATACTTACTGAATATGTGAATATGGGGGCATTTCATCAGCCTCAAAAATTCCTGGTTCTGTGTGTTAAGTGAAGTTGAAATTAGTGATGTAGATCTTCACTTCATGTTAAATAACAAAATTGAGCAGCTGGACTTTCAGACCTGTCAGAATTTCCTCAGTAGCTTTAGTACATTAATTTCTACAGCTTTCTTCTGTAGGTACCCACATTTACAGCTGATTTTGTGGGATATACAGGGTTTACAGTAGAAACCACAACGGTTTAGTAAGTGTCTTAAATGCCTGAAGCCTTTTCTTCTAACACAGATGCTTAGACCGAGAAAAGCAACAAAATCTGTGGGAGAAATCCTTTCGAGTGATTCGAGTGGTTCTATCCCGGTAATAAATTTAAATAGTATTAAATAGTTCATATTCAATGCAAAACTTGAATCTTAACTTGGAAAATAAGTCCCTTCTTAAGAGCAGTTCCCTACTGTGCTCTTGGACATGTTGGGGAAGCTAAAATTACTCCCAATACCCTGCATACCAACTGGTTTGATAGGTTTACTTTGGCTTGGCCAGACAGAGTAGTGTCTGTTTTTCCCCAAAGTTGTTCCATGTTAATGATTCCCTCAACTTAGTGGTTTCCAGTCAGTGTATATTAATGAGTAAATCTCTTTAATATGTTGAATGTTTTATCATGTGTTGTACTTATATTCATTGAAGTGATTGCCTGTTATTTCATAGTAATGTGTTCTTGGGGGGAAATTTATTTGGAAGTATTCATTTGTGTATGTTTCTGGTGAGCAACGAAATCGAGCTACTGTACAAAATGACTTCCCAAGCCCGTAGTTGCTGGTCTGTCCTACAGATTTCTTCTTTCCACTTCTGAAATTCACTTTACGTTTCAATGAAAGCATTCCTTTAGTTACTTCCAAGGAAATGGAGACTATATCATGGAAAACGTTCTTTTTGTCTGATAACTATGTTCGTCATTCCTTCTGTAATTTGTGTAAGACTCTAGCTTAATTTGGTGAGCCTGAAGGTTTTTTCATATAAAATACTGATGTATAATCATAATTACTGGGATTTGGCTAATACTTAAATACATGACCAAGAGGAAGTCATTAGAGCTTGGCTTGTATTCTGTTAATTGTCAGAGAATATTGGTTCAGAACTAGAGAGTTTTTATTTTGCTACTATCCTCAACTATATTTCAGTCATTTTTCATGTAATTTAGGGTTATCTAATGGAATAAGAAAGTAGAGGCAGCTCTCTTGCATCTTGCCCATCTCAGGGCATGAAAATCATTAATGCATACTGTACACAGGTTTGTATTGAACAGGAAGAAAAATATATTTAGTGCTATAGTCCTGAATGCAAAAAATTTGGCCTAAAATTAAAGATTTTCTATTTCTATGGTAGAGAGATATTCTAGTAACTCTTAATCACCATCTGCAAAGCTTTCTATCACTGATCCGTATTACTAGAGTAAATTTATAGGGAGCATCTGTCATCCTTTTAAAATAAGTAAATTTATCTGTCATATTCATAAATCCCACAAATCTCATGACCTTGGATGACGGGTCGCACGTTGAAGATTCTTTTTAAGTCTTCTCTCAAGGATTTGTGTAACAAAGCATTTTTCAGAAATCTGAATTCTTCGTATTTTTTTTCCTCCCGGTTAATGCACATTTGAGCTTTACTCACATGCAAGTGTTATGGTTTACAGTTCCAAAAGAAAGCAGCTAGCTTTAGGGAGACCGGATTTTTTTTTCCTCCAATCTTTGGGTCTCTGTCTTTACAGTTTGCCTTGGAGTTTCTTATTTTGCCAAGTATAAAAACCTCAGTGATTCTATTAATATCACTGAGAAGCATAGTAATGCAAAAAAAAAAAAAAAAAAAAGGAATTTCTACTTCTATCACATTTGTAAGCAAGGAAAGCAATTAAAATACCTCCTTAACCAATTTTACTTGGAAAAAGGCCTGGATGCAATAATTAGAGTAAAGGGAATCCCTGTTGTTGAGAATTTAGGTCACCTCATATTGAAAATGTATCTTTTGCCATTTTATTTTTTTTTTCCTTTTGACCCTATGTAGCATTGTCTCGAAGCATGCACCAATATCATCTCTACTTTAATGCTGGCTTTGCCTGATGACAAGAAGGCTTGTTTTGTTCTGTGTAATTAATTTTGTTATCTGAGGTGGGCTGGGGAATGGCGTGGGGAAGGAGATAGCCCCGTAACGCGGGAACCACTGGACGTAGCACGGAAAGAGCAGCTTCCTTGAATCTCTGCTCTTCCCTCAGTGGCAGGTTGGTTGGGACCATTGCCAGGTTAAAATTGGATCTGTGTATTCACATGATAATGCCCACAATCTAATAAGGCTGGTGGAATGTCAACCATTAGGGAACAGATGCATCAGCCTACTCTGAATGGTCTGGTGGAGTCGGTTCGGTCCCGGGTGGCCGGAGCTAATAAGCTGTGATGGCTCTGTGTCGGGTTGCTCGCTTGTTCTTGAAACAATGCTGCCGCATACATGAGATGCTTGCAAGATTTATAAATAGTAGCTCCATGCTGCGTGGCAGTGCTGTTTCTGAAGCCCTGCTAGCCTGGGAAGGAAGCTAGCTATGTTTCTGTGGAGCTACCCTGAGCTAATGAAATCAGTAAATCTAAGGCACCTCGCATCCACGATGGAAAATCTGCTGCCTGGATTATCTCATTGATTGAGATCTGGTGGCAGTGATAGGCTGGGCTTATATAGAATGGCTGTCATTGTGACTTGTCATTATTTTTACCTAATTTTCAAATATTTCTCTTCAAATTAGGCACTAGTCAATGACACAAATGTCTGAGAAGAAAAGGGTTTTGGCTGTTCCTTCAAAATAGGCACCTATCCAACTACACAAGAGTATGGCAACATAGAAGCGAAGAAATAAGGACGAAATAGCTCTTGAATAGTTTTTCCTTACATTTTCCAAATGTCTTTTGAGAAGAACAAAGGAATAAATATGAAGGTGTGAAGTTACTGTGCTTATTACCAGCCTTTTGAGGCACATGTAAACTACCATATGCTGTCCTTTCTCAAAAGGTGATGTCGTTATTTTGATTTTGTGTTTTCTTCTCATAAAAGTAGAGCAGCACCAGCATAAGACAAGGAAATTATTGGATGAATCCCTGTGAAATTAAATCTGTTTCTGACGGGTAAAGCTCTCCAGAGCACGTACAAAAAGTTCCAGGGTGTCATAACAGAGGAATCTTGTTACTCTATTTTTTTTCCTCCTCAGCGAGATCATTCTTGGCATTGAGAACCTTACCATCTTCCAAAACATTGTCTGCTCTCTGTGGCTAACTCATTTTTATTTCCTGCCACCTAAGTGCTCAAGAGTTTTCCAGTGAGGGGATCTTTCTTTGCAACAAGATTGCTGTAAGAAAAAAAAAATCTTGTTTACTTTTTGTCACTGACAGTAGGTTTTTCAAAGGCAAAACAACTGTTTGAAGTACCAGGACAGCTGTGAGGGCTGAAGGAGAGCTGAGCAGGTCTTACTGCTTAAGGCAGATTTCCTTCAGGTACACTGTGAAATCCACGGGATCATTAAGGACAACTGATACTTGCTAAAAAGTGAGTAGCAGAAATAATAGTTGCACTGAACCTTACCTGTGCCTGTGCTGCCCAGCATAGTTTGTCATCTTAACTTTATTCACAGTAGGAAGCTACTACTTAGATCAATTTTTGTGTGGTTGTATGTATATACAGACGGAAGAAGCCATTTGAAAACTTTTAAAAACCTGTTTTAAATATGTTTTTGAGCCTGTTTAGTATGGGGGGTATTTTTTTTCTGCAGTGATGGATGAAGACAGTATAAAAGTCATAGCACAACAGGAAGATCTGAAAGTTTGTAGGCTTTATGTATGGCTCTTATCCTGTCTTGATCTTTGAATAGGATGCCCCCAGACTGAATGAGCGAGACCTTGCCAGCTGACCTTCATTTAAGAGGATTGCATTTCTGCACTACCAAATACGCAGCTATGCCCTAGCTATTTCAAAGAGCATTCATATTATAAAGCAGATCTCATAATGCATAAACTAGAAGCTTGCAGATGGACTATCTAGCCATATGGATTGTGTATAAAATGAAAAAATAAAAGTTGAATGCTGTCATCTTTGTGCTTTGAGAACGACTTAATTTAATCTTTGCTGCAAAAGGGAGAATAATGGGGAGTTTAGATATAATGCCAAAGGAAGCTGGAAGTAGAGGCAGATTTTTCATAATGGAAAAAATTGTTTTGCGTGATATGGCCAAAATCCTTCCTGCATTTTAACATAATAAATTGTTTATCACAATTAATTTTTTACATAGGCATATATCATTGACTTTTGTATTCTGCAATAGGGCGATATGAATGATGTGTCCATTCAGAACACAAATGCGTTAGTGGCTTTCATTATCTATTTGCTATAGAATATTGTAGCAATAAGTTATGTTGCATGCATGCTAGTGCAAAAAAAAATTGAAGTCAATTCTTTCAACCTGGATATTAGTTGAAGTACAAGTAATGAGCATTGGTGCTATCATGAAAATGTAGTGTACATTCTCCTGCTGTTCGTCTTAAACGTGAATGTGTGATGCATGAGACCAAGGCACTTGGGTCCCACCCAGGTGGCCATTATATGATGATGAAAACTGATTCTGTTGCTTGATTCACGTACGTGATTTCTTTTGGTGGGAGGAAAACAACCCTGTCAAAAAGTTGTACAAATTTTGAGTGCCGGGCTTTCAGAGCACAGTTAAATGAAGAAAACTGAAAGTCAAACAGTACCTTGTCTGTTTGTTCTTTGGGTACGAAATAGAAGGTTTTAGTTTGTTATAACGTTTGGAGAACTGCTTTATCAAGGCATCTGTTAGGGAAGTGTAAAAGCTTAGTCTAGGAAGTTCGGGCTTTGAGGTTCAGATGGCTTCATAGCTGTTGCGGCTGACAGTGAAGTGATTTAGTGCTACGTATTAACGATCCCTGCAAAATACATTACATTTTTAATGTCAACATCTTTACCTAGGAAGGAAAGCTTCAGGCCTTTTAGAGTTATCCAGTTGCACTAAGTAGAAGACTTGGGGTGGGGTGGGTGGAGGGGTGTTTGATCTATTTTGAGTGCCCTTTCATACATTTAAAAAAAAAAAATCGTATTTTAATGAAAATCCTGGAATGAGAGTTCTCCAAGGAATGGCCTGTAGCAGAATAGATGTCACTGGCAAAGCCGGGAGGTGAGAGGATGGATGAACAGGACCATCACAGGTGTGTAACAGTACCAAAACCATTACCTTGTGGTTTTGTGCGTTTAATGGTGTGTGCAAAACTTCTTGATAATGCAATCCATAGAAAAGATGTAGGTGGTCTGGAACACAGTACATCAAAACTCCTGTGACTGGTAGGAGTGGGGTACTAATATTGTAAATTTTAGAAATGCTGGGACCTCAGAATATCACACTGGGAAAGAAGCGTTCATGGTTCTTACTAGTGGCGGGAGCGGCCACTTGAGAATCCTGAGGAGCACAAGGTTTTTCTGTGATGCTTTTCTGTATTAAATATGTAAAGTGTAGGAAACTGGAGCCTTTGAAACTCCTGAAGTTCAGTATTTCAAACGAGATAGTATTAATATGCTGCTTATGAGGTTCATAGGTTTGGTTCTTGAAGTGTATAGGTATTCCATGAAAAAAATTACATATATATACACGTGTGCACATATATTCTTAGGAACCCCCAAAGTACCTTCATGCTCTGATTTAAAATGTGGGAACATGGCTTCAAGGATTTATTTTGTTAAAATCTGAATGTAAACATTTTGATCCTGCAATAGATGCATTGTCTTCAAAGTGAAACCTCCTGAAATATTTCGTTTTACTTGACACAAAAATGTGTGGATTCATGGAGCAGGAATAAAGCAGCGTTGCAATTGAATGGCAGCTGTGGTCATGCTAGTTCTCCAAATAGTGCTTTTTCCTATGGCAACTATAGCAAGCCCGTACATTGCAAATGCGAGGTACTTTGCATCTGTTTTCTCAGATTGAGTATTTTTAGTGAAATGAAAGTTTAGTCAGAAGGTGACCAGCACCTTAGTGCTTGGGGGCAGATGACCATGTGCTGGATGTCCCAGCTTCTCTCTAGTGAGAAGTGGGAGCGGGTCGGCGCCTCTGATCAGATCATCACCTTGCTGACATGTGTGATGTTGTTGCAGGTGAGGGAAGGAGAAGAGGAACAGAATCTGCCCTGAAAGTAAGGGGTGTGTTCCCCCACCCCGACCAAAGCTGCTTTTCTTGCAGAAGCCTTTGTCTCAAGGTTTTGGTGCAGTTCCTGTATGTTTTGACCTTGAATAATGCTGTTTTTGCATAGCACTTGACAAACAGATTTCACAGTGGCTTTTCTGATAGTACAAACTGTAAACGTAAGGCTTAAATGAGGCATTTGACAAAGGGAAAATTACTGAATTTGTGTTCTTGCTGTGGGGAAGTGATACCATTTGCTGCCATTAGGATGGAGGCTGCTTATCCCTCTTGTTAAAAAGCAAAGTCCATCTGTTGCACCTCCCTGCACACCAGAAATGGATCTTGATTTGATTCACTTACTATCTTTGTGGTGTATGATACTTTTCTGTTCAGACTGTTTTATAAATTGAATCCAAATGATAAGATCTATAGAGTAAGAGCAGGATAGAATCTGGTTTTTGTTTGTTGGGTTTTGGGGTGTGTGTGAGTATGGTGTTAATTTGGTTAACTTTCATTCTTTGATATAATTTTTTTCATACAACAATTGAAAATAGTCAAGTGAAGTCATGCAGCTGGGACAGGACAAATATAAACAATATACTGTTTTTTTTTTTTGTAAGCATGCTAAAATGCCAGGCCTTCCCAGTGAGGGGGAATTACAGCACGTGGATAGCTACAGTATGTGCAACTGCAGAAATCATCGTTTGTTCTTCCTGGACCAAACTCAGAAATTTTCACAGTAAATTACTGTTCTAATTTGCTTGTACAGTTATCACTTATCACTTATCACTATCTTTTAGTACTTTGTCAAGATTTTTATTGCCAGTACCCAAGCTAGTGTCTCAATGCACCGTCTGTTGATATGAGGGCTTTGATAGGTGCTGTAGGTTGGAAAATTAGTATTGTGTTTGCATATGGCACAGAGCACTTATGGATGGATTTGTTGTCTGTTCATAGTATTTTTTATGTCCCATATGCACAATTGCTGTCTCTTAGCCTGTGCAGCAAGTGGGTGACCAAGACTAGTGAAGACTAGTGAAGTGTATTAGTGTACAGCTCGCACAGTAAAGAAATACAGAAAGAGTTGAGAAAATTAGAGATGGCCTGAATTTCAGTGCCAGCATTACTCAGCTGATTGCATGCATTTGTACCTGAATGTTACTAGCAGCCTGCTGCAGGCCTCAAGTTCATTGCTTTTTCCAGACTCTTCCCTGGCCTGTGACTGCTCAAAACACCCCTTTCTATGTTCCTTGAGGAACACAATTTCAGGATTTTGTCCTGATAATTTAAGTCTTCCATGGTTATTATGTGGGAATTTGCCTTCATCTCTCTGGCCACAGCCACCCAAGACAATTATGCTTCCTTGCAACATAATGCAATATATAACTACGGTGTGTGCTAAAGTCACTGTGAGCTGGGATTGCTAAAGCTGGTAAGGTATGGAAGAGTAATATTAAAACTTCATTTTTTTCAATGAATACAAATAGAAAGGAGAAGATCATATCAGGATGAAACATAGCTCAGAAAAGGTGGTGCTGTCTAATTTGTTTATCAAATAGTCATGGGGGAACAAAAGAGGTTTTTAATAGCTTCCTACATCTTAAAATCTCAATATTGTAGCATCCCTTGGTCTAGGAACAGAATTCAGCCTAACTGAGGGGAGGCTGGAAAGAAGAGCTTCATCACTTTCTGTTGCACTGAGGCTTTGAATAGGACCACGTATAGTTGCTTGGATTTTCGTTCAGTTTGGCTGTTTTGGAAAAATTTTCACGCGTGAAGGATCTGTCTGTATTCGTTTAGGCACCTGCAGAGCTTTTAAAAATATTCTTCTCACACAAAGCATTTCATGAGTCTTTCCAGAAGCTACAAAGGAACCTTTTTCAAGTCTTTTAAGCCTTTTCCTCTGCAGGGTTCTCTCTCACCGAATGCAGCTGTAAGTGGGATCTTCCCATTGCTTCATACTGAGCAACGTTTTCTTTAATGTGCACATGATGGTTCCCTTTAATGCCATTTCCAAGCATGATGTGAATAGAGAAATGACAGTACTTTTCCGTGTGTTTAGTGTTTGACTGTCAGCAGTGCTTTTATGCAAATGGTTGTTGGAGCCCCATATTCTATGATGTTTTTGGTGAAGAAATGCTTGATGTAAATGTCTGGCTAATTCCTGCAGTTACAGGTGGTATTGGAACTAGAGATTCATGAATGTGTGAGGTTGAAAGTTGGAGACAAAAATGTTAGGAAATTGTAGGAAGTTCTCATTTATGCACTTTTCAGCCCTATTGAGATGATGTGGCATACATTCTGATCTTAATATAAAGAAAACTAGTAGAGTATATGCCTTTATACCTGACTTCTGATAAAGATGAAACCAAAAATCCTGTTGTGCTCTAACTGTATTTGTCAAAAAAACATACGGATTGCCACGTAATACGCATGAGTCCAGCTCAAATAATTAACTCCAAAAAAAGAGTTCTAAGCAAAAATAAGGTTTTAGTAATAATCTACTTTTCACACGCTTCAAGGGAATGAGTCATTTAAACATACATAGATACATGATAGGTAGGTCTTCGATTCAAAAGAAATAACCCACCAAAAAGTTCTCTTTGCAGGTTCTCTCTAAATCTATCTGCTTTAGGAGTTGTTCTTGTTTGATGAAAACAGTTTGTCCCCAGGAAAATGGAAGTGAATGCATGGCTGGCTTCTCTCCTGCTCCAGATTTGTAATCCAACAGCAACGGTTGGTTCTTGGTGATATCACCATAGTTTTCTGCCACCCTCACTTGCCTCTCCTTTTTCCTTCTCCCCTGTGCTTATAGTGTTGCAGTCTTTCAGAAGAGACTGATTTTCTTGGAGTTGTGCAATGTATGTACCAACTTCAACAGTATTTTCAAAACATGGCCTCACCTATAATGAAATTTGCCTTATATTTGTAAGAGATGAGCAGTAAGTTTTCTTTCGTGCAACTGCTTCTGAGGATTGGCAATCTCCCATCAGCATTTTTCCTTAAACTGTGCTTGAAAAGACATGATGTTCAGTGCAAGTAGTTTTGCATTTTGAATAAATGATTAATTTACTAATTTTTACTAACCCCTTTTGTGTTATGTCACACGAGTTTTTTAGTTGTCCAAGTGGTGAGGCAGTGGTGCTGGGGAAAGTGCTGCTTTCCTTATGTAATTAGTGTCAAAGTGCTTTGATAACAATAAATTTTTCCTTTCAAAATTCATTCTGTAAAAATAGCTTTACTTCTGCTTAAATTCCCTCATATTTTCTTGATTATAAGGAAGTTGAAACAATGTAAATAGTAGAAATGACCTTTTTATTATTACTGTGATCAACACAGGATAAGATGACTCCAATATTAGCAGTACTTGTACAACAGTTAAGGTTCTGTTATCAAATTCTATTTTATTTTACAGTGTAATTTAAATTTAGAAAGGCAGCTAAAAGCTTGCAATTTATTATTTAAATATCTGTCTTGGGGGACTGCGTATGCATATTTGTGTGCATAGAAGTATGCAAATGAGCTATACCAGCTTCATGTGTAAATAAAACGATTATGTGAAATGCTCTTTAAACTTCCCTGAGATTTTCTTGATATGAATAGAAGTCTGAAAATTCTTACGAAGATTGCAGAGGCAGAGCAACTCAGTTGTATTGTTTTGCTTGGTTCTTTGGAAGATTTCATTTTTGAGGCTTTTAAGGGCTTAAAATTTTTAGAACAAAGCCCTACATTTTCAGACTTTAAGCTATTTATATGAAATAGGTAGATGTTTGTATCAAGCTTCAAGTAGGGCATCCAGACCAGATGTTTTTGAAGTCATCTCATTGTTTTGACTTTGTACGTTAATGATGTGTTCCAGAGTTAATTTCTAGAATAGTAATATTCTTTTCAACCTATGCAGTTGGTTTAGACCATCTTGGTTTTTTAGGCAGGCTTTACTACAACTTTCAAAGGCTTGATACTTTAAATCACTCTGACAATGATAGAGTTGCTGGTAACTAAAATGTTTTTGTACTGTCTCTCTAAATCAAGTAGGTAAATTTGAAGTCTGTTCTTTAACATTTTTTACAAGTGTACCATCCAACTGTGTTTTTTTCCTTCTCATTTGAGATGAGTGTTGCAGCTTTATGTTCATTTTATTTGATTAGAAAGGATCTTGGATGAATTGTCTTCCTTCATGGATGTTGAAGCTGAAAGCTACTTAATGTTCTAAGTACAAGTAGTTGCTAATATTTTGGCAGAATCAACTGTTACTTCTTAGTTGTCCTATTTCTGTGTAGGAGCATGCAAGTTACCTAATAACTTCTAGATTTTGGTGTAAAGGTCTTGTACTACTATAAATTGTAAACAGGAATGAAATACAAATTAAATTTGCTAAATTAAAAAAGCCACAAGATGGCATCAAATTGTAGATTCTATCCTTTACTCCTAACGTTTTCTTAAAGGTCAAAATATTAGGTTGTATGGATCTCTACATAGGAACAGTTGGAATAGCAAATGTGCAGTGAAATAGTTGCAGTTCTTGAGTTTTTTCCTTCCAGCATTTGTGGCTTGTGAAGCAACAGTTCTATAAACTTCTAAGAGCTTTTTGTGCATCGAGAGAATGAAATATGGCTTTTAGGGTCTAACACGGTAGGAACCATTAATATGGAAGCAGAATGAATTCTACTGGAAAGCGTATGCAGCACTGTATCTGTAGCTGATGTGATGAAATCCAAGATAGTATTAAGGTTTCAGGATGTTTTCCTGATTTCTTTCAATGTCATGTTGTTGCTCCTGAATGCTTAAATACTCATCTTTCATATAAATCACAAGTAAATATATGTAACCTTCTATGGTAAGTTTGCAAAACTAAACCAAGTAACATGTTTTTGATTAGAATACCATGTTAAGTAGTTGTCTTCAAGAAGATTTGTATTTTTCAAGTTACATGGGTTTGTTACTAAATTGGTTTCAACTTATGAATATTCACAGTATACTTCTTAACAGTCTAGAGTGGCTTATGCATAAGAATTAGGTATGTTGTCTTTGAGCAAAACCGTTAAGTGTTCAGAAACTTTGAGGAAATGAATGTTCTTTAAATAGCTAAACAGTGATTGCTGCTGCTACTGATGCTCCGGGTGCAGCTGCACAAACAAAAGCCCCCCTAATTGGAGTTGGAATTGGCAGTGTGTCTAGTTACTTAAGAGTAACTTTCAAATTCCTAATGTGAAGTTTTTAATGTAAAATATCTTACTGTGTACTCACTGAGAAATAAGCTACTGTATTTACAAGGACTTAGCTATTCTGAGGCAACTTCTCATTTGCCTATTCTAACAGGGCATAAATTAACAGCCACACTTGCTGTGTGTGGTTAAAGGAACCCACTATAATATTTACTCTGTCAACTTGATCTTTTTTTTCTCTCTCTGAGAGAAGCCATCATATATGGTTCTGTGGTTATACGTGCTTTGTAAACAGAACTCATGCCATAAATTAGTGCTTCGTCATAAGAAAAACCTACAACTCTATATGAATGCTCTTGAAAAGCATTCAGTTTGTATCTAAACGCAGTATCTTTTGTTCTCAGGATGGTGTGAAATGTTACTGAAATTATCTTTCTGATTTTCTTATAGAAAGCATCTCCTTTCCCTTCACATATCTTGTCAACCATAACTACTTTGTACTTCTATTTTTTCTCCATCTTAATAGCATGCTTTTTGTAAAAAAAATAAAATAAAATAAAATAAAAAATCTGTGGTTAAAGTACTGGTCACTGCAACTACATTTTTTTTTTAATGGTAGAAGCTGATGATTTTAAAGGGTAGAAGGTGGTGATTAGGTCACTCATGATCTTAAGGTGACAAGAGAGGTGATGAATCAGTGGCAGAGGAAGGGTGTATACCTTCAGTGGGTGACAGCTGATCAGTGTCTGGTGAGAAGCCAGCATATCTGGGGCTGTGAGCTGAGATTCATCCGTGAAATTATCACAGTCTAAGGCAGTGATTTACAAAACTAAAAGTCATGACCTCCATCATTTTATTGATTTTGCAGAAATTGTTCTTACAAATGGAAAGGTCATGGACATAGAATTGGTAGCTGTGTTTTTGTGTCTACTCATCTAAATGAATTTATTTCCTACCATTAATCACATAGTTTGATGTTATGCTTGCAATATTATTTATTTATTTTGCAGTTGAAATGTTCTTAAAGCCTTGCCTTTTCCTTTTATGCCTCTGCACAGGGTTTCCCATTCATCACTTCAGAGAATTCAGACAAAAGTATGGGGAAAAAATCATTTGCAGGCTATGTATATCACTTGTGACTGTGTATTCTAGTGCTTTATGGAGATCTTGGTGAAGAGAAAAATCACAAGCACAAGTCCTATGGAAACTAAAGCAAGGCTTTCTGACTGTAATTTTTTCCAAGGCTGCAGAAAACCTCCGGTATGTTTGAAGCAGCTCCTTTGTCCTATCCCCATGGCAGCTGCCATAGGACCTGCAGGTCTGTTGGAGGTATTGGAAGCACTCAGTAAGTGGAAGGGAAGGCAGAAAGGCTGCAGTATTGATTCATCAGGGGAGGAAAGGTGAATGGATGCGTGGGACTGCAGATAATAGTAGTTAAGCATCCAAACAAACTAAATTGGGTTTGAAATCTGCAACTTAGCATCATTGGAAATGATGTTTCTGTAGCTTGCTGGCTTGCTTTCTTTTTCGTTAAGGTTCTGGGATTTTAAAGACATGCCATGGGAGAATTCTTGGTATTTCTTCAGAATGTGTCATTAATGCACCACATGAACAGCCTTTTCACATCAAAAATTATATTTTTCTATGGAAACAGATGCGAAGTTTTATTTCTACTTTCTTGGCTAAAAGAAAGGTGATGCAGTGGTTGTTCCTCAGTTGCAAGGCTTCTCTCAAAGATAGGCAACCTTTACTGCTTCTCTTCCTTCGGAGTGCGATATTCTGGTTTTCATCATTTTCTCAGGAATTACGGTGAAAGGACAGGCAAAAGTACCTTTTCTTAGATATTAAAAAAAAAGTCTTAAAATAACAGTTATTGACTCAAATGCCCTACATAGATGTTGCTATTTTAACAGTCAGAAAATAGTACAGAAAAATTCAGGATTAATCCATTTCTTTCAATCAAAGGTTAAATCCTAATGCTAAAGATTAATAGGAGCTTGCTGGATGTAAAAAGCTGTGTTCTAACTTTCATGGTGGAACCTTGAAAGCAGGTTCTTCCAGTGTTAATTAAATCATGGAACTTCAGGCTCCTTGCATGTGGTCTCCTGCTTTTTAGGTTTTTTAATTTTGAATTACAGAACATACTGTTATTTATGCGTGGACATACAGATGTGATAGCACCACACCGGAGTCTTTCCAAAGAGTTTTTCCTAGGCTAAGATCTCCGACCTTACCGAGTATGTCTCAGATGTAGGATACACTCACATAGTGCTTAATGTTCAGATAAAATACATGCTTGGTTTCATGTTAAAGGTTTTCTGTTAGCCTTGCAAATTGAAGTGGCTGTTTGTTTGTTTGTTTTTTTTTTTTCTTTTGGTTGTTTTCTTACGCCGTTGTTAATATATGTGTTGTTCAGTGGGGTTTCACAGAAATCACTAAGAGCAGAATTTGTTCTTGCAGGAATTTTATGTTGCTTTAAAAGCAGACGTGTGACCTCACTTTTCTCTTACGTGGTGTGTTGACTCTGCAGAGTTAACAAGAATAAATAGTAGTACAGGTCTTTTGTTTGTTGCGTTAAGGTAATTGGATAAGGCATGAGCAGAACTAATTATCATGAGAGTACTATTTCTGGTCACTAAAACTCTTCAAGGCAGGAATACATTGCAATTCCTTGGTCCTAGTTTTCCATCCTGGAGCATAAGCAGATCACGTTTTGGAATTTCTGTAGCCAATTTCCATATCAGCCCTTAGTTACAAGTGATCGTGTTTAAAATGAAGCAATACTATAAGTAGGAAAATTTTCTTTGAATACAGAAAAATGTTTCTGATGGGGCATCTGGTGGTTAAAAGTTAAACCTGTAAAAGCTTTACAGGTTCTCTGCTCCTCCGCATCTAAAACAGGATGTGTAAAGAGTTTTGAGTATGTTTGATATTTTTTTTCTCCTTTTTAATAGAAATACACACTGCCCTCATTTTCAGCAGATCCTCTGTAGCTCTGTGTTATTTTAAAGATATATGTGCCTGACAAAAAGGCCAGCTATTAATGTTACCTTTTCTGTCTTTTCAAAGGAAGGTGCTTCTGCTCGAAAAACACAAACACCAGCAGCGCAGCCTGTACCACGACCAGGTAGGGTGACATCTTTTTCTTTCATGCTTCTGGTCCAAGCAAGTATAAGCTTCAGAGAAGCGTTTAAAATTGTGGTTAGCTGAAGAATGAAGTGGGGGTCCTTTTTCTGGCTTTTAATTGCGTATGTGTTGGAAATGACACATGACTTTCTAGTTGGTTATACCACACATAGCTTGAGAGTTGAAACGTTCTGGTGCTTGGGTTCATTCTGTTCAGCATGTTTGCTCAGTCATCCTGTCGAAAGGACGTGACAGTGAAATTGAAAAGTGTCAAGTGAAAAAAATGGCTGTAAGGTTAGTAGTTCAGAATGCCTTTTCAACTATGTAGTGAGAGTTGGTTAATATATCAAGGAGAAACAACCTAAATACAAAAGCCAGTCTCAGAAAGAGATCTGTTATACTTCTTCAATATATCAGAAATACAAGTATTTCTTTCAGTGTATTATCATTATTTCTCACACTTCTTAACACATATGTGTAACGAGGTTAGAATCTTCAGCTGGATTGTTAAATTCCCAATCTAACAGACTTTAGCTACCAAGTCAGTTCTGTACATCAGACTGAATTTCCAATTGAAGTTCAAAGTTAGAAAGATGTTGGCATTTTGTTTTGTTTATTTCGATGGGTTTCTCATTAAGATTGAGGAAGAATGTAAAAATACAAACAGAAAATCGGTGCTTCCAGACAGTGATGTACATGGCTGTACTTAAATTACATGTTATGAGAATTTTTGGTTTGGTGGAAGAAAGTTTCAAGTGAAAGGTATGATTTAAGAACGAGAAAATAGTTATTGTTATGAAGGTGTTGAGAAGGGATCACTTTGTTTTTTTGTCAGTAGTTTCTTTGTTTTTTAATCAACGCTGCCTTTCTAAATGAATATGCTTTTTTCTAGAAGTTCTGCTGGAGTACTCTGTTCTTGTTTAGATAACCAAGAGCTTTGAATATGTGCCTTGCTAATTCCTTGAGCTTTATTTGTAGGATTTAATGCTTTAATGTTGTAAAAGGATTCGTCCCCAAAATCTATTCTAATATTGAATATTCTCACAGCATACCTAAATGCTGTTGTGCACAGGTTCTTCTGTTTGGTTATTTAGGTACTAGAAAGGTCATGCTGCCTGTCATACTTATCTCACTGGCCCTGTTGAGCATAACAATGCAAATGAAGCTGACAGACAGCAGTATGAAAAGGGTAGAAGTAGCAAGAGCAGAAATCTGACTGAATTGTCACAGGTCCCTACTTGCTAGTTGTAGTTCATGTGCATTAACTGACAGAAGTGTATTTTTATACTGATGTTGCCCTTCTCTATTCCACTAGTTTGCCTCCATACTGTTGAAAAGAGGAAAAAACAGTCTGAAGAAATATATAATACTACATTCCAAGAAAGGATTTCTTATTTTGCATGTTCTAGGACATTTGGGGTTTGAGCCTCAGGAGGGAGGCAGTGTCTGTTCATAGTGGTGACAGTATTTAAATGTGCGATGTGAAGGAGGTTGCATCATCGCACATCGAAGGATTAGCTGAATTGATCAAAACAACTCTATAATGCTGATTTGAACAAATATTTCTTAATTTGGGGGGGGGGGATACCTATTTAGATTATCTAGTTTTCTACTAACCTGTCTCGGTACAGCTATCATATTTCGTACAGATGCTTTTTTTCTTGGCAGCTGATGCTGTCCATATGTTTCAGGAACTTTTTTTTTTACAGTAAGGAGATACTTAAATTAAAAGATAAAAACATTGGGTAGGTAAAATTCAAGTAGTTCAATATAGTATTGCCAGTTATATCTGTGCATTTGACAGTGTTAGGAAAAGATAATTAAGGATATAGTCTCAATATTTCAACAATGGCAACTGTGTGGTGTGAATATTTATTATGTTCTAGCCAGTTTCTGAAACAGTTGGTCATAAATAAACATGAGCAAGTTGGTGCTATGAAATTGGAAGTCAATTAATGAAATTTGTCATGCATAGTAGCAGTTGAGACTTAAAGTACAGTCTGCATCAATCTTTTTACTACTGACTTTTCTAATTTTGTGAATTAGGATAATGGTAATTATTAAGCACAATAGTCCTTTCTTAAAGTTAGGAATCCTGAAAACTCTAATTTACTAAAACTGAACTATAAATATTTATTTGGAGAAAGCCAGCTTATTCAGTAATAGCAAGTGAAGAAACATGCACTTTTCCAACTTTGGACTGAAATATCTCCCAAAACTAGGAGGTCATGAAACATGGAAGACTAAAAAGGAAACACTTTATTGTGGGGAAAAATCCAACTAGGGGATAATGGCAATCAGAAACTAACCTGAGTAAGTCTGAAGCTATTGAAGACTTAGACTGTAGAAAGTTCAGTATGTCTGAAGGATAACTAATCCTATGGATTTCATTTACTGTAACACCTACTTGTGAAAAGTTGAGGATCTGTAAAAATTGTCTTGTTGTGAAACAATCTTCCTGTTGGTTCAGCACAGTTGAGCTTGGGATCTACAAGCAGCTTGCTTGAAGATTGCTGGCAGCGTTTCAGTGCTATACTGTCCTTTCCCTTTGGGGAGGATAGAGAAAGATGACTAGTTTCAGAAAAAGTAGAGGAGATTGTCTCAACTGTACTGCATCTGTTTTCAGACAGTCAAAAGCTGTTTGCTGAATACTGAAACCCAAATTATAAATCCCCTCTTCAACTTTGTGTATTGCTTCTCTGAAAATGATCTAATGACTATAGTATGACTCCTGAGTCTCAAAACATTGAAAAGCAAGATGAACATTGAAATGTTTTGAGTCTTAGCATTTGTATTATGTATTACTCATTCTGTTGTATATTCTGTTTTTTTCTCAGTTTCTCAAGCAAGACCACCTCCAAACCAGAAAAAAGGTTAGTCATTTTAGTTACCGTCCTTCTCATTTTTGTGTGAATTATGCCCACACTTTCTTTTGCTGGAACCACAAGCAAACAAAATTGTATTTTGCTAAATATGTGATTACCAATATTTAGAGACTCCTGATATAGAGATATGCTTTCTATGGTGAATGAAGACCTTCAATTTAGATAATAACTACAGTTTCCCTTGAATATTTACCATAATTGTGGTCTGTTAAGCAAAATTTTGGTTTTATGTACAGCTCCTTTAATTAAAAGGGGAAAAAAAAGGCAAGAAATATAACTTTATTTTCTCTACAGGATCTCGAACTCCCATAATCATCATTCCGGCAGCCACGACCTCTTTAATAACAATGCTTAATGCAAAGGACCTTCTGCAAGATCTGAAGTGAGTAGTTGATTAGAACATACTAGAACATATTGTCATATTGTATAAAAAAATGTTGTCAGATATCGAGTTTTATTAGTACCAAATTAACAAACAGTCAGGAGGGAGTTTCTTCTGTCTCATGACAAACTAGTTTTACAGACCAGATTAGAAAAGAGATTTATGCCTCATGAATAGTGGTTACAAAAAAAAAGGCAAAAAAATCAGTGTTTGCACAATTGAGCCAAATGGGCAGATTGAGAAGGTCTTACAGTACCATTTCTAATGACTGGAGTGGTGTTCTTCTTATGTAATGTATATGCATGCATGTGCAAGTGATAACAAACCCTTACCATGGAAGGAAGGCTCAGAGGAGTTAGGCAAGGATGATCACAGAATCACACAATTGCTTGGATCAAAAGGGACCTTAAAGACCATCCAGTTCCAACCCCCTGCCATAGGCAGGGATGCCACCCAGTAGACCACATTGCCCAGGGCCCCATCCAGTCTGGCCTTGAACAACTCTAGCATGGGACATCCATAGCTTCTCTGGGCAACCTGGTCCAGTGCTTCATCAATCTGAGTAAAGAATTTCCATATAAGATCTAATCTAAATCTCCCTTTTTTGAGTTTAAAACCTTGTTGTCCTATCTGCCTGTGTAAAAAGCCCCTTTCCTTATTTTTTTTATAAGCCCCTTTAAGTACAGAAAGGGATCGTGCAGCTCAGAAGAGAATGCAGGAGATGACCACAGCTATGGTAAAGGCAAAGAGATGCAGAGGTTGGCCTTTTAGATAAATGGCTATAGTAGCTGAGCAGATCAACTGGTTGTCTAAATGGTCTTCCCTGAGACAATCAATAGAAGATATTAACTTGTAGAACCAGGAGGGTGGTTTTTATGTTGCCTAGCCCAACACAGAGTATAAAAACTGAACAACCAAAGAAATTAACTTTGAAGAGAACAGGCTTGAGCTTTCTTCAACGCGTATGTCTTCCCAGTGGCGAGGACATGCAGCATTGTGGTGATGAATATACAGTGACTGGTAATGAGAATGTTTGTATTGCAATGTAACTCTGTATTGTAATTGTACTTGTATATTATACTTGTGTGTCGGTTTCAGTTCATTGCTGTGTCAGCCTACTTAACCAAAATCCCATGTAGTGTCAAACCTATGCCCAAATAAGTAAATTCAATATTAACATTAAATTCTTCTCCTTGGGAACATCTAAAAGACCCTGGTCAGAAAGTATTGGACTCTCACACTAATTGGCACTTCAGACAAGGTATACTTGAGAGTAAATGTTACTCAGTAAAAATTCAGTAATAATACGAGTTTTGATTTAGCAGTATGCTTGTGAATAAGAGTCTATAGAGTAAGTTGTGCCTTAAGTAAGGTAGGGTAGTGTTAAGACCATCTGCAAAAGGGACTGCTACCCTTTATTAGGGTATAAATAAATAAAGTACCAAGAAAGATTGGAAAAAAGGTAGTCAAGTTCTAAAAAAGAGAAGTGGAAAAGTGGGACTTCTGTGGGTAGAATAACATTGCACTGATTTCAGTGATATTTGGGATTAATTTGAAAAATGGAAAGATTCTGATAAGTTGAAAAAAGGAAAGGGGGAAGCAAGCTTGTGTTGTTAGGAAGTTGCTCAACAGCAGTAGTGAAATTAGAAGGAGATACAGAAAAATTTATACATTCTAGAAACAGTTACAAAAGACAACATGATACATAAAACAGTGTATGCAGAGAACGAAATCAGAATACATTCTTAAAAGCAAAATTGTAACCTCATATCATAGCAAACCTCTGCTTGCTCTCAAGGACAAGGAGTGGTCAGGCAGTTGGACTCTGACAGCGCGTTCAGTCTTTCTTTGCCAACATCGCTGTAATATCTTAGAAGCTACATATGCATTGATACCAGGAAGATGAGAGATGTTATTTTTGTTAGTTTTGTTTAGCAATCATCAGTAAATGTCTCTGTGCAGAAGCAGTGGGTATTCTTTTTTAAAGTTCATATACAGCAAAAATGATAATGAAGCATTATCATTAAGAACTGATGAAAATTCTTTTAGGGAAATAATCCTGAGGTGCTAAAATTGATTTATTACATTGCAGTGTGCTAGAATATGGCAGTTTACAACTGCTGTTGCTTAAATAAATGAACCCATCAGATTCTAAAATTTAATTCATTATGGCTAAATGCAATCAACATTATACTTTGCTTCCATCATGGCAAGGTAGAAATCAGTATTGTGTTTTTAATAAACAAAAACTTGTCTGACAGACCACGGTGTTTAAAGTTGCCTGTCTGTTAATATCAGTCCATTTTTCTGAAACAGTCATTTTCACAGAAAAATATACTGTTACAGATAGTTTGCACCAGTAGTCCATTCAAAAAGTGGATAGTTATTCTTTCTTCCACCTTCAGCACTTCCCTTATCCTTTATGAGACTTTTATACACTTGTTTTTGAGAAATAGTCTGTCCATATTGTGGTGCTAAATTTTTAGTGGAGTTGCCGTAGAATTTCTTAAAACTGTGAGATACAAGGTACCTTCAGATCTCTAGCTATTCCTGGCTTCTAGATTACTGCCACATGCCACCAAAGATCTGGTTGGCATCCTGGACTCTTAGGGCCTCTTATGAAATACTCAATCTGTGAGAAGGCTGGCTTTTAACATTATGATGTATTGTGCGAGCAGTTACTAGATTGATCTAATTGTGTTGACAGAGGATGTTGCTTGTTTATGTGGGTTTTTATGCTTAAGAAACAATTACATAAGCACAAGCCCTGAATTTTACATCTATGTAGTTCACGACTGGTGCAGGAATAGATATAATGGAATAAAGCACCTGTATGTCATCTCGAAGTATGTCTATGCTAGGAAGGCTGCACTGTTTCCAGCTCCATGGCGGCACAATTACAGTTAGCTTCTCTGGACTTGCTCCTAAAGAAGGCTGAGCGTTTGAGTGCAAAGAACTTGATCCTGGGAAGGGGAAAAAAAATAAAGGAATAAAGGAAGACACTGACATATTTAACAGGTATCGAAGGCAAAGTGAAGGAGCAAGGGATGTTGATGAATCAGAAATGCAACAGCAGAACTCAGAAGAGCAAAATATTAATTCAGCTGTGACAGCTCTAGCACTTTTCTAGAAAATGCGCCACCTGGCCTGTAACTTTTGCATTTCAAATTTACTGAAGTAGTTTGTTTAGGAATGGCTGCAGGGTTTGTTCTTAATGTTTGGGTATGCAGAGTGTGGAACTGGCCTTGATGTAGAATGATATATATAGGATGATTTTGCAGGGAAAAAGAGTTGTGTAGTTTCTGCCTTGAGTCACCACCTTCTGTAATTCATTCCCCTCTTTCAGCTAAATTTGACAGAACAGTAGCAATTCAGAAGATGCATTTCATTTGCCACAAGCTTTGGAATAATAAAAAAAGATGCTGCCCATCCACATGGGGAAACACCTAAATTAATGAGGAAGATGCAGATGGATTTGAATTTCTTGTATTTTTAGAGGTAATCAGCCTGCTTGTTAGCTGTATCAGAGACCAATGGTACAGCACAGGGAAAAGGGATTTTTGGAGCAGGAGGAGTGTTTGAGGGACATTGCAGAGGAGTTTGCTAGGAAAAGTAAGAGAATCCCCAGAATTCAGGTGAAGCATCTCTGGGAGGATGAGGCATGCAGGGCTGTTTGGGTTGGAAGGCTTTGGCATGTGTGTGAAGCACACTGTTCATGGGCTGCAGTGCTGCTCCCTTACTGTTCTGTGAGGCGTGGGGCAATGAGGAAGGAGCGTTTGGGTTACACGGAACAAGAGTGGGGCAGAAATTTGTATCAGGAAGATGTAAACATTTAGGTGATGAGTACATACCTTTATTATGATGATGTTTTACTTAGGATATGTTTAACTGTAGTTGCTTTTATTTATCTGGTAAGAAAGCAGAGTACACAATTAAACTGAATGGGTTGAAAATTTATGATTGGCCCTCAATTTATAATTGGCCCTAAAAAAAAAAGCAGTTTTGCACAGCTAAAAATGATGTAGCAAACAAACCCTTTGAAACTTCTGTTAAAGTACAGTTTCTCTAACTGATATATGTGGCCAGGCAACTCACTGAGATTTATTCAACTTTGATATGGAGCAAACAGTCTGAAAGACTCAGGGATGATGCATTACAAAAGTGCCCTGTTCTCTTGCGAAGGTAGGTATAGGAGGCTTTTGACACTCTAATCAAATAAGAAATAGTGAGAGGGTTGTAAAAGAAGTCTCAAATTCTAAACATAATCAGATGTGTGTTGTGATGAGCTCAGTTACTGTCCAGCATTGGAGTTGCCTTATTCTTTGTTCATGCATTTTTCAGAAGGCCCAAATTGGGAGGTGGAAAGCATTGACCTGACCTGAGTGAAAGCGTTTTAAAGTTAACGCCAGCAATTCCTATGAGTTTAGAGCTTAGACACAAGCAGTTCTGGCAGTTCAGTGGATGGTGTCTTACCAGTTACCTCCCATAATTTGATCTTGCTCAATCACTTGCCCATTTCCCTTAAGGAAAGGGACCCGCTGCATTTAAGTGCGAAAGTGCACCTATTTTTATGCAAATACTGGTTTTGGCAACTAACAGCAACAGGATTGAACACTATTAATTTCCTAGTAAGAGTATAAATATAAAGATGGTTTCTAAATAGGTGTGGGATCACTTTTTTTTGACTAGGGAATAGTAATCTGGAGAAGCAACAAAAATGTAAGCTACTGCACAGTCAGGCTTCAGAACACATTTCTAGTGTATTGCGTGATTAAAAAGGGGTCAAGTACAAATGTGTAGTTAAGCTACCAGGCAGACTATTGTGGCAAATTATTCTCAAGAGAAGATGGTATTTTTGCTGTTTTCTTTAATACTCAGATTTCTTGAGTTTGACTTTTATGTCTAGTGATGGAGTAAGCTTCTCATAATAGAAATTGCTGTATGATTATAAATGATTCTCAGTTTGAGAGCACGTGGCTTTTATTATACATGCTTGCATTTCAAGGATTTTGGAGCAAAGTAGCCATGAATTCAGCATGTATTTTATAAACATTCTGTAAGCTGTCGTTTATTCCTCTACTCTGCGTGTACATAGGTGTAAGCATTTCCTTCAATGCTTTCTTTGATAGCCACCTTTTTTACTCTTCCATTTTGAATCTGCTCATTGTATTTTTTTTCTTCAGAACATTCAGGTAAGAAGGTATTTGTTCTGTCCTGTTCCGCCCTATTCAGGTTTCTATAGCAAATAAAATGGGAGGGTATTGTAGTCCAGAAGATACAGGCATTACAGCAACATTTGGTTTGCCTCAGGTAACAGTTTTTAGCTGACCATGAACTGGAGAGAAACTTGTCAAACTAGCATTGAAATGAATTCTTAGACACAAACATATGAAGCTAGAAGTAACACAGGGAATGCCTATGTCAGCCAATATTGGGGTGTTTCAGATATAATTTATAGTGGTGAAATTGCCAGACTCTTTGCAGAATCAGTATTGGTTGTTAATAATCCTTGTTCCTCTAACTTGGTAGAGCTGGTTGGGTTTCCATTTAAAATGTGTTTTTAAAAGCCTAAAACACAATATTAAATCTGTAATGCTTCTCCCCAAGCCCTGATACCACTTTCTGAATATGAAATGTTAGCAAAAGCCAGTATTTTCAAGTGGGGTGAATAATGAACTTTTTCTCTTACTTCATTTTTCTTTCCTTTTTACTATTTCCACAGTAATTTCAGGTGCAGTCTACCTGTTGTTTAAGCATATTCAAATTGTTTTTTAGTACTGAACTTAAAATGGTGGAAGAGAATACCTTTAGAAATGGTTCAAGCAGCATACCCATAAATGCAGTAAACGTTCAGAACGTGCCATCTGTTCTATAATGAAGAGAAATCTTACCTGTTGTGCGGAGTACTGTGTTTTTAAAATATAGCACCAATACTCCTGATACCTTGTGCAGTTAAGTGAAATACGCTGTTTCTTCTTGTCAGAACTTTGGAAATGAAATGTCAGAGGCAAACAATATTAGTAGTGCAACTGGGTGGTTCTCAGTAGGCTGTTAGGAGAAGATGGCTCTGAGCTCTTGCTCTCTCCTTAGTTTTTTTGCTGGCCTGGTGGGTGGTACTGGTCACATCAGCATACCTTTCTGTGATGTCTGATGATGCATCTGTAAAAATGCATGATTTTGTTATCTTTCCTTTTTCATCAGTAAAAAGCCCTACACTACTCTCACATTTATGATGCCAATTTTAAGAACTGCTGTGTGTATTTTATTTTATTATTGCCATATAGAAGAGGCTCTTGAAATGGAATTCCTTTTTTTTATACAAAGACGAGGCTGAAAAATAAAAATTCTGAAATTCATTTGGCGGGTCATTTCTTAACCATTTATTTTTGTCTTACTGGGACTATGTGAGACATAAGGATCATGCCATCCTTATTTTGTAAGCATAATTTATCAGATAAGCCTTTTTTAAAGAAATCCATAATTGTAGTACATACATTGTAGTAACCAGATAAATCATCTGATCCTGTAAAATCACTCATAAAAAATAGAATAAAATCTGATCCATTTGACCAAAAATCCCAGCTTTCATGAGGACAAAATAATTCTGGTGAATAGGTTTGAGTTCTCCAAGGACAGAAGGTATAAAATGTACTCCAGGAAGCAATGATTTCTTAATGCCTAAGCTTCCCCGTATCTTCACATGTTATTTATCCTCAATTGTTAAACATAATTTGCTGTTGCTGTTCAGCAGGCTATGATCTGGCTTCTCATCTGCAAATGTGTTGGGTAAGGTAGGCAAGACATGCCACAAACATGTAAGAACAGCTCTGGCTGTAGATTTGAGGGGCAGAGGACCTTCTAGCACAACTGGTTTTATCAGAAAGACTGAAGAAACTTTGTCTTCTTGCTGTACTGAATGAGTAGTCCTGGAGGCTTGGTGTGATGAAAATGAGATGGCTTCAGTGACTGCTGCCAATAATGCAACGTTCTGATAAAGTTGGTACTCTTCCTGTTGATTCGATCAAATTACTTTTGCCTACTGGATGTTTCTCTATTCTCCAAGGTTTGTACCATCAGATGAAAAGAAGAAGCAAGGCTGTCAGCGAGAAAATGAAACTCTAATACAGAGAAGGAAGGACCAGATGCAGCCTGGGGGAACTACAGTCAGCGTTACTGTACCTTACCGAGTAGTAGACCAACCTCTAAAGCTTATGCCACAAGACTGGTAAAATAGATTTTCCCATTACAAAAGTTCTTTATCAGGAGAATGCAGAATGTGGAGGGGACCAATAAAATTCTGTTAAACTGCATAAGAAGTGAAGACAAGGCTGTAAGAATGGGTTTGATTGACTCGATAGGAGTGTTGTCTCCAGGTTAAAAGATATAAAGCTAAACTTCATGATAGATCTGTCTTAAAAATAACATTTTGTTCTAACAATATGAGCAGCAAAACTATTTTCAGTTTGTCTGAAATGTTCCAGGAATTCAAGTAAGAATATTCATGAGTTTTCCAGGTTGTGATACTCTAGCATGCGAGTTGCTGAAGCAAACCATGGTCCAAGAGAAGAATCCTCCTTTATTATCTTCTTTCTGAATTAGAGTCTGTTGGGAAGATGCATTTGCCGACCTCTTCAACATCTGCTATTCTAACTTTTTAATAATAGTTTAAAGAGGGGAAAAAAAAAAAACACAGTAAAAACAGAACTGCAGTTTCAGTAGTGAATCAGATGCAATGAACTAGATTCAGTGATAGAAGCTTACTTCTGAAGGGAGAGCCCCAGTTGGGGGGAGGGAATGAGAGAGAGCTTTTTGCAGCTTTTTCATAAAAGTAAAAAGATTTTGTCTCTAGGCCCGTTCTTTGATACTAAGAAAATATATTTCTCTTTGAATAGGAAAATTCTGGAAATACGTTTATTATTTGTTAGGTAATGAATTAGGCAACATTTTTAGTTCTTCTTCAGAGGTGTGAGGATTTTAGACGTGCATGACATTTTTGATGATTTTGTAGCTTCCAAAATAGATTTTAATGGAGAGGAGTATTTTTGGAAAGGTCCTATTCCTAAAGTAAGTGTTCTATATTTAAAACTTGAATAAATCACAAATCAGTGGTTTTGAAATTCTAATACTGAATAACACTTAAGATGATCAAACCTTAATATCCAAATTGGTATTTAAAGTGCTTCTGACCAAAGAGATAAAATGTGTTTTTATTTAGCTTGTTTTTAATCCAACAGAGCATCAGATATTAGCATCTGGAAATTAACACGTGGAGATTTTTGAAGTTGTTGCTTTTAAAGTTTTGTTGTTGCTGTTTTTTCTGTTACCCATTACAAACCTTGCAACACAGTTTTAAATGGCAAACCTTCAAGTTTCTGTTTTTCTCTTTAAAAGTATCACAAAGATATCCCTTGATCATTCTTTTCCATTTGGGGTTTGGTAGACTAGAATTAAATTTGGGTGTTAGGTTAGGGATGCAGTTATTTGTTCTAGTAGGTAGGAACCATGCTTGGATGATGTAAATGTTCAAGAAGAAGGCAGACTGTATGTGGGAGGACATGTATTCTCAAAGGTTTTTCTGAACATTTTATTAATATAAAAGCTTCATCATCTTAATCACAAATGTATTGTCTTAAACCACAGGTAATGGTTACATACCCTCACAATAAATGATGCACTTTGCAACTAGAGGCAGAAATTTAGCAGCTGTCTCTTGCAATAAATTTTTAGAATAAAAGCTAACACTGTGCAGAATAAAGGCTTTTAAATTGCTACATCTCAAGTTACAGTCTAATTTGTAGGGGATTATGTTTAAACTGTTTGAACGCTTATAAAAAGCAAAGCACTGTCCAGAAATAAACACTATTTCACTATTTCAAATAAATAAATCTGCAAAGGGCAGAACTAAAAGCCTAGATAATTCACATAACGTTTTATTCCTTGCTTTGTAATGGAGAAAATGTAGTTGTACTGAAGGTGCAGTTGTTAAATGTGATATATTACTGTTACAAACAACAAAAAAAAACCCACAACAACAAAAAATGCACTATGTTAAGATACATTGCCTGTTTAAGAAAACATGTATTTTAAATGTTCAAGGCCATCAGCATGTTCATCCTTTTTATGTTCACAGGGATCGTGTGGTTGCAGTATTTGTACAGGGTCCAGCTTGGCAGTTCAAAGGCTGGCCTTGGCTCTTGCCTGATGGATCGCCTGTTGATATCTTTGCAAAAAGTAAGGTTTTTGTTCTTGTTTAAGCGTTTTAGGGCTTGTTATTCTGTTTTTAGTTTTGTGGTGTTTATGTTCATGGTCAAGTACTGTTGGACTAGGTTGGTTGAAAAAATAGGGGCTTGGGTATTAACACAGATGACAAATATTAATGTGTCCTCTGCAGCTCTTCTGTTCTGACCTGTGGAAGCTCGTGGAAATTTTCTCAGAGCTGTTGTCTTTACCAGAGGTTCAGAAATAGCTGCTGTACCAGAAAGGAAATTTACTTTCCAAGCCTGTAAAACAGGCAAAAAGGCTATTTATATAACACTTTATAAACAACAGGTTTATAGGCTGTCTTCAGATTTCATGACTTGTTTGAAGAGAGGATTAATCACCCAGTATTTCACAAAGAGTTTTGCAAGTATGGTCTGGTGTTTGACAAAAACTTGATGGTAATAATGATGGTAATAAGATACAAATACTTCTAACGTGCAAGTTAGATGTTTCCACTGTGTAGATTGGAACATTTTTTTTGTTAGCGCAATTGTGCCAGTATGTTTTGGTGTACACAGAGCACTTCTCTTGCACTGTTCACTATTCTAATTTCAAAGTCTGCAGTAATATCTAAAGAAACTGCAAGCTTCTGTTCACTGTTGCTATTGATTCATTGTGAAGCTGCCTTAGAAAATAGACCTTTTTATAGTGCCCAGTGTTCCCCGAGCTACAGATTAAAAAAAATAAAAGAAAAAAATTTAGTCTGTCATCTTCCAGTTAGTATACTGAGGAGACAGGTCTGATCAGGTTTTGCATTGTGTGCATATTTGGTGTAGAAGTAGGACCCCAAAGGATGCTAGTTTGGGATGCAGAGTGGGGAACAGTCAGAAGGTTAAGGATGCATCTGTGAACAAGAAAACAGAATGAGTTGAATGAAGGATTGAACAGGTGAAAGAGCCTTAAATTCAAAAAAAACAACAACAACAACAACAACAAAAAAACAACCGCAGGAGGGTTTAACAGAAGAGAGTAATGAAAGAAGAAATAAAGAAAACATGTAGGGGAACATAGGATAGGAATTGTAATGATATATTTTGCTATGCCAAAAAATAAATAAAAAATCTAGTAAATCAAAAACCTAGCATTAGGAGTTCAGACTGGAGATGTACAAATCCTTAGATTTTTAAAGTGAAAGGAAGGTACCTTTTCTTAATTGATTCATAAAGATATGTTGAAATGCACCCTTTACATTTTAGAAATGCACTCAGTTGTTTTAAAGCTAGCTATCTGGAAAACACTTTCCTGATAGGAGTATCTCTAGTGCTTTTCCTAATGGCTTTATTCACTCTTCAAAATAAAAGCCATGTAAATTGGGAGTGCATGGGCAATGCCAGTCTAGCTATCACTTTGCCTATATTTATTGTCTTCGATAGTCTTTGTAAAGGCACTTTCTGGGATCTGCAACAATCCATTGTTTCATCTGCAGCTTGCAGTTCCTTGTTTAAGTCACAGGGTCCATGGTAATTAACAAAGATTTAAAGCATATTACTGTCATTTTGGAAAACAAGAAGGTAGCTTACCGTAAAGAATTGGAGCGGAGTCTGACAAACTGGTTTTATTTGTTCAATTGCTATGTCACACAGCATTTTGTTAGGTGAGTCTTTAGAATTGTTCTTAGTTTTTTTTCCATCTGTTCTGAGTGTTCAGTGTTCGTGTAGCTAGCAAGCTTCTTATCTTTGTGTCTGCAAGTGAACATTCCAGATGAAATTTTTGCATGATGTCAAGTTAATGAGCAAATATTTAATTTGGAATATCATTTTGAAAGTCTTTAAAATGCTAGAGTGTATTATTGTGCTTTAATTCTGATTTTTTTCAGGTTCAGAAATGGGTTGTTTTCAGCTTAATATCATTTATCCTTAACACAAAGGTTGTGTCAGTTGTTTTTTTGTAAATGCATAGCCCTGGTATGTCTCTATTTGCTTTGTCTAGGCTTATTTTAAAACAGGCAATGTTATATGGCAGATAGTATATATGTGTTCATGGTTTTGTTTCACACTGCTTGTCCAGTAGTGTTACAGGAAAACAGTAAAACTGCAGTTCCTTCATGCACACTGAAAAAAAGTTTTTTTTTGTTTTGCTTTTGCATTTTTTTAAATTCTGCTTTATTCCTTACTGTGAGATATTAAGATAGACATCTTCTGGAGCACTTTTTGTTGAACCTTGGGATTCTATTCTAATTCTAATGGGTTCCTACTAAATTTAGCATACTGTGTTCACTAGCAGGGGTCAGGGTATCTGTTCCCCAGTATTTTATACATTGCAGTTCCTAATTCCTTATTATACTACCAAATACTGTTTTAGTAGCTAACAGACAAGGGTTAGTTCCCCCAAATGTACTTTGTTTTGGTGTTACATTTTGCTCCAGTTCATTTGGACTTATTCAAGAACATATAATGCATCCAATTGATTACAAGATAGGAATTGTACAAGAGTTAAATACTTTACACTGGATCGTGTCAAAATTATGATTTGGCCAAGGAAGCGAAAAGAATCACGAGAAAGATTTAATAGTCATTTTGCTAATACTTGGGGTTTACATAATTCACATGAGGCAATGCTTCCCAAAAGGAAAGTAATAGCTAATAATTTACCATTATTAGCTGAGTACTAGATCAGAGGAAATTGGCAGTACTATTTCTCAGAATATTACATGTAGCTTTTGGGGGTTATCTGCTATCCAGGCTTCCTTCTCAGTAGTCTCAGTAAAATGAATTGTGTTTGTTTGTTTTTTGTTTTGTTTTTGTTTTCAGGTTTTGGACAGTTCAAAAGTCTTCAGAAAGAATATCTTTGTTTTCCAAAGAAAACTCTCATGAGTTGGCAATGAGTTTCTGCTGTTTCCTTAGAATGTCTGCAATAGGGGCCACGCCTTCACTTAGAACTATAGTAGTATGAGCACTGAAGAGGGGTCACCAGCCACTGTATTGAGTTCAGTGCCCTTTATTGACTGGTTGACTTTCTTGAGAGATGGGCTTAATTTTATTCTCAGAGTTTATTCTGAAAAAGGGGGAGATTCTCTTTGGCTAATGATTAATCACTGTAAAGTCATCTTGTGTGTGCACTAAATGTTTTCCTGTTTCCTGTAGTTAAAGCTTTTCATCTCAAATATGATGAAGTACGTCTGGATCCAAATGTACAGAAATGGGATGTAACAGTGTTAGAACTAAGCTACCATAAAAGACACTTGGACAGGCCAGTATTTCTACGCTTCTGGGAAACTTTGGACAGGTACATTTCCTGTTGAAAATCCTTTATGCTCATGCTTTTGTGATGTTCAGTGGGAATGAAAAGTTATGGAAACAAGGCAATTGTATACAACTTATACAGCTGAACAATGTTTTATATTGAAAATATTTGTTTAGACTTTCCCTGACCATGCCCTGAAACATATACAGGTATATTTTCAATATAAACAGAGTAATAGTAATCTCCAAACTATAATGTGCGTGGATGTAAAGGAAGGGCAGTTACTGATGACCGAGTAGTGCAGTGATTCCCCCACCTCTCTTTAGGTAGAAGGAAAAGAGTGGAGAACAACTTATGTGGTGCATTTTTCCGTTGTTCCCCTAGCCCTTCTCTTGGACTACAGTTCTGAGCTTTAAGAGCTCTACTCTTTTCTGTCTGTACCTCACTAGATGACAGTATAGCAAAGGTGAGAAGCTACTTGAAGATAAAAGAGCTATAAAGTATAATCTTACTCTGATGCCTCTGAGTCCACAGCACCAGATAGAAGAGGAAGGTCACAGAAGATGTGGCATATAATGAGTTTTGGTGTAGTCTTTCTTTCCTCTGTATCTTTGGAGCTTTCCAAGTACTTAGTGCTGCCTTTCATGAGAAGTGAGGGATGGAGGAGCCCCAGCAGCTCTGTGAAGAGCAGCGCTGCTTCTGACTTTGCTTTGCCATGGCTCATAACCCTCTCTGAATGAAAAGTTAATTGTAATATCTTTTTCATGTTTTAGAGAAGAAACTTGGTCATGAAGCAGCTGAAATATTGAGGGAAGAGAGAAGTCCATGCATTTAATGAATGTTTAATCTTTTCATGTTGATTGCACAGCAAACTGCTAGAATGATTGAGTGGACTTCAAAAAGAAAGGTCCAGTGGGAATTGTCTAAATGATTCTGAACATCAAACTTTCTATGCTTTTTATTTAAGTCTCAGCTAAACTATATATCTGAATTCCCAGAATGAGCTGGAGTTATCTTTAGCAACGGTTTTCAAATGCTAGATCCTTTTGATGCCCCGGATGATGTGAATTTTCTTCAAAGCAAACATTTTAGCTGACTATCTTACAGTGGGACAAATACCGTGCATAATAAAGCTTTATGGCTTATAAGACATCGCATCTCTTTAGCAACTCGCTAGTGCTCTAACAAAGTCTGTGTTATTCCTGAGAGAAAAAAATTCTTTGGATACCAAAAAATAGTGATTTTGTTTTCTGTTCTTTTTATTTTTAAGGTATATGGTAAAGCATAAATCTCACTTGAGATTCTGAATCCTTCAGCTGCCATTTATTTCATGGAGTATGGATTAAGAACAATGAAAGAGGCTCCAGTTCGGAGACCAGAGCTCGCACTATGTAATATGTCAAGAACTTTACGAATGAAGAAGGGTCACAGTTGAAACTTTTTATAAAATCTGTTTTGGATGCTTCATGCTATGGCAGGTTGTTACCTGTTGTTATTCAGAAGCAAAGGGGTTTTGCTTAAAACTATTTTTTTAATGTTGTTAGCCTCCTAGTCTGCAATCCAAATTGTATATTTTGATAGCAGCAGTTTCTTCTCTGTTTTGTTAAATTAGGCACATTTTTAAATAATGTGTTTTGTTCCTTATTAGAAAATAGATTGATCTCCACTGCAGGTTACAAATGTGTGTGTGCCTGTGCGCATGTGCGCACGTGTGTGTATATATATGTGTGCATGTGTCTATATATATATATGTATAAAAAAAATATAGACACACTAACGCACACATAGATGTTACCAAGGCTTTCTAAACCACTTAGCTTCTGAGCTTAGTTTTGGTTTTCTTTGCTTATTGTTTCACTTATTGAAAATATTTTGTTGTGAATGATACTAAATTTTAGTTGATAGGACTTGCAAACTGAGCAAAATGAAGATTGTTTTTGGATAAATCAAAATGTCAACCTGTATGTGTATATTCTGTCAGTCTTTGAAAAAGGGAAGATGAAAAATCTAGAAATTTCTTTTGGATTTGTAATGTCCCAGTTTACTAAATCTTTAAACTTTATTACAAATACCTTCAGGTCATGGTAATTTTAAATCTCCATTCTCCAGAGTTCTCTTTATTTAAACTGAAAGCGTTCCTGTGTACATTCCCATCTATCAAAATGCCTTCATATGAGTTCAAATGCTACCTGGATTAAACAACGAATAGAAAGGGAGAGAGTTTGGATTTTTTTTCCGGAAACAGCCACCACATAGATGGAATCATTTTAACTTCTTTGCATTTGTACCTCTAATATCACCACTAATATTATTTTCTTGTGATGAAAGTAGAACAGATTATGTTTACAGAAGTTGTCGGTTTCTGATATGAGTGATAATATGGTCTCCTAACAGTCCTGCATTAGAGTGGAAAATGAACTTACTCCAGTTACCAAAGAACAGATTTGCTTGAGCTACAGTATAGCCGAGGCCAGAAGACCATGGTATTTGTATGGATTTATGGTATCTGTGTATCTATTTAATAACATTAAGTTGATGTTGCATACAAGTGGATGTAGAGAATGATTAAGTATTGTAACACCTGCATGGTTTTTTTCTGGGATAGAAAATACATGTTTATATTCCTGTTCTTGAAATCCAAAACCATGTTTTTTAATATACTTTACATTTAAGGTTTGAGAAAAGTAAAATGTTCTACCTATTCTACTTTAGTTTTGCTTTTTATTTGATGTTACCTTCATTTTTAGTAAAACCAGAAGGCACATCTCCTTCAGAGGTTTTTAAGATTGTCTTAAATTTATATGAGGACTGTGAGGTCTTAAAGGGTTTTAATACTATGTTTCTATCCCTGCTGTATCAGGATTACTATCTTTAAATTTAGCCAATTATCTTAATGGAAATAAAAACAAACAAACAACGACACCAAGATTAGAAATTGTCACTGGATTTTTGAACAGATTCTGCAATGTGGCTGAGAGCAAGCAAAACAGAGCTTGTTTAAAATATGCTAGAAAGTTCTATTTGGACGGGCACTTTGGTCAGTACCAAGTGACTGTTTTTCTTAACACCGAAGCTTTATTAAAAGAGTATCTGTGTCATATATGAGTGAGCTAAAAACATTATATGTTGGTTTAGCCTGTGCTATAGTTAGAAAAACTGGCTATCAACACCACAGTAAGTACCATAAGGAAGTTGCAAACTTAGGGTTTGTTACTGTTTAAACAGAGGGATATAATGTGTGGCTTTTTTGACTCTGAAATGTTCCAATTAGAAATGTAATTTTTTTCAGACTTAGTACTTTACAGTACTAAAGAAAAAATTACAGTTTTAAAGAATCTTCTACCATGGGCATCAAATTTACAAACCAAACTTGGAAGAGAAGTATGCTTCATGTGCGCTTGTGGTATAGAGTCTGTACATTGGTTTTAACATGCAAACTCCAATTGTATTTTCTCTGCCCTATATTTTACTTGCATTTTAAAAGCTCGTGTAATCCTAGGTCCAATATTATACAGAGAAGATGGCCTGATGTAAATGTAAATTTTTGTATATATTGGGAGTAAATTCTCAGAAACGAGTCAAGTTATAGATGTGAAGCAGGCAGAAGAGCAAAATCCATGGAATCTTTGTATCACCTATGCCACTTCCTATGGATTGAGCACACACTTTTAACATCTTCATTTTTTTGTACTTGGAGGCAATTTACAACACAAGTTGTAAACTGTATATTGTGAAGGAGATGGCACCTGATCATCTCTGATCGTGTATCTCTTTATCAGTCATAGAAGTAGTGATGTTTATAAAATGAGCCATTTCACAATCAGATTCCTGCTGACATTATTGGAAGTTTAATTAGGTTGTCAGAGAGCAGCATTCCTGCTGCCTTCAGAACTATCTGCACATAGATTATGAAACTACTTGGACTTGAAAATTTAGCCGTACAGCAGCATTTTGCAACACAGCTGGATTTTTAGACACTTATGTTACGCTTAATTTATCTACAAGTTAATGTAGGGTAATAAAGAAAACTGATACTAAGAACTGGAGAAGCTGCAGGATCAGACATCTGTTTTAGTGAGCTGTATTCTTATTGTTGAGCAAATTTGACACTGCTTAGAAGTGTATAAAGTGTGTAAATTGTACTCAATTAAAATGTATAACTAAAACTGAGCTGCTTTACTGACTGTAGTTTATTGAATGGTAGAATGATACTAGCATGCGAATCAAATTGGCTGTTTCTATTAAATATCTTAAGTGTCATAACTCCACACTGTTTCATAACTACAAGATGAATGAGATGAAACACGATAAAACAAGATGAAAACTGTTTTGAAGTCTGCTCTTGGGCTCCTGTACTGTCAGCAGGTGATTATTTCTTTTGGTGGCAAGGTTATAGGGGCCAGTAGAGGTAGCTGAAGTAATGATTTTATATTAAGAGCTAAAATACCTATGATTTATACTCTTTGAACTTTCTGAATGTTACCCTCAACACAAGCAACAAAGCAGGAATTTGTCATAAGGTAAAGCAGGATAACTGCCTTTTGAAATGGACTTCCATACCTGAATAAATTGTAGATCAGCATCCTCCATTGAATAGGCTCAGCTATTTAGTTATTACCTGTGAACTTTTGTAGCAAGATAGTTTCACAAATAGGCACTAAAGTCATTGCTAGAAATAGACAACTTAGAGAACTGTTCTGCAATGCTGTAAACCTTTTTAGTTTTGAATGTAGAAGAAAATGTAGATAGCAGATTGTGTTAAGTTGCCCTTGATTGTAAGTTCAACTATGTGGTATTTGTCAGATAAGCCTTGCTCAGAACAGAAAAATTTGGTTTTGGCTCTTGTTTGATATAGAGGGTATAAAATATTACCATTCTCCGCAGGGACTTACAAAAATAAGTTTTATTAGTACAGCTTTCATTCTTTTGCTGGTGAAATAAGCGCTTAGTTGCTAATTCTTAAAAACACTATACAAAAAAAAAAAGCTGGTCAAAATTAATGGCTTAGTGATTTTAAAATTTAATGTCATGAATGCATTTTAATTCAAAAGCCATAACTAATGCCAAGTACTTTATTAGAGCAATGAGTTCATGAAAAATTAAAATCCCTGCCTGAAGAAACTGTTGGCCAAGTAGGTTACAGTTCAGCTAATCTATGGAAAAATGTGTCACAAACGGGAATCTCTGAATGTCATATTCTGAGTTGTTCATTTGTTACTTAATTGTTTTGAAGAACTGTGGCAGCTTTGCTTTTATTTCCTGAACAGATACGTACTTAAACAGCGATTGTACAGTTTACCTTCTTTGGTTATTGATGCACTCTTTTTACCTTAAGACTGTTAACATGATATGGTAACTCTGAAGCAGATATTGAAAATGGATTGCTTCAAATATGGAAATGCTTAAATGGAGCTCATGTACTTGACAACCATGAAGATGGTTTCTCACTGGAACTATGATCCAGTGAGTGACATGGAGTCAGTTGTTCAGCTGTCATTGTCTGTAGATCATTCTTCTCCTGATGTTGATGCTATCATAGAGTAAATTTGAGAATAATGATATTTAATCAAGCAAAATGCATTGGTAGGGTAGCACACAGCAATAGGCTGTGCTTCTGCAAAGACTGATTTACTGCATTCATTTGTCTTTAAAGATTTTTTCTATATTTCTTTTATAAGAATGCTAATGCAAAGAACAATCTCAGATGTTTGAAACTTCAATGCAGAGACTAGTTCACATGTAAAACTGAAACATATGAGGCGGTACATAAAATCTATAAGAAAAGTAGCATGGTTCTTGGTTTTTATTTGCATCTGTAAATTCTTTTGCTGTAGTTTGTTTTCATTTAAATTCAGAAAAACTCATTACTTGCTTCACAAGGTTTCTGCATGTGTCACTGAAATCAGAGGTAAGTCTTTGAGTTGCTTTAAGGTTTGTAAATTATAAACTCTGGCCTTTGTTAATGGGCCCAGAATTTACCAGTGGTTTTGAAGGTTCAAGTTGAAATAAAATATTTTCAGAAACTGGGACAGCCACCACTCAATGAAAGGAGAAGACAAACTTCTCATAAGGTTAAACCTTTAAACTAACAAAACTGTCATAAAGTTGTTCTTAGTGACTTCTTTTTGATAAATCTTAAGTTGTTGAGATGTCATGCCAATTGACCTAGTATTTAAGATCTGCACTGTATTTTAGACATTTTTAGACTTAATAGCTTGGTATCAGCTGAAGTCCACCTTTTGAATTGTTAGCAAAAATGTCCTGCGGAGTTTCAATGATGAGATGCTTTTCTAAATGTAGGAGTCAAATTCTTCATGAAAGAAGCAGCAAAGGAAAGCATGTTTCTCTCAGCACTGCTCCACTGGTTTAAATGATAACACTGCTGAAGATCGTGTGAATAACACAGCGAGGCATTAGAGTGGAAGACCAGTTACTCCAGAACGTCATGTATAGCCGCTTTGAATCGGAGCTACTTTCAGCCATGAATCTACTTACCTTGTTTAAATTCACTTGTTGCATCTTGTGTTAAACTTAGATTGCAGATTGCACTGCAGAGTGGAGGTCTGTTTGTTCTGTAATAAAACCTTTATGAAAGAGCCTCTGTTTTATGCATGTTGGAAGTAATTAGTCTGGTTGCTGAGAAGTTGCTAAAAAGGGAATAATGAGATTAAAGATGCAAGAAAATACGTAGACAGAAAAGTTTCCTAAAGAAAGATTACTAAACTGAAAGACTTCCTCCACTGATTGTGCAGGCAGCATAATTCTGTGTGCAGTGGATTAATACCCTAAATTGCCTTCCCAGTAGTCTAATTTAACTTCATCTAATGGAGTGGTTCTGTAGATACACTCCATCATATGAAAAAATCTCCCTTGAATTTGATTAATTTTAATTTTTGATGTTGATTTCTTTGGCTTTGGTTAGTACCTGGTCTGTTCATCTAGCTTCCCATTCCCCCAGGAATCAAAGCAGTTGGATGATCTTCGAAATACAAAACTTAAACACACTTAACTTCGTCTTTATTTGCATATATTTACATTCACATTATTCTGCTGAGGAGAAATGTGCATCCCTCATGATGCATGCTGTAATTTTTTACATGCTAGTTTTGTATTGCATCACAATTGAGGTACAGTGGTCTTCATATGTTGATTTTTTTTTTCTGGAACAGAAGTTTGACATTTGGGCATACAACATGAAACGATCAATGTAGTAATAAAGCTACATAAGAAATTATGGCTAAGGAGAACTCTGTATTTAATATTTTAGCTCTCATAAATCTTATTTATACGGTGTGATGCAGACTAAAAGAAAGCTGTGCTCTCTTGCCATTCCCGAAAGTAAGAAATAGTCTGAGAATTTCAGCAGAGCAAAATCTGTTGGGGAAAAATATCCTAAATGCATTGAATATGTCAGGGATTTATTCTTTTCATAAATGTCACAGAGGTACCTTCAAAAACAATCTTTTTTCACAGTCCGCGAATTTGCCATCACTAGACCAGTCATTCTTTGTGCATCAAGTTGTGCAACATATTTTTAAATGTTTCTTCTTTTATATACTGGAATCATGGTTTATACTATTAGTTCTGGGATGAATACCTTCAGATACAATGTTATCAGTCACAGTAGGAAGGACCCTGGGGCAAATATCTTCTAATTTTTCGCTCCTTAAGTGTACACTATTTCTTGCAACAGGAAATAATGACCATTGCAGGTGGTAGTGCATCTGGAAAGAGGTGCATTACAGAAAAATGGGGGAAATTATGGTCAGTGCTTAACTGGAGGTAGGGAGCACAATAATTCAAAAGCATATTAAGTAATATGCTGCTAACCCTGTAAACTATCATTGACCATATTGTATCCATGTCAAGCACATTTTTATGATATTAAAACATTAGACAAAGTTTATATTTGGAATACAGGGATGTCTGGCTTTCTTTAATGCAGCTCTTAATGTTCCATACCACACTTAGCAATGCAGCACATGGCATTGTCTGCAGACTGAAAGACTCCTTAAAAACCAGCAATAACCTTGAAGCTTTTAGTAACAAGACAGAGAAATGGAGGTTCTGCTGAGTTGTAAAATGATGATAAGGTGAGGAGGTTCAGGAACATCAAAAGAGCCATATTTCTGCAGTCGCTCCAGGCAACTATGATTTAGCTGAGCTTAACTTTTTGTTTATTTTGCTGAGTTTTTAGGCTCTGGAGGTTACAGAAAGTGATAGGTGTTTTCTCTGTTAACTTAAACGTTATAAAAAGTCTATATGGGAACTTTCAGGTTGAAATTTCCATGCTGAAAAATGGTAAAAACTTTTTCTTCATGTCATTTCCTTTATTAGAATGTGCAACTGAAACAATTTTGGTGAAAGAGTTGTCTGATTCAGCTAACTATTGCATGTTTCTCCTTGGGTAAGCTAGCCAACAATGCAAAACCCTAATTTAGTTCATGGGGTAAACGTAAACTGACATAGTTTATGTTACTGGAGTATGTAGCTAATGACAGCAGATTGTCTACTATTGGAAATTGATCTCCACGTAAGAAAAAAAAAAAAAAGGCACCTAAGTTTGAAAAACCTGAAAGTTAACACCTGTGTTGAAAAACAGTTGCTTGCATGGATTCATTTTGCATCAGCAATGCATAACATGATTGATATAAATTATTTTGTAAAGTATTGATTTTGAGTTGGATTATTTTCCATCTTTAACGTTTCTAGGAATTCATTACTTCTTCCCAATGACACTAGTGCTTGATAACTTTTGTCTTCCTGTGAAGGTAGCAAGTCCAAACATCATGTCATATACATATGCCTAGAAGGCAAAAATTCAGTCTGCCTGCTGGAGAGTGTGAAAGATTGCTACTGACTTACGCTTCTAAATGGATGCCTTGTACACTGTACGAGAAACGCTGTGCTATTAACTTTTACCTTCCTGTTAAACCTCTTAACTTCAATTATATGAAATAATGTGTGTGTGTTTCAACAGAATCATAAATCTGATTAAATGAAGTTGTGGGATAAAAGGCAAACCCTAATGTCATTGTGTCATGAAGAGTTAATAAGATTTATCTATAATTTTCCATAGATGCCTTTTAACTGTTATGCTCCCAAAATAGTGTGGAGAAAAAAATATTCTAGATCAAATATTTTAAGTGTTAAATTTGTCTAAAATAGATACGGAAATTCTAAACAGTATGCAATGATAGGAAAAGATCTGTAGACACTCATATCACTATGAGTATAAATATACTTATTAGAACTGCCACACTTTGGCAATTTTAATTTGGACTACCTCTAGTCTGAAAACAGTCTGGTGAGTTTATGGAGTTCCTGTCACAGTTTAGTTTCATTCAAGAAGAATGTGGATCATGCTCTCCAAGCTTGGTCTGTGATGAGAAAGCACAAGCAAACTAAGCGGTAATGCCCAGGTTTTCTGTCAGAATGTGTTCCTCATCGAAACTGCCGCACCGATGTAGAAGCTTGTTCTAGAGTCTGCATAAAACGACTGACAGGGACCAACATTCTTGTTTTGTTGCTGTTCACGCGTGTGTGTTGGTTTTCTATTAAATGTAATTTAGGTTCTTACTACAGGAATTTGTAGTCCTTCCAGGTAAGTGAGAGGCTTGGTAGTCTTAGCCTAAAATTTGCGTACATCTGTAGCCTTCATCTTGACTCTGATCCTGCTGTGGTGGTGGTGGCACTTTGTGGGTAACGTAAGCACTGTTAATTGGCCATTTGGGGAGCTTCTCTGTTATGTAAAACATTTTTTAAAATGGATGTTGTATTCAGGTTTATACAGATTGTAAACATTGCATTCTGTTTTCAGGGATACACATGTATTTTATCCACCATGTTTTTTCTAAAAAGGGTGACATTACATTTTTTTTCTTTAATATTGTTGGTTTGTTCTCTTTTGACTCAACTCTCTGTTTGACTTCAGTGTTACTTATTTCATCACTGGAAGAGAAATTAACATGTTTTCTTTGAAGGCTCAGGGATGATCTGCTCTGCCTTCTGGCATATAAAAAGTATATGTCTTCTCTACAGACACCAAGTTCATAAGGATGTGTGGTGACAGGACAAGAGGCAAGGGACAGGTTGCTTCAGGAGAAACTAGGCAAAACCAAACAAATTTGTAAGAGCGATTTAACCTAAGACTGGGTTGCCCACAGAAGTGGTAGAAATGTTTCCTGTCTAGAAGTGCTCAAGATTTGGTTTAACTGGGCCCTGGATAACCTCATCTAAGGCTCTGCTGGTGTTTAACAGAAGGTTGGACCAGGGGATCTCCGAAGAGCTGGAACTTTCCATGGGGCAGGCGGATGTGGGCCTGCTGGGGGAAGCGGCCCCTCAGGCCTGGCCTGGGCCCGGGCCCAGGGGCCTGGCTTGGCCCTCAGGGCTCCACTCCCCTCGGAGCTGCTGCTCTCCCCCCCCCCTGCTCTCCCACATCACAGACCGCCAGCTCCACTGCCCTGCAGCAATTTTAACAAAACTGAAGTTTTCCCCTCTCCCCTGACTGCCGTGTCGGTGGGGTACCTGGCCAGGGGAGCAGGAGGCACCTGGGCAAAGAGGAAAGTGGTAAGTTCTGGCTGGGTTTTGTCTCCTCAGGTTAATCAGTCAGTTTCTGTTTATTGGAAGGTGGTGGCATTTAAATGTTGTTCTGATTAATCTTCTAGTAATGGCCAGGAAGATTTTCCTATGTAAATATTAACGATCAGGATTATTTGCTGATAGTTTGCCTTGCCGATTACTAGCTTCAGTTAATTCACGTCTTGATGTGTGAAGCACTTGTAAGAGTATTGCACCAGTAACTAAACACTTCTATGTGGAGAAGCGCTTGTAAGAGTCCAAATTTTCAGATCCAAATTGAGTAAATTATTTTATACATTGCAAAATATAATGTCTTCAAATGTTAACTATGATTTTTTTTCCTTGCATTATCAAGAGAACCACAGTGTATTTAACTGATTTAATGTAAATGTAAATATTTTGAGAATAATCAGTGTTTCTGGTCCTGTCTAAATGAATGTTTCTGTAAACCTTCCTTCAAATCACTGTGGAATATTTTTATATGTGGAAATGAAAACCATACCTCAAAAAAAAAAATTAAAGAACAGCTGTTTATAGAATTTTTATGCATTATTTGCAGAGTTACCAGGATGATTTAGAAAGGTAACTTCCAATATAATTAGCCCTCATTTATTTTCATGATCCTTACATCTGAAACATATCAAAAGCAACTTGCTAATGGACTAAAATTAGGATTTGTTATAGAAATGGTGGAGTTGTACCAAGTATTACTGCAAATTGGTGTGCTACTTGAAATAGTTGTGGAGATAGAAGTGTCCTTCACAGAACAATTTATTTATATCCACCCGAAAAATAATTCTTGCCACATGACCAGTAGACTGTCGGGGCACAGAACTGAAGTAAATTTAAGTTTTTAACTTAGTCTAGATTCATGCTGAATACATGAATACGCAATACTTTTGCATATATTTTGTTATATACCATATCTATATTTTACTACATTATATTGAATAATATAATAATATATATAAAAATATAATAAAATATAATAATACTTTGGAAAAAAAGGCATGTGATGGGAGAATAAAGTTAGTCATGAATTAGTTTTGAATCCAGAGAACTAAGGTGAAAATAGAGATTGGAGGAGAAAAGAGATGTCAATCTTCTAGCTCCTTCTTCCAATCACCTCTACGCAACCCATGTATATCAACTCGATCTGAAATAGCATTGTTTTTAAAATAGACCTACAAACTGCAGGGATCTGTTGATGTGGAAACCTGCATATACATGTGTGTTGTGGACCTGTGGACCTCAGTCTAGCATTGGTCGTGCTGGTGGGTTGGCATAGACCACACTTCTGTGATCTGCAGCTCTTTCACCAAGCTCCTGGCTTTTCTGGCAACTCAGTGTAGTGGAGATGGGGTGGCACTGTTTCCATAGCTGCCTGGACAATTCAACTTGCATAGGAGGTACTATAGAAGGAGCAGGTCTTCTGAAATCCTTGGCTATGACCCTTTGCTCAGTTTCATAGGTTTTCTTTTTGGTGTGATGCTGCTCCCCATGTTGGTGAAGTTCTGTTTACCTCCCAGCAAGTTGCAAGACCTGACATGTTTCTGTACAGTTTAGGTATTCATTGAGATGGTGACCTGTCTGCAGCGTTCCTTCCTAGCTTCTGTTCAGAGCACGAGATGCTTCTTGTCGTGGTGGTGGGATGTGTCCAGAGATTTGCATGTATCCACCGCCATTTGTCATACAAATCTTTCTGTGGGTGCATCTGTCCTGGTATGGGAAGTGTATTCACAGGAAGCTTATGGCAGCAATCAACAGTGTGCAGGGCATTTCAGACTTGGATGATTTTCAGGTGAAATCCGAACAAATTGGCCTGAAATCTTTTCCTCTGTCAGAAAGCTGAGTTCTGAGATGTGCATAGTCAGGCCCATCCGCCAACCGTTCATCTTCTTGATCTCCTAACCACCGGTGAATGAGTTAGTCTGTGCTTGTGCTTTATAAGTGGGAGATTCTGGTATCCTGAGGAAACAATGGTTTTTTGTTGTTGGATTTTTTTTCCAGGTTATTCTGAGAGAGTTGTTTTTCTGATAGCAACAAGGTAATATATTTTTTAAAAATCCCAAATGTGGTGGTTGGTAATCTGCCTGTTATCTTCCTAGATTAATGTAGGGTATGTGCCTTCTTCCTCTCTAGCTGACGCGAGACAGGAAGGTGTTTTTGAGGCTGGCAGATGATTAGTTTTGGACTAATTAGATTTAGAGATCTCAAATTTCTCCCTCGTATGCTGAGTAAAATGCATACAAATGCATCTTTTTTGCCTATCATCCTATTAATGTCAGGAGGCAGCTGTTTTTCTTACCCTGTTGTTTTACAGTTTCCCAAAAGGTTAATGGTAAATGCCTATATACATTGTCTTGTGAGGGAACTCAATGTGAGTGTACTTGGTGGGTCTTAACAACTGGTAACTTTCTTACCTTGCCATTGCACATTTCATTTATATAGTATCTTTCCCCATATCTATCACCTCTAATAGGGTATTAGAGGAGATTTAAATATTTCTGGTGAAATATCTTCATACAGTTTGGTTTTTTTTTGAGTGCTTTGGTGCTGCTCTGCTTTTCTTCATTCTTCTGGAATTTCGTTTGCCTTCTTTCCCATGCAGTACGGCTTAGATACTCACTTCATGCAGGGGAGGTCACGAAGGCTTTCTCTTACAGACAGTTGTCTGAAAGAACTATTTCTGTGTTGCTAGCTGAGAAATCCAAAACTATGGGCAAGTCACAAGCCTGTTCTAGGTGCCCAGCAATAAGCTTGCCAAATGGAACCTTTTCTTGTCTTTGTGGCACATTCCCTCTGAACTCAGGCAAGGTCAGGAACCTCCCATTCCTAACATTCCTAAAAGGAAAAAGCCAAGGTTTTTATGAGGCTTTCTGTTACAGTTGAGCCACCAAGAACTGATTCAGTGCTTGGCAGAGCAGCCTTTCAACTGTTGCTTGTATGATGGACAGTAAGATGCCTTGTCAGATAAATATGAGGGTGCAGGATTCTTGCTTGCAATGATCCATAGCATAACTGGATATGCGAACTATTGCTTAGTCAAAAGAAAAATTCCAAGCAGCTGCTTATTAGAGTCTGAAGTTCTTGAGATGCATGGAATAATGAGTTGTAGAGATGAGTTAGATGTAGGAATTACACTGTGAAATTCTCTGATATGTTCTGTGGGAAGCTGAGCAATCATCACAGTCTCTTGTAGCCTTAAAATTGAGTGATTTTTGGAGTGGTTTGCTTTACTGTACAGGGAAAAAAGATTTGCTTTACTGTACAGGAAAATACAATCTGGTCTGTCACAAGAACCACAAGAACGTCATTTGCTATCAGAGTAGTCTGAAAAAAGCAAAAGCAGAGCATATGAAACATTTACATAATCAGGTTTATTTGGACAATGCTAGAAGGAAATTTAATAGAACAAACTCATACACGTTAAAAATAACAATTACTGAAAATGCCATGCCCCTGAAAGATGTTGAACCGGTTCCAGAGTTCGCTCATTTGATTACGACAATCTGTTCTCTTTACAGGGAAATTCAATGGATCAAAATGAAGATGCGAATTCCTCTGTGGGAAGGTGGCATACGGTATGTACTCACTGTGAATAAAAGGGCCATTATCTGGCCTTCCAGAACACAGTACCTGCTCAAAAGCAGTTTATCTTGGGAAGCTGGTTTGGATTCTGGGCATCAGCTCTTAGGTTTGAGCTGCTATCTTAATTTGAACTGATCACTTCTTGAGATAGAAGTGTTAGAGGTGAGAAGCAGGTGTGCTGTTTTTCCAAGTGTGAAGCAGATGTAATCAATAACTTTGCATTCATTAGCAGTTTGGTGTCTTTTTATATAATATTTAAAAAATTCCTCCTTGAGCTTTTCTAAGCATTTTGTTATATATTCCTAATTGTTCAAAAGCAGCAATAAAAGATTTAATGCTCTGGAATTCTGGGGCTGTCACAATGCAGATAAATAGCCAAGTCTGTCACATTGCTGTCATTATCATGATGTAGCACAAACTAGAGGACACAATCATGCTTAGAAAACTGCCATTTATCTCTGACCAGAGCGAAGACTTTGTAAAGTGATACGGCCCTGATGTGTGCGGTACTTCCCAGGCAACCGGAAATTACGAATAACATTTAACCTCTTCCTGATGGTGAATATTATTAGCCATTAATTTTGAGCGTTGAGGTTCTTTACAGGTGTATATGTAACCTTGTAACTGCTCCATTATTCCATTATTTTTACATCCAAATTATGAAAGGGCATGCCCACACAATCTGCTCTATTTTATTGATGCAGCAGCATTGTACATGAAAGAAGATTTCTATAATAAGAACAGGTTAGAAGAGTGGAGTGTGTGTGTTTTTTTTTTTTTTCCTCTATAAAAATCCCTACCTTCCTAAATACTCTGTTTGTAGTAGAGACTTAGAAAAGGCTGCAAGTCAAATTCTTCAAAACGTTTGGTAAGTGCAGCTGCTAAAAGCTCTCAGCTCCAACAGTTCTTCTTTTGTTAGGCCCTGGTAATTCAGTACATCTGTGTCATACATGATCACAGCGCGAGTCAAAGGAGGCAGGACAGACAGAGATGTGACAGATACATAACATCTGGAAGGTGTATTTCAAGGTGGAGGAATGACACGGGAGTTCTTCAATAATAGCTAATTACAAGAATAAAATACTTTTGCAGTGACTTTTCTGGGGGAGATGTTTTTGTTGTCGTTCTGTAACCAGGAAGCTGTTTTCTAGCTGGGTCTCCCCCCTCCCCAGGACAGCGTCTATCTTATTACTCAGACCAGGGGAGGTTTGCATTTAAATGGAGATGAGAGCTTCACTGGCAGCTAAAGCCAAAGATGGGTTGCAGCTGATTCATGAGGTAAATGAGCCTTTGTGCTGGAAAGTAGTTCATGCTTTTAGAGTAATAGGATCTAGCAGTCATCGGTTGAGATAGCAGCAGTTGGTGCTATTGTACTTCATTCAGGAGATCGAAAGCAGTTTTTCCATCAGAAGTAAAAAGCAGCTTTCAGAACCAAATCTTTAACATATGCATATGGCAATATTGGTAGTACTCTGTGCAGTGCAGACAGCTTCAGATTCACCTCTTCCTCAAATAGAACCAGCACTTCATGGTAGCAACATATGTTTTAAAATAGCATTTTTGCCAGAGACTAGCGATTTGATGTGACTCAATTTTCTGAAAACGTGTAAGACTCTGTATCATGCGTTAACACTAGCATGCAGAATCAACTTTCTAAATATTTTGCTATCCTGACAGTTGGAAACAGCTCAGATAAAATCTCAGGTTAATTTCAAGATGAAGAAAAGGATTGGAGAGGGGGCTGTGCCTTGCTTTGGCTGCACAGGTTTATCCTTGTTTGGGATAACTTCAGTTTCCCGATCCCTGTGGCTGTCAATCCAGGACTGCAGTGCTCTCTCTCCCTCTGGCATTGCTTTCTAAGGGGAAGGCTAAAGGAAGGGGCATGCAGGCGGCAGATAACACCTTTTGAAATGACAGCTGGGTATCTTGTGTACTTTCCTCTGAAGAGCATTGTGGAACTAGAGGCCATCACATATTTGCTGTTCCTTCAGGCTGAGCATATTTAAAAAGCAAAACAAAACCAAAAAATGCTGAGGTCTGGTCTGTCCCAGTTATGGTTCAGCTTCAGAAGCCTTTGTAGAACTTGCAAATACCAGTTCTTCTACCTTGACTTGTGAGCTATAAGGATAGTTTCCCTCATTCCTAGCCTCATCAGTCTTTAAACATTGAGTCCTGACCTTCATCTGACCACTGTCTTTTCTTGGTGTATACATAGATTGCTTTGCATTAGTATGTGGTCTTTCTGATGAAAGAATTTGTGTTGAGATGCTGGTTGGGCTGCTGAAAGATTCAGCTCACGGGCAGGATGATACAAGAATTCTGTTTAGCAGAATGAATGGTTGTATTGGGCGTTTTTAAATTGGTTATTTCTCCCTGCACCCCGAAAAGGATTAGAGCAAATGATTTTCAAGTTAATTAGCTTCTATTTCACATAGGTATGATAGCAAATAAAAATCACTCTTTGAGCAGTTCTTGTATCTGTGTTTTTCAATGTCTGGAAAAAATAGGTGGGAATTAAATTTTGGTGTATATGATAGAGCACAAGAAAAACATCTTGTATGAAGGAAAGAGGACAGAGAAGAAATCTGAAGAAAAAATGGGAAGTAGGGAAAAATGCAGAAATAATTTCACAGGTGCCTTGAAACTTAGTCATATTTTAATGTAAGGAATGCTTCATTTCATATTGCTTATTAGATTGGCCAACAAATAATTCTTAAGAATATTAATTGTAAGATGAACTGGTTAGCTTCACGTTTAAGACTAAATGGATCATAACTAGGTGTTTACAGAAAAGGACAGCAACACTATAAGGACATCGGCTTGCAGATGCAGGGCTTCTGGAAATAACATCTTGCGTCAGAAAAAAAACAATAGAAATTACAGACCAGAATACCAGTTTTGTAGCCCAACAAGAAGATGCAGTTGTGTTCTGCCTGCCTCAAAGGGGCAGTTTGACGCAGCGCAAGGATGGGATGAAGCCAGCTCAACAAAGTCTGGTGATCCAAATATAAATTGAAGTTAGGATGCGGTGGAATTTTTAAATCTTGCCTTTAGTGAATACGCTTTTCAGCTTGTTGCAATGACAGGCACGTGGGAGCAGAGGGTCTAGCATTACCAGTCTCAATTTCTCTCTCTCCTCAGCCTTGCCTGCCGTACTTTGCACTGGGACATGTTTAGCCAGCAGCCATCGAGCACCAAGGCATGGCAGTGTTAAGGACGGCTGGCTCAGGTGATAGTTGGGTTTATGTTGCTTTATTGTAAACTGAGGTCAGTTTATGTTCTGTATAATGTGGTGCTCTGCAGTACACCTCTATTAGATATGCTTGTATTTAACTTATTTCAGTGGAAGTTATCAATTCTTACTTGCTTGTCAAAGAAGTACGACTATCTGAATGCTGGAAAATGTGAACAGGTGATTTTCATGTGCTGAAGTTCATAGGTGGTCTCTGGAGAGCGATTTTTTTTTATTTTTTATTTTTTTAAAAAAAACACCTACTTTCTCACCCAGCTTTTATTTAGCAGTCAGAAAACAAAGTCTTTGCTTCCATTTCAGCTGTGGCTTTCTCCACACCCTTTTCATATTGAGTGAAAACTGAGCACACACTTCAATGTTTTGTCCTGTGATCATAAAATTGAACTACTAGAATATGTCAAACTTTTGATCTGCATAGAAATTAACATATGCAAACAACAGGAGAAATAAAGGGCATAACTAGCTTGAAAATAAATTTCACCTTGAGATTTAGGAAGAGAAAATGCATGTTTTTAATAGCTTTATACCCCTTTAAGGCATAATAAAAGTTGATAATATTCAGACAAGAGTGAACAGACAAATATTCTTTAAAACCAAAGGACGAAGAAAGAAGCGGTACATAAAAAATGCTGAGAGAAAAAGGCAAAACTTATCTTAATAAAATGAGGCATAGGGACTAAGCTCACTGCAGTTGGAGAGATTTGTCCATTCATTTGTAGGGGCTGTGTATAAAACCCTCACTGTGTACGTGCGAGGTGCTGCTCTGCTGTCTCTTTGAATTAGTTGCAATTTCTGTGTTCTAGCACCAAAGGGCCAAAAACTCCAACCCACAAGATTTGATATATGCAGTAAGTTTAGTGGGGAAGCTTCTTTGTTTGCTTTTTCCTTCAAGGTTTTTAAATGGAATATTTTTCAGCATGAGCAGCAACACACTTTGAAGCTTGAATCCTTGAAGCAGAAAAGAGCAATTTTATAATAAATAGCAATAGTAACAGAAAAACAATATAACAAAATTTTGACTTAAATATTAGTCTAAAATTGCATCTTAAGCCAACACTGGTACTAAGTATTCATAATTCTTGGAAAGAATGCCTTTCTGCTGGAAAAACTGCACACTTGGAGTTGTGACATTGTGAAGGAATGCTTTGGTTTTCTCTGAGTTTCCAACAGAAGTCAGGCAAGGAATTTGGGTGACTTTGGGAAATGAGCTCCTTGGAGGCTTCAGTAGAAAGCCTTTGATTTGGAAGAAATGTGGTGTAGGGAAAGTAACAGAAACAGTGTGCTTTCTTTCAGAGTTCTTCCTGTCCTTACCTTTAACCTTTTCTTTAAGAATGATATTTCCACACCTACTCCCACAAACAAAACTGGAAAACTTAAGGGTTGAACCATATCTCTGAAAACAAAATTGGTCTTTATCAATTCCCAAAGTATAAAATTGTTTAAGATTCAGCTCTGCTTCCTAGTTATGCTAATGGAAACTATTTCTGTGGTATTTCTTCCTAACTTTCCTTATTTGCCATACACACTCCTCATTCCAAGAGCTAGAAAGTCACTAAAGTCACTTCCTATAAGCCACTTTTTTAGGGGGGTAGGGGTGGGGCAGGGGGACTGTGATGCTTTTACTGTTCTGCTAAAAAATTGCAGAGAAGTCTCTGGGTTAAAACGTTAAACAAGATTACAAACAGCACTGGGAGGGGCTGGGGGGCACTGGAAGGAGCATGAGAAACTGAGACTCTTCAAAGGGGTTTCAGCAGGAAATGCAGCAGCAGGACACAGGCTTCTCAATGGTCAAGGGCACAGCCAGAGTCCCAGAGAAAAAAAAAAATCATGGGATCTCTGCCTGCTTTTTCCCCATGCCTGTTCATCGTGCTGAAGGCTTGTGGTTCCTAGACAGTGAGTTCTAATGATTTTGATGTGGGATTCCATATTTCAGTAAGTTTCTAGTTCCAAGAGCATATTCATGAGTGTTTTAAGCTGTTATAACTGCGAAGATAGTCTTGCATATATGACACAAGCATAATGTATAGAATAACTACAGAGGTAGTAGAAAAATTAAACAAGCTTTCTCAGTTCCAGTTTTTGGATGAAGTTTGTTATTTTCACTCCTACTTGAACTATTTGGAGGTGCTAAATACTTTATCTTATTGCTTCAAGTTAAACATATGCTAGAATACTAGCAAGTTTATATACAATTTTCTGTATCAAATGTAGATTTGAAGTTTAATCTTCTGTTTGTGAAAGTATAAACAATTATTGTCCTTGAATGATGAGAGAATGCTTCATATAGTATTTAGCTCGGTTTCTGGAAATGTAAATTTATCTATCCTAAAGGATTTATAAGGAGAAAGGAAAGGTGGATATTAGTGAAGGAAAAAAAAAAAAAGCAACCAAACCGGATATACAGATACTCCCTAGAGTAAGTCTGGTACACAGATTAGAAATAACAGCCCATAAGTAACTGACATCTTACCTAACTTCCTAATATTAAGCTTTGAAGAAATAGGAAATTGAAGATAGCAAATTTATTAAATAAAGGTTCTGTTGTCATTGAATGAAACTGGAGCTCATAACAAAGCCTGTTTAAAACAACCTTGGAAGAGTAAGCATAACACTAGAGAACTGAGCAGATACGAGAAAGTATGACACCGCGTGCATCAAATTAGCTGTGTATAATTTGAACTGTGTGTATTCCATTACTAGTAGTAATTACTTAATTGTGTTGTTGAATTAGGTAATCAGTAAGATTCTGGCTTTGTTTTATGGTGTATTTGTTTTGTCCATAACAAGATTTTGAGGGCAGCAAACTCATGGGAATTCAAGTAACCTACTTTTTAACTTGCTTGTAACAAATAGGTGAAAATTGAGGAAAACAGACAAGAAACATAAGAGCCAATCTTGAGGTGACTTTTTAAATAAATAGTGACCACCGTGTACTTTACACTGTATTAATTTTTTTAGCCATATTTTTTCCTTATTAAAGAAACATAATATTGCTAAATAAGTAATTGCAAGAACCTGCTACCTTTTAATAATATTGAAATTACGCATGCCATAAAACTGATGCTTGAATGGGGCACTGTGGAGCAGCTCAACTGAGATAAATAGAGCTTTGGAGTGGACAGTGTTAAATATTGTCTTGAAAACTTGAACACCTCTGAACTCAGGCAAAGGTTTTCCCTGTTGGGTTAGATAATTGCCCATTTCAATATATTCCAGCATCAAACAAGTGCATTGGATTATATGGAAGCTGCCAATAAAGGAGCCAGTAGCCTTTCAGAATCTTTCTAGGGCTCTGTCTAGACATCTGTTCTGTGACAATGGATCGTGTTACCTGACCCTTTCTTTCTCTCCCACTTTCCCAGTCTATTACTACTTTTCATATCAGTTTTGCTCCCCATTTTCCCTACTTACTTTCTTTCTTATTGCCTTTAGTATCAATGTCCTCTTTTTCTTCACTTCTCTTTGTTTAGCTTATCCCTAGCTTACCAACCCGGTCTTCCTTCCAAAGAAATAATGATAAATCCTTCATCACTCTGCTTTGTGTTTATATCCCTTTCTCCATACCCTATCAGTTCTGTCTGTTCAGGCTGCGTACTCTTTGCAATAACGTACTCATCTTTTACAGTGTTTACAATAACATGTCTTCACCCTTGGCTGGCCCTTAAACGTTAGTTTTATGATTACACAAAATAATTAGAGACAATTGCTTAGGCATATATGTAAATGCTATGTTCTCAGTGGTCACTTTTGCCTGTGAAGAATTCCTTTGAATAAATGCATATCCTTTAGTATTTGAATGGACATATTCAATGCTAATATTCTGTGCCTTAAGAATGAATGCTGTGATTTTTTGGAAAAGTGATTTTAGATGTCTAAGTTGGAATAGGAGCTATGATTATTTTCCAGAGGACACTAAACATCCCACCTCCGGCACTTTTGGGGGGTCTTATGTGCCCAAACCCAAATGCTATCAAGGTACATCTCTCTAATTACATCTCTTTACAGAGTACTGGCTTAAAAATTTGAGTCCCATTCATTTACTGTTAACTCAAATACAAACTGTAACAACAGGGCATGATTTATTTGCCCATTTTTCCCAATTCCTTCTTTAGGAAATCAAATTTGCTCCCTTGCTCCTCTGATTTAACCTCTACCATTTTTTTTTTTTTCTGTTGGTGGTGTTTCCTCTAGTTACAGAGCTGTATCTACTTAAAAATGGTTGAAAGATTTGGCATTGCGCCCTGTTTATTTAGAAAATATGTGGCTACCAGGAGTTATTGGTGAACAGGATGTCCCCTTCTGGTTCTAGGTTTATTTGACCACAAGATACAATTTCAAAGAAAGAACATAGTGATGCTGTCTGCTCAGAACAATATTGCTGAAAGGCTCTTACAGAACGGCCCATTTTCTGGCAAAACTGTGGTGCTGTTGCTAGAGCTCCATTGCATATCTTCGCTTACTCTAAGAGCAACTCTTAATGAATCTTTTCTCTGGCAGGTGTTTCTGCAGTGTAAATGGATCACAATTGTGTTCTAGTGTTGCAGGAAATTGGAAACCTGAGAAACAGAAGTGACTGAACTGATGTGTGATCTGAGGAGATTAGAGCAGTAGGTGATACAGGCAACAGGGTTTTAATTTGACAACTCCCTCTGGAATTGGCTCAGCCCTGTACAAGTGCATAAGCCATGTGCAAATATTCCCAATCAATCAAAGCATGGCTATTTATATCAACATTAAGGAGTCTTTTACAATTTTGATTTTAAAAAAGTTCTTTATTTACTCTTTTCTATGCAATTTATTTCATTGGGGAAATCTTGTCATGATCCTGAAAAGCAGAATCCTGTGTGCCTCTCTGTTGTCTCAGGGAAAGATAAAGTGATTAATGGTAACAATGAAATGAATCCCAAGTGCATGAGTTAAACTAATGGGAGCTCAGCTGTTACACCACTAGTAAATGGAAGGGAAACTTTTCATCTTCCTGCTGCTGAAGAGCCCAGCTTCATCATCCCCTTTTCTCTGCTTGTTTTCTTTGCTAAATTCTCATTACAACAAGTAGGGGCTGACATCTGCCAGAGAGAGTTCTTATGGATGACTGTTTTCCTGTTAACAGAAGCAAAAACCTGATGGAGGAAAAAGGGAGACTATATAAAGACACTGTTTTTCTTCGGCTTGAAAGAAAAAAACACAAATGAAAAGGCTTCTTTATCCTTTGGTGGAGGAAAAATACATGTAAAAATTCTGATTATAGCTCCATCCTTTTCCAAGGGGAAGTTGGATCTTCTTAGATCTCATGAATCTTTATGGATGAAGAGAGAAAGGAAGGATAATGGTGGGGATAAACAATTGGAGGGACAGTCAGGTCTGGAAGAAAGGCAAGCTAAAGGCACAGAGAGGTGTGAGAAGGGGTCGCAGCAGAAATGAGTGGAGGGAGGGTGTGTGCTGAGGTGGGGAATGGTCAGACCTCATAGCTGGCTAAGGCAGAACAGAAGAAGCGTCCAAAATTCACATGAAATTGCAAGGGAAGTGGAATCTTGGAAGGGCAGCAGCAGCCATGTCAGTAATACCATATAAGATGGAGATGTCTACAGTAATGGGATGAGAAATAACAAATTGGTGTGTTTGGAGTGAGCATAGCAGAATTAACAAGTGTTTCATGGGGAGCTGGGTGCGAGGCAGAAAACGTTGTGGATAATTGGAGGGCATTAAGAGGAACCTTTTGGGGGTGTTGTTTGGCAATACCAATAAAATTTAGGTAACCCCATCAGAAAGCATAGATGACTTAGGTAATAGGACCAGAAATACTGAATGTGGTTATGGATGTGGCAAAACTAGGACCAAAAGGAAGAAGTATGTAGAAGTTGGCAGTTCCTCTAGGAGGAGGTAAGGGGATCAAGGGGGGAAGAACGAGCATGGAAAAGGGCTGGGTGAGTGTAAGCAGGTCAGTCAGTCCTCGTGCCTGGCTGGGCACTGCACTTGTCTCCACAGCTCATCCCCTCTTCTTAGCGAGCTCTGGCACGCTGCTGAGCTTCAAGCCGGACCAGTGGGCCAGAAGGATGAGAGGTCTTGGCGGCAGCAATGAGAGAAAAGGTTAGGAGTTGTGGGGCCAGTAGGTCTGGGGGCCTGCAACTGGGGGGTGGAGCTCTGCAAAATTCTAAAGCAAAACTTTTGGGTGCCTGACTGGCTAAAGCCTTTCCTCTGTGAACTGGGTGATGTGGGGAAAGATGACTAATGCTTTCTGATGGTGTTTGGGGTATTGGGTGAATGTGAACCATAAACACGTAGGTACTTTATATCTAATGAGATGACCATTTATAGTTTTGTAGTTGCTTGTTACAAAAGTCATATATGTTGTGACCAGAAACACTTTATAGTATCACCTCTTTAAATTAATTTCTATGTTAGTAGTACCTCTGATGGAGGCATGGCTTTTTGGCTTTGTTAGGATAACTCCACCCATCCTAAAAGGCATGGTACAATAATTTTAGCTCATTCAGTGATACAGCGCAACTTGTTCCATACAAAAAGATGTGGTGATATGCAGGCTTCCTAATGGTGATGTCAGTAAGATAAGAAAAGGTCCTTTTTGACACAATAAATAAAAATGACAGTCCACTTAGATTCTTTGCATGCTTTGTCAGTTCCAATTCTCATCCATATTCCTAAGTATCTCAAACATGTCGAGATCAGAACATGCTTTGAATACCTTACAAAGTGTGATTTTAGATCTAGCAAAATCTAATGAAGATCTGCACTCTGGTCTTACTACATCTTGTGCTCTATGCAGCAGCTCTGCAGAAAAAGACTCCCGACTGTCCATGGACCTTTATTTTTTTCCTCATTGCTTTGTACTTGTACAAAACAGATACATCAGCAGAGTGTTTCCACCCACGTGCTAACTTCATAAATATTAGTATAGCTGCAATATAGTTGAGCATTACGGCGTTTTACTCCATGTCCTTGGATTTTGAACAGGTTATTACCATAACAAGATATTTTCTTTCTAATGCTTAAGACATCTAAAGTAAGAGACCATTATTATCTAATAAAATCCAGGAGGTCAACATTAACCTTAGACTGTCCCTTCAACTGGATTGAGGGAGGAAAAACTGGAATGCATTTTGCAGAAAGAAAAACAAGTCTTGATTTGTAAACGTTGTATAATGGAGAAACCAGCACATGCTTGGTAAGGTGTTTCAGCAGCTGTTTTATTCTCATGGGTAAAGAATGTGTAAGTTCCTCGTCCTGAATTTTGCTGATGCTAGATACTGTGATAGCTGAACATGCTGATCATTGCAGTGATGATGAATATTACCTACTAGATTAGAGAAGCCTTTTCATTAGGAAAAAATAAAACAAAATCACTTTTTTTTAATGTGTAAATATTTACTGGCTTTTACAAAGCTTTCCTATTCTTTATTCACTATTAATAAGTTAAAAATCAGAATAATATGTGGTGTATTTCAATTGAGTTAATGTTTTCATTTGACTTTGCAAAACTATACAATAGTCTTGGGACTGTCAGTTATGCTTTGAGCAAAGAATGTCCTTATACTGAAAAGGTGCTGTGTTTGCTTATTCTTTATTTTTATAAAACCATTTTTTTGAGGAAAGTTAAAAGACGAACAGATTTTTTTTTTACATGTCTGTAATTACCTAATTTCTATTTAAACATAGTTTTAGCTACATTTAATAGCCAGGTAATCCATTTTCTTAATATTTTTAAGCTGGCTTGAGTGACGTGACCTTGAGGTATAGAGTGGGTTTCCACTCCCCACCCCGAGAGGAGTGAGGCTAAGCTGTCTTTGGGGAAGGCAAAGGTTGGGTTAGAAAGAGGAGAGGCAAAGCAGCAGGTAAAAAGGGGGTTAAAACCAGCAAGTTTTTGTGCTCCTTTTAGTAGAAAACAGAAAAGCTGGTAGCCTTTTCTTAGCAGGTTTTCTTCAATTTTGCTGATGATACTTCTGTTATAGCAAGTAGGTGGTCATGAGAAAATGTCAGCTGATCCAGACAGAACCTATACAAGAGTTAGCAAGTTCTAATTATACAGACCCCTGAAAAATGCATTATTTGGAAAAGGTAGTGAATTTGAGTGGCCTACTTTTGTAACTTAAAAATAATTTTGTTACGGGTTAATTTTTCACTTCAGCTTGAGAATGGGAGAGTAGTGCATTTATCTTTTTTTTTTTTAAAAAAAAAAAAAGGCTGAAACATTGCCCTTAGTGCAAAACTCAACTCAGTCTCAGTTGTAAACCTCCAGACATCATTTTGCTCCTTCTGGAAAGAAAAGGGGAATGAACAATTTGGACACTTTCCACATGGTAACTGAATGGGGCTCAGTGCTGTTGATATTTGCTGTCTTCATTGCAGCTGTTCCAGCTCTGCTCATCCACCTGGAAAGGTTACCAGATGATGCTCGTCTCCATCAAAATTTCCTTTGAACATTCATCTTCCCTCGGTTGTGGCTTGGCTTTTGAAAACTTCAAGCCATGCAACAGAAGGAAATGGGGATGAAACCACTGTCAAGGCAAAGGCGGATTCTGTAAAACCAGATGGCAGCTAGGGTTGGAGAAGCGAGGCAGTGGAGTTAATGAGGCCCACATGCCAAACTGGCACCTCTGTGCATGCTGGTGTCATAGAAATTAACTGCCTGGATAGGATAGAAATGATGGTATCCAAGCAATAACATTTTAGCCACTAGCTATTTTGGCAAAAGCTTAATTAGATCAGCTAATAATTTATTAGGCTTTCAACAAATGGACTAGTACTGCTTGTGCTTGGTCATTTTTGTGTATCAAAAGTTCTCCAGATGAGTGAATGGAAAAGAAAAACAGGAGGGAAATCAGATGAGGGGCAGAATCTCCTAGGTAATGGGTGGGGTTTATTTTTAGTCAGTGAGGTATTTCTAATTAACTTTTGCATAGCTCTTTCTCCTTCTCAGTAAGTACTATTTTAACTTCTGAAGACACAACATGCTGAGGTTTACTGTAATTAATACTGAAATGTGAAGCCAGAAAGCTAATTTCAGTTAAATATGGCATAAATGAAGCATTCATAATGGCAAAAAATGGTGTCTCTGTGGTGTCTAATGGTAGTTTGTTGGTATTTCATCACGTGGTAGGAAAAGCCTTAAAAACTGCCTTCCCTTTATCAGAACAATGCTGACACTGATCATGGGAGTTTGTCTCCATCTTTCTAGAATAATCACTGGCCACTTCATTTTTAGCTGTTCAGTGGCATGCCAAGTATTCTATCAAGAATGAAAACCATTTTTGTTCCTCCCGTGTGTTTTAACTTTTGTCACTTGTCACATTGTGCACAGAATCCATAAATGCACAAGGAACTCAAGACCAAGGGTTTCTGTTAGTGTACATTGTTTTACTTATACTCACATGGTTGGACACCAGTGATACCAATTCCTTTTTGACAAGTCAGCCTGCTGTTTGCTGACCAGCTCACCGACTGACAACGTGGTGTCAGGCTCCTGTGCTGTTCCTTTATGCTAGAAAAGGAGCAGAAGTCAACAAAATAGGATCCACCTGGATGCTGATTCTCCAGAGATTCGGTAAGGCAAGCTTGGCAAGCCCATTGGTGAAGCCGAGTGTTGGTTGCCGTAACTGGGAGGAGGGAACGTTCTTCTGGAGGCTCTGCGAATCGAAGCAGGAGGATGAAAACTTCATAATATAGCAAGGTGAATGTCTCAGATTGTCATTTTGCCTTTTTTATGCTAAGGAAAAGAAAATGTATCCTGAAAAGAAATCTTGTGGAAAACATTTTCCCTTTCTAAATAAATAATGTAAGCACGTGGAACACAGTTGCTACCTGAACTATTTTGCTCACGTCCTCAGCTACTGGCAGCACTTCTTATGGAGAACATTAGGATGGTTTATCTAGGTGGAAGAAATCCAGGTGGACAATAGAGACGTTCCATTGTGTGTTTTGTTTTGTTAGAAGAGTTTTTAAGTTTGGATGGGTGAAATTTGTACCCGAAATGATAAATAGCTGATAGGATTTTTGAAAGTACTACATATAAAAATACCAGGTAATTTCAAGGGCAAACTGTCAACCAGTTTGTGCCCTAAGATTTAATTATTAACATCTGGAAAATTTTGCTTTCAATCCTCAATGTAAAAAAAAATAATATATATTTCCAGTAGGAAACATTTGCATTTTTTCTTTATTTAGATGCAAAGCTGCAACCCTCTCACTTTGTAACCCCAGCTGTGAGATTGCCATCAACCCCTGCTGGGATTTGCTGCCCGTGCACCTGGACATAGGCACTTACATTTATTGCTATGTATTTTTTTTATTGCCTAAGTAGTGGCACTGTAGGGAAGTTAGCAGCACATCAGTGGTATCTTGGGAAGGAAATCGATCTCTCATAATATTCTGTCTCAATTTGATTCAAAGAAAGTAATAATCAGTCTTTTAAATATGCTAGAACATCACTGGACAACTGAGAAGTATCCTCCAGCTAAAAAGAAAATCGATACCCTATGATTAATAATTCCAGAGAAATATGGCTTTTTTAGAAACTCAACATTACCGAGATGATCATAGCTTTTAAATGCTACCTGCATTCTTGTGATTTACAAATAAGATCTTATACATGTCCTAAATTAAGTTTAAAAACTGATACTTGATATTGGAGATTACAGTTCAAAAGTATAGCTTGGAGAGCATAGTAAATTTTCTTGTTCAAGAATATCCTATGGCAGGACTATGCTCAAACATTGTATTCAGTTACATAATAAAAAATATTTAGGTTCTAAGCCTACTGATTTTAGAATATTTGTCTCTTCATGTTATCAAGCTGGATTTGTGTGGCACAGACATCTTACCCCACATTTACTAAGCCTCTGCTGAGATTACCTGCATTCTTAGGCATTTAGGCAGCTGCTTAGATGCATTTATACCACTATTCATTTTTTCTTTTATGATGCTGTTTGCAGTCAGAACAGCAGTGTGAACTTCTGTCAGAACAGTGTTAGTTTTCTTCCAAAACTGCTGTGGAAGCCTGCCTGTCCTCTTGCCTCTGTCTCCATGGGACTGGGAGAAGGTCCCTGTGAAGAGTTTCACTGCCCCAGTGTCAGGCCAGCCAGGCTCCAGGGCGCAAAGACTGCAGAAGAGGAAAGTCTCTTGTGGAAATTTGGGTTCTTGGGATCTATTGATTAGTGCTTTGATGTGCCAAAGAATTAGACCTTTCCTTGAAAAAGGAGACTACTTCAAGGGCTGCTGTAATTTTTTTTTTTTTTCAGAATTCATTTAAGCATGAACATAAATTTACTTGCATGTAGATATACACTCTCTCATTTTCAATATTTCTGTCCTGTAGGGGCTAGACATCTGCAGTCCCTTAGCAGAAGGGTAATGCTGGTGTTACAGGCAAAGTATAACACCTGCTCTATGGGAGTCACTTCATCACTCTACCATTCATCTCAGCAATGTTTCTTCACTAATGAAGTCAGACAATATTCCAAAATGTCTATATAACTTGTTTAATTGTCTGAATTCAATAACTTTTTCAAGTAAAGTATGTTTTCTGCTGTCATCTCAGAAAAAAAAAATCTAGATGAAATGACTGATAGGTTGCCAACTTTCAAGAGAGAGTTAATTTGGAGCTATCTGGTCTTTTAATAGTCTTTTAATAGATGCTTCTCTGAGCATAAATAAGGGTAAGGTTTGTGTCCATATCATTTTAGTTTCTCATTCTCATCTTCAAAAAAAAAAAAGAAGGGGGGAGGGGTTACTTTATCTCTGACTAAACTGAAGAACAAAAACACTAGCAGAAAAGAAGTGGTGTATATGTTGTGTGCATATTCACATACAGACGCTCCAAGTGCTGCAGAAGGTTCTCTCAAATATTCACTACCACCCATGTTCACAAGTTTTCCATAGAGGGATTTCCTCCGGTACTCGTGTCCCCAGAAGTAAAATTGGACTGCTGAGTTGTATGGTCGTACTGCTGATGTCTTCTCTTGCTGTGAAGGGAGTTATTTGGTGGACACTTCTGACCAAGTCTTCCACTGGTCACAGTCCCTTCTGATTGTAGTCAATGCAATTCTAATATAGGTGAGCGACTCCTGCATGTTCATGAGCTTCTCTTTTAGTTCAGACAGGCATTAATAAGTGGAGACTAGAGCTGTGTTTTTCAAGCTGCCTTTCAAACAGCTAATGTTAAGGCACACAGATAAATAAAGGAATTCTTGAAGAAAAATGTGGAAATACTTTTAATCCCGTAGGTTTTTACAAAAATGGTTTTCAGCTATTTGATTTTTTTCCCCCACAAGCTTATATGATAGAGCATCATACCTCTAAAATAAATATCCATTCTGTGCACGTGTTCATTTGTAACTTCTAGTGTTTTTCCTCCTACATTTTTCCGCAAGAAGATGGAGAGTGATACAGGAAAGGTAGAAGATCATTTGGGGGAGCTACTGGAGGAAAAAAACAAACTACATTTCTGCTTTCAAAGAAAGATCACCTTCTAACAGAGCTCACTTGTCACTGATGTGAATTCAGTGTGCTTTCTTAAAAGTAAATGGAAAATTTTAATCCATTTCAAAACTAGAAGCTTTTTGATCCATTTAGAGAGAGGAATTTCTTCCATTGAGGTAGGATGTCAGGCTGATCCTGCTAAACTCTTTATAGGACTTGAGCTTGGCATCTATTTGGAACATTATTCAGGCTACGTTGTCATGTCGACTTTAGACTAATTGTGTATGACTTGTGTTCGCTTCCAGAAGCGTTTTATAGCAAAAACCAGTACAAACTGGAATTCCTGGTACATATATGAAAGTTGGCAATTAGTGTTTGCTGGTCATGCTTGGATATCTGATCCTAAATTCTAGCTGTTACCTCATCAGAAATCTCATTGGTGCAATTTTACAGATGGAGTTTTACAGATAAAGTCATTGGAAACAAGGATGGAGTGTTTTAGGAAAAATAGTCCTTCAAATGAAGCCAAAGAAATAGGCTATGTAGTAACTACGGAGCACCTACATGTTGTCCTGCATATTTTCTTGCTGTATTTGTTATCTTTGTCTAGCAGCTGCCATTTGACTTCTCATCTAAGGACTTCTCATCTTTTTCATCTTCACTGTAATGACCAGTAATTTTCTGGCTTAAAATAGCCTGATTGTTGCCTTCTTACTAGAAATTGACTGTTTATCTGATAGAATTAATTTAGCATCTTTCAGCCTTTTAAGAAAGCAATTATCATATAGCCCCACACATAAGAGAAAAATTTATGCAACATAAAGCATTTAAGATGTATTTTTCCCCCCTAAGCTAGAAGGTAATACTGAATGTAGGTAGATGTACTAGCCATTAGGTTTTTTTTCTTACGTAATCCCTAGGGAAACCCTTGCAAGTAAAAATAGAAATAAGAGGTTTTGATTTGCTCTCTGCGAGGTTCCTCCCCCTTTGTCTCCCGCCGAGTGGATTAGTGCTTGCTCTGTCAGGGGGCCATAGCAGACAGCCATTTACAAATTGCAGTGACTGCAGGGCGAAGCAAATGTCTTAGGGTGTTCTCTCCAGAAAATACCACTTAGGCCCACATTTCCAGGAATCACGGCACTTTCTTATTGATTTGTAGGTGAAGTTCATGGCATTAGCTGGCTCTTGTTCGTTATGACAGTTGTGAGCACATGGTGCTAGAAGGAAGGGTGGGTTGACAAGTGGTTCTTTGCTCTGGGGCAGGCTGTCTGCACAGGCTGCCTTCTGGGGAATGCTCTGAACCAGTAAAGAGGTGGTTTGGTTATTATTTTGTTTTTAATTTGTGATATGGTGAAGAGTGTAAGAATTCTTGAGTATTTGTTGTAAATTGTATGTACTTTTAGTAATACTTTCTCTAATATCAATGCATTCTCCGGCACATGTAGAATGACTGAGCGTCTGTGATCCAGACGCATTTGTAAAGCTTTGGTGATAATGCCCAAGTTGCAGCCTCGTTGTTACCTCAGGCTGTGAGATCGCAGAGTAGCAGGGGTATCAAGCAGGAGAAGTATGCAAACAGGAAAGTCCGGAGTGGGATAGAACAGAATAGAATAGATCAGCTGGAAAGGACTGACCTAAAAGACCATTCAGACTATCTTCAAATAGCGTGGGCTGTCCAACAGGCAATATTTTTCCAGTTCAGGCCATCAAAACAAAGCAGCAACCAAGCAGCAGCCAAGCAGCTCTGATGTCAGAAGTGGCTGTGCTCTCACAGGTACAGCTTTTGTGTATCTCTCAGATGATGAGGCTCTGACTAGATGAAATCAGTCAATGTCTGGTTGCACCTTAGAGGAGTCAGTTATGAGCCAATTTTATTTATCTATGTCGCTCTTCTGTTTCAGCTGACTATAGTATTTTTAATTTCCTGACCTGATCTGGTATTTGGCATTGCTGAGTGCTGCTGACTCCCAGACCACTCCTTCATTTTTCTAATTGAATTTCTGGCTTTTAATACCATAATTATCCTGAGGATATCTAGCTAATTTACCAAGATAAATGCATTTCTTTTTTGAATGAAATCATTTAGGTCTTTCAGGATATTTGGATCTTCAGAATGCAACAGAAGGATGGGAGAGCATTCTGCCAGCAGTAGCTATTGATAGAAAGTTGAAGAAATTATTTAATAAAAATTCATTTTTCTGATGTTACCTGTGGTTTTTTTTGTTTGTTTTTTTTACTAATACAGTCAAGACTAATACAAAGTTAGAAATTATTTCAAAAATTTCAAAGTAATGGAGAAGAAAACAGAAAATAAAACTCATGCTATTCTATAAATCTGAATATCTGCTTCATCGACCAGCTCAAAACACAGACAATTCATAGCAGAGAACCATATAGAGAAGTGGTGAAAGGTGTGGTGTAGCTCCTCTGCTAGGGGAGCTTAAACATTTTCTGAATTTCCAGGCTGGGGGGCAGGGTCACCTGGGGGTAAATAATATTATGTAATGAGTAGCTTGCAGAGAGAATAGAGAATGATCCCTTACTGTTTCTCACCATGCAAGATCTAAGGAAGATGAAATAAATTGCTATAACAGGCCAATGAAACCTGGCAAAATGTAGTGGTGATGCGTTCCCTAAACATCTGCTTCTGCTGTGGTCCCAGTCAAGAGCTAGAGCTTTGTATGGCTGCTCTAACATTATGCTCCCACTGTGAGGCAGAGAAGTGATATAATACCTCATTTGCACAGGCCCTTAGGAACTGAACACCCATGATCGTGATGGGAATTTAAGACAGTGAAGTACCTCTAATCTAGGTGTTTTTAGGGCTCCTGAATTAGAGCCTTACTTAGTGTATTTTTTCTTTGTGTTTTGAAAAAGCAAAACTGTCTTAAAAAATAAATAAGAAACAAAACTGAATGGATCTGATCACATCACTGAGCCTTTCAGCCATGTGGTTTTAAATCATCATTTTAATGGTGTTCAAACACTGCTGTAGATTTTCTGCAGGAGGCAGAAGCTAACTCCTCTCCATACTGTTCATGTTCTTGGCAGAAACATCTGTGACATGTTTCTGTACTTCTCTGGTTCTATCTCTGCTAGAAACTTGTTTACACAGGTTGTTGGGCAGCTCTGGCAGGTTTGAGTAGTATAAAAAAATAAGGGCTTAATTCTTCACTGATTTTAATTACAGAAGAGTGTGAACGGTATACAATCTACTGCTGAACTCTGTACTAGTTCAATTTACAGGTGGTATGATGATACATGTGGCTGAATATTTAGCTGAAATCAGGCTGGATTTCTAAAAGTGCATTTTAAATATATGAGGGGAAAGATGGGTTAATGAAATGTTAGAATAGAAGAAAACTGTGTTTCTCTTCAGATGCTTAAACCACGGAGCAGTTGCTTGTACTGTATGTCCTACTGGTGTTCTACTGGGAAGGAATTCCATTTGCAGTCTCATTTGTTTTTGCCTCAGGATTACTGGGTAGCTTTGCTAGGAGCGCTTTGTTGCGGGTATGGCTGCTCATAGCATTGAAAATTTGCCTTGTACATTTTAAAGTAACCAAATTTGTTTTATTTTTGTATTACAATGTCTATTATCTTAATATCTGAGGAAAAACTACAGATTGCTGTTTACTGGTATAAACCCAGTCTCAACTGAATTCTTGAGAGACCTTTGTTTATGCAGAATCCCTGTCTAGTGATTATAGAGAAAGCCTCTCTTAGCAAAGAGTCTAGCTTCCCCTAGTGAAAATGTGCACAAACCCTTAGGGATTCAAAAATCAGAAAATCATCAGGAAAGGCTAATTTTGCAAAATTTTGAGCATCGTCAACATAATGCATTACCATTTAATATTTGATTGTCTATAGGGATCTCACTTCTTTGTATAAAAAAGAGAGAATGATTATACAAGGCCACTGCAAAATTCAGGAAGTCTCAGAAGATCTCTTTTTTTTTTTTTTTTTTTTTTTTCTAAGTTATTTTTCCGCTGTTTCTTTTTTGTTTAGTAGAAATGTGGAAAGGACAGTGATCTTCAGGATGTTTAAGGAGAAATCAATTTTCATTCTAGTATAAATATATGGTGCCAAGAATAAATCAAAAATCTGAATTAGGAAACTGAGCAACAGCTATTACTGCATGAAAATAGAGTGCAGTAAAAGTATGAAAAGGAACATGGAAAAGAGAATATGTATTTGTGATAATATTGTGTATTATACTGGGCATTATTTTGATAATGCTGATACTTGACATGCTGATACATATAGATAGATGTACAGATAACATATACTCATGTATATACATATGCTGATAATTACTGATATATGCTGCTAGTTGTTATCAAAGTGGTTAAATGCATTTCAACTTTGTGCTTGACTGGATCGACAGCGTGAATTACAAGACTGATTCATACCAGAAGTATGAGCCTTTATTGTTTGAGCTAGGAAACGTAGTTCTGTTGAACAAGAAAAAACATGAACAATTGTCAGGTGTTCTATGCAATTTTTAAATACAGGAGGTAGCAGACTTGAAATGGATATGGATCTAGCAATAGTGGTTCCCAGCTCATGAGAAACATCTTGCTTTTAAGATATGTTATTTGCATACAAACAAATCACAGTTTAAAACAGCATCCTATCACTTGTCCAGAAAATCTTAGCGTGATGTCACCGTTCAAACACATTGTTCTGTCTGTGGACCAAGAAAGGTAAGAAACTATTGTGGTAGATAATTATAGACAAAGTCTATTTCATAAATAAATTGCCTGACCAACAAAGCACTGAAGTATATACTTTAAGCATGGGAGTAGTTTCATCTTGATATTCAAATTTAACAAAGACATTAGACATATTATTTAGTTATAATCATGGAGATTTTATCCCTTGCTCTGTTTCTTAAAACTGTACTGTTACTTCATTTTTACTGCAAGTTCTCAGCACTTTATTTGCTGAGATAGTCTCTTGATCTACATTTGCTGTTAAATCTTTCTCCGTCCCCTTTTCTAGATTTTTTTTTTTTGCTTCACCTTAGTGTTTTCAAATAAAACACAGGTAAGGAAGATTAGAAACAAAGTAATATCAAATATTTCAAGGTTACTTTTGCATTCTAAAAACTTCCAAGGTGTTTGGTATGTTGAAATCTGCACTAGAATTTTGTTTAAACAACTATGGCAGTTTTATTCAAGAGATTTTAAGGGGGAATGGAAGGAAGGGAGAAAAAGAAAAGGAAAGCTCTGGTCTATAACAACACATTCTAAATAAATTCCTACATCTCATACATTTGACCCTAGTAGAAAAAACTTTATCTCAAGTTTTGAGTCATGGTACCTTCGTTTTTATATTTGAGCAGTACTGTTAGAGTGACCATAACAATCACAGCATCCATGAAAAATATTACTGTACTGAGAGAAATTAACTGCTACATCCTTTGAGATGGGCAATATTTTTTATTTTTATTTTTTATTTTTTCCTTGAACAGTGTATTGCTGAAAATGTTGCCTCTGGTAACTAGGGTTTTTTTTGACTAAAAAATGGCCTGAAGTCCATATAATATTTGAAAACACAACGTTATTGTTCTACAACCCACGTAAATGACTTGCATCAAGCTTTTGTAATGATACCAAAATTGGAATTCCAAATTATATGGAATTTGCTAGGATAACCTTATAACCATAACTGTGCATGGATACAGGAATGAATCTCAGTTGTGTAATGATAATAAATGATAGGAGTTTGTACTTTCAGAAGAAAGTCTGAAATACCTGATGTAGCACAACTAATCTGAGAGAGTGGGAGAGTAGAGAAAATTGTGTTTCAGAATTAGTTTTAGTTGCTAGAAATAACTGACTCTCAAAGCATAAAGTCTAGTTTACACAACATACACCAAAAAAAGACACTGATTTCCCCTCATCTTATTGTAGAAACTAGCCCAGAATCCATTACTGCATAAGTAAATTCAATGGCATGTGTATCATATAGGCTTTTTATGCAAGCCAAGTTTTAACGTAGTTTGTATCACTGCTGGGTGAACAGATAGATGCTGAAAAACAACATGCAGTGGTGCATAGGGTTTAGATTTGTGTAAGAAGTGTGATCTACTTCTTTATGCTGAACAGGTAATTTTACCCAGGTCTTTACCACCATGCCCCTCTTTGACCTTTAAGCTTCTGAATAGCATTACTAATATTTTCACATAAAAAAGAAACAAACAGCAAAACAAACTTTCATTCATGCAAGTCCACCACAAGTTTGGGCAAAGTTATCTTGGCAGATTAATTTTTGCCCATCTGTGTTTGTGTGGGGGCTGTAAATATAGTCAGGAGGCTCTGCAGAAGAAATAATCTTAAACTGCTCTTTCATTTAATATTGCTTTATGGTCAGTTAAAACAGATTGATGCTTACTACTGAAGGTTTCTACCACAGTCTTCATTCACTGGGCTGAACTCTAACCTGTTTATAGATGCTATATTACATGAGACAGTCGTGCTATATTTATTCCTCCAGGCTGGGATTTTTAAAGGACATGGAGGCAGCTACTTCATATTAGGGTTATCTTTATAATCAATTATCCGAGGGTCCCAGTGTTTACAGATCTGCACAGTGAGATTTCAGGATTGTTGCCCTACAAGAGTTATTGCTGGCGTGTCATTTTTTTTTTCCTTTTCGCAAGCTAGAAGGGTGAGACTTTCCTGAAAAAGTAGTAAACTAAAGGAAAAATGGGAATATGAACATGGTCAAAACTTGTGTGATAATACCGTTTCAGATGGTCTCTGCTCCATAACATGCCGTTTTTCTCTTACTGTAACTCTATTCTAGTCTTAGTTGAACTAATATGATTTAGGTTATTACAGACATTACAATCAGGTCTTGAAAATGTCTCAGATAATGATGCTGTCTTTTGCACAAATGACTCAAATTCAAGACTTTCCAGCAGTCTGTTTATAGTAATGTCATCTTCCTGTAGTGTAAATCAGCCTGAGATTAGCGAAGGCAAGTACGTGTTAGCAAGAAATTGCTGCATGTCGGAGTTCTTGTAAAACAGACATGCACACGATCCTTTTAAAGTGGATGTATGCTTAATGCTGCAGTTGGACAAGACAATTTATTTTTACTGTGCCTTAGATATAAGAATGCTGATGATGTTGAGGGATAGAAAATACTGTACAGGTTTAAATTCATCAGAAGTTACTAGATGTTGGAGTAAAATTACTTCCATTATAAAATGATTGGTGGAACTTGTCAGAAAGGAAATGATGAAGAAGGTGCTTTGCTGAAATGCTGTGTGTCATCGCTGCTGGCTGCGTTACTGCAAGTACCATAACATGGTACATTTTTATATGTTTATTACCCATGACAGTAACTGTTTCTTGCGTGACTTTCTAACTGGTATGTTTTGTGATGATTCATGCTGGGTTACATCAGTTTTACTGTGTTACCTCATTCAATGAGATGTGAACTGACACACCGTGTTGTACGAGAAGCTGGAAACTTGAGAAAACATTCTTGTGTAAACCTAGTGATTTGAAAAAAACAGATTTTCTTTTTTCTCTGGAAACTGAACTTTGTGTCTGAAAGATAAATTTGGAGATGACTTTATTGTTCAAGTGTGTCTAAAGTGTAGGATGGGAAAAACAGGTTTGATATCTGCTTATGTAATTAAATGCATTCCTAAATGACAGGGTCTAAATGTAAATGAGACAAACACGCGTCAGGAAGTAGAGAGGTGCAACAAATCCTGTGCAGAAATATTAGAGGTGAAGTTGAACTTTTTCTTTGCTCATTGCTTCATTCACTACTCACATTAGCAGCTTGCCTCCTGCTAATTTTTGCTCTTTGTGCCTATGTTTGATTACAGGTTGCCTCTGAGCAGTTGCTTTGTAAAGCAACCTTTGCAAGTTTAGTTTGATTTGCAACTGCAGTGGAGTTATGGATGTAAAAACTTCCTGAACATGTGAGGTGGAAGTGATGTGGAAGAAGTCATACAGTGGTTTCCATAATTAATCTTAACTTTCTGTCAGCTGTTAATTCTGCTATTAAATGTTATTGATTCTAGACTGCCTGTTTCTTGGAGTTAAGACTCTTTCCTACCCAAGAATGAATGCAGGAAAATCTATCCCACTAATAGTGATGCCAACGTAGAATAATCTTCCATCACCGGCTCTGTTAGCTATTGCTCTTTGCAGCTGTTGTTGCAGAAATAAAAGCTGCAAATGTATGAAAACTAATCTTAGTCTTTAGTGATAGGATAAAGATGATGGTTGCTACCAAAAATATTCTAAACTATGCGTCCTGTTCTGCTAGAAAACGTCAGACTTCAGACTAAGGAAATGTGGGCCATGAAATAAATTTAGTTTGTGTAACCATATCAGATTTTTTTTTTTTCTTCAGAAACTAGGTGCATCTACATTTGAAAATATCAGTGTACTTGAAGTAAATCCAAAAAGTCTGTTGAAACTCTCTCTGCACTCTCCTGAGTCTATGTAATTCTATGCCTTTATTCCTTCTAGGTACATATAACGTGGATCAAAATATTTTGTTCATTGTTAAAATCATACTTAGACAAATATGTTAAAAACATGTTTAGAGAAGGGAAGGAAGAAGTTTCTCTTTCTTTATTGACAGACAAACAGAAAGTGGGTTACTGCTGCTTTAGAAATACAAAGAGTTATGAAAAGCTCTTATGGATATTCTCTTGTCTCGGAGAGATAGTAAACCTCTATCTGTCTCTCCCCCTCCCATCTCATATTCAGGTTGACAACCTCATCATAATGTGGATGGGAAATTTGTCATAATCAGAGAAACTAATCTCATGGCTCAATCCTTTTCATGAATATTTATTTACTTTCCAGTGGAAATTTCTGTTTCTCATCAAAAAGAGAATTAACAATCTTAAACATCCTTTTCTGACATCTTGATATCTTTGTTCCCTTCTTACAGTAAATGATATTTTGTTAGCATACTGATGTTATCCTTAGTTGACCTCTGAAGACCAGTATATTGAAATTTTATTATGCCACCTGGGGTTTAATTTTTCCAGTCTGAGATTGACCTTCGTGCAAAGCTGAGAAAAAAAAATAGCCTCTAGCCAATGGTAGCTTATTTTAGTAAAATTAATTTCTAAGGTCAATCTTTTTCTAGAGCTGGCTTTGTTCCTGTAGAAGATTCCATTATAAACAGCTTTCTGTGTTGGTCGTGCTGATTTAGTGGTTCACTTCAGTTCTATGTTTACTCTGGGGGTTTGCGCTTGAGCAGGGGTTGGACCAGGTGATCTCCAGAGGTCCCTTCCAGCCTCAACCATTCTGTGATTCTGTAATAGTTTCTGGGAAAAAAATATATAATTTTATATACTTTTCATATATACTTTTCATAGGGATATACTTTTCATAGGACATCGCAACATTCTGAATATAATTATTTTTTTCTAATTCAGAACAAAACCTGAAATTCTGTAATTTGTTTAGGAACATGAATATGAAAGGAAAGAAGCTAAAAATGTGAAAATGTGGTTTTGATAGTGTCAAACGCTACAATAAAACATGTCTGAAAGGAATATTTTCTTAAAATCATCTGCTTTTATGGAAAAGATAAAAGAAAGTGATTTCCTTCAACCTGGTCATATTTTAAAATGTTAGCGGATTTTGAATGTTTTCATAAGGTTACATTTCTGTAACCTTAGCCATTCCTTTCCAAAATCCTGTCTGGTTATTGCCTAGGAACAGTAATATTGACAGAAATGTGTGTAAATTTATGATGGAAATTGCTAGATATAACAAAGTGATAACTGTTTTCTTGTATTTTCTTCATATTTTTGCACTCTGTCAACACTCAGTCTGTTTCATACGTAACTTTTTGTCCATCCTCTTTTCATTCTCACTGTTCATATAGCACCTGCACTTCTATTGTGATACATAATTTTCAACATATTAGTTTTCAGAGTACAATTATAATTTGAAATAGAAAGGAGTAATTGTCATGATCATGTTTTGGTCACACTCAGTTTTAATAACAATATATTGAAGTTGTATTGAAATAATGTAATTATCACCAATTGAATTTTCAGTTGTCTTTTTAAAGCTCCACTTGTATCTTTTACGCCTTTTTTTTTGTTACCAAGTTAATTTATATAAAATTTATATGTAGCTATCCTAGAGGTGATTCACAGGCTGAATGTAACCTTCTTCAACACAAAAGCATTGTGGACTGCCCATACAAGTACATTATGAAAAGCAAATTTCTTTGTGATCATGAGAGGTTGGTGTAGCTTTGTGAAGGGAGCCTGCTAACATTTTACTTGGAACTTGCCAAAGATGGAATAGAGCTCAAGAAAGATGTGTAAATTAATATTTATTAATGTCAAACTTCCATATTTTATTCATGTTTTATTCTACAAATGTAGGAATATGATTGGTATTCTGCAAGGACATTTGAATCAGCCAACAACGTAGCAAAAGCTGTCATAAAGTTCACCAAATATGACTCTTGATGTTAGTACAATTTCCATATAACCTTTTCAAAATTATCAGTACTGTTATGTTAGTAATTTATATAAAATCTATTTCTGTGACAGCTCAAAGGAAGGAGGAAAAAACAACCAAGCTTAGAAATGGAGAAAAAAGTCAGGTATTTTATTTACTCAAAATATCAGGAAAGAAGCAAAGCTGGCACTGTTCCTTCCATAGTCGGTTCTATTCCCTCCCAGAGTTGCTGTTCACTTAGAGAAGGATCCAAATGAGCTCACTTTGGGGAGAAACATTCTTGTTAATGTGAATTACTGTATAAATGGCTTCTTTCTCAGGAAAACATGTATTTAGAAAGATAAGTAAATTTGCCCAATGCCAGGTTAAAAAAAAATAAAAAATCATTTCAGAAGAATTAAGTAGTCTGATATACATTCACAATGTATCATTGCAATTTTTTTTAAGTTTTATTAAAATGAACGAGTAATACTAGTGAATTATTATTGTAGGTCTTTCAGCTGAAACAAACAGGATAAAAAAAAATGAGAAATAAAAATCCTAATAAGTTTTTTTTTTTAATTTGATTTTCCTCTGTGATACTAATTGGAGTTTATAAAGAAGCTACCTAATGGAAAAATGGAGGTTATTTGTTGTTCAGTGCATAAACCTATCGGCTCATGCACATGCATGCCTTTTATAATAATTAACATGGATCTGATCACTCTAAGCTTTGTATAGCTTTTCAGATAAGGTATCTCAAAGTCCCAAGAAGTCTTAATTTTCACAAGCTGTAAAAATAATTATATTTTAAAGTGCTTACAGTCGAATGAGGCAAGTGATGAAATGAGTAATATCTCACTCTTGACTGCCTTTTACGTGAGGAAGCTGAAGTTTTGGCACGTGACTAAACACTGGTCTTACATGCAGGCTGCTGATGCCCAACCTGAAATGCAGCACTTTGCTCAGAGGAAAATGAAAATGTGGTGAGGTTTTATCAACAAATTCTGAAGGCAAGATTCTCTTTAAACCATGAAGAATTTCTCATAAACTGGGAATTTGTGCTTCTCAAGAGTTAGTATTGCTCGTTTTTGTAATGTCTACAGATTTATATCAGGATGTTTGATGTCTGCATGATGCAAGTTTGATCTAACAAGCATCTGAAGGAAAAAAGGGTCCTGCCTTTTTTTTTTTAAAAAAAAAAAATTTATAAATGTAGATATATCTATATCTATATGTTCGTTTTGCTACGGGGGTAGAAACAACTTTATTTTATTTTATTTTATTTTCTAATGATTTCTAGGTTTCTGAAATAGGGAGGAGGAAGAAAAATTGCCCTAATTTAATGTTTCAGGAATTTGATGGATCTGTAAGGAAACCTTTGAAAAGACATAGGGCTACCTGTCAGAATAGGGCAAATATAACTCTTCCACAGTATACAGTTTTTTAGCCAGTCATTTGCCTATGGAAAGACCATCTCTGATAGTTTCTTTTAGGGTCTTTCAGAAACCCAGGCTGACTTGATCATCTGTATCTGCCTTTTATACCTATATTCAAAGAACAACTATGTGTTTGTCGGACAAGATTTTGCCCATATTCCTAGCAAGTATAATATTTTGCCCATGGATATACAGACAAATTTTCTACCACTTTTCCCAGTAAAGCTGCTGGTCTTTCTGGCTGATCTGAGAGCCTTCTCAAAATTTGGCATTAAATCTGCTGTGACACAGCGGTGGTTTTAATCAGAAGGTTGTTGTCAATTGTTCAAACACTTCATCTTTGAGTTCCTTTAGATGTCTTGGTTGAATATGATATGGTTCAGGCAATTTACTGAACCTGTTTTCTGTTGGAAAGCTTATCATAGAAGGAAAGAAATATTGGATTCAAGTGTGTTTTTATTGTCATGGATCCAGATACTGCATTACTGAAGAGAATGGGAATTTTGCCTGTTCATCTGGGAGGATGATCTAGGAGCAGGTGAAGAGAAAGAAATTTGCAGTGAAATAACAGTGTCCAGGTCTGTGACAAGAAGGAGTGGACTCAAATAACAAAAGGAAAATGTAGTATAAAAGGAAACATTTAAGATTTCTGAGGGATAGATTGTTCCATCCTTGAAGGTTTTTAAGAACAGAGCAGCCATATGTCTGCTGGAGGTATTGCACATAAATCAGATCTTTCTGGAGGCAGCAGGGGGCAGAGAGTCACCTCTGGCAGCTGATTGCATCGTTGTTACTCAAAGTGCTGTGAAGAGATGAAAAGGTGATCTGTGGAGCTGCCATGAGTCGTGCAATACATGTGCAAGGGAGCGCAGTGGATAGATGGCTAATGGCAACATATACAGCAGATCAAACTCTTGACTCTTGTCCATGCCTGCCTTGTGTGTCATGACAATAATAATAAAAAGTGTGATTTTTCTAGAAGTAAATCTGAATTTACTAGTATGTAAAGTACCAGTTTGTCTTCAACTCAATTTCTCAGCCTCCAGACAACAAGAGGTACGTTATGGATGCAGGTCCTGCCCCATTCCCCAATCCCACCTCCTCCCCCCCCCCCAAAAAAAAATGTGTAATACATCAACTGGAAGTTTAAAACCTCCTCCAATAGAGGTAATTTGTTGAGGTGATCACTATATTCTATGATTCTGTCACAGAGCTTCATAGAGCTAGGCAATACAGCTGATTGTTTGCTTTTAATTGTAAAATTTCATATATTTCTGGTAACAGAAGACAATTTCTCCAAGGATTATTTTCCACTGCTAAGAACCATGTTGCTTCATTTTTTTTTTTTTTTTAATGTTTCCCCTTTTTCTTATTAACAGTCTTTGGACAATCTTTGGATTTTGACTTGAGCTGCACTCATGTTTTTATTCGATTTAAGATCTAATTTGAAGATGGTTAGACTTACCTGGGAGATAATCAGTCTGTCTTCATAGTATCATTCCTTCCTGGTGGATTCGTGCTTCGGTCACCCGTGCAAACTAGCAAACCTAAATGCATAATTTCATGTTTGTTGAGTTTAAGGTCTTTATCCGCCAGTTCAAAACCAGTAGCAGTCACATCCTAGCAGCAGCAGTACTTGGACACATTACGGGGTAACTAATGCTTTCATTATATCCATGAAGTAAAGTATGCATTTCTGATATATTCGTTAGTGCCAATAATTGTCTCAGGGCTAGAATGGGGTAGTTGTTTGTGGAAATCTTAGAGGAAGCTTATAATCAGATCTTTTTAAACAGTAAGAAAGAAATCTTCCTTTCTTCTTTTTAAAACCAGAAACAACAACAAAATTCAGCTTGCTTAAACCCTAATTCCCTTTTTAGCGTGTTGAACATTGCAACAAGGTTTAGGAGATGTATTTTTAATGCCTAGATGAGGTGGTCAGTCACTCTCTACGAACCTTCAGTAAAATGTTGGCTGGTTTTCTGGCTTCATTAAAATCCTCCTGCTCTTCTTGTGCAAGTAGATCAGCCCAGACAATTACACAGACTTGAATTTAGGCTGCCTCCCACCATATAAGAACATCTTCCTGTGGCTGCTATAATACGGATAATTGGAGCCTCTTTGCTTATCTCTCATTACAAGAAAGAATTTGCTTGGAGGAGTACTGAATTAGAGGAATGTATGGCACAATTATTTCTTTTAGAGACAGCTTAATAAGAAGCGTTGACAGACAAACAGGAAAAGGCTGATGTACTAAAACAACATTCTTAGGTGCCATAATTATTTCAAAGTGAGCAAAGGAGTGTAATGATGACAGGACATTTATGTCTAGAAGATGGTGAAATTCTACCCTGTGTAATCAGCCATTCACCCTCCCTGTCAAGAGCAATTGCCAGGTACAAGGAAGACTCCAGAGTTTAACTATAATGTCAAGTTTACTGTCTTACTATAGAGATACTATTTCAGTTGTACTGCGTGACACATTCTCCAGCTAATTGCTGCCATGTGATCCCCATGTATTACTGCTCAGAATGAAACAAGAATCCCATAGACAACTGGCCATGACTTCTTGAATGTATAGTATTTTTGAGAGGTGAAAATTATTGATATGGGAAGATCTTAGCAATGCACTATTTTGAGATTCATTTTGGTAATATCTAAAATAGCACTTGTTTAAGCAAGGCTGTGCTGAATAAATGAAAGCTGCCTGGCTGCCATTTTATTTATTTATTTTTTTCCTGATTCTTCTTAAATGTAACATAAGAGATGGGATTTTCCTTTAATTTATACCATCCTTGTCAGCATTGTCACAGGGGAATTTTGGTGGAGCAGCCACAAGAACTGAACCACACCATTGAGGGACCAAAACAACAGAAAGCTTTAAAAGAGTTAGTTAAATAAACAGGAACGAGCTGTTCTAATAAAATGACTCTCCTGTTAGTCTAGCTGCATCTGCTGGAGACTTCTGTCAGCCTACCTGTTCAGAAGGTGATAGTGTGAGTATGAATGAACCATACCCCCAGGCCATATCTGTAGGTAATATGCCCTAGGCTTTTAACCTAAATGCAATGCTGAGCCTAGCTGAAGTGAGATTAAGTCTAACTCTTCATCATGGAGGAGCAGGCTTCTTCACTTGTTGGTCCCCTGTAGGGATTTATACTGATTCTGCTGCTCTGATATCTGGCATGAATTAAATCCTGCAAAGATTGTATTTTATTAATTTGTTTTAGTTTTAATATTATGAGCCACATTTTGTTCTGAAATGCATTACCATTCTTTCACTGAAATAAATATAGATGTAGAAAATATTTTGAGACAAGTGTGATCTAAAATGTTTCAGCTCAGAACTTCCAATCTCAGACAAGGTTCTTTTACTCTATACCTTTTCATTTTTTATTTTGGCAGTCTTTTTCTGTGCAAGTCACAGAGGTATAACTGACCTAAGAAACAGAAGGTAGTCGAGATTTGGCTCCAGGCATTTTTTTGGAAGAAGGACTGAATGACTTGGACTACTTTCTTTTTGGATAGTAACTGCTACGTTTGAAAAATCATATAAAAACTAATGCTATTTATGGCGTACTAAGTGTGTGAGATTATCTTAAGACAAAAAGGGGAAACATGTTAGAGAGATGGTGAAACACTGTAGAGTTTGGATTGTCAGGAAATCAATAGCCAGTTGATGAAGGAGAGGCCAATTTCTTAGCAGCCACAGAACCAGCCTTCCTAAAAGCACATTATGGCTTTTGTAAACCGGTTAACACAGGTTATAAAAGAGCTAATCCCCCTGAAACCTAGTATTACTCCGTATAATGATTTTTTTTTTTATGTGGACTGCCTTCTGGTCAAGTAATTAAAATAAATAATAAACCAGTATTTAATTGTCAATAACGTCCACTAATGCAGGGGCTTCCACTTAATTAGTAATAAATAACATGCTCTTTGCTCTTCATCTTGATTATTTTTTTCCTGCTTTTCCTTCATCCCAATTGTTGACTTCACTGCAGTTTTGAAAGAGCACAATTTTTCACTGTACTCTTACTTTATTTGACACTGTATTGCTATCGCTTGTCCACCTCTTCTGGAGAAACAATTGCTATTGCTACCTTTTCTTTGCATTCACTGAGAGTTGTCACAGCTTCTTCTGAGACGTAATTACCACAGATATGTCACTGTATAATTCTTCTCCTTTTCCAGATTTTTTTTTTTAAGAGTTCTGTATAATGAAATCTTTATTTGTTGACTACATTGAGTCCTATACTAGACCTCCAGGACTGTGATTCACAGCCTACGTACTAGAACTTTACAGTGGGCTGTTCTTAACCTTCTCTGCAAAGCCAGAGGGCTGAAACAAGGGAATACAAATTATAAAAAAAATGAAAGGTTCTTTCTATTAATTTAATCCAGAAGTGTGAAGTGCTGTGTTTAGTAGTGCAGACCACTGCACATTTCTGTGGAATAGGTTGCACTTGACAGGGTGAAGGAAGATGGAAACCTTCCCCCCCCCACACTTGTCATGTTTGTCACAAATAACAAGGAATATAATTGTACTGTATTTTCTGTTTCTGACTTTTCCCTACTTTTCTATGCCTTTGTAGCAAGCCATGTGTATACTTGATTGTGGAAGAGAAATCTTGTATAACCTTTGTGGTGGCACCAAGTAGCTGTTGGAAGGTTTGTTTTTCTTGATTTATCTATACATTTATTTGTGATAGGTTGCTGTTAGTTCACATCCTTGGAAGTTATTAGCAATTGGAGGAGTAGGGAATACACTTTTTCTGTTTTCTTGATGCCCAGGTGTGAAGAAAGTGAAGAGACTCATAGCTTCCCTGACAGAGGTACCTGGTGACCTTTTTAGTGTCCTGGAATATCGAGACTGTGAAGGGGCTCTTAATGTGCACCATTTCTCATGGTGGTGGCAGTTGATGAGCATGCCATCCTGTAGGGGTGTCAGCGCACGCAGAATTTATATCTGCATGTATGTTTTGACCTTCTGAGCTGCACTAGCACAATTGTTAGTGCAGCTGTATTTGAAAACAAATACAGAAAATATCCGTGGTTAATAAAAAAAAAAAAAAATGAAAAGGTTATCCCAGATCTGTTACATACATATTTAATTGCACAACCTCAGTAACCATTGTTTGAACAAAACTGAAGGAGACAAAAGTAAGCATATACTTTGTGCAATGAGGATTGAAGGCATTTTCACAGGGAATGCACCTAAAACAACCGCTGCACTTTCAAGCATTAAGAAAGTGCAATACAGTATACGCCAGGGGTTGTACGTACCCTTTGGAGTACCTTTTGTGGAGTGGTTTCCCACTGTCCACAACCAGTATGTGTAAGTAGCTTTGAATATCATCATGAAAAATGTGAAAGTTAATTTATTTCTTTTACACATTCCTTAATTTCCACCAGTGTTCTTGGTGCTACAGATTGTTCATCCTACAGCATTTTGTGCCAGCACTCTTCTGTTATGCTAGAGTAAAAAACCCCAAACATTTATTACCTACTTGTGTTACCAGTTAGACTGCAAAAAAGAGAAAGAAAGCTTTTACCTACAAGATTTTGGAATATTAAACACAAGGGTTTGTATCATCCTTTTATTTAATGAAAACCTCAATTTTTCACAAATGACTCTTGTAATTAGACTTTGCTTCTCTGATCTGAAACCTGATCTTCTGAAAGGAGAAGTGGTTGTGTTATCAATTGACAGGTTCAAACATGAAAAATAAGATAATGAACGCTGCAAAAAGTAAATGAAGCATACATAATACACCCAAGATTATATGTAATTTTGTTAAATTAATACACCATGTCTTAAAGGTAGCAGAAATACTGTAAAATGTCATGATGAAATGGAAAAAGAAAATGTTTCATATTAATGCCATTCTAATGGAAAACCACTTAGAGCAAATAACTGTAATTTGCATTCTGATCCCTGTTCTGTGAAGTGGCTTATCAAAAAGAAATACTCCATTACTTCTCTATAAAAGTTCTAATTTTGAATTAAAAAATACTTTTCAGGTGGATCATTAGAACAAATTCTGTCCTTTAAAAGCCTGTCTCCCTTATCACAGTGCAACTTGCAAAAATGCATTTTAAACAACTTCATTCTGTACATGACAGGCTAATTTTCCTGTTCGTGGGTAATTATTGAAACTTATAAGATTCCTGTCCATTTTTTTCCTCTTGGAAATGCAGACTCTAAATTACTGTAGGGACAACCTTGTTCTGTTCAGAAAAGATTTTAGTTAGAGAGATTGTTTTAAAAATCTGGCCACAAGTGTATGTTTTAAAAAAAAAAGGCACCCAGAAACATATTAGTGGAGTTAAGAATACAGCTGATAAGAATTTGATAATTACTTGTTCTTCTTTTAAGAGCACATTTGCAATTTATGCAGCTCAGTTCCTATATAGCCTTTAAGTCATGGATTTCCCACTCATTTTGCTCCTGCAAAATGACTCAGTGCTGCTTGTGTCTCTCCTTCCCATTTTTTTTTTTTTTAAACATTATTGTCATCAAAGTGACTAGTGATTTTGGGTGAGAGACTCAATTTCTGAATGCTAAGAGAAGTGGAAACTTGCATGGACTTGATTTTGAGAAGACAGATGCTTAGCAAATGTTGTGGTCCTTAGGAAAACTGCAGAGGAAGACCCACAAAATGAACAGAGTAAGAGTGTATCTACAGCTTAATGAAGCAAGCATAATTCTTTACGTACCAGTTACGGCATGGAACATTTTAAGATTTATGTACCATACAGCATGAACAACCAGAACTAGACTTTAGTGCAGCTGCTTTTGTTTTCGTGGAGCTGAAAACCTGCTGTGCTCATCTAAGGGCAAGTGATTACTGTTACCATCTCTTGTTTTGACAGGTATCCTGGCTTAAACTAGCTTTTATATTTGGAACTAATGAAATGGTGGATAATCACTAAAAATGAAAGTAAGAAAATCAACTGTTTTAAATTAATTTCAGTAATTATTGGTAGGCAGCTCTGGAATGTAGCAATCGATATCTGCTTTGATTTTATAGCCTAGAATAATGTTGTTGATTTGTTTACTTTAATGCCTAGCCTATTTGTGATGAAACAAATTTTACCTGCTCTTCCCAAACGAAAATATGGTTTAGCCAATGCATAAAACATCTTAAATGTTTGGCTCCTGTTGATAGCACTGTAATGAGGTTGAAAATGTACTTATCTGTAGGCATTGTATGAAGCCTAAGTATAGTTGTCAGGGTACCTGCAATTGCTTTGGAAAACAGATTTCTGAAACACTTAGGGCTCTGCTGACTGCTGAATCATTTCTACTTTCTCTGTGAATGATAGAGACTTCACTAGGGCAGCCAAGTGGCTGCTGTTGGAACAGGAGGGACCTGTCGCTCAGCATAGCACAAACTCTTCTGGGCCAAATGAATGAATAGCAAGCGGCATGCCGCTCTGGGAGAAGCAGCATAACAGGGAGTAAGCAAATGCAGGGAATCAAAATATGTTCTATGTTAATGACTATGTCCTTAATAACCACAGATCAGTTTCTTGGTTAGAATACAGGGAGGAGAAGCATTGGAGGTGAACCAATGTTTTCTCCCAAGAATAGGCATAGGGGTTTTCAAAGAAGCCATATAACACCTGTGCAACTGGTTCTTGCTCATAACGTCAATGCTGTGAAGTCTCTCTTCCATTTTTCACTCTCGTATATTATGAAGTTAAACATGTAGTGAGTGAAATGAAAAACATGATTTAAGTTTTAACTTTTTTTTCTAGTTTGTAAATGCTTCAAAATCTTTCTGAACTTGAATCCTGTTGTGTGCTTCTGACAGTTGCTTCTGACTTGCTGCATGAGTCTGCTAGCCCTACACATCCAGTTTTCATCAATTTTGTTTAGTTTCCTGTAGATTCCAGGTAAATTTGTCCCTTTCATTTATAAAACACTGCTGTCAGCTGAGTCAAACCCCAGGCTTGTTGCAGAAGACAGGAAATACAGGTATAGATCAGGCTGAGCCCTCTTTGTTTCTACGTAGCAGCCCACTGGTCATATTTCAGTAATATGGGATGTTTCTTTTAGCTGCTGCGTACAGTCCAGCCGGTCAGTAGCATCATTCTTTGCCCTTGGCTTTAGAAGCATCCCACAGCTGCAGCCTCTGCTTTTGGATGTTTTAGATCATTCTTCCCACACAGATCTGAGGCCTTTACAACCTCCTGAATTCATTGTTATTTTGCGCCAGGCATGCTGGCCAAATATGAGGTTAGCCTTTTAAAAAATGCAGAGCTGGACTGAATGATCCATTTAAAAGAGCACGATTGCTTTTGATTTCCCGTTTCTGTCTTGTTTTGAAAGTACTTCTCTATTATTTCTTCTGTCAAAACCAGGATTTCAAATGCCTTTTTAGTTGGGCCTAAAACTCATCCTGCAGAAAGGACTGAGGTGACCGGATCCTGAGTAGCATGCTTTGAATCGCTCTTGACTGGAGATGCCAGGCTTCAGGAAAACTCTACCATACAAAATATGTCAATACTGCTGCTTTCAAGACACTCTTACTAAAAGTTATGCAGTGAAGCAGTATGAATTATTGACAGACTAAACCCTTGTCTGTCACATGCTACCTGCTGCAGGTGCCTGTATCTGCAGTAGTAGTAGACGGGATCGATTCCTCTTTTTGCTCCCTCTGTCTGTCTTCATTTCCAAATGCAATTGATCACTGCCCGGTCACTGTCTTCGCAGCGTGTCCCTCCAGTAGCCACCTCATGCTCTGTTTGTCACCTTTTGCTGACACTATCGATTGCTATTTTTCTCAATCTCTCTTTTAAAAGCCTGAACAGTATACAGACCCACAGAGAGCTTAAATAAGTCAGAAGGAAAGAACCTCTTTCTTTCTTTCATTCTCCTCCCTCAAAAAGCACTTAAATGTGTGTGTTCTTGCCTCAGACAGATGTTATTTCTCCTTGACTTACCTCATTTCCTGTGGAAAAAAAAAGGCAACAGAATCTCAAATATTAACGCTGGCAGCTTGCAGTCTTGTGTTTCTTCTCTGAGCCTACAGGGCATACCATAGGGAGTTTGTGTTCCCTTCCATGTGCGGCTTAGTGTGGTGCTTATTCCCCGGAGCCTGAATCACTATTTAGTGAACAACCTCACTGCAGCTGTAAAGAAGGAAAAAAAAAAAAGCCTTGTACTGAAGGAGGCTGGGGATTTTTTGAGCTTGTAGCTTTCTTGAATCTCACCCACTGTTCTGAAAGTAACAATGATGATTAGGAAGTCTGGAGGGAAAGGTGATGCCTTGGATTTGTCACGTCCACCCATCAGTGCTTTAATTTCTTTCATGCTATCTGGAGGTTGACATCGAAATGGCAACTAATTAAAAGCAAATTGCTAGCGTCTTTTGAACTTGAGTGTTTCTTCAGAGATGGGAGAGGTAACCAGGCTCTATATTTTCATAGCTGCTTACTTTTAACTCTTAAGCTTGCTTGAAGGATATTGGTGTTGTAAATTAATATTGTTGGCAGATTTGTTCAGAAGTAAAATACATCCACTCATTAGCTCACTTGTTATTAGCTAAGGGGCTTTTATTTTTCATTTTCCCTACAAATTATGGCAGAATTCACCTCACGGTAAGAATAAGAAAAAAATAAAACCCTGGAGTCTGAATCTGTGTTGGAGTGGGTTCTGGTCACTTCACTGAGATCAACAGAGGTTTGGTTTGGGGATTTCCTTCCTGAGTTGATCGTTAATATTCTTGTACCTTTTTGATATAAGATCCCCAGTTGCTGCAATTGCTTGTAAGAGGAAAAAAGTGTCAAACGTGCAGTTAAGACAAAAAGTCCTTCTTACTATACATTGATGCAGAGGTTGGGATACTGCTCTTTGCTTCTTTAGGACCATTTTCCATTTACAGGAAATGATTTATTTGAATACAGTGGAATTTTTTGGAATAGACCATCTGTTTGCCATAATATACATTGCAGTGATAGGATGAGTGATGACTTTTTTTTTTTTTTTTTCTCTCCTGTGTGTCTATGGCTCTGTTGCTACTGGCCTGGACATCCACATTGGCTTATTCACTACTTTTCTGTTCAGATGACTTATACCTAATGGCAGTTCCAGATGAAGCACTCCCACACCATCACTCTTGCTTGCACAGATTGGTTACCAGCATACATTTTCAACCACAAATGCTGTAGATAAATAGCATGAAAGATCTACTTGGGAACTTTTCAAAAGCTGGAAAGAATTCCTGTTCAAATGCATTTCATGATATTCATTACAATTGTATTATCCTTTATTCCTTAGACCACCTAATTACTCTTCTTTCCTGGTGCTTTAAAATATTTGTAAACAAGGTTTTTCCTCTCTCTCTTCCTTGGTCTCCTCATAAGTACATTGCCATGCTGTGTGTGTGCACTGCTGCTTTTAATTTCCCTTTGTGATTAAGTCTAACTTGTGTACGTATAAATTTTGCTGTTCTGCTCTGGTTTCTCAGATTTGCCGGTGTTTTTGCAATAAAGAGGTACACACTGTAATGAAGTCCAGGGTGCATTCAAACTTGAAGAATGGAGAGAAAAACATTTCAATATTTCTTGTACTGTGCTCTACCTTTACAATGTTAAATTGCATCAGGTTTTCGGAGTTTTATTTTTTTCTTTTTTTTTTTTTTCACATAAGTCCTTTGCAATGAATCTCATCATGTTCATCCAGACTTGTTTTGATTCTAGCTTCTGTTATTTTAGCATTGATCTTTCATTTTTCTTGAACCTTAAGCCTCCTGTATCCGAGCACTGAAGCATCATGAAATAAAAGGAACCCAAACTCTCATCCTTAATCTGCTCTTATATTGTGTTGCCATCTGAGCTACATATCCAGGTTTTCCTCCCACAGCCATGACTGTAAGAAACTTTGCATTACTTCAGATAAAAGCTGGCTTGGCCTAAAATCAAATTCCACAGCTAGTGGCTTAGTTATTGAACCTCTATGATGGACACACCAATGGATTTAATCTAACAGTGATACGTTTCTAGGCTAGTCAAAAGTCTTTCGAGTATATTCTTGTTGTAGTGGTTAACTGGAAATGGATTAAAATCCTAGCTTTGGGAAGTACAGCACTATTTACCCTCCCTATGGTATCAATAAAGACAAGAATGTTGTGTATAATCTCTGGCAATTATCCTGTATAGATTATTTTAAAAATATATCCTATTTAGTGTATGTTGATTCTAGTCAAGCCTGGAGAGTTAAAATTATAGGATGAAATGTGTAAGAAACCTGTTGCTATGGCTCAGAAGCTGCTTATCTGTACTGAAAAGAACGAGGAGCACATGAAAATGTTTTATGAGGAAAACATTCATGTTTAAGAAATATATTGATACTAGTGCTCTGCTAGGCACCCTTTGTTTTAAGATTTCTAGCAAATGCAACTAGTTCTTAATGAGAAGTTGTTCGGTGGGGTGCAGTAGCTGTTTACCATTCTAAGTGGGGGGAAAAATAATCTCTCTTCTATATGGCAAGCAGTTGGCTTCTAAACACAGGCCGAGAATTACTGTAAATTAGAAATGGGAACATAGGGGAGAAATCCTTCATAAAGGAGAAAACAAATTGTTTCATTCCTTCCTATAATTTGGAATTATTCTGGTATTGAGGGTTCTTACCTCCACCCCCTCACTTGTTTGTATTTCTCCCTCAGCTCCTTAATGCTTTGTCCTCATGCATGCTTTGCTTTGCTCTTTTTCTTCTAAGTTGCGCCTCTGTGGTCATGGTGGGGGCACTCCACATCAATGCTGACAGGCAGGAGAGGGCTGGAAGAGAATTTAGATCTTTTCTCTGGTGGAGGGATTACAGCGTGACAGCTAACGGAAAACGGTTGTGCTCTGCTGTCAGCATCTGGGAAATTTCCTACAGTGCAAGATCCAGGGCAAGCAGGAGGCTTCCTTGTTTGCCTGAGAGATGTGTACAGGGGCAGCTGCAGATGTCCTTGACGATCTCAAAGTCCTGTGCAAGTCCATATTCCTGTCTTCACCGAGCTTGAGTTTTTACCCTGACTTTTACCCTTCTCAGGAAGGAAGAGTTCAACCAGAGACTGATTAGATAGTGGAGAATGTGGAAAGAAGGAAACAATGGGAAATCAGAATTTAGAAGTTCTGCTGATGAAAAAACTTTGATTCTTTCTGGTGTTTGATCCTTAACTTCAGTCAGTTGGCTGGAACGTAGTGAAATGACAGCTCAATTTTCAGCACTTACCTGGATGTGCTGAGCACTTTGATAGGAAATTAATGGACATGAAAATATGGGGATGTGGGGATGCATGTTTTATGTGCAAAGAGCAGAATGGCAAGACCAGAGGAACGCAGATTTTTCAGCAACAGGGTGGAATTTAACCCATGCTTTTGTGCAGAAGTGCAAATCATTTTCCTCTGCACTCTACCATAATTTAACTAATGAAGTGCAGGAGGAACATTTCTGTTAGAACTTGCTTCTAATCTGTTCGTCGGTCACTAGAAAATCTCATTTTGAAAAAGTGGGTGTTTTTTTTTTATCAAGTAGCTCTTCTTGTTCTTTGATGTTTTTAGTTCTTGTAAGAATGCACAGGCCAAAAGGCTCAGTAGTATTTTGCTTTTCATTACAGAGTGAAATGTTGAATGAAAGAGCATGTCAATATCTTCAGTATAGCAATGAGTCATTGCAAACTTGTTTATTCTTTATGTTGAATTGTGCAATAATTCAGTGCTTGTGGATTTGATTAAAAATATAAGGTAATATAGGCATGTATAAATATTAAGATGTGGTATCTGCCTGTTATTTCTTCTCTGTTATGAAACAGAAGCTTGCACCCACTCCATGCCAGCTAACATTGTGTCTTCTCCTGTTTGTGCTTTATTAGGTTGTCTTCCTGTTGGTGTTTAATGTATTAAATCTCAGATAAAGTAAGCAACTTGAACAAAATATCCAGAGATGGCTGTAACAGTGCTGCTAAAATACCTCTGTCTTCAGTTTAGTGCTGTTAACTGATGAATATATGGATGTTTTCAAAGCAGTGTCTTGAGTGTCATTGTTCTTTTATTTTCAAATTGCTGTGATTTGATTTTCTTCTACCACATCACTGAAGTGCTGATCATTGTGCTCTGTGGCAATCTGCCTGCTGAGGAGGTGTGACAGCAGGTAGTTGCAGTTACTCAGGTGCAAACCACAGAACAAGTTAGGGCTCAGTCATGACTATTCTCCTGATCCTTTTTTTTTTTTATTATTATTTTATTATGGAAGCTGAAAAAAAGAACTAAGTTAATTCACCTCAGTTGGCTTGTCTCCAGTAGTCTCCTGGCTGTCTATACCAGAGATTCTCTGTCTTTTTCCCTCAGTCCCATCTTTTATCTCATGCTTGTTAGCTCTGGGTGATGAATATTCTTTCTCCTCCCTCCAAAGGCAGTGTAGAGCTCAGCTATTCCTCTTCCCTGGTACATGACCCATGGCAGTCCAACTCACTGAGTTCACTTTGTGTTAAGAACTGCTTAGAGAAGAAGGAAAAAAAAATGAAAAAAACACAAAAAAACAACAACCACCAGACAAACCATCCCAGCCTTTCTCCATTAGCAGGAATAATCAATGGGATGAAGTAGTCTATGCACAAAGTTACTAAAGGCCCTGCAGTTGTATGACAGTGAGAAATGTAGCTCGATTGCACAGTGAGGAAGTTTAGACTGAACCTGATGTAACGCAAAAGTTTAATAAAGCACAGAAGCGTAGTGAATATGCACTCAGAGTGCAAGTATCGAAACTCAGATGCTTCTAAGTTTTTAAAAATGAGTGGCAGCCTTAAAATAATCACCTTGGCTGACAACTAGGGTTTGTTTCTATTTTTGTTTTCCCTAGGAACAGCACAAACCTGCAGTTTAAAAAGCATCCCTTGATTAAACACTCACCGAATGCCTGTCTGCTGTAACGTGAGGCTAGACGAAGCAGAACACAGACATACATACTCCTGATAATGGCTTCTTATGTTTGAAATTATTTAATTTGGTTCAAGCATGGGGTTCAGTGAGGCTGAACCTGCCAGTGTAAATGCATTTGTAAGGACATGTTTTCGAATAGTAAGCAGGCTTGGTTGACATCCTCGTCAGAGTCTTGAAGAAGCAATTCACTCAAGAATATGCTGTCCCAGTGCAAGCACAGTCTCAGGGATATCCTGCAGTGTGCTGGTATGTTCCGGTACCCTTGCACATCCTATAACTGTACATACTCGTTCAGCTCATTGTTGCCAACCCCACTCTGTAAGCCGGCTAGTTTGAATGTTGTGAATAAAAGCCTCTGTTGTGCAGGGTTATTTAAACAGTTCTTCCTGCAATAGGGACATAGCCATTGTCAGTGAAGTTAAAATTAACATAATTTGTGTTACTAGGGGGGCTCAAAAGGGAGCTATGCTACTGTTTCAGAATAGTACAAGAGCTTAATGCATTCTCACATTGCTGTTCTATACCCCTGGCAAATTCATGCTTTAGAGACATAGAGGAGAATCTGGAATTTTTGCTGGTAAAAACAGTCACAGAAGCACATACTTTGATAATGGGTTAGAAAACTATTTAAGCAGAGGCAAAAATAAATATCACAAAGATAGATTTTGAAGGTAAAGTTTGGTTAAGTGAGTTTGTTAAAATATATATATATATATATTTAGTCCAGATTCTGAATACCTTATTCAGACTGTTGAGTATTTATTCACTGTGGTAATCTTATTGTCTTAAGTATATATTCCAATACTATTGTCTTAAGTATGTGTTCCATCTTGAAATGAGATTGTGGAGTTTATCTAAATGGTTGATACAAAATACCTTCCCAGATGCTTGGAAGTCCAGTCCCTTGAGTAACTAGGGGCAGAAGGGAAGGAGGTCTGCACTGCCTGCATGTGGAATAAAATGTTCTGCTAGGTCTGAGCTCTGGAAGAAAAAAATGATAACCTAAATCAATTGAACTAAGGTAGTATCTTGATAGCTTTTCACATAAATTAGCCATCTGACACTTCACTACAGCTGAATTTCTGCTGAAAAAACTATTTGTTTGCCTTCATGTTTTACCACCGGCAAACCAACTTCACTTAAATTTACACAGCTTTTTTCCTTGTTTAGACAATTCTAGTATTTACAAGCTGCACATGTGGCCAGAAGTTGGGCTGAATATATTACTCGGTTGTTTAAGTAACTGCAGAATTACAAAGGGAGGCAAAATCCTTGCTGATGAGGCTGACTTTTCATGATATATCTGTGTATTTTATCGAACTAGATAAAGTTTTGCTGGAATTTTTTTCACCGTTTCATTTTGGCTAGTCTTGCAACCGGGTTGCCTCTAGTGGATGAAACCTGTATTTCATGGGAATGGGCATGGGAACACTGTCCTTTCTCAAACCTTCTTGGGCCCAACCAGAGTAACGCTGCCTTTTGCCATTCTGACAAGCTGAGTGAGGAGGTTCTGCTCCTGCCAGGCAGAAAGGGAACATTTTGTTCTGTAGTATCCTCTCAAAGTAAGGGGTTGAAATGAAGCAGTGGCCATGGCATGTGGAGACTGATGGTAAAATGGAGCTTTATTTAAGATGTTTTCCTTGTTTCTATGGAGCATCTTCAAAATACTTTTCCTCAAGATGAAGACGTACTGTGTATCTCTTGATTTTACCTTACCTACAAGTTACCTATGAGAAAAATCTGTCTTCTGTCTTACTGCATGTAAGTATTTTTGCTCCCAGATGTATCACATTACTTCATTCTTTGCTTCTGAGTTCAGCATGTTGACAAACATGCACATAATCCTGCAGTTCTAGGAATTCTCTTGGGCTTCTTTGAATTGCACACAGTTAATTACAGCATTGGCCTATATTAGCTTTAAAAAAGCAATCGCCCAAGAGTAATTACAACATTAACTTTTAACAGGATAATAAACTTGCAATGGCACAGTCGATAACTTAGTATGTAATGTATTATGTGAATTAAGAGTGTTTTTTAGTTAATAAAAGTTGTGTAAAGCAAGCTTTTATCCATTTGTCTTAAATGACAAACTAAACCTCAGAGTAAAACCTGCACACCTACCAGATACTATGAAAGGAGTTTTAAATAAAAAGGTTGTTTTTAGCTTTAATTTGGTTAAATCTTTACTTAAAGGAATACTTTCATGCTCTGTAGATAACGCTTTTCTAAAAGGATAATAAACTCCTTTCATCCTGCCACAATAGCAATATTTAAGACTTGCTTTTTATTTGTGTCTAGATAAGGCAAATTCGCTAAACCATTAAGTTGGAAATATTTCATCTGATGATAGTATAATCCTTTTTGAATTTTCATGAAGTCACCAGGTAGAAGAACAAAAGAACTATTTTGAGACCAAAAAAAAAACAGTTTTGGAACCCTGTGTTTTGAGACAAAAAAAATATATATTTTTTGAACCCTATGTTTAAAATGGCTAAAACGAGATGTCTTAAATGAAGCTGAAGTCTCCTGTTTCTGATCCTGAGGGTATGTTAGTGGAGAATAAAGACCTGATGCCTGTTTGTCATGTTAACCTTAGCATGGACATGGGGATCAGATATAGTGTTCCCGGTAATGCAATCAGGTGAATTTAGTCAAATTCTCCATAGGTTCCTGAGCTGGCCTTTGGCTCTATTCAAGGATCTGGCTTTATTTTTTTAAATTCAATGTAGGTTGTGTAACAAGAACTAGGATGATGTTTTGTGAGACTGAAATGTTTCACCGCAGAATTGGACCAGAAAGGTCAGTTGCAAAGCTACTGGAAGTTGTCTGTTGTCTGTGAAGCCAGACACTGCCATCCACCGTATACATCCTGCAGGCTCTGCGGACCAGAGAGCTCTCTGCTTCTGCTACAATATTCTTTGCAGGTGGTAAATGGAACTTGCTAACTTCCTGGGATTTCTTTCTCCCCTGTACTGAGGCCAAGGAAATGAGAAGTGATTATTTCATAGTCCTTCTTAGAATTCAGAATGATCAAATTTATGTGCAATTAAGCATGAATATTCTATTTAATTCTGTAATAGCAAACGAGTTTTGGAGATTGGATGGTTTAGACTCCTCTTAGTCCGGAGATTGTCAGATGGGAAGGAAGCACAACAATAGAGGCAATCACTCTAAGTGTGCTGATTGATCAAAGTCAGGTATAAGTCAAATTAAATTCCATAAAGCCTCACTTGGTAAAATGTTTTGAGGCTTCATGAAATTACATTTAAAAAATTCAGGCTTACAAGTAGGATAACTGGTATTCAATTCCTCTTTGAATATAGTATTTTTCCAATAACAATTTATGTGATGGAGGTATTTATAGTAGGCTTGACTTTTCAACTGTACTAAAATACCAACATTCTTGTTTCCTCTTTTTAAAGAATTTTATGCTGGGTGCACACTGCATGATTGGTTTTTTAATTGGTAATGCACCTTAGGGCCAGACTGGTTGCACTTGCATTAAACTAAGTCCATACTCACCTTATTGAAAGCAGAAGGGCAGAGCGGGTTGTTGCTGGACAGCACTTCCCTGTGTCTCAGGACAAACCCATGTCTAGTTTGTTCTGAAGCACTTCTAATCCCCAGGGAGAGTAATTGGTGGGTGGCCCTTGGGTGAAGACGTGGCTTTCCCCCACATCCTACAATTCAGCCTCAAGTTAATCAATACTTCGTATGATTTGTTCATTTGTTTTTGTAAGTTGAAGAATACCTTTTGTTACACAAGCATTCTGAAAAACTTGACATGTTTTTGTTTCTGATTTTGCATTTCTTAACAGAGCAGAAGAAATGATGTCAAAGCACGAGTGCCTGAGTTATCTTTACAGTGCCCATTATTACTCACATATTTTGTTTAGTGTGGAGACACACAGAAGATAGCGACAAGGCCCAGGATTCACAGGGTCCTGGTATATTTCAATATATTTACTGGTTATAAATTATACTGGCAGATTATACTGGTGCTCAATGTATTCTTCATAATACAAGTTCCTTTTGGCTAAACCTCTACTACAGGATTTTCTTAGAAGGAGTTAGCTACGTTAGCAGCACCATTTGGAAACAGTGATATAATGTATATTACCAAACAATGTAAGAAATAGGAAGATGTTTTTTATGAGGTTAACCACGCTTTCCGTTTATTTAGTAGGTGGAGGGTAATTCTCTACTGCATATCAGCAAAATTTACCAGCATTTTAGCACAGTTACTTTAATTTGTAAGACTATACACATTACCTTGCTCTCATCTGGCTCAGATCAGCTGTGCTATTTTTCTTTGGAAAGCAGGTCATTATTTACTTATATCTTGGTAATTATAGTTTTCAACAGCCAAAATATTTGCTAATATAATTAACACAAATCTGTTATAGCATTAGTGAAACTCATTGGCCTTTTCCTCTTGACATTTAACCATCAAACAAGTCATTAACTATTATTGATTATTTAGCAATGACTTAGAAATTGTAACCCAATTTATAATGTATGAACAGCTTCCCACTTGCTTTTCCCTAAGTAAACAACACAACAAACAAATCACCAGTTTTAAAAATTTCACTTATTAAATTTGTACATACAGAGGTTTTGGTGAAACTGTTTTGTCAGGGAATCAAGCTAGAGAAATCAAATTTGCTGGAGGGTCAAAAGAAGATGCGACTCAACCACTCCAGACAGCCAAGTCCAGTTTATTATTTACAGAGCAGAACACCATGGGAGTTAATTTAGAGGGTGATGCATGTTAGCCTTCAGTCGTGTCTGAAATGGCTTGTAATTACAGTGCAGAGAGAATCCCGCTTAGGGAAGGATGGCCAGGAACTTCTTGTTTGATTATGCATGAATCAATCTATTTTCTGGTTCCATGTTCAGATGTAAAAATGAAGACAGTAACATGATGCATTTCTGTGCTGCTTTGCCATGCTATACATTAGTGGCTGCTTCGTAGTGTGTGTTTACGTGTGGATTTAGCACAACACGGTTCTATTTTATGTGGGCAGCTTTTTGGTGACAAGAAATGAAAAAAATACCCTTGCATCTAATTACCTTTTAGCTATAGTAGTCAGGGTGACTGATAAAGAAAAGTAATTGACAACAGTTGTCTGTTTTAACTTTGCCAAGCTAATATCAGGTAGGCAGTCCTCCATATTTTTTTTTTTTGGGGGGGGGGAGGCTATTGATAATCAACCTCCTGATTACAATCACATTAAGGATAAATGTGCTTTGATTGTCATTAACCCACTACAGCAGGGTGATTATTTTTATGTAGTAGGGAATATGACCTGCTGGCTCCTCCTAGCATGGTGAAAAGAGAAAATGGCAGAAAATATCAGGTTCAAAGGGATGGACAGAAAACTCTGAAGAAGTTACAAAATCCTTTTATCACACAGTTCACTGAATTTTCTTGCACAAGTACACATTATGAAGGAGTATTACACTGGATATCTAATCTGGCTACAAAACTAGATTATCTGCAAATATACGTGTTGCCTTTCTCTTGTTATGACGGGGTAAAGCAAGTTTTTTTCTTAGGATACAAAAAAACAAACAAAAAAAAACGAGGAAATCTAATCTGTTATCTAAACATTGTCCTGCACATGAAGATGAAGACTGCACCAAATCATGTTTGGGTGATAAGCCAGCTACAGTCTTAGTGAACTTGGGAATCACCCTGTATAAAAGGCATGTGATGCTTCCTGGGATCAGCATCCTGTTTACCTGGGAAATGTGTGCAGGACAGCTGCTTTGTCTGTTTCTCAAGCAGTGATCAGTGTCCTGATGCATAGATATAAAACTAGAATGGCAGCAGCGTTGCAGGAGGAGTCATTAGGGGGGAGCCAAAAGAAGAAATAAGGTTTGCAGGGTGATAATCAGGGAAAGAGAAGAGGGAGCTGCCTGGGGAGGATGAGGGAGCAGTGGAACATGACCCCGTGTCAGATATTAGGTGAAGCTCTCTGTCATGGGCTAGTTTGATAGGCAGAAAGATGGCAGAAAGGGAGTTGAATGCATGTATGAGATGTCCAGCATCATTCACAACTTGAGGGCTAGAACAAATGTTTAAGGCACATCTTGTTTCATCTAAGCAATCTATTCATCACTGCCTTGTTTGCGTGTGCTTAAAAAAATACTAGTATATCACCAGCCACCTTATGAGGCACCTTAAGCACACCTTAGCATATCTTAAATACAAACTCAATGAACCAAATACTGGGACTTAAAACCACCTTTGGAACATGCTTAAACTGGATGAAGCTGCCAAAAAATGGAATAAAAAAAAAGTGCAAATCATTGTGATGTGTATTACTCTGTGGCTATATCAATTGTTTTAATATTTATTCAGTATCATTTGGCTGTATGATTTCATTTTCTCTGAGTCTTATCTTCAAAATTGCATTTATTCAAGGGTTCTTTTTGTAGTTTATGTGAGAATTTATCCTATTGCTCCCTAAAGATCGAATTTAAGCATGAAAAGAATTGCTTTCTTTTTCTGGACTGCTAAGGTGCTATAAAAAAAAAAAAGTAATTTCTGTTTACTTTCCTATGCTTAACACCTCGATCTGTGTTACGTATGTGTCGAGAAGAACGTGGATATAAAAGTAAAACATCTTTGCTAGGGCCACTTGTGTTTGATGCAGTGCAACTTGTTTGTGCACTATTTTCTTGCTAACACAAGCCTTGAATAATGACTCAGGAACCACCAGCCTGTGGTCTGAAATTGCCTTTCCCTCACTTTAGTGAATTAGGGTCTTCTGCTTCAACATGCAGCTCTCTCCCATATCATGATATGCACAATGTTACTGTAGTCTCCCCAAAGGCATTTAAGTCCTCAGAAAAATATACAGAGGGTGTATTTGATGGCAAAATAAAACCATCAGCCAGTACCATAAATGTAATGTACAGGAACTGCACTGTATGCTGTTACACCACCTTTCACACTTCAAAAATAGTCTGAATTCTTCCAGAGAAGCAATATGTAGACTAACTATGCATGGTGCATGTAATTAATAGCCACAAGCGTGTGGATCTGCCAGCTCTGTCTGCACTGGCATCCTGTGCTGGGGCTCTGGATTGCACCCTGTGTGCTCTTTGTCAGCTGCTGCTGCTCCCAGCAGGATACTTAGATTATAAATTTTCAGGTCATTGCGTCCCCCTGGCCTGTCTTCACCATGCACAGCCCACCAGGGAGGGTGCTTTCAGCTGAGGATGCCTCCTAAGAATCGGGCATCTGAGCCTCTGGAAGAACCTGTTGCAAGGCACTCCCCCAAGAATTGACTTGTCAGGACGGTGGGGCAGAATGGCAAAAATTTGCCCTAATCTTGTCTTCCTACACTAGCAATGTAGAAAAAAGGATTTCACTCTTGTAGTTTTCCTTCAGAGTACAGTTGCTGCTGCTTATTACTTGGAGGCACCCCTTTGGAAGACACAGACTAGTGCACCACCAAGGAGGTTCCCTCATGTCCGTAGGACGGGTGTTAGTGTGCAACTGGGGGTGCTTAAACAGGGCAGCGTAGACCCAGACACTGCATGTGGCTTTCCATCATATTGTGTATATATTCACAGAGGAAAAGCTCAAGAGAAATATATATATATATTTTTATCGCTGCCTTATTCAGGTGTAGTGACAAAGTGGTACAACGCATGTCGTGTATCTTCAGCCTAGCTGTAGGCCAGTTTGTACAGCTGGCTGATATAGAGCAATGCCACTTCATTACAAGCTCCAGTTTTGCAAACAGAACAACATTACTATGATGCTATTTTGTACATAATGTCTTTTGATAGAGCTAAGTAGCAATGCCATGCTGATCTGTGCCTGCTTCTCTAGTGCCTGGCTCTGGCTCGAGCTCAGGGCTGTGTGCACCACGCAGCGCTGCACAGTGGTTTTATGCCAGTGCTGCCCAGGAATTGTGTTACTGGCTGATGAAGCCATCCATCAGTAAAAATGTAAGCTTTATGATTTCTATTTAGGGAACAAACTTATTTTCAGTTCCCAAAACAATATACAGCTGCATTTTAAACAGTTTTCAATACCTGTTGTGTGAGACAGGTAGTATAAGAACTTCTACTCCCAAACCCAGCAAATCTTATGCACAATTTCTGAAATGTATTCCAAAGGATCAACGTTTTCTGGGGCTTTCACAAAGCAATCGAACATTAACATTGAATGATAGGTCAATCATATAAGTGTATTTGCTGAATTTCACTTCAGCATGCTTTAGACAGCAATTTGCTAGTAATTCCAAGTAAGTTTTAGCTCAAAAATCATTTGCCTCTATTTGTTTATAAAAATAAAAAGCGAAGAGCATCACTGTAGTCTTATATTGCACATAATGCTATTGCTTCACAGAGCCTCCTAGTATTCTTCTCAGTGCCCTTTCTGGTGTTTTATGCTAGTTACCTTTCAGCTCCAGTAATAAAAGATGATAAATTAATTAGTGCAAATGTATGATAATTATTGTCAGATGAAACAAACATAAAACACAAATGGTTTATAACTAATCAATAATTATGTACTATGCTCAATCTCCAATATGCAGGGCATGTCTAAATGGTGTCAGTATAATGAAAATCAAATTATTGCACAGCTGTGTTGATTACAGAGCACCATTGTAACTTTCATCTTCTTCATTTGGTTCCTGCTTAAGTCATGCTTTTGTGCCCACTTCTTAAAAATGGAAAATGTCTCCCTCTCTTTTCTGCCTGTTGATTTATAGTTAATATTGATGCATAAAATTTCCTATTATTGCAGCTTTCTCAAGGTCTTTCACGGGTATTATACAGATAGACTCTAAATTCTTTCACTGCAATAATATAGAAGCATGGAAGCAATATGGAAGATTAAAGACAAACTTAAATGATATATGCCCCTGTGTTTGGATTTAATCTGTGCCTGAAGATATTTTGACCTAAATTACCAAATATATTGCATTTTCCTAAGAGGTAGCTGCAGCCAACTTGTTCTGAGCTACTCAGATTTACCTTCATGGAATATGGAACAGGTAAAATTATTTATGACCCATTCAGTCACTAGTTCTCGCTTTGGATTGAAAAAAAAGGTCTCTACATTTGTATTCGTGTGCCATTTGATTATTCTCTTGCTTTGCCTAAAGGATGAGAGAGGAGGAAAAAAAAAGTGGTGATTAATATTTGACAAATCTCCAAAACTAAAATACAGTGGGAGTGAAATATCTGAGGTATGTTCTTTTTGGCATATGTTTATTATATAAAGTTTGTATTTTGCATAAATTTTAAGTCTTTCTCTGAAAACACTATCCAGATATCATCTACAATCCAAGCTTCATTCTGGACATGAAGTTTGCTTGCAAGTGGTCTCTTGCTTCATAGTGAGAATGCCACACCATAAAAATACAATGAAGTTCTCATAAGAACAGGATGCATTTCAGTGTTTGTATGTTGTTTGACATGCAAGCACAAGAAACAACATTTTTCTAGGCTTTTTTTTTTTTTTATTACTGTGAACGAAAATACTGAACTTATACTTTCTAAGGTGTACAGAATAATTATAATATAGATTAGCAAAAGATTTTGTGTTTTCAACAGAGCTGACCATTGAAAATGGCATTTAATACTTTCTATGAGAATAAACAGGTGACATTAGCCAAAGGGATCAGTGAAATCAACAGTCTGCCTCCCATTCCGCTAAGCACATTGGCTTTGGGACTGGTAATTCTAACCTCCCTTAAAAATTGTGGCTAAGGTTTTTGTTTCTGTGATGGGTGACTTTTCGTAGAGCTTAATAAATGAGGTCCTTTCCCATTCAGTATCTACTTGCGGGCTGTTTTGTCTGTGACTACAATTGAAACTCATCAGTACCGATCTTGGTGGTAAAAAATATTAGAAAACACTGTTACTAAAGAGCTTTCCAGGTATACAAGCTTCAGAATTGCTGTTAAGAAATTATTGCTAACACTTTTGAGGCAGAAAAGTGATTTTTCTACTGTTTTCAAGTGCGAGAAAAAGAAAAATGAAAAGTTCAAACCCAGATTTCTATTCTTCCTTAGGTTAAATATTTGCAGAAACCTTCCCTGCTTTGCTGGTCTTGTAACACAAATTTTCTCTCTTCACCTTGGCCGTTTCCTGTTGCTTTTGTAGTGAATAAAACTGTTGAGGCTGATATCATAAACCTAGCTCCTCTTCAATTAAACTAAGTCATTAGTGTGATTGTGGAGAGGCTTTTGCTGTAAAAGTTGAAAATTGAATTTTCTTCCAGGGTAAATTGTAGTTCTATTTAATTATGTAAAAGTTATCCAGAGGGCAAATACAGAGACTGGGAACTTAATTTATGGAGAACTCCTACAACCAAGCGTGCCAATTTACTCTGCACTATATCCACCGACTTTCTGGGCCTTACCAGCATCTCCATCTCATTCTGTGAGTCTTGGGATTTCCCTCAGCACTCCTTCCACCTCCATCCTGTGTCCTTTTCTTGATTCAGTTACTCTTCTCTGCTGTTTTGCAGAGTGGGAAGTATAAATCAAATATGAGTTATTTCTAACTTGTTCATTTAAGTAACTTAATTTAGGAAATAAATTGAATGAAGAAAATGAAGAAATTATGCCACCTGAGTAATTAATTCTGTAAATAATTAAACTAAATTTAGCACAGAATTGCATATATTAATATGTTACCATGTATTTCATTACACACAAGATTGTTATAAATGATTTAGGAATATCTTGCTGGAAAAAAGTGTCTGTATGGATTTAGGTAATGTCATGTAAAAATCTGAGATGACTAGAAGGCAAAATCTAGCACCGTTAGAACAAACTGTTTGGTCTTGAACAGACCAAATACCAGCCAGATGCCAGGAAGTGCCTCTGTGTAAGTGTAAATGTCTGCTTGAACCAAACCTTAAGATTTTAATCCCAGAAGTGACCTTCTTCTCTGATCTAATGTACAAACTCACATAAAGAATTTTCTTTAGGCATTCCTGAAGAATTTGGGTTTAAAGTGTAGTAAGGTGCTAGAGCTGATGATGCAAGTCCCTGCGTTTTACAGAAATGTTGCATTTTTGCCATACTAAATTAGGGGTATGTTACATTGGGCATTGATAAAAAACAAAAACAAAACAAACAAACAAACCAACAAGTAAGCCTATGGTTCAGCATAAAAGCAAATTATGACGGTCTTGGACAAAAAGATGAAGAAATGTTGAAGATCAGCATTAATGATCAGTATTAAACACTACATCCTTATACTTGAAGCAGTAATTTTATTTATAAGCAATTTACTTAAAGTTAAGGATATATACATTATTCTGAATTTATTCACTTTAAATATTAGACAGATTATTTCCAAGTAAAACCAAATATATTTACAGAGAAGTAGCAAATTCCCCATTAATTTCAAATCATTTAGTTCTCTTAATTACTAATAGTTTACTTAATACCTCAATGTTCACAGTGCTAAGCAAGCCCATAGAACTTACAAGGCAGACAAATGTCTTATTGGGGATTCTGTGGCTGGGGAAAGAAGCTACAGATAGACAAGAATTCAGGAAATCGCAGTGTTTCATTAAAAAAAAAAAAAGAAAAAAAAGATAAAAAAGAAAAAAAAAGAAAAGCTGAAGTTGGAACACTATCTGTTTTCTCCAGTTCCGACTCAATTTCATTTGCCAGGCAAGCAGCTATTGGAAACCTGTCTGCTTTCCAGCAAGCTCACCTGACAAGCTGCTGGGTTTCCCTGAGCTGCAGAGCAGAAGCAGCTCTATGATTTGGGTTGCAAGGCCTAGGTTTTGGGCATTTGTGCAGCCTCATGTTGCAGGAATGCTAGAAGCCTGAAAGGCCTGGCAATTCTGACTATTCCCAGCTCCTCAGTGTGAACCCTGGAAGTGATGAGAGGAATCCTGCTGGGAAATGGGACTCTCTGATAGCATCAGCTCTTGAAGCTACTGCAGCAGACTCTGGGCAATCTAAGGTCTGCAGACATGGAGGGCTACATTTGTTTTGTTTCATTTCATTTTTTCCATTTCATTAGGAATTAGAGAACGAAAATAGTTACGCGTTTTATGCAGATGTATATTTGTAAGTTCCTTCCCTTTCATTCCAGGGCACAACAAATCTATCAAAGTTAAGCCACAAAAAGGGAAATTTGAGGTTTTGATCAGTTCTAGGTCCCTCAGGGCTGTTCAGAGTCCCTAATCCTAACATTACATTCCTTGTAAAGGCAAAGAACGGACCATGCAAATGCAAGTAATGGAATGAATTAGACTAAGTAACAGCACAGACTTCTAGAAACTATGAAATTAAGATTGTAGGATTTAATTTACTTGACTTTCACCTATTATTCCTTCTTCTGACTCATATACAGCTGGAATCAGTTTTGGATCATCAAATTCCTTCACTTGAAACACAGGATTATCAAACTGTATCCTGTTCAACAGCAAATTGAACTACATGGGAGGCAATACCCCGGTGATGAAAGTTTCATGTCCCATCAGCAAAGCTACAAATAGGCTAAATATACCTGTCCTCATATTCTCTGCACAGCAAGAGGAGCCTTTTTACAGATTCCAAGAGCAAAGAGAACTGCTGCATGCAAAGTGATCTCCAGACTAGTCTGATAAATCTACTATTGCAGGCCCCACATTATATTCTACTTTTCAGAAATTTAGGTAATTCTGTCTTTAAAGCAGGCAGGCTTTTCTTGGCATTTTCTATCGGATATTACAAATGGAAGACAGTTCCGGGATGTTTTTCCTCCTTCTGGTTAAGAAACAAACAAACAAAACAACACTAATTCCTACTCTAAATGTGTACAGCTAGTTTACAGACATTTTTTCATGGCCCAGCATTGCCTCTTATATTTATCCTATATTTTCTCTAGACACCTACTATGTGATACATTTGCAGACATCATCATGTCTTAGACTATTTTCAGCTAAATAACCTAAGTTTTAAGGGACTGGTGCCAAACTGACTGTACATGGAGTAGTATCACACACTGTGTAAAATAAACTGAGAAAATAGTGCTTTTTTTTTTTTTTTTTTTGCTTTTTTTTCTTTTTCTATGAATCTTTGCCTGAGATTGCTCTTATATATTTTCAGGTCTTATTAATAACAATATTAAATAGAAATATTTTATATTTGAATGTGATTTTTTTTTTTTGGATTGACAGCTGTGCTTTAAAAGTGGTGTTTAAGTAGCCCTAGCACATACTTTCCTAATGTCTCCCCTGTTCAGAGAACTGTATCTCTTACCCTTTTATGTTTACAGTGCAGTTTTGACAGTTAATCCATTTTCCTTTTTATGTCTGCTGCTTCTTGGGGAAAAAAGCTCTCTCTGAAAGTGCTCATTTTTTTTGCCCGGTATTTCTCAAACTGCTTCTTAACCTCTTCAGTCTGTCCCTCTTCTGAGAGGAGTCCTGGAGGAGCTGCATGTTCCACGCGGCACCATTTCTGACGGAGGGATCTGTTCTGAACTCAGCGCTTCCTTTCAGCAGTTCTGCTATGAATTCACGCTTGTAAAAATGTGCATTTCCTGCTGGCTCTCAGGCCGAAATTTTCATTTACTCTTCAGAGCAAACCTAAGAGATGACATTAGTGCTTTGTCTGAATGATGAGTTAGCCTGCTGAACCGCTGAAGGCTCTCGGGCCACATCCTCAGCTAGGATACAATGGCACAGCTCTATTTGAAGTCAGTGGAGCAGCGACATTTGATACCAGTTGGAAATCTCTCCTGTGAATTTCAGGAGTTTTGTGTGAACCTTCCTGGCTTGTTAGTATGTCTGATGTAGTGTGAAGCAGACCTGTTGGGGATGATAATTTTATGTACAGAATGAGGTATTACCTAGTGTGAGTGAGGGTATTTTATCAAGGAGGGGAAGAAGATACATGCAGCCCAAATTACTTCTGTTCACCTTGCATTCATCTAGTACACAGCTTTGTTCCAACAAGGCTGTGTTGGTTAGGGACATCACTAGGCATGGCTTATAATTAATAATGCTTTTCCTAATCACAGACTGATTGCAGTTAAGTTTTCTCTCTAATACTTTGCTTTTGCACTGGATGTGCAAATTTGGATTTTTATTTTTATTTTTTTTAATTTAGTTTAATTCCATTCCATTTCGATTTCAATGTCTGTGTTGGTTTGTGTCTAAGAGCAGCAGGTGTGGATGTCCTTGAGAAAATTAGAACTTCAGCTCATCAGTTGCCTATGAAGCTAGAGAGACTCTTGTGCTCTGTTAAGCTCTTCCTTTGTGTTACCTTTTGAACAATGCGTTTTCTTGCTTCTTCACTCTGGTTGTGTGAAGACTGGGGAGAAGTAAGAAACTCCTGCAACTTTCTCCATAATTGTTCCGGTTCAGGAAATGTGAAAGAGATGTATAAGTTATCCCTTATCAGAACACAATTGGTTTTGATTTTAAGGTGTGTCTGAAGCCATCCAGTCCTGATGGAAGGTTTTATTTATTTACTTATTTAAAGGCTGCAAGGACGACTTGCTATCTAGCATTATCAGAGCAGCAAATAGACTTCCAGTGGGATGCCTCTGATCATCTCAAGACCCTCCACCCATTACAACTGCTTTAGATACCAACAGTGAAATCTGTACTTCATATGAGTGAGCTGTAGAAAGGTAAGGAAAAGCAGCAGCTGAACTAACCTTGTGCATAGCGGTTTGTAGGAATTACCTGATTAGAGCAGGATTTTAACACAAATGGTACTAAAGGCAGAGGGAAATTAAATGAATCTAGTTGTGGAGTAGTAATTGTAATGAGTAACCAAGAACCAAAATTAGGCTATCTTGGCCAGCTCAATTATTCTTGAAAGTTGTATCTTCACTAGGAGAAGTCTGCTAAGTGTTCAAAGAGGCCGTGATTAAAACAGAGTAGGCGAGACAAAGGAAATGCATGAATAAAAAATACACCATCAGCACACAGGGGTAATGTGGCTGAAGTTGTTGGTACGGAGGCAGATTTAATTAGTGCAAAAACACATGATGCAAATGTTAGGTAAGAATCAAGAAGGATTTCTGAACTGCTTTCTGCATGGAAGGAGTCTGTTGTGAGACAATGAAAAGAGAGTAGGTGCTTTAGTCTGCTGTCCGAGCAGATGCTTTTGCCCATGATATTGGCTGTGCAAAATTAGCTGACAGGTATTCTGGTCTCTGTATTGACCTGATAATAAAAGGACTAATTTTGAAACAGTATTTCTGATGCTAGAACACAGAAGTTCTGGACTTTGTACACAGATTGAATTGCTCTTCAGAAAACATACACATCAAGTTTGAAAATAACAGCATCTATCACCAGAGCCTTGTAGAGGTCAATCCTTTTATTTCAGAAAACAGCTACTCTGCTCAGAATGAAACATTAATGTAAGGCTAGTAGTCACTTTATAAGCAAGATAATATTAATTATAATAATACAAATAATATGTGGAGGAATACTCTCCTGTGTTGTGTTTATATTTCATTTGTGCTTTTCATTATCTTGAATAAGGAACTGCTACGCTGTGTTGCTTTCTCACCTCCAACTTACACCAAGCAGTTCCTTCCCATTTACGGCGCCCTTCCTGCACTCTCTCCTTTATTCTCCCATCTTTTCCTAGGGTAGTCGGATGAATTTTTGTCTCTTTTCTCTGCTGCATAAACTGGCACTATCTCAAACTTTCACAGTGTTGTTCTCAGCTAGTATCCTCTCCCTGCAAAATGGTGTTTGTGGCTGTGTAAGGGCTTTGTTTCCCTGGCTGGAATGATCTGTGTAGATGGCTCAGAGCAATGCTGTAGGCCAGTGCGTTTCTGCAGGAGAGGTTCTGCTTTCTCGTGGTGACACAAAGAGAAATGGAGCTCTGACTGCTTGAAGCTGCCATCTTGTGCTGTGCTGAATGGATAAGCAAGGTAAGAGTAAATTGGCAGCCACAACGGAGCTTTTCTAGCAGCAAAAAAGGCTTGCTCATAAAGACTATGTATAATAAGGCTTATGTGGAGAGATTATAACACAAAACCAAACCAAACAACAGAGGAGATGCTCCTCCCAAGGGACTCTGCCAAAAGCTTCTTATTCAGAAGTACTGAGGATCCTAACCCCAAGAAGTGGTCTGAAATATCAAGTTCCTTTTAGTGCCTGCAAAGCCGAAGCATTTGGAGTTACTCAGTGGTGTCTGTCCAAATGTGGCCTCTGGGATTTGAGGCTGTGTTCTGTGCCTGCCTTGCTCAGTATGCATCTCCACACTTCAGTCTGATCGCGTTAAGTGTGCTTCTGCAGCAGCAGATATTTTCAGTGCTAACAGATATTTTGGATGTAACTGGCACTTGAAGTGACAAAGCTGATTTCTGTCATTGATTAACTGGATGATTCTTGTTTTAATTGGCATTTATAAATCTGGACCTCTATAGCATAGATCTTAATGTTATTTGTGAAGTGTTGCTTTGACAGTAAACTTTGTACTAGCATCTGTGTTTCCGTCTGTCTGTCACAGCTCTTCCATGCCGAAACATGTGAATGGTGTTGCCTGTTTACACACGTGGAAAACAGCTGAACGGGATAGAGAGCTTACAGCACCCATCTCTTTGTTTCAGTCCTTACTGCTGTTTTCAGCTGTTGTGATTCACAAAGTTTTTTGTTTGTTGTTTCTTGTAGAAAAATGCAAAAGTTCTCATTGATTCAGTGTACTCCTAACCATGGGTGCAAGTAGATCCTTTCCTGAGATGGAGAGTTCTTTCTCCTTTTACTAGAAAAGGAAGAAGTATCAGCAAATCAGCCTAGAATGGAAAACAAACAAACCAACAAACATATATTTGCAATGAGACAAATAATTTCAGAAAATTAGCTACCTACATTTTTTGAGTCCTGAACACTTGTGTTTTGCTTACATAGCAAGTTCACACCCGAATCTTTAATTCATTTTCTCCGTGAGCTTAAAATCAGGTGATGGAACACTTGTTAGCAGTGCATTATTGCTGTTCCTGGGAGAGCACACAGGCATATAGGGGAGATCAATCACAGTTTTAAAGTTGTCCATTTGGACATGTCAATGCATCCATTTAAACTTCCACTCTGGTAATTGACTATTTTTTTTTTCCTATGCCTTTTGCAGAGACACAGAGGGAGGTAGTGCCAGCAGGAAGCATGAGCTGGTCTCACAGTTCCCAGCTGGAGGGGCCAGTGCCCAGTGCTTTTGGAGTTCAGGACTTGTGTAGTTCTCCCTAAAGGTGTCTGGTGGAGTTTTTTTCTTACGTTGGATATCTGAATAAAATAACACGTGCACTGAGGTACCTTTAGCATGTGGCAGTAAACCACTGTATGGCTGGGGCTGGTGGGGAGAGGAAGCAGAAGGGAAAAGGGATGCTGGAGGGCTCGTGCAGAAACTACTAGAGATGGGTGTCAGCATTTATCAGATATTTACAAAAAAGAGCAGTTAGTAAAATGGGATTTATCCATGAGTTATGTGCACTTCATTGTCATTGGAGAGGAGGATGAGTGAAATACTTCACATGCTCTGGTGATACACTGGAAGGTTCTTAAATCCAGGTATATACATATGTATAGAAGTAATTGGCAATCACCAAAAGCACGATTAATTACCTTATGTGATAAGTGGTTGGTTTCTAGACAGTCTTATTTGGTGTATGGGTTTGGCAAGAAATAGGGAAACAGTTCTTTATATATGGTGAATCTAACTAAATTGTAATGAATGGTGGAAATTCTGCTCTCAGTTGGACCAATCTAATAGGATTCGATTGGAATAATGGAAAATGTCATGGGAAGCAGAATCTGACTATCTTTGCAAACATTTAGCAATGTCTTACAACTAGAAATAGTTGGTGATACTATGGCTCACAATTACTACATTCAGCACAAGATTTGCAGGCAGGATTTAGCACAGGATTTTGCAGGGTGTCTTAAAAACAAAGACTGCCGTTCAGCATATGGTTTCCAGATTTAAAATACAATTTCCTGAAGGCAAGAAGCCTGCTGGGTATAGTAAAATGCTTCTGAAATTTATATTGTTTTCAAACCAGTATTATATGAATGCATTCTTTTTAATCTGTCCCATTTTCTGTGGTTTCTTTGGAAAGAATTTTTAAATTCAAAGATTTCAAAGGCTGTGTTCAAATGTATGATGTCAGGCAATTTGAACAGAAACTAGGAAGCCTCAGCTTTCAGATTATGTGGAATACACTGAAAGTGATCCAAGTATCAAGGTTTTGGGGAGCAAAGTAAGAGTCATTTTAACAGAGGAATCTCTTTTTTCCTCAAGTAGTCAAGACCTTAAGAAGCAGGGCAAGAAACTTTTCTTTTCAGTTGATACATGTTCAGTCAGTAAACACTAACATCAAGGTTTGTGTTTGTTTTTCTCAGGTGTTTGCATTCAATTTTTGTGATCTCCAAACACCTAAGGACCATTTTTGCCTAACTAGAAGTGACGTGCAATAAGTGTTTGTACAAATGTCTGTCCAGCTTCTGACAGGAATATCTGCACGTTTGGTTTTTCTTGTCCCTCTATTAGAGCTTCCTTGCCTAGGATAAGTCTAACTATATGCATTAGCAACGTTTGAGTTTTCTTTATAGTATGTATAATAACGGAAATAGGCTTTTCATTGCTGGGCTTTCATAAGTTTAATAAGAGCACTAATGTGAATTTGTAAAATCTTGCTTTCTTATTTGCTCACATTTTATGTAGCTGAAAAAGGTTTGCATACATACGTGTATGACTTCAATAACAGCAGTTTAGTATTGTCATGAAGAGTCCTGGTTCATTAGTTGCATCTTTCCTACTGATGTAGTTATGTTCTTTTTCAGTTGGAAAATGCTTAATTAGCAATATTATAAATGGTATGAAGGCCTGATCAGCATATACAGTAGTGTTATCTGCAAACAGCCCAATTCAAAGGAGACTCATCACACAAGCCCCTACACTTATTTGAAACTGAATCATAACAAGGGTAGGAGCTGCCTTAGGCCATCCAACAGAGTACTGCTAACAGTGGGAATAGTCTCGTGTTTTTATCCATTGTCAAATTTTGCACTGAAAACGTAGCCTAAACCAAAGTTCACTGGTGTCAGAAGAAATAGTCTCATTGACTTTGACAGGTATTAATTTAGTTTTATGGTATAAGGCTCAGGCAGGATACACAACACCCTAGAGATTTAAAATGTTCACATTAAGAACAGAATTTATTCTCCAAACATCAATTCATTTTCATAACTCAATCTCAACCTCTTTGTTTTTCCTATAATATTAATTTCCAAAAAGACAATTAAGCCCTCTGAAACATTTGTGGGAATGCATAAGTGACTGCCAGATCAGTCACTTCTATTACTGCTGCTTAAAAACAGACATTTAAACAAAAGAGGATTTCTTTTCGCCAAAAAGATTTTGTGCTACTAAATGCTTGCTTGTTTGTTTTCCTCTTTCTGATTAATACAGGCCTATGTCAGACAGAAAACTAGCAACAACAATCATGGTTATAACACTGCATGATACATTGATCCAATCTTGAAGGTTACCCTTTCAGTTCAGCAGCTTCATTGACTTCTAGATAGTATCCATTTGTATTTCCAGGCATCGTGGAGACATTATTGCGGCCTGAAGTTTGAGACTGAAGGTTTGGAAGAATATATGACAATCTTAACATTGATTTGGCATTCATTTTAGATAACAAACAAAAAACATTTGGAATACCTTGTATTTCATTCTTTTATAGTCTTTGCACATAAGGAGAGTGATGCATAAAGTCTCTGGAAAAAGTTTAATCATATAAATATTTTTTATATTTATTTATTTACTTATTTATTTATTTTTAACAGCTAGAACTGGGGGACTTCCAGAAGGAGTCCTGGAATTAGATGTCTTATATTCAGATGTCTTATATTCCTTCTCTGACACAGACTAGCTTTATACACATTATTTAGCTTTTCAGTGCACCTGGTTGCCATTGGTGAAATGAAGGAAATGGATCCAAATCAGATCAAGCAAGTAGTTGACTTTGAGCCCATGAGTGCAAAGGCTTAAAGATTTTACCATTTAAAGACCAATACAACTGATCTCAGGGAGTTATAAAACTAAGGAACATTTTTATGAAGAGTTCTGGGACCTTCAACTCCTTGAACTTGAACTCTAGAATTTGAGAAGCATTATTATTAGCTGTGGAAGTTATTCTCTCCTTTGATTCTGAGATGCCTTTTATCTATTTAAAAGCAATAAAATATTATGATAAGTAACTTGCACAAAAGAAATTTGATTTCTGTAATTTATTAAGGACTGCTTGAAGTGTTCAACAACTCAGTGACTTGTACCTTTTTACTATCTTAAGAAAGTAGAAAAATGTCATTTGCATATTTAGATGTTTAAACTTTGTAAATTAAAACATACAAAATAGCTCAAAAGGGTTAACAAAACTCTTCATGTAGCACTGCCTAAAAGGGTTATCAGATCTCGCCTTGTGTTTGCTCTCTGTTACATTGGAAAGCAGAAAACACTGTTAAGCATACTTCTGTAATCATGTATATTATTGAACAGCTATCGATTGGTACAGTGTTTGGGAATAAAAAAATCCTTGACAAAGCTAAGGAAAAGGGCAGGTACTTTACTCCAAAGAAAAAAACTATCTGTCTCATCACAAAAGCATTTTCAAGGACATAAAAACTTCAGTCCCAAATGGAAGTATTTTATTAGGCTGCTAAACTTCTCAAGTTTTCTGCAGATTTTTCAATTTTAGACTTAACTTCCTTTAAAAAAGCTCCAATCTATGTTGGATTCTTGAGCTAATTTTTAGCTTTAATTTTCTGTGATCGCATTCTCTTCCAAGGAAATAGAATAAGATACAGACAGAATAAGAGTAATGAGGTTCTAATTCCTCTTTCAGAAGGTCAGTTTGTTGGCACTCATATTGCATATTGCCAAATGCCTTGAGATGTCCTACAGGGCCTGGCAGAATTGTTCAGAAAACAGTGTTATCCATGAAAAATCATTTTACAAATGTATTTATTTTTGTTTTTATATGTGTTCCGGAGCACATTAATATGAGCTCTCAAATTTAATTATGTGTCCCCCCGTTTTTGTTTTTGTTTTCCCCACAACCTTTTATAGTTTAGATTTAACAGGACCATTTTCTATTGCTTTCACTTCCTATCCACCTACTGGAAAAAGTAAACAGGGAAACAGTCCTGCTCCCAGGAGTGTCCAGACCGCTTATTTGTTACTTCATGGAGATGTGCAATGTGAGTCAGTGTAATTCTAGATGATGGTAGGTGTCTCTATTGGGTCCTGTAAAATTAGAAAAAGGTGTTTGGATACCCTCAGCTTCATAGCAACTTCAAGTTAAACTTGATTAGATCTGGAATCACCATCAGGAAATGTTAATGGCACGGGTTGTCAGCTCTTTACAGTCTATTATGCACAAGAATGTAATTGCAGTAAGAGAAGCTATAAGCAAGGGAGTTGTGTGAGGAGAAAGGGATCTAATTCAATATAAATGCTCCTGTAAATGGTTGGAAAGCAACATACAGAGATTAAACAAGTGGCAGAACGTCTCATTTTTCATTCTGCTCAAATAACTCTATATTGTGAATTGTCATGGGTAGCAAGTTCAGCCAGGAAGTTCTTTTTGATGGAAGAGGTACTAGAGGTATAACACAGAAGAATATACACTCCAAGGTGCTTATGAAAGTGAAGGAATTTCACATCATATTTCTACAGTATGGCTTTCTCACTTGTGACACACTGGCAGGTATACCCAATGCTAATATTAACTGATAACACTACCCTAACATAAAGCAGTTGTGTTTCATTTATAGGCACCGTTTTGAAGAGTCTATGATCTCTGTACATTCTTCATTTTCATTAATATGAACTTAGTAGATCTGCAATAAGGAAAAGAATGATCACTGAAATGAAGTTTTGCAATATTGAGTTCCTGGGTGAAGTCAGAGCTTGCTGAAAATCGGTGGTATTTTTCCTTTCTAGTGATAGGTACAATCTTCAAGCCTAATTGCCTGGAGAGCATTCCCATCTCACTCTTTTTAAAGGATATTCATGCTGCTCAAAATACAAGCTGCTTTCCACTGGTTCTATTCCAGTTTACTCAGTCTTTTCTGAAAGTGTACTCTGTGGAACGGTGATGCCACTGGGTGTTGGGAGGCATATATAATTTTATGGGGAGGGAGGATTTCATAGAGCACTGATGGAGAAGTTATAAATTCATCATTTTGTTATTATTTTGAAAAAAAATAAATAAATCTCAGCTTAAAGGAGAGAGAGAACAAACTTTGAAATGTTAAAACTGAAATGTATATTAGAAAGAGTATTTCTTCTGGTGGGGAACAATAAGGGACCAGAATTGCTCTAGAGTGGTTGTTGAATGGCTATACAACCAGACTTAGGTACAAAAATACTTTTTTTTTTTTTTTTTTCTTTGAATTAGAAAACAACACATTAAGATACATTTGTCTCAATTATATTTAATATATAATATTTCAGGGCCCTCCCATTTGAACTGCTTTATCTTTACTTTGTACAATATTTGCAGTACTCATAAATTTATAGCCCATAGTAATCTGAGTCATGCATGCAATTATAAACAGATGTGTTGTTTGAATTGGAGCATAAAATACCAAGGCATAAAGTTGTTTGTGTGATGAATACGGTTAAGGCTTGATAATGCTGTCATGAACTTTTCAATCTCCTTTTGTCACAGTTTTAAAATTCAGTGAAGAATAAGAAATAATAGCAATAAATTAGAAATATAGAGAGAATGTCTCAGAAATGTTGCTGTAATGGAAATGCCTTATCCACAGTAGGGATCCACTTTATCTCCACTTGCTTACAAGCCCTCTCAGTTAGCAGACACATTTTTTATTGGAGACACCCCAAATTGAGTGAGGAGTCACTGTTCCTATCTATATATATGAACAAGACTGACATATCCCTCCTGTGCAGTCTCTCAGACGTAAGGCATGTTTGTGATTCATAGGGGGAAAACCTGGGACGTGGACTTTGTGAAGTTATATTGGGGAGTAAATGTCTTACAGGGATGGAGTACCAGAGATACAATGCTACATACATACTGAAGTCCAATTCTCTTTAGCAAAGTGCTTTGGACATGTATTCAAATTCTTTTTCCCTTCAGTGAGACATCATGCTTTGTAAACTAAATAAACCATGGCACACAGTGACTAACAGATGCAAAGTTCTTTCTCTGCCACTAGAAGATGAAAGCAAGATTATTTCCATTAAACACAGGCAGTTTTGCCTCTTTAGTGGGAAGGATAAGGTAACAGGCAGAACAGGATCGATCCTGTTTGCTCACCATTGCAAATCTGTTATGCATTAATGACTTAAAGGCAATGGTCCTTGCAAAGACAGGGGCCCTATGAGAATTATTAGCAATAAAGACTGGTGCTTTACCACTCTCGTGGTAATAACCTAATTATTCTTGGTCAGAAACTGCTAAGTTTCTTGTGATTCTGCTGCTTTTGTGTTCTCATTCTTTTTATTTGCTGTTCAGCTTCAGGAAGGGTCTAGCAAGGAATGCTTTGCTGTTTATAAAATGAATTTATTGAGGGTTCTAGTCGGTCATCCTAATCTGAAGAAAGTAAGCCGCTCCCTATTATGCAATAAGCTTGTATTATGTATAAAAAGACAGAAAAAAGATGAGTTGGGCATTAACTTATTAAACTGCAACTAATAAGCATTTATGCAGTGGTCCTTTTAAATACGAGTCATGCCCCATTTAAAATCTAACTGAAATTATAGCACATTTCATTAAGAAAGATAATTACCAGTTCATTCCTTCCTAAAAAATTAAGTATACATTACAACATGTTTAAAATCTACCTTGCCATTTAGAAGGTAAACACAGCTTGTGTGCTGTTAGCAAAAGAAACAAACAAAACACCAGAGGTATACAATCTTTTTCCAGTTTTCATGATTAGGGGCAAAGAAGGAAAAATTAAATATATATAGATTTATTTTTCAGCATCACAGTAGAATTTCCTAAAAATCTTAAGTTAAATAAAAGAAAGTTAGGAGTGAGTCAGTAGTGTTACCTAACCAGTAGCACCTCTCTGTCTTCAGAAGGTCCACGTTAGTTTACAGTAACTAATGACTATCTTAAATATCTTAATGCTTGTTTTGTTTCACTTACATGGTTAAATTAGGCTGGAAAACTTTTTAAAGGATACAGATGGAGTAATGCAGTGTTTTTAAAGAAACATACAACATGACATTAGAGACATTCCTACTTTAATTTAAATGCTGTTGGCATGTAAGCTCTTTGTGGAAAATTTCCAACTAAATATTTCTTCAAACTTTCAGTCTGCCATTTCTACCAAAAGCAGAAACAACCTTGAAGCAGAAAACTCTGAATCCTTATCAGTACCAACTTGCATCAAGCTAGCATTGTTTTAGATGCAAACTCCATCATATATCACCACATTTCCTGCAGACCACGCATGTCCAGTTATTGGCAGGTTTTTCCATATGCTCTAGCCTTTTAAAATGATCCAATGACACAGAGAGATCAAATTTGCCACTGAACTAAGCCCAGAGAAATCAAGGGAATCGTGGCTGTAGAGAACCTGGCCTGCGGGAATTTGGAAGTTTATAGCCACAGGCTGCAGAGGTCTTAAAAAGCCTTAGCAGTAGTTCAGACTGAGATCCAATCTGCCAAGGTTTATGGGAACAAGCTTGAATAGCAAAGGTGCTTTTCCGTTCCAACAACTAGGAAATTGTCATTGCAATATTACAACCTTTTAAAATTATTTGTTTTGTGTGTGATAAGAGTGACAAAGGAAGGAGGAGAAAGTCAAGACTGGAAGTTATGTCCTCTGCCTTCAAGTTGGTTGCTCTGAGATAACAAGAGATGAAAGTCATTTGCTGGTGGAGAGGCAGAAAGATTTTTTTGTTTCCCCTGGCATTTAAGAACTGAGATAGCATAAGAGATTGGTAAGAGAGCAGAGGCAAATGTAATCAAATCTCCTTATAAACATTTACAAAAGTCCAAAGGAAAGGACTTGTGGTTTGGAAAGGTAAGTGCTTTGGTGATATTCAGTGATATAAGCTTGAAAAAAGAGAATTTAATACCTATTTTTCTGCTTATCACTGACTTCCTACAGTGCATATAGAATTTTTTTTTTTCCACTTTAAACAGGGTTGTCTTGCTGTAAACAAGTTGTGGCATGAAAATGAAGTAAGGTGGAAAATGTGGTGAATTAGGTATGTGACTTGACTTCGTAGTTTTCTGCAGCTTTAATAAGACTTCTGAACCTGGTCAAGACAGAAGAATTTGTGTTAAACTCTTTTGTGAGCTGGATAAATTCTTTAATTAAAGGTGAGACTTTCTTAGTCAAGCTGTGAAGGAGATGCAAGACTGTAAACGTGAAATTTCCCCAGTAACCAATTTCTCTCTCATTTAGCTAGAAACAGACACATAAGGGAATATGTAAATGTTTGGAGAAATCTATACAGTAATTTCTAGAACTATACCCCAAAGTAGCACTGACATATTAAACATCAAAAGTCATTTGCAATTTGGGCTTGTTGAACAAAATAATCCAAACTGGCAAATGGAATGTTTCTGTGAAATCGTTCAACAATACATGCAGACTGCAAAGGTATTTCTGCACCTTAAGCTTCCCTCTGACCCTATATCAGTTCTGCACATGAGTGAGGAAAGACAAGATATGCACAAGATATGGAAAGAAAATGGGAATGCAGTTTTAGAGTTGGTTTAAATGAAACCTAATTGACTTTAAAGGGTGAAAATTACAAAGTAGTAAAGATGTTGGTGATGCTGATTTGCTTGTAAACACTGTTAGGTCTGTTGAAAAATGTTCTGAAAATATTTTGTCCTGATGTAAGTTTCCAGGAAAATGAGCAAAACATGAAGATTAGTTAATTAGTTAGGAAAATCAAACTTATGTGAAAAAAAAATCTGCATTTTTTTTTCCTTTGGTTTGAATGAAAATGTTTTATTTACACAGTTTTGGTCAAAAGTTAACATGTTTCTACTGACAGTTCTTTCTCAAATGCCCCATGGCAAAAAGAAAATGAAAGAGAATGTATCTTGCCTCTGGCTTTTATCTGGGTGCCTGGGAGCACAATGTATGTGCTAGAAACCTGACATTAAGCCTAATTTAACTGTCAGGATGGAGGGTGGGATGGTGAGACCAGGCAGCAGTAAGCTGGATCCTGATGCTAGGCCAGTGGGCTCCTCTCCTCTCAGCACCTCTCCAGCTCTGCGTCTTGTCACCATGGACCTGCCTGGCCATCACTGGGACAAAACGGAATGAACTCCTGGCCCAGGGCTGGTGCTGCTCGCCTAGCTCGAGGGCTGTGGGACTGCTTCCCTGCATCTGCTCTGCTGGTAGGGACACTGCCTCGCTGTCACCATTGGCTCCCAGCTTCCCTCCCCTTGCAGCCCATGCTGTGCCCTGACACAGGCTGCTAGGGGAGTGAAAATCTGGGCAATTCGTACTCACTAGGGACAAAATTACCTAGGGAAGATAGCTAGACTTTTTAACTATATTCAAAAAAAAAAAAAAAAAAAAGAAAAATATAAAGAATAAAATGTGCCTTCAAATAAGCGTTTCACAGACATCTATTTTGAGCAGCCTAACTGAACTAGTGCTAAGTCAGGGTGAACAGTCAGAAGCATGAGACACATTCACCCACTTCTGGTATCTCTTGGAAGTTTCAGAGAAAAAAGGGGGAAATGAAGTGACTTCATTTCATTTGCAAGAGCCTTTGCAACTGTCTTGAAAAAAAATTGCTAGTCTAGAAGCCTAGGAATTAGTGTGGGAGTTCAGAGACTTGAATTTTAATTCTGTTATTGTCTTCCTCTGTGATCTGCAGCTCATTTTAAATATTTAGTCCTCACCCACACGGCCTTGACCACGCACCTGTTTTCATATACGTGTCTGTACATGGATGTGTTTGTGAAGCTACCCTAACTTGCAGTTTGGAAATATTCTGGTTTTTCTGCAACAAACAGCTTCTTTGGGGCCTGATGCTGGTGTTTTCTAGGAAAGAAATACTACTTGTTCGCTTTACAGAAGGTTTTGTCATTAAGGAATTTTATAATTTGAGGGAGAAATACCAATACGAGAAAGGTCATTCACTTTAGATAAATTTCCTACTTTTAAACAGGCTTTAAATATTAAATTATTATTGGTATATTTAGTAGCTCTTCCTGACCAGCATCTAAAGTAATTGTGATGTTAGCAAGAAAATGAATCTACAGTTGTTTAATGTATTCAGCAACAAAATTAATACAACGGCAGTTGTCGGATAATTTGAACATTGAATTTATAGGAGTAATTTTAATTTACATCAAGCACTGCAGGCAATTTTTACACACCAATTTGCATTTCACTGATTATATTCAGCTGAGGCAAAATGGTGGCTTTTAAAAAGTTGCTTTTATTTCAATATGTTTAATGCAACATTGCAGGGACTGTGGAAGGAAGATATTCTTTCTGATGCATTTTAAAAACTAAAGTTTTTAAGGAAAAGAACAGTTTAACAGCACTTCATTTGTTTCAACTGGAAAAGTAATTAATTCTGTTTGTATCCCACAGACAGTGTGTGAACACTCCTGATGTTTATTTTGCATTTTTAAACTGCTGCTCACTTTGTTAATTGTGAACTGGAATGAAAAGCTCCATCTACAATACAACAAAAATGGTCTGTGGTGTTTGACTTCACATTTAAAGTGCCAACCTTTTAGTACTGAATACATTAATGCTTGAAAATATGGATGGATGGGAATAAAGAAATCAAAATTATTCATAGTTTGTTAGAAAAAGGTTCAGATAAAGTATTGTCCAACAGCTCTGTTAAGACACACCATAATAACATAGGTAATCAGATGTTCGATGTACATCTGGTGGCAGTTGGTGTACTTTCATTTAAGTCAGTGTAAATGGTGAGGAGCTCAGTATCTTAATATTAACATGGTCCCAAAAAATCAGTGTCTCCATATTGCAAGCACATGTGCATATGCAAACATAGGAAGTATAAACATTGTAAAAGTTACAGGGATTTTATTGAACCTTTCCAGATGATGAGGTACTTCTTTTTAATTGGAAGAATTCCAAGGTATGTATTTCCAGTTAGCTCTCAGAATACACGCAGTTGGCCTTTTCATTTAAAATAGGCACCTGGGCCTATTTACTGCAGTTATTGATGTGTATCTTACAAATGAGGCCTACTTCGTGGTATTGGATGATTTGATAATGAACATTTGCTTTTCACTTTGAAGTCCAAACACCAAAATATCTTAAGGCAATTGCATTTGACACATGGAGCTCTGCCTTTAGCCATACTGCAAAATCCTTCCCTCTGAATCTGGCTAGGACCCTGGGCAGACTCTCCTGCAGAGAGACACCAGTGTGAAGGCAGAAGAGGCTGTCATCCTCTAGGACACATGTACTTCCATGGCAGCCTTGGCAGGACAGCATGAAGAAAATCTCATCAGTACTTAGTAAAGTTTGTGTCAAGACCAAAGTGCATCCCATATTCAATGCGTCCATGTGCTTCTCTTTGTGTAGCTTGTAGCTAGACAAGCTGTGTTCTGTATGATTAATGCTTCTTTCCCAGCATGCCAACAACTGAACATGAATTTAGGTACAGCACTTTTCAAGTTCCATTTTAGTGGTTGTAACTGTGTTTTATTTTATCTGAATTATGTGCTTCTCAGCACCCCTAATTAAAATGCACCGCTGAGAGGGTTTCTTATTTATATCATCCACTCCCATCTAGACACAAAAATCCTTGATACCCATTCATATAAAAATATTATATTTCTATCCATAGTGAAATGGAGCCATAGTGAAAACAAATGCTCAAGGACACATACCACGTTCAAGACAGCACAAACAACAGAGTTACCTGTGAAATAAATTTTACAGTCTCCAAAATTGTACGTGCTCAATTTGTCTCTGTGAAACAATGGTAGCTTACATATTCTCATTTGCCACTTGTCCACTCCACTGATCCTCCGTGGTAAAAGCTGCATTAAAACTAGAATGATTTCTGTTTATATCTTTGGTTCTTTGGAGAAGACAATGCAGTTATACAAGCACTATCTTTTATTTTGTAACTTTATTCACATTTTTTTTTCTTCTTTTTCTGTGTTCTGTGGTAGTCTTGTTTGTTTTGTTTTGTGTTACAGGGCTGTCCAGGTAAGCAGAATACAAAATGCTTGACTCCTCTCTACCTAATAAATTTTTTTCATCCAATTTTCTATCTTGGCTAAACGAGGTAAAAGAAGTAAAAGAAGTCCTGCAATAAAACCAGTCCTGTAATGTCTGGGTACCTACATACTGATAGGCTGTCGTTTATCATTCTCTCTTTGTTTATAGTCCCTTAGTCAGTTTCCAGTCTGTGCTCATCAACAAATCAATATGAGTGATTTCTTATAAGGGAGATTATTTGGCACATACTTTGATTTACTTTAATCTACTGAACTGTATGTCATTCTGAACTACTATATACCTTTCATCCACTAACTTATAGAATTATTGTAGGAATGTTTGATGTAGTTTTCATAGCAATGTTTTTTGGAAATACATGTTGTGTAGTCTGTAGCTCTGATACTGGTAATACATACATTTTGAAACTGCCTGGGCTTTTAAGTCCAGCATTCAAGTTGGAGGGAAATGCTAGGGTTATGAAATTTTGTGATTTTGAATTTTGTATTTGTTTTGAACTGAAATAATTTTAAATATTTTTCCTCTTAAAGAACAAATATATATATATTAAAATTTAGCTTTTTCTCAGGCAGAAGTGCTAAGTACAGAATTTTCAAGAGAAAATTCTTCTATCTTTCAGAAACATTTGCTGCTGTGTGGTTTGGGCACCACATGTTCTGAAGAAATACACAGTTGGACTGTCTGCACTGGAGTGGCGAATTCCTAAGCTTGTACTACCTGAGATAACTCCCTGGCTGAAAAGGTAAATAAAAATAACTCAACATATTTCTAAATATATTATGATTTGTTGACTTTTAGGTTTTGATATTCTCAAAGATAGCAATACTAAATAAATGTGTTTCTTTTTGTTGTTACTTTTGTGTTGTTACTTTTTGTGTTACTTTTCCACTTCTACCTCAATTCTCTCAGTTTTCTTCTGATCTCACAAAACTTTTTCTGGACCTGTTCTCTACTACTCATAAGGTACCACATTTGACCTCACCCTTTATTCAGTTCTAACTTTTGTCCCAGCCTTTCTATATTCAGTCCAGACGCATTCAGATGACTCTCTTACCCCTTACACTAGACTCTCTCCTCTCAGATAAAACCCCACTCCCTAGGATGCTGATAGCCTATCACCCTCATCTCAGGTCCCCGCTGCATCTAGCGCTTTTTCTTCACACAAACCTGATAAGGAGATCAATAGCTCTTCTTACTTCACTGTGCTTCTTTCTGCTGAGTGAGTATATGCATTGCCTCCAGCACTGCAATTAATACCTCTGGAGTTCATAGGAAATACTATTTCCAGCTTCCTCTGAGGGAAAGCTGTTAGAGAAAACACGGACCAGAGTCTCTAATTTTTCTTGAGCTTATTATTTGGCAAGTAAACCAGGGATTGCTCACACACTCACTCACTAGAACAGGGCAGTGTGGCCTTATTTTAAATTAGTTATAGGCACTGTCATGTTTGCAGTATTTCTTGAAAGAGGTGTCTATTATTTCTCTTCTTTTCCTTCGTTTGCTTTCATGGTTCTTTCTTGCTGTTTGTTGTCAAGTCTTTCCATCAACACAATGAAAGAACCTGATTATTTTTTTTTGTTAAAGAAATAACGTAACTCAGCCAGTGAAACAATTTCTGAATAAAAAACAGTCTTTCTGCTTGTAAATAGGTTACTATCTTCACAGAGGAAAATAAGTTTTCTTAAGGAAGGGTCAAACTTTTCAATATATTACTTTGACGATGTCATTACAGTATAACAGATTTTATTACCAGCCATATAAACAGTGCATAAATCTTCTGTAAAATTTATCAGCTATAAATTAATTCCAGTAACAGGAGACTGGTTTTGGTAGAATAGTAGCTCGTAATTGCCTTCCAGGAGTGCATGATGAATTAGAAAGTGATACTGGAATTTTACATCTTGGTATTGCACTCTAGTATTTGTTTTGTTTAATACGATACTGGTATTTCAGATCACAAAAATGAATGCAAAATTATAAACATTTTGACTCGGTTTTACAAGACTGACGATCATTAAAGTTTTGTTTGTCATATGGAAAAAGAGGTTGCATATCTTACCTTTACTTGTATTCAGAATGGTTTTCTTAATACCAATAAGAACTGCATATAAAACAAACATGTCGAAGAGCCAGTTCATAAATATATAAATGATTAAAAAAATGAAATTGTTCAATACATGAAGCTGTTTGCATTCACAAAAAGTTACGGTTTGGTGTGTGGGTGTGAGACAGGGGGTTAATATAGGCATGCATTTGTGCCTTTCTTTAGTTGTGTATCCATATGGATTAACTTTCTAGCAATTTTAAAATGATAAATAACAACACTTTAAAAGAGACACCAGAGGTAAGTCTTTAGGGATTATTATTATTATTATTTCTTTTTCCTTTAGCACTGCATTGCTCTACATACTTAGGGTTAAATTTACTATTAAATTAACACAGTTTTAGATCTTATATTATGTATTTAGGATGATCTGAAAAGGTTCACTATAAAAAGGGAAACCAGGAACCTAGTCTGTCGATGGTAACGTTTTAGCAGTAACTAAGCCAAATTGCTCTCAGTAATTCAGGTGAAATCTCTGCTTCAGATATTTCTTCAAAATTGGGTTACGTGGAGGAGCTGCAAAATCATCAGCTATGCTACACATTTCCTGATGATGTAAATTAAACAAATTTAAGCTCGTTTTCACCAGAAAAAAAAATCTAGCACACAGGTATGAAATTTGTAATGATTAAGACTATGCATACTGTTGTTTCTGAGGTCTTTGCAGCATTTTCCTTCTGCAAATAAATGTCCTATGTTTCTCTACCACCAAATGCAATAAGAAATTTATGTGCAGCAATTGGACCTAAACAAATAAGGAGTAAGTAAAATCTTCCGACAGATAGTAGCAAGCTGTGTTTATTCACAACAGGCAGTAAATTTTAGCTCCGATCCCTCCTCAGAATCGGCTCCAGTTATGTCAACAATATGGGCAGCAGTTATGGCAGCAGTTTTTGGGCCCCCAAGGCAGTTATGAGTGCTTTACTCAGTATGGATCCCGGAGCATAGGAAATACAGTTACATGCTCAGCACCCAAATTCACAGGTCTTAATTCTGAAGAATTTTTTGCTCACCAGGCTCTTTAGCAGTCAAACCTAACTAACAAAACATGCTTATTACTTCTCTGATATTTACTGAGACATTGGAAAAGACTGGAAAAATAACGATTCTGAAAAAAGCAAATCACCCTCACTTCAGTCTTGATTTGACTCAGCTTACTTCAAACTTGAATTTGGCCTGCAAATATTGATGTATTTGATGCTGCTTATACATAGTGCACAGGCCTCTGGGCAGAACACGTCTGTCTGTGTGAAATGATGCCGTGCTGCTCTTCATCTGTCCTCTATGACTAATTTGTTCTGTGAAACAGTACAGAATTGAATAGTAATTTCAGATTTATAATCACAGAAGTGCCTCAGTTGTACTGGATTACAGCGTTATTACTGCTTTCTATTAGATATGTGTAATTCTTTGGGACTTAGAATGGAACAGAGTAAACTACGTACCAGTGCTTTTACTGCCTTGTGAGTATTCAATATGTGTGTGGAACAGGGAGTGTGTACATTGAAAAAGCTTTTCTGCAATTTTAAATAAGGAGAGAGAGGAAAACAAACACAATATTTAAAACATTTCAAATACCAAGACTCTTTCAAAGTGTCTGGCAACTCTTCCTGAACCTGAGAAGTTGAAATTTAGCCGCATACATGAATGCTAACCAACTAGTCTCCTCCCTGGCTGTGTGGTTTCTATCGAGTTTTACAGTTCAGCTTTTTCAAACAATTCTTCCCTAAATATCAGTGGTAAAATTTGACAATTAGAGCCAGTTACAACCATAAAGAAGACATTTTACAATTTTTTTCCATCAGCAATTTTCCATCCTTGCAAGTAGCAAGACGTGCAGGCATTTTTAAAGCTCTTTATCCCATCATTTTTTGATTGCTAAAAAAGGAGTATGTCTTTATGTCCATCTATTTCTAAACTGAGTATAGTTCTGCTTGAGTAATGCATGACTAAGAAACAGTCCACAAGAGGAGTGGCAACTGTGTCTCACAGTTGTCCCACTGTTATTTTGTATTCTGTGCCTTTGTACAAATTTCATAACTTCTTTGGGAATTACACATTCAGCACAAGCATATGAGTGACTAATGTTAAAATTCTAAATTTTCTGTACATGAGTACAGAAATGTAAATTTGTTTCCTAACAATTACTTCTGAGCACTACTTTTCTTTCTTCTAGTGCCCTGTGTAAAAGCTGAAAGTACATAGCATAGTCGTGTTTGAATGAAATTGAAGAAATGAGACATGTAAGATTTCATACCATATCATTAGCTTGGGATAGGCTTACTTTTCTTGAACACTTTCATTAGAGACCTTTTCATACACAAAACATGTGTCTTGCATTTCTGTGCTATTTGCAGATGCCCTGTCTATTCTGTACGTTTCCAGAAGAAAAGCCACTTCTACTTATCAAAATCCTTCAATTACCATTTCTGTTTTTCTGGCAGGAAGTAGTGGATTTTGAATACATTTTCAAAAGTTGAAAATTCACTGGCAACAGATAACTGCAGTCTGATTTAAAGGAATGATTCCTACTGCACTGTGAAGTGAGGACAGGAAAAAATCCAGAAAAAGATAACGAGAAGCCATGTAATGAACTGCCTTGCTTCGTTTCTGATATTCTGAGAGACATGCAACCTGGAATGAATACAAGGTCAAGAACAGAACTGTCACTAAAGACCTCAATTTCAGGAAACAAATCATATATGAACAAGATGTTGCCATGAAAGGTTATTTCTTGCCCTTTCACCAAACTTTGTATTGTATTTTTGATTGATTGCCTCAAATGCAAGCAATAACAATACTTCACCAGGCAAAATCAGTGGACATATATTTAAACAGCATATAAATAGCTGTGAGATAGTGCAGTTTAACCCATCAGCCTACAGCTTTAAAAATCAACAGTTGATTTTCTTCAACTGTAGCTTTCTACTTCTACTATGAGATAGTGAAGAGTGTTTTCTCCACATTTTTTTCTGCCTTTAAGTCTAGTGTTGCTGGATCTTATTGATCTAACACCTGAATGTTTGAAAGCCCGATGAAGTAGGGCCTTCACTTACAGTAACCTTCTCTAAGTCACATCCTCTTGCTTTTGTTTAAGTTTTCATGGGAGATTTTATTTGCTGTTCTGAAATGATCTAGAATAACAAACTAGTTTTTAGGTTTTCAGAAGTCAATGATTACCATTGTTACTGTTTTGACTCTTTTTATCCTAACATTACAAGGAGTTTTACTTGTGCTGGTTTGTCTTAAGGTTGTCCCTTTTTCTTTCTCTGGCTTTCCTTTCTTCATACCAGAGGTTCAAATAGTGATCTATGTTTATTTACATTGTGAATCATCTTTATTCTCACAGCAGGAAAACTGATGGGCAGGGGATGAAAATTAACTAACTCAAAGAGAAGATTCATTGAAGTGACATTGAGGTTTTTCTCCATGATGTAAAGGAAATTACTCCATTGGTGGCATAGTCAGAGGCCCTGCAGATGCATGAAGTTCTGTGCTATTGCTTTTGAGAAGCTGCATGGACTGCCCAAAATGTTAATGACTCAGTTGTGAAACCTTTGCTCACAATAGTAAATAGGAAGTCATAAAAGTAGGGTCACAGAGGAGTGAAAGCAACTGTTCCGTGTGTCCATAAAAGCTATGCAGTGCATAGCCACAATGCAGAGCTATAGCAACAGTTACTATTACACACTTCTGTGGCAAACTTTGAAATGAAATACATATTTATAGGCTAATAATTTTGTTTCTTATTTTAATTTAATGTTGAGACATACAACTTGAACGTAACATTCAGATGAACAAAAAGGTTCACTCTGACAGCTTTCTTCAAAAAGATTCAGTTACATGCATGCTTTTCAGGGCATCCTTGTATATAACTTTGCTCATCAGAAAGACGGAGACTCAAGAAGGAGAAGTGAAGGTGGAAAAAGGGAAAAGAAGAAATGAGGGGAAGCAGCAGAGGAAGGATGGTGTGCCAAGTTATTTTCAACTTAGACAATTTTGGAGGTTTGCCTAGAGGAAAGTAAAATAAATTAAAGGCACTATAACTCCGGCTGTGGTGTGGACAAGTGTGTGTGTGTGTGTGCGCATGCAAGAGAGAGGACAAAAGCAGACAAAGACAAACTCACATATGCTTAGTTTCAAGCTTCTGTTCTTTTGGGGTCCTCCCTCTCCCCTCCTCCCCCCCCTCCCCCCCCGTATTCTGTGTGAAAGGAGTCAGCAGCATAGCTTTTGCTGAACAGCTCATAATTTACAAGACAAACTTGGAAAATCTCCAGTATATCTGCCACTCTAATTTATACCTATGAGGATTAAAATGTCCAGAAAAGCCATGAAAATGACTAAGTATATTCCCATTTGATCAATTACAGCGTCTCATAAGAAAATGTAAGGGTAATATCTACACATATATATTTAATAGATGTCATATACAACCTGGGAAATATGCATCAGCAGTGCATATATTAATTTAATAAGTCAGTTAACATTTTCATTAAAAGTAACCCTCAGGATTATTCTTGAATATGATGTGTCAGGCTGAGCAATAAACACAAGCTAGTTCATTTGTTTGTCAGACTCTGTTTTTGATATAGCAGAGGTTTCTGTAGACCATATCACTTGTCAGCCTTTTGACCTTTTTTTTTTTTTTTTTTTTTTCTCCTTCCCCACCTGAACTTTAAGGAAGAGTAAAAAAAATAAAATTATACTTTACCTGTGGCACCATAAGTATTAAATCCTTTGGTAGCTATTGCCTTCTTCCATATGGCATTGAGAGCTGCATAATTCATGTGAAGCAAGTTATTCAGCCAAGGAAAAAGTAGACTGCAGAAGAAAAAAAATGAAAGATTTTTTTTTTTTTAAATATATATGTTGTTTATTATTGTATTGGAATTAAACTGTCTCCAATTCCAATTTAGCAGACTGGAAAATGTCAGCAAAAGTAGTAGCCAGATTTAACATTTTCTTTATATTTTGAATCAGTTTTAAATAGGGGATCTGCTAATGCAGTCATGTTTATACATTGTGTTTCCATATACTTTTGAGATATTAACTTGTGGTTCCAGAAAGCTAGGTACTCAAAATAACTTTTTGCTATTTAGGGCTTATTGTCTTCTCTGTCTGGAATGCCAAAAGACACACATCACTGTAACTCTGTTAAGGATCCCTAAGTGTCAGGAAATGTTATGTGAGAGATGGAAGAGAGACGTTATTATTCCAGCCTCCTGCACAGTGGGAAACAACCCAGCAGAAAACTACTGAATAGAGCTAGGCAGAGAAGTTTTTGATTTTGAATGTGCTCCCATACCCATGCCAAGACTCCAGAGTGAGTTGCAGTGCCTATCAATTATGTGAAATGAGGCAGACCCACAAGTAACAAATGCAGGATATTCATATTTTTATATAAGCATTTCTTGGTCTGTAACCTTAATACTATCGGTCTTCATTTCTGACATGAACAGTGCTTAGTGGTAAAACTGAGGTGACATCAAATTTGAGTGAAATGTAGTAAATTTGAAAGCAGATTGCTCAGCACTTTGTCCAGTCAAATTCTGAGCATTTCCAAGGGCAGAGTTTCAACAACCTCTCTGGGTAACCTGAGATCCCATATGGTGTTAAAAAAAAGGGGGGGGGGGGGGGGGGGCTTGTACTGGGTACTTTGTACTTTGTACTTTCTCTTAAGTATCAGTTTTTTCATTGCCTCTTGTCTGACCACTGTGAACCTCTGAGAAGGGTCTGGCTTCATCTTCTGCACCCTGCCGTCAGGTAGTTGCAGAAGAAAACAGGGTATCCTCAAAGCCCTTCTCTCCTTAGGGCTGAATAAATCCAATAAATCTCCTCATATGCCCCATATTCCATATTTTTGGATTAAAGCATCTCAAAGCTAGGGCCATATCAAGGTAAGGATCATGTGTTGCCTATGTCTAATTCCCCTTAAACCACAAAAGCAACTATTACAACTTGTTTTTTTCAAACCTCTGGATCCTGAAATATGTAAATGTGGTAATTTTTTTAGCAAAGAACAATCCTATGAGTGACTCTACCCAAACATACATACATACATACATATATATATATATAATGAGTCTAAATACATGTGAAATAAGTTCTCTTCCTGGTAAAATGATTTTAAATATCACGCCAAGCTTCCCCTGTGGACATATCTGAAGAGAGACTCAATGGTATGACTAGAGGACGATCAATGTCAACATTTAAAGAACATCAGTACCATGCAAAATGAAATGGATTTAAAATTAATTTGCTACTTCTAAAGCAGAACCTTGCCAAAGTTTGGTTTTTCAATCATTTTTTCAAAGCAGGAAAACAGAACACAAGACCAGATGCTTTTCTAACGCTGACTCATTCAGGAGCAATCTCTGATATGAAAGAGGTGTTTTGCTATGGTCTGTTGGACAGAATGAAGAACAATGCCCTCCCCGATGTCATTGTTCATTGATGTATTCAATGATTGCTACTTTTTGATTGAGGATATGTTCAATCATGTAGTAGGCAGAATTTCATTTCTGTGAATGAGTTGTTGAAGTGGAGGTTTTCCATTTAGCTAGATTCAAGAGCAAGTCTCAGGAGCTTTCAAAGAATGATTAATGTGGCTACAAAGAAATTTGTGTACTGGAGAGAGATCTTTCTCCTCTTTTATGAAGCATCAAAAGTATGGTCTACGAAGTGGACAAACTGATGTGAAAGTTATATTGCAAGTCCAAGAATACACTTACTGAAAAATCTGAACTGCTATAGGAGACGCTGATGTTGTGATTTCACTGCTCTAATTTTATAAACAACCAGAGATATAAATTCACTAGATAAATCCTCAAACACTTAAAATTTACATTGGTCAAAACCTTGTGCTTTACTAGTATCACATTTTGGGAAGTCTGTGTCAGCTAAATTTTTGTACACATTCATTTTTCTCATGCTAATTTCAAGACACTTCATTGTTAAAGAAAGTATAAAACATCTTTTCCTTCCTCAAACTATTGCCAAGTCAAACCTATTTGGTTTGCCTTCTATTCCAGGCTTATAATGTTTGCCTTTCCAAATCTAAATGCTACATTATTTCTTGAGCCAGTCATAAAATAAATGGTCCTTTGTTTTTATTTAGTTATGTTTACATAGAAAAAGGTAAGTAATTTATATGTAGAAATTTGGCATTCATATTTTTGTACACATGGATTACGTGTAGGTCTGAGAAGTCATCACTCATGCTCTATCTGGACAGCTTGTACATACACTGTTATTTATAAGTGTCTTCTCTGATTACTGAGAATCTGATATTATGATATTATTACTGTTAATTGTTACTGATTATTATTACTGATGCATGGATATTAGAAGAAAAGAAAAAAGAAAAGAAAAAAAAGAAAAGAAAAAAGAAAAAAGAAAAAAGAAAGGAAAAGAAAAGGCAACACAAACAGGAGCTACATTTTTGACTTTGTCAAAGAGATTTGGTGTGGATTCATTTTGAGGGTCAGTAAAGGTTGCTACATTTTTTTCTATCTTATGTGGTTTTCTCATCCCCAGTTAATATGACACTGAGAATGGAAATTTTGGATGAGAAGAATCTTTAGTGATAATCATTAATTCAAACAATTCTTTTTTGTTTAGTTAGTTTTTTCCAATATTGAAAAATGGTAACCCAGCCAATAGTGCTGTGTGTACCCAACTGTGCTAAGTGAAGTGTGGGAAGGATAATGAGAAGAAAAATAGGAAATTTATTCCTAAAATGAGCTCCAACATTATAGATAGTTTGGGTAAAAAGGGGAAAAGAAAGGGGGGTGTTTGTGACTCATTCACCTTATTCTTCCATCAGTTAATTTTCATGCTTGCATTTCTAAATATGGTGAAAAAGATGTCTTTCTCTCTTCACTTGCAACTTAGTGAACTTTTTTTGCAGTGTGTGCAGTATTCTGCATGCAGACACAGCAACCTCAGACTGTGTTTTGGGCTAATGCTGCTGCTGCTGCTAACATCTATCCCATTACCTGCATTTCAGCATTTTGGGACTAAAGGCATCTTTTCAATTTGAAAGAATTAAGACCAGCCGATAACACCAAAGTATTTCTGTTAACCTCTGGAAAACTTTTCTTTGTCAGCTCTATGAAAAAATAATGTGAAAAGTGAAGGTAAAGTTCATAATGTTAGAGTGCACTTTCCCTCACAACTTGAATATTAGCCATGAACAGAGAGAGAGTTGCAGCCTTCAGGAGTGCTTGTATTTTTTTCACAACTTTCTTTTATTTAAATAAGTAGGCAAAGAACTTGGGACAGTACCATCTGCTCAAATCAGTACCATCCGTACCATCTACTCAAATTTATTCCTCTTGTGTCCCCAGAAATCTCCCTGACAAACCCAAACCACAAAATGGCTTTCACTTCCACAGATACCCCAAGGCTGCATTTGGAGGTGGCTGTGCTGCCTGACCAGGAGACACTGGAGCTGTCTCAGAAATAAGATGTTTTAGCCTTCCAGCCAAGAAAAGTTGTAACAGCAATGACGATACCATGAATAGAATTTATGGGCTATTGTGTATTTATCCACTGCCATTGCTAAGCCGTGCAAGCAAGCTAGCAAAGCTACCATCAGCCATAGCATCTGTTAAGCCTTTAAAGCATAACTTCAAAATTAGACCCTGTGTTTGCAAATCCAGTGTAATGCAAGAAGTGCCATCTGGCCTAGATCTATTTGGGACTAAAACAACTTATTTGTGAAACTGAAGAGAGAGACATCAAAAAAAAAAAGGGGGGGGGGGAATTTGTGTCAGAGTTTACAGTAGTTGGCATAAGACATGAACGTCAAACACTCCTTTGCAACAGGATAATGCAACACAATGCATTTGATCATTGTATGGTTCCAAAGTACTCAGCAAGGGGGAAGAGAAGGGCTCTCTGTAAAAGCCTGTTTGCCTTTTGCAACATTTTAACCAGGTATAAGTATGCATGATGAGGAGATGAATTTCTGTGAGTCATAATAAAATTCAGGACTTGAGTCCTGAAGTGTATCCTAAAAACACATACTTAAACTGTGTACCAGAACAAAGACAGTATTTCTGGAAATAAATGGCCTCATTTTACATTCTGTAAGACCTGAAGGCTGAATAATCTGCCTTGTGATGGGAAAAGAAGTTAGAGGCAGCATAAATGTCATCTCTGATCCAAAAGCACCTAACAGTATCAAAATCACTGTCCACAATTGGGCAGTAATCACAGTTCATGGCAAGAGGACCCTCTTCTGGAATAGTGAAATGGTAACCTTTCTTTGACACTTTTGGAGGGACTTCATGAGGGAGTATGTTAAGTACCTGAAAAACAAAGGTTATTCTATACCACAGTTATGAAATATCAGAAATTTAAACTGTCGGTCAATTATTTTTCTGGATTCTGCATGTATAAGTAAGAAAGCCTAGAGATAGCATTCAGAGATAGAGACCCAAAGAACAGTATTAAAAGAACAAAGAAATAATAGACAAAATATCAGTTGCAAAATATTTCAAATTTACGGAGTTTTTAACTGATAATGTCTTAGATGTCAGCCTAGAAACAAACTGTAAGGGTGATGTGGAAATGGGGCACTCAGTTTTCATTTTGGGTTGCCATATTCCTGAGTTGCCACATTCAAACGAGACATGGCATGACTGCACAGTTTGTGCCGTAGAGTGGGAAGGCAGTCTGATCAGCACAGAGAATCTGGCAACTGACAGAAAAGGCAAAAATAACAGGAAAGGGTCCAGAGCTTGAAATGTGACTCCCTGTCAGATATACAGATTTACTGGTCAGTAACCAAAATTACAGCTTAATGAGGGAAAGACCAGATTAGTGGGGAAAGAATCTGCTGGGTTTGATGACTCTTGAGGAAAAGCAAGGACAAGAAAATCAGGTGACCAAGAAGCTGGAGTTCTTTTCTTTTTATTTTTTATTATTTTTATTTTATTTTTTTTTGTAGTTGTGAAGCACCGCCTGTGTTTATTCATGATAAAATACATGCTGTAGTGAGACAGATATTCTTTGTTTTTCAGTTGATCTTAGCAGCTAAATTGGAACATGGCTAGTACATATATTCTCTACACTTTTTCTCAGTAATCTGACCTAGTCTATAGACTAAAAAAAGATTTTGGAAGCAATGATTTTCAGAAGATGGTACTTAATTTTAGCACTCCAACTGGCTTTCCCCAGGCTCATATTGACAGCAGTTCCTGAGCTGGATTTGAAGCTATCTCAGAGACAGTGCCACCAGGCATGGTGATGGCGGGGGTGCAGTCAGTTGGCATGAGGCAAGAACTGAGGGTATGGTTGAACCTTCTGGGGACACTGCAGTTACCAGGCACAAAGTTGTACGCTACAGAAGCAGCTCAGCAACAGCTTCAGAGACAAAGTTAGGGCCACAGCATGGTACATGTTGATATTGTATAGCGGGCTCAGGACGCCACTGGATTCCTGCAGAATTCCCAGGCAAAAGTCTTATGTTCTTATAGTTGTAAACCTGGTGTTGCTCTAGAGCTCCTGCCACACTACGGTCCTACAATGTACCTATAACATAACATACATATATTTTGATGTAACAAAGTTATGATTTAAAAAATGTTAATGCCAAAGGAATTTCTTCTTGAAGTGGCACCCATTTTAGCATTCAAAAATTATTAATAAAAGAAGTTTGTTCCTAGTACTCTGCAGGACTTATGCAGATTCTTACCTTTGGACATGTATAGTTTTATTCTAGCTTAAGGTATTGAAGGATTCGGATCTTATTTTTTAGTCTTCCTTATGGCAGTTTTACAAAATTAAATAAGATTTCTTATTAATTGTGCTGTGTTAAAATTATGATTTGGTGCATTATAAATTAAAATGTAAAGATGCAGCAGCATTTTTTTCCCAAGTTATTTATACAAAGCTCAGGCATAGTTTTAAATCAAGCAATTTAAAATCACTGATTCAAATTACTCCCCTACTGTTTTGGCTCTTTCAGGAGAGACAGGATGAAGTGTAGGATTTTTTTATGAGAGAAATATTTCATAATGTTTACATGTGACTGCTTGGTGAGGAACTCATGATTCGTAGAATTAAAGGAAAAGAAAAACGTATCTTGCAGCAGCGTTGTGGCAAAGCTTTTAAAGACAGAACATTCAGGGCATGTAAAACTGCAGTTACTATAGTAACAGGATCTTAGTCCTTTATAAATGAATGTGGAGATTTGGGGGATGAACAATCGGACATAGCAGCACTCTGAAGCTAGTCACATTCATTATGGTTACCATAAATTTTTGTTACAGTAGAATGAAAAAAGCCCCAGTTTTTAATTGAACATGGAGAGGGGGTAAAAAGGATTATTCCAGGGGCTATGCATGCATGTGAGAAGATGGACATTGGTTTGGAGCGTGGGTAACAGAAATGGTCGATGCCTTTGTGTGAATTCCTCCAACAAGACTCCTAGATAATCAATGAAATCAACAGGCTCATAGACAGGTTTCTTAGGAGATCCTTTATACACAGAGCAGGAGTCGCAGAGGAAGGCTGATATTCAAGTTATATTTAGAAAGTGAATTACAGAGATGTGCAAAAAACTCCTATTGTAAAGCTCACACTTAGATGTATTTTGGATCCACATTTATCACCTTAAGGTCCATTTAAAAACGTAGGATGCATCCTTCTCTTCTAAACTTTTTGCAGACCAGCCCAGTTCACTAGGTTAGGTGAATAAGTTTTGTTTTGTTTTGTTTTGTTTTAAGATTATAACTTGTTATATTACCTGGGGGTATGAGGAGAATAACATTGGTGGGATTTTTATGGTTGGCCAAATATACTGTTTAGAAGATGTATCTAATAAGAATTAAATAACAGTCAGTAATATCTAAACTACGTAAGAAGGTTAGAAGCTTAATTCAGCTTCTATCTGTAGTTAGGTTACAGTTTTATAATAAAATCTTTATGATAAATAGGTTTTAGTTACAAAGTCCACTATAATGGGAGTCTGCTACAATTTGTTAAGGCAGGTTTGAGAACAGAAATCTGTTCTGCCCCAGATTTCCTTACGCTTTATAAACTTGAATTTGTAACAGCTCCTCTGTGTAACAGGGAGAAGATAGTAACCCTGAAAGACTGGGTGCTAAGAAGATGAATTTATTACAGAATCTGAAACACTTCAATAACATGACCATGCTTGCAGTTGTTCAGATTAGTTTAGGGAAACCCTAAAATAAATGTAGTTCAAGTTTGTTATGCTTTGGAGATGTTTCCTGTGAATGGAAACATACCTATACATAACATAAGAATTTACAACCCTGTGTAATGGTATAGAAGGAGGGAGATAAAATTACACTCGGTTTTCTATGCAGTGAATGCTATCAAGGCAGGAAGAAAGTGGGAGCTTTCCATTCATATGCTTTCCATTCCTTTAGGTTACTGAGCTCTGGGGTTTAAGAGGGTTTAACCTGCTGTAAAGGAGGATATTCACATCAACAGAGGAGCGAAAATGTAGATGTAAGGGGCATTATCTGTTATGTATTTTACAGTAAATCTGTTGATCTTGAATTGAAAGAGTTTCATTAATTTAAGTGGTCTTTTATTTGGAGTTTTACCCAATGAACATGCACTGGTGTTTCAGAAAGCTAAAACTTTCCTGCTCAGTTTTCCTCCTCTCAGAGTTTCACAGTATGAATTTTGTGTGCAAACTTTTCACAGTTAAATAACGCTTGAAAGCTCAGGGCAGTCCCTTGTCTGGATTGGCTGCTGGGAATTTTCATGAAGAGCCAGTCAGGAGATGAATATTAATTACAAGTTTGAAAACAATATTGCAGTGGTATGTCTCAGAGGCAGACGTGAGCTGAGCTATTGTGATGACTTGCCATAGCTGAATAACTAAAGGCACACATTATATGGACAGGCTAATTAAACTGTAATGTATATAATTATTTTGGACATCTAAACAGTGAAGTATAGTGTTATAGAGCCCATTGGCCTTCCTTTCTCATCTTCTGCTCCTGGTCTTTATATATAACGTGCAGCCTGCCAGTGCTTGTTGTGGGCTGTGAAGCTTTGAGCTAAGTTAAAAATTTGCCTAAATAGGTGGAATATTTTAGTTATGCATTTACTAGAAGTTTGAAGGTTCGCGAATTGTTACCATAGTCAATATGAAAAAAAGAAGGAAAAAAAAGAAAAAGAAGAAAAAAAATCCCTTGCTACCCATTTAGATGAGATTGAGAAAGGTTTAAAGGAGTAATAAAAAAAAAAAACATTATGAGCTGTTGTATTCTGACAACATAGTCACTTAAACTTCAGTATGACTAGAATGAAAAGCTTAAGAAGATAATGAGGATGCTATCTATCACCATAAAGTAGGGATGTGCTGACAATTTCACAGAATTCAGGTTTGCCACCTATCAGCTAATGAATGCGATGGGTATTTTAAACCAGCTTTAAATTTAGATACATGAGTCAATTGAAGCTGTTGTTGTTACTTGCTTATTAAAAATAATATACAGAGTATGGCCTCTAAGTATTCTGCGGTGGATCTTTCCAATTCTTCCTGTTCAAACTGTTTTAGTTTATATAAATAGAGTACGTAGAGAATAATTATGACCTAGGATAAATGGCTATGTTTTCAATATCTCATAATCTCAACTTTACTATCAAAAGAAGGATACATAAAGGTGATATAGGTCTGAGGCACAGAATATCTAAGTAAGTATTTAAAAATAAAATACAATATAAATTAAAACATTGAATTAAAACCAAACCAAACCAACCAACCAAACAACAACAACAACAAAAAAAACCCAACCCACAAACCAACAATATTTTTGAAGAGCCCGACGATCCAGGCAACCTAGTGCCTTGTCCAAGAGGTAAGATCTTTTGTGTTATTTTTGATATGTCCTAGAAATTAACTCCTCTCATGGATTTATTAAGATTTCAAATGAACACTAGAAGTCTAAGGACTGCAACATTTAGTCATCTTGACAAAAAGAAATATTAGAAATCAAAGAAAGGTGATATACTGACACACTGAAAATCACTACTAGATAAAGTACTGTTAACAATTACAGCATCTGTTGACCAGCTCATAATGCACTATATGATCATATTAGAGCTGGCAAAAATCTTTCATTTGTTCATTAAAAAAAATGAATTTTTGCACAGTGCAAACCTTTTGCCATCTTGACCCAATTTCAAGGAACATATGTAAACAAAGGAAAGTAAGACATTTAGAAAACACTGAAACAGAATTATTCGAAAATATTTTATTTTTATTTATTTATTTATTTATTTATTGAGACTGGCGTCCCAAGAGACTTAGGCACAAACCCTAAAACTACAGTAGGGATATTGATGTTCCTTCTACTCTTACACATCTTCTCAGCATACGAGAAACATGGATTCAGGTCTGCTGTCTGCCTAACTCAGAAGACAGACAAGAACTTAGATATATTGCTTTTCCAAGTCAAGGGATAGGGAGTATTTGAAGATGGGTTTCTCTTAATCTTTCTCATTTAAAGTGTTCTACTTTGCAAAAGTAATGAATTATTCATTGGACAAGAAAAATAGAGAAAGTAAGAAGAACTCTGAACTGAAGCATCAATTATTCATAAAACTTTAGATCCCACGACTTTGAGTGGAGAGGTGAATAGTAGTCAAAAGTCTTTGACAAAAATCATCTCAAGGATTATCTTTTTTCATATTTTTGTCCTAATTGCATATATGATATGAGAAAATTATCTGATTTTCATGAAAAAGGTAAGACCATGTAGTACAAAATATATATATACACTTTGGTGTTGTCGCTATGTCTGCTCTTTCTATATGTGTTCCTTACTCCCTTTTATTCACAGTAATTTCTATACTATCTGTTAATTACCCAGATTCCTCTAGATTATTCAGTAATTACAATTGCTTTTTTTTTTTTTTTTTTCCCAATTATGGGCATTCCAAATTTAGTTGTGGTGTTAATTTAAAACAAAGCTTGTATGTGAACTAAATCAAACCTATCAAAAATATTTTTTTAACAGGAGTAGAGAACAGAGAAAGTCATATGCAGCCGATCATTTGATTTAGGTATTCTTTTCTGTAGGCTTATTGTAGTTTCACAGTCCTTTAGAGCCCCATAGAGTATACTAGCCAAGATATTATACGATATACCAATAAGTTTCCTTCCAATAAGTTCCATTGTATAAATTCAACGTTCCCTTATGCTGTGATGTAGTTATCTACCAAAACATGGTATGCATGAGAGTTTCAAATGATCAGTGACGTCGTGATGAAATCATCTGAATCATTGCATTTGCAACAACTTTTTGAGTATGTTTTTTATACTGGTACAGTGCTGTAAGATTTATGAAGGATTAATAATGTATATAAGAATATATTAGTATTAATACAACATCTATAAAATGTTAGTACATATTTTATGGTGCATTTTAGTACATTATGAATGATAAATTGGTGACAGTAGGTGCCTTTATAAAATATTTATTATGCACTCTGGTTTTAGTTATGCTATATGCTGCTGAAGAGCCATCAGCTGAAAGTGAGTAAAGTTATCAAGGTTACAGTAAGCTATTTATAATGAAACATGCAAGCTTAAAATTAAGTACTGCAAATGATGACAACAAGTTGACAAGCTACAATTATACAATAAACTGTTGTCAGATACAGAATAGCCCCCTGAGGTGTTCCATCTTTCTTTGAGACATGGCATATGGAACACTTTTATCAAATTTTTAGCCTTTAGAGTATAGCAAAATGAAACTGTATCCATCACAAATACCCTAATGAGACTTTGAAGAAATGCAAGTAGTAAAATTTTGAAAAATCAAGAGCTACTTCTGTTCTTAAATGGTTGATTGATGTCCTACATGTCATTGTGGTACTCACAAAGCAATTCAAAATAAAGAATTTTCCAAAAGTAGATTAGTTTCTTCTCTTCATCCACGATTGAAGAATAGTTTTTAGGTATCAACCTTCTAATTCTATATTACCTAATTCTTCTAGCTCCTCCAAGCAAACAATATAAATTACAGTATAATTTCATATTCTTAAATCTTTCTTTCACTTTTTCTTACTCTGTACAAAGTGATAGGCTTTAAAGGAATGTCAGATATAAATATTAGCAGAACAGTGTTAAGATGAAAAGAAATGTTAATGTTAGTTCATTAGGAGACTAAACTAGCTCTTATTTTATATACATGTCTTTTTTGAACAATGACTGACAAAATATTCCTTGAGACAGAAGACTGTAGTCTAGAAAAATTATATTTAGACTTGAGAATTTGATTTACAGATATTAAGCTGAAAATAGCCTTTGTCCAAATCACAATTAAAGAACAATGCTTAAAAAGAATTTTGCCTTAGGAGAATATTTCCCACTGTATTGGAAATCTGGGCTTTATACTCTAGAGTCACCTGGAAATCTAAGTTATTTCTAAAGGAAGAAAAAAAAAGAGTTTGTACTTATGTTAAGTGATGGTTTGATAATATCAGAAAATGTTTTTTATGTTGTTTTGTTGTTGTTGTTGTTGTTTTTCTAAAAAAGATTAGAACAGTCACTGTAGCGGAAACATCCCTACTCTGTCCCACTAATGAGATTCTCAACAAAGTAGGAAGGATCACTACTAAGAAAAAACAGATTGTCCTCTATTTTTTGCGTCCATTTCACCTTTGCCATGTTTACAGATCTTATATTACACCTGTGAAATAATTCAAAAGTCATTAGCAGAGACTTGTGTGTATATTCTTGACCTGAAGGAAAATCAGAAATGTCTGTAATACTATATAAAAATATTAAAGGAAGTGAGTGTCCTAAATCAGAAATCAGGAGTGATCTGGTCATCTAGGTTTCTTGAGCTCTTGTACAACTTTCGTGTCACTTCACATACAGTCTCTTATCTAAGTTTTTCTTATTTCCTGCTGTTACAGAGATAAAGTTAATGTTCCATAGATGTCAGGATTACCTCACTTTTTATTCTATATTGTTCTGTGAGGCTGGATGGCTATAGATTTCTAAAATATTTACTATTGGAGTGGGTTACGTGGCAAGGTTTTGGTAGCAGGGGGCCATAGAGGTGTCTTCTGTGAGAAGGATCTAGAAGCTGCCCCATGTTTGGTAAGGGCCCCGCTGCTGACCAGAGCTGAGCCAGTAAGTGATGTTGTTTTGCACCTCTGTGAGAGCAGATTTAAGACAGGGAAAAAAAAATGCTGCGCCACACAGCAGCTGGGAGAGTGAGAGGAGTGAGGAACAGCCTTGTAGGCACCAAGGTCAGTGAAGAAGGAGGGGGAGAGGTGCTCCAGGTGCCAGAGCAGAAGTCCCCTGCGGCCTGTGGTGAGGCCCATGGTGAAGCAGGCTGTCTGTCCCCCTGCAGCCCATGGAGCACCACGGTGGAGCAGGGTTCCACGCTGCAGCCCGTGGAGGAGACCACGGTGGAGCAGGGGGACCTGCACCGACGGAGACTGCAGCCTGTGGATGACCCCTGCCGGAGCATATTCTGTGCTGAAGCTTTAGCCCGTGGAGAGGAGCCCACATAGGAGCAGGTGACCTGGCAGGAGCTGCTGCCCATGGGTGACCCAGGTTGGAGCAGTTTGCTCCTGAGGGATGGACCCCATGGTACGGACCCATATCTGGAGCAGTTCTCGAAGAGCTGCTGCCTGTGGGCAGCCCACACCGGATCAGTTCAGCAAGGACTGCATCCCGTGGGAGGGACCCCACAGCACAGGGGATGAGAGTGACCGAGAAGGAGCGGCGGCGAAGAAGCGCTACAGACTGACCATAACCCCCATTCCCCCATCCCCTGCTCCGCTTGGGGGGAGGAGGTGGAAGAGGGTGGAAAACGGGGAAGGTGCTTTTGGTTTCTTTCTCACTTCTCTAGCTTGTTAGTAATAAGCAATAAATCTTACTATCTCCCTATGCTGAGTCTGTTTTGCCCGTCATGATAATTACTGTGCAATCTCCTCGTCGTCATCTCAACCCTTGAGTCCCTTTCATTGTATTTTCTTCCCGTTCCTCTTTGAGGAGGGGGAGTGAGAGAGCGGTTGTGGTGGAGCTCGGCCACACACCCGAGTAAAACCACCACAACTATCTATTTCTCTTAATATGGGTAGAAAGGAAAACTGGTAAGGTTTATTGTAGAAGAGCTGTCCAGTGAAGGTCACTTAATTTATACAAACAATAGTCAAATTAGAGGGTCCCTGAACTGAAAATTGTTGGAGTTTGGAGAGCCCTTATGTGTCAAATAGGCTTCTCTCATTCTTTTATCTTCTTCATGTATTTCTTATAACTGTAGGGGTATTGTCTGGAGATGGTGTTTGATGTTAATTGGACCTTTGGTTTGGCTGAGCACGGTTGTTATTTTCTTCTTCCCTTATGTTCTCCTTACATCCACAAATACAAGTAATCTTTAAAAAGAAAATTTCTTTCTGGCTGTCAAATCCACCAGCCTTATGACTGTCAGTGTAACACTACAGTGCTATCTAAAGCTCAAAAAAAAAATATGAATTCACCATGACTTTCAAGTTTTCTCTCTCCTGTCATCATTTAACATTTTTGATTCAGTATCAATGTTTATTTTGTTATGCTTCCAATCTAAAATTTAGCAACTTGCAAAAAATAAAATAATAACTGTTAAGGATCTGGATCAGGATCCAGATTTACCTCAGCTGACATAAATCGTTACAGCTTCTTGGTCTTCAACTGACCTGCACCAACAGCCCTGATAGGGAGACTCTATGTTTGCTTAACGTGATGCTCAGCTTCACAGGAGAGTCTTTTCTTGGAATACCATGTTTGTTTCTAGCTTGTTGAAATGTTCATGAACTATACTCAGTATTTAACAGAGATAATTGTCTGACACAGAAAAATCATCATAGAATTGTTTCCAGACACTATATTTCCAGGAATAGTTTAATATTCATATTACTGAGCAGAAAAAGGCTTATATAAAATATATTTTAAAGAGTCATGATTTATAACAAATGTCGGTAACGAGTCCCAATGTAGTCTGCCAACTTGAAAAGTAAATACAGAGTATCCTATTAAACTCACACAGACAGGCCCTTAGCTGGTGCAACAAAATCATATCAGTTTTCTGATTGTTTTTATTGCTTGTTTGTTCCAAAATGACCTTCAGTAAGCAGTACTTTCCTTCCCATCTCCTCAAACAAAAAGACAAAAAGAGGTCAGTAAAAACATGGCTGTCAAATATCTGTCAGAACAGATTTATTGTACTACTTATGCCTGGTGAAGTAGATTTTTTCTCCTTCTCTCCTATAATCTGACCCAGGGGTTAAACTCTCAAGTATATTATTTATTTTTCCTCTTTCTTCTTGATAACGTATACATGAAACAAAACAGATCTGAGTCAAATCCAGGGGCATGATTACATGAGTGAGTATGAAAGTTCTCAGTGTTGGCAAAAGCAGCTTTAAAATATTACCCAGCTGCAGGTATTTCTGTTAGTTGACTAAAAATAAGTCCCATATTGCCTTGTAGTTCAATTCTGATACAAAACTGATTCTTCACACAGCATCTGCTACCTTGAGCTTCTAGAGTTGCCATCTAGTCCAAATGGGGTACGTTTTGGGAGGTTTTCCTGCCCTTCCATCTCCCTCCCTCATGGAGATCTTGTGCAGAGTCAAGTCTGGCAGGGTGGAACTGCAAAAGCTAACTAAGGTCCCTACATTTGTATATATATATATTTTTTTCCTCTGTATAACTGGAATAACATAGTGAAAGGTAAACATAATCTCACTGAAACAACATGGTTGTGTTTACGAGTAACAGAGATCTGCATTATTCCTTAAGAAGCTGATATAAAAATCACCAAGTGCTTATAAACTACCACTCTTTCTGAGATGTAAATTTAATTACATCATCCCACATTTCAAGCATATATTGCATTTACTAGCTGTGAAAGACTGAGAATTTACAGAAACTCTTTTATAACATTTACTTAATTGTAGGGGGAATTATAACATATGGTAAACACAGAAGAGGTCATTAGTGCAGCTCCATGGATATTACCTCAACTGCCACAGTGCTGGCAATATGTACAAGTTGATCTGGAATTTGCTAAGCACAAAGTATATGTTGAGAAGACTCAGAATGGCAGGCAGAAAAAGAAGTCTAAATTTATATTTGCACCTTTAATCGTCCTTAGAATGATCTTGAAACAAGAGGGCTAGATTCATTGGCTAGAGTCAACAAGAACAGCTCGATTTTCTTCGCAGGTTCACTGCTCTGTATTGCCACCTAGTAACAATCTGGCTCACTCTGTTTTCTCTGAGACCAATGTTATTTGTGCTAATGGAAGTGTTCCCAGTAAGTATGAAAAGGATGATAATGTCAGATGGCCAGATACTGGCTACCACATGATTGGATTTCTGTGAACATGATCACCTTTTCCAACAAGAGATTTGTGTAGGTGGAAGAAGGGGAATTTGGCCATTTGTCCAGGATATCTAGAGCCTAAAAGATAACTGGAAATTTTACAAGCAGCTGCTATATATTAATACATCAGCTCCATGGTGCACATGCTGTGGTGTGTATTTTCACCTGTTCTGACTAGGAAATCCACACAGACACAGGATTATTTCCTTAGGCATGGCAACAATCCCATGTGAAAAACGAGAAAAACCCTGTAGCATTTTTTTACTGGATGTGATATTGGTGGTTTTCCAGTTGCATTTTGCTGCCTTCTTGAATTAAAAGTAGTCTATAAAACGTTGTTAGAGAGCATAAAAGAAAATGGAAAACAGCAATGCAGATAAGAATGTGAATACTGACTTTCCAAGATAGCAAGGGTTAGGTAGGACTCTTGATCCAGTCCCCAAAATGGGCATAGACCAGAGGCAGAATGGGATGCTTCAGCATTGTGTTTAGGTGGGCCTGTAAATACTTACAAGAATTGTAAGCAATACCTGTTTCAGTGCTTTTAAAACAGATGTGTACTTTTACATTAATCTTTGTGTGTTTCAGAGAAGCTGTTCTGTATTACGTGAAATCAGAACGAATCTGTCACAGGGCCTGCCCTCTGTTGGCCCTGCTGAACCAGGCCTTACAAATGCCAGCTCTCCTGGTATGAGGTGCAGTCAGGAGCTCTGCGTAGGCTAATTTATCCTATCCAGAAGCAACAGCATTAATTACAGCTCGTGCATTTCTCACTGCTGAAGCAGTTACACAGTCCCCGTTATCTGAATTACTTCAGTTGCTGTCCTCCTGGGCACATGTGAACTTCACCGCGGTGTCCAGTTTAGGCAAGCTGCAGGATTGTATTTTGTAAGGAATGAATTCAAAAGAGAGTGAATAACTAAATTTTCACACCAGAAGGAGGAAGGTCTTGAGACGTGGCACTAAGGACGATGCACTACAGGAATTTGTGAAAAGGCAGCAATGCATTCGGCCTGGGAACTGTGACAGCCCCTGTGCTGTAGGGCTCTCATACCCTGATTCTTTGGCTGTACACATCGCCACATCTTGTGCAGTTTCCTCATACGTGTGTGTGTGGGGGGGTTTCTTTTGTGCTGTATCCATGTTGCTCTGTTGGTGTCTATTACAACAGTTAATCCTGCTTCTTATGTAAAAACTTCTGAACCACTGAACCTAAGGGTGTGTATTGAAGAAGTAAGGATCTATTGGAGTTAAAATTAAATTTGTTAATCACCTTAGGACCGTAACTCAAATGTTCTTTAGACACTTGTTATACATACCTACATACCTAGTATAAATTAACTTCTTAAAAATACTAACTCTCCTTATAAAACTTGCACTTACAGCAAGGGTCATTGGGGTGGATTTTATAGGAATTTTGGTTTATTGCTTTACTAACCTTACAAACTTTAATGTAGCAGATGGAAAGTCTTAGCCGATCTGTTTGCCTATAGTTATATTTTGTACATGAAGAAAGATGTAAAGGAAATATTTTGAATCAACCAAACTTTCCAATTGCCATCTTCCTGCTAAAAAACGGGGATAAATGGATACATATAAAACACATTTACTTACATAAAAAAGCAAAATAAAAGCTCAAGATAACTTATTCTGTAAACTGACACAAACTCAAGACTGTTTCATTGCTTTCTTTTGTGAGCTGCTAGTTTGCAAAGCCAGGAATGCAGTGAACATGCTTGTCTCATGAGTGTTTGCTTGTTGATTATTCCCAGGACTTCTTCAGTGTGGCATGGACACTGACAACATGTTGTTTGCTTCTTTGGATAAAAAATTAATTGGAATAACCTTGTTTGTGTGGATTGATGTTCGAACGTGGAAGAATAAATATAGTTTTATATAAACTATGTAGTATATTCGATACTGTTGTCAGAACAGCATTTTATGGACTATCCGTCATGAGGTAATTTGGCACACTATGCAGCATATGAAAATTTAGAAGATATTTTTATAGTGCATGACTAAAGTAAGAAAGGATGCAGAGATTGTAAGATAGATGGATCTCTGTGAGTAAAAGAATTACTGTGAACTGTGGCAAAACAGGGAGAAACAAGGTCAGGTTTAGAGTGGAATTAATGGGTGAGAGAGTAGATGGATCTGAGATGTGACTTGCAGTGAAATGTATAACCAGCTGGACAAATTGAAAACCTTTGCAGTGTCCTGTACATCAGCAACATCCTTTTGCAAACCTAATAGGTGTTCTGAGGTTTAAGTAATTGAAGTTAAATCCTCTGCTAGGCTAAATAAGGCAGTTCTATTGACCACAACGGGATTATTTTAATTTACTCAGCTGAGGATATGGCTTGCAGTTTTTCCTGCTAAAGGGGATCACAGACCCTTTACTCTACTGCAACCAACAACAACCAGTTGCCCCCTCTCTCACACACACTGCTTGAGAGGGCTGTTCCACCAAACTCTCCTCGATCGTCTACTTTATTCTTAGACCAGTTAACGATATCTCGTGTGAGAAAAAAGAACTACATCGCTTCTGGCTGAGTAAAGCTTGTGGCTCTTGGAAGAATTTCTGTGTGGAAGCAAGGATATAGAGTCAGACCAAGGTCAGTCTTGTCCTTTATCTTGTGGCTGTGATGGTGTCCGTCAAGCCATGCAGGAGTACAGAGAAGGTGCTGGGACATTCACATAGCAGCACACCCTCTGAATATTCTTCCAGCTTAAAGAGATTTCTGAATTCAAGACGTCCTGAAGCAGAGGTGTTTGTTTTTAATAGGATTCATGGATTGTTCTTTAGTGATTTTGTCTAGTGTTTCTTCCAACCCATGTAGTCCTTTAGCATCTGTTTTTATTTGGAAAGGAATTAATAATTTAACTACGTTATATGAAGAAATGTCTCGCCATTATACATTGTGCAAAGAAGCTTGCTCTGATCCTAGCTCTGCAATTCTTTTAGATTTCTTCCCCTCTGCCACCCCTTCCCTCCTTTTGTATTGGAAGAAGCAGTGAACAATCAATCTCTATTCACTGTCTTCTTCCCACACACAATATCGTAGACCTCTCTATTCAGTTTTCAGTTGTCTCTTTTTCAGACAGAAAAATACTAATCTACTTAGTTGCTCCTTTTACAAAAGCTGTTCCATGTATTTGATCATTCTTGTAGCTTTTCTCAGTACCTTTCCATCTCCACAGTATGCTTTTTGAGAGGAAGCAGACTTGGTTTATGCAGTAGCATAATAATATTGTCTGTTGTAGTCTTCATTACTTTTCAATCATTTCTAACAGTGAGTTTCCTTTTTAACCACTGCTGAGCACTGAGCTGATGTTTTCACAGAGATATTTATTATAACAATATTTATTATAACATGAAAAACTCCCTCCTGCATAACTGTCAGTTGAAAGACCATCAGTGCATGATAAAGTTGGGACAGTATTTCTCCTGGCTGCACCATCTTCACTTACCTGCATGGAATTTTATCCCTGGCTTCCTCACTAAGCAACTTAGTGTATAGGAGCCTCTGCAAATCTTCAGAAGGCTTGACATCTATCCTGATTCTGGCTTGACATCCGTCCTAATTACAGTGTAACAAAACCACTTTAATAGGTGCACATACCATCCTTTTGGGATAAAAACAGTTTAATGGCAGCTCAGTTTATGGAAACAAATGCTACCTGCTGACAGCCCATTCTGTGGAGATTCCTTTTATCTGACTGAAAAATGTTACTTTAAAATTAAATGAGGGCTTACCTGGACACTGTGATACAGAACTGTGACATTCAGTCCAAAGATGGTAAATGAAACAAGATTTCTCGGTGGACCATGGTCTCTCCCCCTGTGAATCCCCAGTCTAGTAAGTAAAGCAAGAGAGGAGGAATTTCAAAATCTGAGCTTGAATTCTGTTGTTCTTTGTGGTTCAAAATTTGTATAAACAGTTCTCTCATCCTCTGCTTTGTTCCTCTTTGTACACATATGGTCATTTATCTAGGCATTTGTTTGAAGTCTTTAAAAAAGCATATGTTTAGCTTTGTTATGTAACCTACTTTCTAAATAATGCATTTTACTTATTCCTTTCACAGATGCTTCCAGAGATGCTGCTGGAGGGAAAAAGGAAGGTTGAATTTTTATTTAAGATATATTTTTTTTTGTTGTTTTAGAAGTGTATTTTCAACATCAGTAAAATGCCTGATCAGGATCAATAACTAGATCCCTCAAAAATAACACTGAGGTACCTGAATAGCCTTCCTGCCCCAAACTTTGAATTCTTATCTCAGGGAAAATTACAAGTCACAGCTAAAAATTGGAATTTATTTGAAAATGAATTCAAAATATCTCAGACATTTTGTTGTTGTTGAAAGGAGACATTTAAGTTGGACCTCATTAACTTTCCTGTTGCAGCATCACTGAAACCCTTCATTTTAGCAAGGTAGAAATATTGATTTTTCCGTTGTGATTTTGATAGTATCATTTCATTTTAATCCCAGTTTCCTAAGGAAATACGTTATTCTTTAGCCCATAAATTCATTTTGAACTCACTGGTGAATTTAAAACATATTTTGGAAATGGATAAGTAATATTAAATTCCCACAGATTTGTTAAATAGCCTGGCAAAGAATAAGAATCCTGCTAATGATCTCTTTAAAGAAAAATGTGAAGTTTGGACTCAGTCTATGGTATTCACCACAGAATCCACATTTAAAGCAAACAAACAAAAAGGAATGCCTAAATCTTGGGAAAAGCTTTTACTACACTACTATATTTTAATTTCAATTGTATTCTCTATACTAATTTCCCAGTGTTTCACTAACTACCAGAGAAACTGATATCATCTGTTATTTTTTCTCTCATATTCAGATCCTGTATTGTTTAATGAGAGATATCTTCACAATGCCTTCCTTAGTTACAATCTCCCATGAAGCATAAGTGCTTTGACAAACCTGTCTCCATTAGTTCCAGTGCTCATGAAACTGCTTGTTATGTTGCATTTTGCAACATAAAAAAATATAAAGAATGGAATGATTAAGTTAAAATGAAGCATCTTATCGAAGTGTTACCGTAGTTAGTAATGAAAATTTCAAATAAACTACCTCTTTGCTGAAAGACTCTGCAATAAAAAGTCTCTTGTCCCTTCACCAGAAAATTTTCAAACCACATTCTGCAATAACTTCGGCACTACTGGCCTTCTCTGCCCAAACAGAGCGATTCTGAGAAAGTGCAAATACTTCCCCTGAGTATCATCAATGTCTGGGTTAAATATGGAGCATAGAGATAGGAAACATAAATTGATTTTTGGCTCAGGAAGAAGGAAGGCTGCACAAAATTTGAGACATTGAGCATATTGTTATTAAATACCTCTGAAATCAAATTCGTGGGAAATATAAAACATTTCTCTTTGTTACATGTTCCAATGCAAATGGCTCAGACATGATGCTGTCTATTGGAAAGAGAAGTAAGCATGGAAGGACTAACAAGTTCTGACTGGTCTAAAAGTCTTCTACAGAGAAGATAGAAAATATCTTTTTGATTTTCTCATTAAGGTTGTAGTAGTTACAACGAGACTATGAGACAGGAAGATAAAGTAGCTAGGCAGAATTAGACATCAAGTGCTCTAGATTTAGGTATCTGTAGTATTAAAATGGTGTCTCAGGTTTCATACCCAATGTTGTAATTTTCTACTGTATTTTTATATACTGTGTTGCACATTTGCACTGAGTTTTTTGTTTTTACTTATTTTAGTAATTAAACAGAAGGTGGGTTCAGTCTGAGCAATCTGAATGAGATAGATTTGGTTTCAAGCTTTGGGATACAGAAATGTACCAAACATGAGTGATGGAAAAAAGCCTTATGGATTGATTAAAAAAAGAACCACAAAACAAAACAACAAAAAAAACCACACGCAAAAACCAAAGCAAAACAAAACAGAGCAAGCTTTAGTAAAAAGGGATGTGATCTCTGTTCTTTTCCAGCACTTTGCTTTGTTTACCATCCAGTCCCTAAAAGCTTATAGTCCTGTTCATTCAGAAAAGGTCATGCTAATCCTCCCTGGTCACCTCTCACCATGCACAAGTTCTGTGGTGCAGTACAAGTGGTAGAAATATTAATCCTGCCTAAGCAGGCTTTTATTTGGCTTTCAAACTTCTAATCAAAACTGGCATTTTATTGCCCCGTCTCTGTAAAAAACAGTGCATTTTTGTCTTGTGTGTTTCTAATGTTTTTATCTGTGCCATCTCCTGAACTAGCACACAAGGAAGAGTGTAGGCAGAGCTACTGGAATGAGCAAAAGGAAGAATGAACTGCAGAGTTAAACAAATTCATTAATCAGAGCCACATATACCTACCAGTGTGTTCCAGTTGGTGGTATGAAATGCACGTGAATAAGACAGAGATATTACAGAACTTGATAGAGGTAAATCCCCTTAGAAAGTTTAGAGCATTTAGAGCAGTTTAGAACATTTAAAAATGAGACCTGTGTACAGCAAGGTATGTCTCTCATCCGCAGCCCCTGTGGGGATCTAAGCATCCCCTCTGCTTTCATTCTAGTCCGTTGCAAGTCTTTCTGTCAACTTCAGTGAAACTTAGAACGGTCTTTTTCTTCTTTTTGCTAGATTTTGTTTTCTTTTAAACAAACACAAACAATTGTAGCAAATCAACAGTTCTAGCAAAATGAATTTCGAGTGGCTGCTCTCAGAGGGACTGTGACAGCATAAGTGTGTTACTGTCAAGGTGAAATATAACCTAAAGAATATTATGGAATTTAGATACCTTTATCAAAGATTTTCACTAAACAATATAGGCTGTCAAATTTGGATGAATATACATTTGTTTTTAATGTAGCAACCGATGCCTTTTGTTGCTTTGGCAACAAAATACAACCATATACAACTCTTCTGTCTTATCACTTCCCATCACTTAAGTTTGAGAGCATAAGTAGTTGAGGGTAAAAACTCCTTACAGGAGCTCCACAGCTGGCAAAACCTGATTAAAAATATTTAACTTAAGAAGCTCAAAGTTACGGTCAAGCTGAAAAGGACTTACATTTTCTGAAGTCATGGAAGTTCACAGGAAGGACATTGAAAGTGCTTTATCTAAAATGGAGGCTTGTGTGTTTCCTACCTCCCTTTGACTAAAGAACCAACAATGCACACCACAAGAAAGTTGATCACGCCATTTCCTTTAAAGATGCACTTACCCCTGATAAAATATGATGCACCAACACACTTTTTCTCTCTCCAAGAGAAGAGAAAAGGTATTGTCATATAGGATTCCATTTTGCACATGGAAGTCTGCAGGTTCTGCATCGATGGACATTTGATTAATTTTGATTCCCTGGTTGTATTTGGGCCTGCTTTTTAAAGGCAATGAGCATTAATAGTAGCCTAGGGATTGGAGCCTGAGAAAGACTGAGAAATATGTTATTGTTAGTATGTTATTTGGAAACCAGGAATTGTGGATTCTGATTCTTCTGCGTATGATTGTGCATAGTTAAAGAAAGCATAACTTGACATAAACGGGTTTGGTAAATACACTCTTCCTGCCTATGACACCTGACAGGCTGGATGGATTATGTAGTTTCTAATTTTTGGGGGGGATTTTTGTATATGATGTGAATTTGAATACCTGCCCATGCTTTTCTGCAATCCAAGGTGACATGAATCAGAGAAAGAGAACAGATAATAGGAGGGATAAAATATATTACTGTTTTAGGATATCACACAGACTGTTTTTAAAATACATGGCAGAATTTAAAGTTCTGACCAACAAGTTTTGCATATATTTGAATTATTCATTTAGTTTTGAAAGAGAGGAGCTCCCTCAGTTCTAACAGAAATTGCACTTCTTTCGTTTCCTGATATTGTTATGAAAGAGTCACAGACCTGAATTTCTGATTATTGCTGGATTAACAAATTGGCAGGCTGTTTGGCGGTTGGATCAGAACAAGAACCAGCCCCACGCTCACAAGGTGTCTCACCCCTGACCTGGAAGAATACCACTGGGGTGAAATAATCCATCTCCTCGTTCAGGTTTTAGAACTTCTTTTGAAACAGCAGAAAAAGCTGCTAATTAGCACTAAGAGCATTTTTTTTTTTTTTTTTTTTGTCCTGGAATCCTTTTCTAATGAGATTTCCTTTCAACTTGCTACAGTGCAGTGCCTGTATTAAAGTGTTCAGTGTAGGCAGCAGCTTTGAACCTGCATTTTGAAAAAAATCTTCATTGAAGTGAGAGCCCCCCCTTCCAACCACGAGAATTGAAATATTGAACACTGGGTGAAATATGCATGGGATTTAATGCAAACGAATTAATAAAGTGAGACAAAGAGTTTTAAAACCTACTTATTTGGTGATTGTTTTACCAGTTTATTGGAGGGAAGATTCCTTCTAAAAGATCTGTGGGACTTCTCTTTCATGTTTCATGTACATGCTGTTTCCTGTAATATCAATTATATAACAGGTCAGAATATTTAATATCCTCTTGTCTGCAATGGAAAATATTCCAAAGAGAAACTAGCTGACTTTTAATTTCATGGCCAATATATTATAGTGCAAATGCTGCAGTTAAAGCTGGGGTAGGAGGAAGGAGGCAGAAAAGGAGAGTGCTGGAGGTTTGCAGGAAGCCTTCCCAGTTTGCCCCAGCAGAATGACTGGCCATGTGGAAGGGACCATGTGGCATCTGCTGCTGCTGTGCTCTTGATACAGCCGATGGTGTTGTGAATGAGGAAACTGTGGAGGTTTTGTTTTGTATTTAATGGTTGTGCATTTAGAGCTTTTGATTTCCTACTGAAAGTCACATGAAGGGCTGGAGTTTGTTAATAACAGCATGAATGTGGGAAGGTTGATATGACACTTCCCCTCTAACTTTTCGCTGCTTTTGAGGCTTGGGAGCAGACTATGTCCTATGTCAGTTTTCTTCAGCGTTAAACAAAGATTTTGTCTAGTAGTACTGATATAAAAAAGTAAACCAGAGCCATTTATTTTGTTTAATGGAATAAAATAGTTAACATTCTTACACTGATATGTTAAAAGTTGTGTTGTCTTATCTAGCCACTGTGATCTTCATCAGTGATAAAATAATTATAGCAGTACAGCATGATATAGAAGTTAGGGCTATTAACTGATGGTAGAACTGAATCTGAATTAGTGATCAGAACAGGAGCTTCTTTAAAAGTTCTTTAAATTGAAAATGTGCATATATTTTAATAAAGATATTAATATATGTTCAAGGATAGAAAGAAGAAGAAATGTCTTCTTTTTCAGTTAGTAGTAAAAATATTGTGAAAATTGATCATATGGAGGTAGCACTGTGTTAAAATTATGAAAAACTTAAGAAAACTCTTGACTGGTTCTTACTTTAAGAAATGTTTTTGGTGAAATCTCCAGGTTTGTCTCTTTAAATCTCATTTTCAATTGTTTAAAATACAGTTCAACCATGAAAAGAGGCACAAAAGGGCAGGACATATTGACATAGAAGGGTGTGGATCACTGGGTCTTGTGAATTTCCATTCTTTATGTCAGCATGCTGCTTTTGAAGATGTTATTTTATTTTATTTTATTATTTTTTTCCCAACTGCCGACACTTCAAACTCAGATTTGGCCCTACCAGTCACACTGGCTTCTTTCCATCGTATATGTGCCCACCACAAACAAATATTCTGCAGGCTAAATTATGCTTTCAGCTACCCTTGCACAACTTCACTGCTTTCAGATGATGTCTGTGGTGACACCTGTGCAATTCCATTAGCCTTTCAGTGTTCCAGGTCATTGTCACCACAAGCAGTGTCTGAAGCTAATGGGATTTCTCTGCTGCAGTGTAGAACGAAAGTTGCACGGCAACATTTCTCTGTAGCTGGTAATTACACATTAGATGCTAAGAACTCATTTCAATTGTCAGCCTAGGTATTTTTGTGGTACTTAGAGTTGAAGAAAACCATTATTTACAAATGGCCAGATTCTGAAACCCTCACTCAGGCTGGACAGTATCTTGCTATACAAGAAATCTTAGAGAGGCAAGGTACTGCTCAATGCAAATAAAGCTTCAGAATTTGGCTGAAAGTGATACAGAAATTTGGACATCACTTGGACAAAAGTGATACAGAAATCAGACATACACAGTACATATGTATCATGTATTCGTTTTTAACTTCACTTTTTTGAAGACAGTAAATTTAAGAGAATATGAGTACAAACGTAAGGTCCTGTTAAAGTAATTCATTTATGTTGCTGCAGCATACCTCCTTCGGGCATGTACTCTGAGGTAACAGCTTCCAGTACTTGCAAGTAAGAGATCCTTAATAAAATGGTTGATTTTGTGGTGGGCATGAACATACAGAACAGTGCGTGTCTTGTTTTTATAGCAAAGGAAACCAATGTATTACAAAGAACAACACAGCATCACATTTAATACCTGAAGATTTTTGTTTCAGCAGCCTAAACTAGAGTGAACAGAATTATAAAATGTTTTTTTCTTCCCTGGTAAGGTACAAGAACAGATGCTGCTGCCAGGCTATCCCAAAAACAAAGAACACGTTTTGGAGCCTGGTTTCCCTATATTCCTTTTCTTCACCTAGTAACATTCTGCTTCCCCAGTCAGTGCTGCCGATCACCACACATTCAGGCAGCCCAGTAACAGGCCCTTCTTGTTATGGGGGGAGAAAAAAAGGATGATAGGATGTATGTTCTCATACAGCAACTTCTCTTCAGTCAGGGTGAGGAGAGGATGCTTACTGCTGGGAGAATCGGGCCATAACTGTAAAATTTGGAAAGCTGCAAATGACGAAAAGAAGGTCTGAATCTTATTCAAGCACTCCTTTCATTATGTTATGGCTGTATTTTCTGGATAAGCTTGTGGTACTGATGAGTGATAAGTAGGCGATTTAGCATTCACTGGCAGAGCCCTGAAGGCTGTCATTGCTTTGACCTTCCTTGATGCCTACATTCTGACATGTATGCACCAGGCAATCATGTAAAAAGCCAGGAGAAGGGTAAATCAAGCCTGTTTTTTTGTGTTGTTGCAAAAAGGATAATACTACTAAAAGTTAACATTAAACAGAAAAGAATAATGCAAATCCTAAAACAAAGAAAATCTCTTAAATGAGAGAAACCGGAGCCACGGCAGTTCGATATACGTTGAATTGAAGTGATGCGCTGTGAAATCAGACAAATCGTTTTTGAGAAGCGAGTGACAGTCATGGGAATTCCTGGTTGCTGGGATGAGCAAGCTGAGCTACACTACTCACTTAAATTACTTTATGATTCAACAATTGTATGGAGCCACTGTTTTAATTAAATTATAGATCTTGGGAAATACAGATACCATGAGATGTTTCAGCATACTTGTACTCCAAAAAAATGAGTTATAGATTAGGTGTCAGTGATCTGCCTAGAAATTATGTTTTAGGAACCTGTGTATCTATACTACATGATGTAGTAAAATGAACAAATATTCCTTTATTAACTCCTTTACTGATCAAAAGTACATTTTGTGTAGCAAAAACAAGCCAAGACTGGAAGTAGAAAAATGTGTGAATATAAAGATTCGTTTGTACACTGACTATTTTGGACTTGAACAAACCTGGCTTGGGTTCCAGAATAGCTTTGTCTTCACAGCTTCCTAATGTGGTAGTACTTGATAATCTGCCTACCAGAAAAACGATCTTCTGGCAGGAAAATGTGTATCTGAGGAAAAGATATTGGTGTTCCAATTATTTATACTGCAATAGTTTCAGTAATACTATAAAACGCGAATAAAATCTGTGTTATAAAACACAGTATGTAAAACATTAAACAGAAGAATGGTTCACCTGATTGATAGATGTCCCAGACAGTGGATATAATCCTTTGAGCACTGAACTTAGGCTTTGGAATTCTTTGCCTTTGCTGTCAGCTTTTGGGATAACTCATATATCTTCACTCTGCCTCTCTTTGTCCTGAAAAATAATGTCACTGATTTATCAATGAGAAATCCTATAAAACTATAGTTATTTTAGCCAACAGTGTTTTCATTCATTCATTGCAGTGGGATTTGGTTTACAATTTTTTTTTTTTTTTTTTTTTTTTTTTTTTTGCCCGGAGGAATGAAATATTAGCATCAGAGTTAAACCAGAGTAAAAAAGAAACCTGTTCAACAAATACTGGCAGAATATTGCTGCAGGATAAGCTTCTGGTACTTCCTACGTTATGTGATATATCTTATTTTCCAGCTGAGATGATCTTATCCAAACCCATGGAAGTATATATAATTCTTTTCTTTGTTTCCACTGAGAGCTGGATCCAGAGTCACATTAAATAAGATGAATAGAAGGTTTCTGTTAGCCATGACTACTGGGGACTGATAATGGGAAAAACAGACAACAGTATGGTCCTTTTGTGACAAGGAGATGACAGAGGCCAACTGTTTATTTATGGACACTTCTTTGCATGCAGTATTCTTCAAGATGTATGCAGTCCTGAGGCTGTCTCTTATGCATGGATGAAATCTTTTGCATGATGCTTTCATTTCATGAACTTTCCGTGTACACGCTGGCAGCGGAGGGAGATTCCTTCAGGGATTCTATTCCTCTGCTGACAGAGGGGTTTTTCCTATACTGGAGTCTTTCCACTCATTTGGTTCACAGCACAATTGTAGTTATTTGAGAGAGTAAACTGCAAAGCTGAAGTAGAAACAGAGAAGAGTTCAGAACACTTAAAGGGCTGCAAAATTCACATCCACAAACCCTTCTGGAGGCATCACAAGGGTCAGTAACAGGCTGACTTTGCACCTATTTGCAGCTGAGATGGGTAGTTATATTTGTGTAAACTATGTAGAAAATTGCTGTCTGAGGCTGTCAGTCTGACTTATAACACTTCATGCCAACCAATTAAAAATGATAAAGTAAGAGAGAATCAAATCCAAACGTATTAAGCCAGAAAAAAAAGGAAACAATTTCACTAAATGAATTCATCAAACTGTATTACAGAACTAATTAATCAATAGCCAAGGCAATTTCATCATATTTTTTATCAACTTGTGTGCCAAATTTTAGACTGAGTTAAGAAAATGAACTCCTTCAGCCCTCAATATTATCAAAATCATGGGAGGAAAAAGAAAGCTTCTCTGCTGCACCCCATCATTGAACTGTAACATTGTTGGGAATACAGATGAAACCTTAAACCTCCTCAACAGAAACACCTAGAATATAAATCCTGGGTGGCCTTGGACAGATCAGTGAAAATAAGTAACTTTCTAATGCCTTTATATATATGTATGTGTATATATATGCATTACCTTTGTGCCTCAAGCTTTCATCATTTCCCCTGTACTCCCTGCTGCAACCTAGTGGTAACAGTTGGAATGTCTTTATGTCTTTTTTTTTATTTTTTTTTTTATTTTTTTATTTTTTTTCCTAATGTAGAAATCAGCATTCTTGTCATCCTGCCATCTTGTCGTTCTGTCATCCCGCTTCTTTAAACAGGTGTCTGTCTCTCTCCCAGTCGATCTGAAATCGTTTAGGACAGCTTATGAACAGATGATTCACAAAATCAGGGAGAATTAAGTGCCTTAGCAAGCTTTGATCCTTGGAAAATATCCTCTAAAATGCATTTGCTTGTTAATTTGCTTATTTCCGCCAGCTTCACGTGTTGCTCATGTTATCCCTGTACTGCACCAGCCAGGTGCAAGAAAGACTTTTTCCATTTCTGCAGATTGGCTTTGGCAACTGATACTGCCCCATTTCCTCTGTGCTCTGAAGGTATGGCTAATAAATAGGAGAAATGCAAATGGGATCACAATGAACTTCCTTAAAAGACCTGTGATTCAAGAAGAAAAAATATGGTGATATTGCTTTCCAGACTCCAAGAAAAAAGAAAGAGAGTAACCATGTTGCTCTGCTTGTATAAATGAGCATGTAGATAGACGCAGAACTCATTCTGTATGCTTGGGTAGGTCCTGTTACACACCATCCGACATAAATCTACACGAGCAAGCACATGCATGTACATCCCACACATCTTTGACATCTTTGTCCGTATTTTTTTTCTTGTTCATAAAATCAGGGAATCTGGCTGATATAACATCTCTAAGGGCATTATTATTATTATTATTATTTCATAATTTTGCTTGCTGCATTGCTTTGATAGTACATCTAAGGAAAAAAAAATCACTATTCGCTTTTTAATTTAAGAAACAGAAGAGAGAAACTGAAAATATGTGGTTTTGCTCCTTTTTTTTTCAGTACTTTGAAGATACAGGATTCTCCTCTTTGATACTGTCAAGGTTAAAAAAAAGTCTGGAAGACTTTATGTTTGCCGTGGGTTTGTACCCATGTAGGTACTCCATTGTACTGCTGCAGAAATTTCTGAAGTGGAATTAGAGGACAATCTTTACATTCCACATTTAAACAGAAAGAGGTAAAGTGTTTTAAAAGACATGAACTGAGTGATCAGAAGAGGAAAATAAACGTGGCATGGATCTGGATCATTAATGGATCATCATGGATCATTAATGCTGGATCTGTCACCATCAGATTGTTCGTACAGTGTTCATTTTCATTCATCTTTTTTTTTTTTTTTTTTTGTCTCAAAAACCCAAGGAAAGAAAAAAAAGTTCTATGAATAATTTAAAGCAGTTCTCTCCTTTCAGTCATCAGCCCTTTTGTTCTCGTATGTATCTATAACCTCACACCAGTCATTTTAATTTATTTGTGGTTGTGATATAACCATCTCAATGTCTAAAGCAGTGGGAGAGAAAAATGGAAAAGAAATATTTATAATGTTTTAAATAAAAAGAAAAAAGAAGGCAGAAATCCTCTAACCTGACTAAAGCTTTACAAAGAAGCAAGAGATGCAAAGACTTTCCTTGAAAGACAACCATTGGTTTGGTGGTCATTACCAACTACAGGGAGCATCTAACGAAGAATAAAAGTGAATAGCTTTTTATTTAAGACTACCTTGTTTATGAGTTTTTTTCCCCTTTCTTTGATTTATATCATGCTTCTAAGATGCCTTCTTTCTGGGTACTCACCCCATATGATTAGCATCATCATTTGCATCACAATAATACCTCAGAAGCCAGAAGTGAAATCAGCAGCCTTTTGTATTAGACATTATATGAACCTTGCCTTAAGAGCTCATTAACTTAAAAAAAATAATAATAATAAAAAAAGGTAGAGACAGGAGACAGGAGAAAGGAAGTGTTGGTCTTCTGTAACAGGAGCAGACGAACAGGGACAGAAAAATCTAACTAGATGGGAGATGCAGAAATTGCACCACCTTCTGAGACCCAAGTCTTTGCTTTGACCAGAAGATTCATTTCTGTACATGACCCAATTTACAGCTTGCAGTAATTTCCAAAGAAAACACACTCATTATAGAACCAGACTGCCCTCCATTCTACAGCCATTTCTTCTGGAAGTTCAGAATAAGCACATTGTGCCAGAAAAGTTAAGAGTTTATAGGTAGTATTAGTAAGAGAAATCATATTTTGAGACCGGTAGCCTAATAACCAAAGAAAGGCCGTGTGTGTGTCCCCTGGATTCTAATTCGGAGCACAAATACAGCAAGTGCAAGTCAATCTCTAGCAGAAAATACTCTTGTTGATGTGGTTTGTTTCCTTGGTTCTGTGTGGTTTATACGCAGCAGCACTTCTCAGGTTCACAAAGAGGAATTGAGGCACAAAGCATCCTGCCTCTCATTTCAGCCTCTACTCCAGGAGCCAGGTACTGCGAAGAGAAATGCAAAAATCTTCATGAATAGAAGTTGGGCATAAACTTGAATTATACCAGAAAATAAAAGAGGTAAAGTGATGAAAGTGAAAATCATTGTGAATTGAGTCAAGTTAAGCCAAGCCTTCAGAACAGGCATGATGAATGAAGATCAAGGGAAGTGGTAATAAGAAAGAAAAGAATCTTTAATAAAAGCAGCAGGTTATGTCTAGGAGGTTATTTAGGCTTATTCCACTGGAAGATCAGCAAGTTGCAAGACCTATATCTGCATTGCTTGGAAGGGAACGTGAATTTTGTTATTTGCCATCATGAAGGTATTTTTAACACTGTTTACACATCTGTATATTTATATACTGCAGGTACAGAACTAAGTGGGACCAGAAAACGTATTATTAATTATATATTTTTTTCAGGGTAATTGTTCATACTGAAAATTACCCTTGGACAAAATGAGTTGTCATGTCTGGGAAAACAGTATCAAGGAGAGGAACAAAGAGGACAGTATGTATATATAGAGAGATAGATAGATAGTTAGATAGATAGATAGAATCATAGAATATCCTGAGTTGGAAGGGGCCCACAAGGATTTAGAGAAACTTTTAAGCAAATAAAAGAGGATCTATTTTACTTTTTTGGAAGCTTACTAATGAACTAAAGAACAGATGTATTTGGGAGACTCATCAACCCCCTGAGTAGCAATGATTTGAAACAGTTTGTCATATCTACTTGATCCTGATTAAAATAAGACAAATTAACAGCTTTCACCCCTCTTGATGGAGAACAGATAACTGTCATTCAGTGGCTCTCTCCATCATAGACTAATTCACTGTTTTTTTTTAACCTCCCAAGTAGATAATTTTAGCAAAAGGATAAATGCAACTCTGGCACCATATTTCTCCTTCTCTATTGCAGGCAGCCCTGAGGACACTAATGGCCTTGATTACCCTGATCAGCCCCATGTGGGATCCCACCCCACCTGCTGCCCATGGCAGGGGCTCCATTTAAGCTCAGGTGTGCAACCTCCCCCTTTTACCAGGCTGTGCTGTAAGCCTGCCTCTTCCTTGCCTTGCTCTCTGCTGTTTGTTGCTTGGGTCAGCCTTAGTTCTGACCTTTGACCATGCTTGTCTGAAGACCCAGGCAACAGTTAGAGCTCGAATCATGTTATTGTTTTTTAAGAATAGATTATTTATTTAAGAGTGGGACAAGCAGGTGTTGTAGAAGGGACAGGTTAGTTTAAAAGCAGTAGAGGTGTGTTCTTAGGAGAAGATGGGTATAACCTGGACCTTCAATTGCACTATGGAGTTTGTGAAGACAGACTTTGCTACCAGCCTCAAGTATCTGTGTCTCACTTATACACCTGCAAGATAGCAGATGGGCCACAGGAAGCCATACTTAGCATGGAAGAGAGAGATTTATTTCAAATATCTGATTTTATTATTTTTGGGGGGGGGGGAGAAATGTGAAATCATATATTTGATAGAACTAAAAAATTAGTCTCTATACATCATCCTTAGCAATAGAGTTTAAGTAAAAGAAATATTTGATAATGTTTTGTAGGAAACCTACTCCTTGATCTGTGCTGAGCTAGCCAAAGTTTCAAGCCATTTAAGGGAAATATTTTGCATTAAACAATATTAGCCAAATAAGTTAAGTTATAATAAGTGAGTCTTTCTGCTGATGTAACATGATCTGAATTAGTGAACGGGCTGAAAATAAGGTTGCTGTTATTTTATTCCTTAAGCAATATTGTCTAAGGTGTCCTATGTTTAGAAAGTCTCACATATGCCTCTAAATGGATCCGAAAAAGAAATTTATTGAGTTCAGAAGATGAGAAAGCAGTCTGTAAAATGCTTAATATTTTTAATGTTGAATGTAGTAGGATGGATGGATGGATGCCTAACTCCCCTAAAGGCTAATTATTTCATATGCTGATTTGGATGGCTCTTTTGAGAGAGTCTTCCCAGGAACGAAATATGGAAAACTTACTGAGAAATCAAAGATGTGAGAAGTATGCCAGGACATTCTAGCATATTTCTTTACAAGCACATGCTATGCTACTGCGGACAGAAAAACTCATGACTTAATAACTTATAATCACCTTTTATAATTCATTGGCACTTCTACATTTCTCATCACCATCTAAAGTATGGTGTCAGTAAGCATAAAATCCTGTCTTCCTATGTTGGCACCCTAGAGTTAGCATTTCAAATGTAGCTCTAACTTTCCTCTGAGGTCAGTAAAAATGTCTACTGATCCTTACAATTGCATTCATGTGATGAAGAGCTTCTTTATGTGACAGACTTTCAGGGAATCCTGTGACATTCCTTCAATTTCTCAAGCAAAAGAATTCAGTGTTGTGATGGTTTCATTGAAAGCATTGTAGGATTTTTTTATTTTTTTTTTTTAATGAAAAAGTTCCTCCCAGAAGATGTGTTTTCAGTGTATACTTCTTAGGGTTGTTGTGTGCATGGAAAAAAAAATAAAATAAAGTAATTGACAGAGAGGTGATTAATAAACTTAACCTAAAACAACTGATGTTAAGTAAGATAATGGAACTTAATAGCTGAGGGGGAAAACTGTTATTTCTTTGAGGCATGATAATTTTGAATTAGTTTTCCACTGTGCACTTGATTTTGTTAAATGCAAATCCCTGTACCTTCAGATAAGTGTAAGTAAGCTATCTCATCTTTGCCACAGCATAAAAGCATCCCTAGGGCCATATACTGTAGATAGCTTGAAGATGGTGAATCTGCAATCTAGATGACTACCTTTTGTCTTGTTCATGTAATAATATTCCAGAAGGGTTGTCTGCCTGACTGTAAAAGGAGGAAGTTCACTTTTTCCTTGCTTTGTCTTTTGGAAGCTGAAAGTGATTAATGCATTTGAAAGAGAACTAAAAATAACACAGCTACATGTTTTAATACTAAAAAGTTGTGTTTTCATAACAGCCAAGTTTAAATGGAAATTGCTGCAGTTAATTTATTTTCCCATCTATCATGACTCTATTGGGACAATATTTACAAACGTTTCAGAAAATGAATCTCACTTAAGGAACCACCAGTCTATTGTGAAGATGTTAGTGTCTGCTGCTGACTGCAGTCTCAGAAATTTGTATTTCATGTTATTCTGTGGGCCACAACTTGGTAGCCGTCAATGGAGGATTTGTTTCAGGAGGAAAAAAAAATCAAGAAGTAGCATATATTTTGAAAGCTGTTCAAAAAATCATGTAAGCAATTGGTGATTTACATTTTACTACATAATCTGAAATGGTAGTCTTTAGAAAGGAGACCCAACCTTTTCCCCAATTAATCTATTTTTTTCTGCTGTATCTATTCATCCTTTTTCGTTTGAATATATTATCTGTTTTAAATATTTGGGCCACTTGAGTGTAGTGGTGCAGGTGCAGTGGCCTCCACTGCTGCTATTCACAACACCTGGAGGACAGCAATCAGGTTCACACCTGAGATGGGGGCACAACAGTTCCCCTACTTCATTACTCAAGCCTGGGCACTTTAGCTCTAAGAAGCAGCAGCAAGGAGTAAAGTTTGTTTTTGAAAGCAAACTAACTAGCTGGGAACCTGGCATGCTGGTCTGTCTGAGCTCTGCAGGTTCCCTCTTCTTCCTTACAACTCTTCTACCCTCTTTAGTTCAGGTTTTCATTTCTATATCAATTAAAAAAACACATTTTGCTTTTGAATGACTTGCTTTTAGTTTTATTCATAAGCCAGTAAAAGAAGACTGCAAATCTTCATCCTTCTTTGGAAGGACTGATATGAATAAATAGTAAGTTTTCTTTTATTACAATATTTTTATATTGATGTAACATGGTCCAATGGCTCTGTTTGTAGGGGTGGAAACAATTAAATATAGCCCACATTGTTTTTGTTATAGATTATTGAGGCATCTAATCGTTTAATTGCAACAGCTGTCTTATTACTGAGTAACTGTAGAAGAAGCTTTTGTTTGTCTTATAGACTTCTCGATTCCCAGGGTGACTTTTTTAGCTTAGGAATAAAATTTTAAGGTATTGTTCGTCTCACGTGGCATTTGTCATGCAGTCTGATCTCTGTGCTATGCGCATGTCAATGCATATTTTATGGAGTCTTGTCTTAAAACTAGATCCCTTTCTACTGTGAAGTGGATATCACACATTTTACTATGGATCATTAAATGCATTCCAAAATTCCCTTTTTCTGCACTAGTAATTCATTTAAAAAATATTCATATGATAGGTCTAACAATATAAAGGCTTTGTATTAAAACTATGTACTAAGATGTTAGAAACTATCAACATACCTAAGAAATCTGATCTTCAACCAGAAATCTAATTAGTGTTGCAAAGCAGAACCGCTGTTTACTCAGATAGGCACATTTCTTTAACATACTTATTGGAGAATTTAACTCTTCTGTAAAGCCCAACACTTGAACTTTTTTTTGAAGACTTTTTTTTTTCCTCCGAGCATTTGTTATTGTTTGTAAGGCTCTGTATTGGTAGGAAGTACTATGAACGTAAGACCCTTTAGTACATAGGAAGTACTGAGACCCTTTAGTACATAGGAAGTACTATGTATATAACACATATTTTAGATTCAATTATGTCTGAGTTGCTTAGAGTGTAATAAGTAAATGAAAAAGGAATGTTTTTTTCTTCCATATTTCTTTCCTTCTGTTATCTAACAGCTCATGTTAGCCAGGTCTCTTCACAACAAATGCACGTTTCAGAAAGCTGCCTGTGGCAGCATGCTAGTCAGGCAATGGGAATGCAAGACAAATAGTCTTTTTTATTATTAGATAACATGATAATCCTTATTAGGATTGTGACTCTGGGGAGTACGTTTCTGGCTTAATTAGGGATCTTGGGTAGGATCCTATGGTGAACAGGACTGGAGGGATTGGGGGTGTGGGCAACTTTCAAGGACAGCTGCCTCAGAGCAGAAGAAGGGTCCATTGTAATGTACAGATGGTCAAGCCACAGTGGCAGAAAACCAGCATTAAGAATAGGGCATTCCTGACTCAGCTCAAATAAAAAGGCAATACACAGAGAAGGAAGCAGTGGCAGACTATTTGGGAGGAATATGGTGACATTGCCTGAGCATGCAGAGGTCAGAGATGCAGAGGTCAGAGCTCACCTGGAGCTGAAACTAGCCAGGGATGTGAAGATCCACAAGAAAGTCATTTTTATGTATGTTTGTGGCCAAGATAAATATGAGACCCTCAGCTCAATGGGACAGCAGTCTTGCAGACATGTATAGAGCAGTGAACTGAATTTAAAAAAATATGTATCTTTTGTTATTTTAGATTTAATTTCATTTATTGTAGAACTGAAAAAATGAGTATTTCAAATTCTCCTAGCTAATCAGGGTTTTTTATGACTGACTCAAAACAGTCATTCAAGTTGATTCAAGATGATATTATTTTTCCCTTTGTTTGCTGCAGTTGTAGCCCACGTAGCTGAACTCGGCGCTGCCTCTGAGAAATCAGTGACAGTGTGTTTTAGCAGAATTGCTTTCATCTGAGTGCATCAGCTGCTCACAATGCATGCTGTACAGCGAGCCATACTGAAAATTGAAGACATCTTGAGGAAAACAAGAAAAAATGTTTCAGTCTACATGCATATAAACTAAATATATTTGTATAGTTAATCATGCTTTCAAGACAAAAAGTGTGTTAAGTTGCAGTGCTATTAATGAAATTCTAATGTCAGCTACAGTTCCTACTAAAAGTATTATTGTTTTTATAGAAAAAAAAACAACACCATGAAGTTGTGGTATTCTTCAAGATGTTGCACTGTTAAAATGATGATGATGCAACCCAGAAGTGTACTACTTTCAGTTGCTTTATTGAACTAAAACTGAACAGTTTTTCAGCATCTTACCAGCAAACATCTGTTTTGAGTTATGTCCTTGTTAACGAAGACCTAGTCAAGAAAGTTGTTCTGGCCTTGTCTTTAGTGAATATTACAGAAGAATGAAGATTTTTGCCTTCCCCTATTTTCAGTGAAGTCAGGTTTTATTACATTCCTTTGGGTCATACAAGGAACTGCTGTGTCAAATGCTTTAAGACAACGCTGTGGAAATTAATGCAGTAGGGTGACCTGGGTAAAAATTAAATATAGTTTTCAATAACTGCTTTCAACACTGAATAAAGAAGTAAATTAATTTTCTATACTCTTTTGGTGGCATAAAAGGAGGTGCATGGATTGTTAATTAAACTTGGGTGAGCTGCTTTCTTCAATTTGTGCCCTAGAAAAAGTCAGCTTTTTTATATTTGTAGGCTGAACTCTGAGGGGCTACGAGCAACTGTGTTTTTCACTTCATTAATGCAGCCTTGTTCCAGCAGTTGTTGCTCAGCTTATGCGTGTTGGTGGGAGGTGGTTTTCCAGTTGATGTCTGCCTGATGCAAGAGGACTGCCTCAGGTGTGCTTTGCAGCATACATTTTTAAGTGTTCAAATATTTCCTGGATGCATTACAAAACTGAAGGTTTGGTGTCTTGCTCGCTGTCCGAAAACCATGGATATCACAAAGCAGGACTACAATCAGGTGTGAGTGAGCAGATCCGTGTGTTTCCAGCTTAACACCTTTCTCTACTTGTGTAATGCTGTAGAACTGGATAAAGCAAACTGGAGTTGAGCCAGTGGCAAGCTCTACCTGACACAGCAGTTTCTCTGGCTTCCAGCTGTAATTTAGAGGAGGCTTCAGGGAGGATTTTTAATTATGCATAGTGTCTTTTTGGTGCTTGGCTGTCTAGGCTGGGGAGATTGAACTCTAGTCTAGGCTCCCATTCCTACCCACTCAAGTGGTGTGTTATGGGTATGGGCTCATTATGGTGGGTATTCTGATCCTGAAGTAATTATTTATCAAGTCAGCATGAAATTCAAAGTTAGTCTCAGATGTGTATTTGTAGGGCATAAGGTTACACAATGGCATGATAATTCTTCACAGTGACCTCTTCAAAACAGTCTCTGAAGTAGTATGAATGGGAAATATACTAAAATAGTGTCATGTTTTTGCAAATAGTAGGGGTAAGATTGTTTTTTATCACTTTTATCACTTATTATAATTTCAGCATGTTAGCAGAAAACTGTAAATTGCCCTACTGTAAATATTGTATGGTCTCAGGAGAAGCTTGCAAGTTCCAAGCAAGCTGTCTTCAGGTGGAAGTACTGTGGAGTAGTAGCTAACACTTAGTATGTGGCAAATAGTAAGGGTAAAAGTCTTCTTGAATTCAATTCAATTCTCATTCCTGTAAGGTTTTACTGTAATTTCCTATAATCAAGTGAAATTTTAAAAGTATTTTTGTCTTCATGATTTCTTACAAATTACAAAGTTCAAAATGTAGTGCAGAAAAGAGGTATCTTCAGGACTCTGGACTAGCAACTCCACATCCCGTTGACATAGTGCCAGGCTGGTATGACTAAATGCTTGGAGAATGATACTAATGTAAATACTATACCTAGGTATACGCAGATTGCAGTAAACTGGGGGATTTTCAATCTGTTCCAGTACATCTCACTGCGTCTTTCAGGGTCCACACCTATTCAGGTGTGAATTTCTTGTGCATTTTGGGGTCTTTGCTTATGAGTTCCAAACTGTTGATACAGGAAGAAATAGTGTGACTGTAGGGTAAGTATGTTGAATCCATCTCTTGCTTCACTCTATAATCTTCTAATGGGAGAGTACTGAGTTGAAAGGGGAGAGAAGGAAGGACTAGCTGGGCCTCCCATAGAGTTAGAAATGACTAATATATTCATTCTTTCTCAGCACGACTGCAGTTTTATAACTTTCTCACTTTGTATGGTACAGATCAGTCACATGGTATGATACAGTCAACAGATGATTGCAGAGTGATTGCCAGGGACTGGAAAAAAAATATTTAATACATCTTGTTTCTGAGCTCTAGATAGAAATTCTGCAGAGATACTAGGGGAGCCTAAATATATAATTTTGTATCAGTTACTGATGTTTGTGAATACTGGAAAAGATGTTTGTCTTTATTGGATGCTTATCTGTAACACAGACAGAACCTTTTTTTGAAGCCTGAAAAGAGGAAAAATAAAAATAAAAAAGAACCTTTAAGGTTATGATCAAATATTTAGTTTTTGAAAAGAATTTTTATATTTTTTCCCTTAAGGGTGTTAGTTGACTATCTGATAACTGCCAAAACAGAAGGTACGAAATGTGGAGATGCATGCTCTGTCTGGAAGGCTTCAAAAGGTATGTAACTGTGTGAACTTATTAATCTTCCTGACCCATTCGATAATATTGCTCTGAAGTATGTCAGTGCGAAAACTGACAGAGCTGTGAGGGAATAACATTTTAATGTGTTGTCTTTTCATGAAATGCATTTGAAGAACATAGTGAAATGGTGCTATGTAGCTGATATAGAGATGTGCAGGAAAACAGTCACATTTTCTAAATTTTGCAGGGGAATAAGGAAGAAAAAGGGTGCTCAAATAAATTTTATTTTATTTATTTATTTATTTATTTAAATCTGAATTGTGGTCATTTGTTTTTTTGATCAGGGAAAAAAAAATATTTAATCATCTAAGCTTCCAAGTCCAAATGGTGTTAGAAGTAAATAGGTGAACAAACTTTTAAATATACCTTATCTTTTTTCCATTTTTAATAATGTCCTCATAATCATATTATTCATTCATGTTCATAGATCAAACAAGGTCAGGACTGGAATTATTGTCACCTTGTGAGGACTTTTCTGTCCCCTTGTCCCTGTCCCCTCCACTCCTCTCCTTTCTCCATGGAAATAGATGAACACTTTAACATGTCCAGGAAATTAATTTAGAACACACAAAGAATTTTCCATGACTGTTTTCTATTATTCTAGTCATATTGGTTTTAGTTTTACTATTAAGGCAGGTGTATAAATTTTCTACTGCCTCATGTAATCCAGGAATTACAGAAGAATGCATTTTGTACTTCAATTTGTAAATGTACTGGCCATGCCTTTTTCTGCTTTATATTCAACACTAGTGTGAAATATATCATTTGATATTTAGCATCCCTTTGCCATGTCTGTCATATCAGTAGAGTGATCCTTGAAGAGTACAGGTGGGGGGAGCATTAGAAAAAGTAACCTTGGTTAAGCAACTGCTTCTTAGTTTAATAGCAATCAACTTAAAAGGTCGTTATACAAATGGAACTGTGCATGAAAGTCTGCATAAGCTAATCAGAAGTATTTCATGATTTTATACAAAATAAAATCATTTCTGGTTTTGTACTTTCTTACAGACTGTTAAAAAAGAATGCTAAATATGTGATAGCAAGCAGAAGTATAAAACGATGGTGTGTATTCTTGGCATGGGACATACCATATAAAAGTTAAGCCAAAGTTTTTTCAAAATTTATTCTGCTGATATTGTAAACAAATAAAGAACGAAAAATTTTAAAGCAGTATAAAAAAACTGTTTCTGCTATGAACCACTGATGTTAGTGTGTGCTTACTTCTGGTGTTTCATAACAGTGCTGTAACATTTGACTAGAAGGAACTTTCCCAGTATATTGACTTAAAATATATTTTCTTTATGATGTGTTCAATGACACAAGATATTTTTTTTCCCACTTCTGCTTGGCACATTTTGCTGAGATGAAGAAGTTAAAGCTTTTGTTATCACTTCTTTCTGTATTGACATCCAGCTCACAGAACCATATGCTCTTAGCTGAGAGTCCTCAGCTCTCAAATTATCTAGTAAAGACCTACAGTAAGTAGGTCTAATTTTTATAGATGCTGAGTATTGGTCACTTCTGTATGTCAGCTTTTCCCTGAAGTTAGCTGCTTTTGTGGTCTGCTGCTTTCTACAGCTATACTCAATCTCTCCAGCAGACTTTTTGCCCACATATTTTTTTTTTTACTTCCCTTAACTTCATAAACTACATACCTCAGCATAACTCAAATCTTCATTACCTGCGTTTTATACATTAGAGTAAGTTAAGTCTGTTCCAAACATTGCTTTCCTTGTTACTAGGTAGACACTAGCACAAAATTGCATTCTTCATGCTTCCAATTTCATTGCTAATTGTTGTTAAAAGAAGCTGAGAAGATGCACAGCTTTGGGAGTTTGCTATTATTGCTTTCATTTTATTTTAATGCAGTTTGATCCATGTTATTTGGTCGGTTCAGAATCCATTTATGTCACTACATTTCTTAGAGATTCGCTGGTTACTATGGTGCTCTGAGGTTAATTGAGTAATCATTAGATGCTGATGTATTGTCTGGTAAAAATGAATTAAAATTGATTGGGAATCCAAACAAAACAAAACACGTTGTTTTTGTCGTATGAAAGGATGCAGTATGGTTCCTCTAATATAGACATCTATCCAGTGGCCATCTGGTCAGTATGTAAGGTTCAGGATGCAGCAGTATTTCTCCATTTTGAAAAATAAGCCACAGATTGGAACTAAATAGAGGTTGTTTTTTTTTTTTTTTTTTTTTTTTTTAAAACTTTGGTCTGCCGAGCAATCTAGATTCGTGGCTGTGTGATCTCCATTTGGAGTCACTCTATCCTAATTTCCTGGCAGTGTTTTTACATGATCTCTGAAGACTAGATTTAGCTAGAAACAATGCTGTAGGTGGTAATATTTGTCCAACTTTGCTTTGAATTTAGATAATGCCACTTGGTTCCCTTTGGTTATTCCATGTTATGTTTTCTGCTGTTTAAAAATATTAATTGTAGGGAAAAACAAACTATAAACAAGCTTGATTAACTAGGTATTGTTGTATGAGAAATCCCAAGAGGACACGGAATGGTTGCTTTAACTTGGAATGATGGGAATGATGCTAACCCTACTGTAGTGTGTGGGTTGCTGATTTACTTTTGCCTGTGGGCTAGGAATAGCAGTAAGATTATTTTGACTAGTAAATAGAAAAACCATGACAAGTTGCACAGTAAAACATTTTGCTTTGATCTTTTGGAGGTTGTTTAGCTGCATAACTCTGGAAGTTTATTTGAATATCTCTTTCCATGCTTATGCCATCTCTGCCTGTGCTCTATGCTACTACATTTCATCTGCACAGTTTTCTCATTCATCTTTTTTTTTTGTTTGTTTTCCCATCGTAAACCAGAGCTCTCAATCTATTTTGACAGAACGTGGTTGTAAGAATTACAAGAAATGACCCACACTAGACAAGTTTATTACAGCGATTTCTGAGTCAGAAGGACACTTCCTGTTTTGATTCACCTGTTAAACCTTCTGTTTATGCATTGATTTATTTGTAGCAAGGAAAGCCAAATTATCCAAACTGAAATATTTGTTCCTTATATTTAAACAAGGAGATGCAGGAATGTAGTTTCCCATTCTTCAGCTGTAAGTTGATGTACACTATTTCATTCTAGAGCTCCCAGATGCTTATTATAGGTTTATGCTTTAGTAAGCTATGAGTAATTTTGTTATGCTAAACAATTTATCATGTCTTGAGTGAGAGGAAGAGCTCAAAACTGAACAGTCAGCAACAAAGCAGTTAGAAGTTGGGATAAAAGATTAAGTGCCTTGCAATTGTACTTGGTTAGTGACAAAAGCTGGGAAATCAAGGCATGTGGGATAAGATGCAGCCCAGTTAGCTAATCCCAATGTCACTCTTCCTCTCTCACTCCATCATAATTCCAAAAGAGTAACTGATACTTTGGCAAAGATATAATGGGAAATAATCATTGACCTGCAGTCTGTTTTGATTGCTACAGCCTCGAGTCATTTGTTTACTAAATTGCTGCAGCGTTACCTGAACTAGCTGAGTAGTGGTAGGAGGCTCAGACACAGTAGGCCTGACAGGAGAAGTTGAGGCTGGATGTAATGAAAAACTTTCTGCACGAGGACAGTTGGGCAGGTTGCTGAGAAAGGCTGCACAGTGTCTGACTTTGGAGATGTTCCAAACCCAACTGGATAAAGCCCTAAGCAACGTGGTCTGACCCTGCTTTGTGCAAAAGGGTGGATGCAACCTTCTGAGATTCTTTCCAACCTGAGTTATCCTATGATTAAAGGATGTGCATATAGTCAAAATTAGTGTGTTAACTTTAACTTTGCTATTGTATGTAAAAATAGTAGTGATGGGCTTTAATAACACCAGGCAATAAGGCAGTCTTAGCTATTTTATTTTACTGACAAAGCTTTTGTGTTAGGGTTAAATTCTATTGTTTCTGCAGGCTCCATTTTTATTTCAACATGCCCTAACAGGGCAGCTATTTCTGGGGTTCTGAAAACACTGGCTTAATTTCTTCATGAATAAACATGCATTATAACTTACTCCAGACTGTGGTCAGCAAAGATGGATGAGTTTTTAAAACACTTTTCCTTTTCCTAATATAGACCCATTCCCTGGGATAGCATTGGCCATGATTGCTCATTTGATATCAGTTCAGTAATTTTGTGTGGGTTTGGACTTTTGATATCACACTGAGATTAATATAGTCTTTCTAGCTAATGGCAACCCATGCAGGTGGATGGTACAGAATGAGTGAGAATTTTGTTTCTGATTTTGTTGTTTACCTAGAGACATACCTTTCAGGGCTGAAGATATTATAGGTGAGAACAATGGCACAAAGATAATATAGAAACAGATTCTTAAGGACTGAGTAAGTAAGTGCGTACAGCTAAGAGCAGCACTTACTGCTGGGAGTAGTCCGATTGATTTCTGTGAAATAACAGAAATCAATGTGGCTGCTCCCAGCAGTCAGCATGATGGGCCAGATTCTCAGCCAGATAAAATTGAAGGTGCCAGCTGAGAATTTTATCCAAACCTCACCAATGAGCGTGTTTGCACCATTTGGTCTTAAAACTACATTTTTTTGAAAAATTGACTTATATTTTTTCTTTTGGTAAAGCATATTGTGTTGGGCTTTTTTGGCATCTTCATTTTGTCCCATCAGTACCCTGGGTTTGCCAAGGCAGGCTGCTGTACTAATCATTGTAACGTCCTAGGCAGTGGGGAATTCATTAAAAACTGCTGAAATCTTAGCAGATGCTTCTGAGCGTGCAGAGATGATGTTCAAATTGCTTGTATACTTTTGTTTTGACAGGCTTTGGGATAGAAAGGATAAAAAGTCCTTTTTCTGAAGAAATGAATAGACAGTATTTCACAGCAGCTTTCCAAACAAATTAACCTTTAGGTTGAGACCAGGCATGGAAATATCCAGCCCCAGAGGAGAATGTCTCAGAAAGCAATGAGCTCATGTAAACATTGTGTATGCTGAAATACAGAATGGTAATTACTTAACCAACACACAAATGGAAATGTAATAGCACTGTAAATCTTTCATCTATGTGTCTACCAAAAGCAGAGCAATTTTTACATGAGATGACTGATATGTAGATATTCAAGACAATGTTGTCACTGCCTAAATTTTTCTTCTAAGAGAAGCACGCATGCATTTGTGCTGATCTATAAAAATAGTTTTAGCCCTCACAATTTCTCTAGCACCCAGGCACTGAGACTTTTCAAAATTGGAGAGTATTTCATAAATTTGGCTTCAGTACTTGGGATAGTCTTGTATTTGGTACTGCATACGAGAGGCCTGCAGTTCTGCAGCCACAAGACCTGGGTTGTTCCACCCTCACTCCAGTACGTAGTTTCCTAGCATGAGATCCCCAGAGAGGCTGGCACAGCCTCACAAGATGTGATGACTATAAATGTGCTTTCTTTTCAGTTTCATGCAAGAATGGGTGAAAACACAGACTGGAGATTTGCAACTGCGTTTAGTGTAAAAAAAAAGTTTGTACTGAAGCATGGGGTTATTGATTGTAGAGCTAAAGGTTAAACCAGTAGTAATGACATGCTTGAATTAATGGCATATTCAAGAATGTTGCTTTGAAATTAAGGACATTCTGTATCTTCCACAATATCTATTCCACAATAAGCTGTAGAAAAGACACACAGGAGACCAGTGGCAGGATTCATATTACCTTCTGATATTGTCATGTTTGACTAATGGATGTTTCTTCTTAACTGCAAACCACATAGCACTTCAGTTTCATGATTCAAACAGCAGTTGTAACTTTAAAGAGTCCCATGCATAAAGCATGGACATGTCATTAGCAATAACTCTGCATATTTTCATACCTGGGGATCAACAGCAGCATTTAACTGGGACAGCAAACAGATAATTAAAATAACTTAAGACTTGTAGGAAAAAATACATTATTTCTGATTTTTTTACAGTTTAAGTTCAACTTGTGAAATATGATTAACCTGGAGAAGTTACCGTCTCTGGGTCAAAATCCAAATGGATAAAAGCAATGAAAACTGAAGAGAAACTGTGAGGTCTAATGATTATCATAAGCTATCCCTGTTTTGTTATTATGCACATGCAAATCCAGATAGTTTTGTTAGTAAGTGTGTGAAAGGTAGTAGATATAAATATGAACTCATTTTTTTCTGGATATTGCCCATAAATAGCTGTGATGTTACTATGGTTTATCTTGTTTCACAATGCTATATTCAAAGATGATGGATAACCAAAATGAAGCATGGCAGGTCCTTCCCTTGAACAGCATGATCCATGATTACCTACAATGGAGCTGAAGTATCAGTTTTACTTCTTAACTCAAGCAACATTTTTTTTTTCTGTCAGCTGACAAATACTGCTGACAGCTTGTATTCCAGCCCAAGGATGTTGGGGCCACAGGGAAGAACACAGTAAGCCCTAGTTCTCCTTGATACGTCCATAAACCCAAAAGCAGATTGGCAACAGATCAGCGAGAGCGAGAGCACAAGTGCATTGCCAGAAATTGTATTTCTCCCTTTGTGTCAGGGCTCCTTGAGCACATTTCCTTCAGGTAGCCCAGGCCCAGGGCCAAGGCTGTGCAGCTGGTGGCAGCAGGGCGGTGGGTGGGCTACTGCAGGCAGTGCGGTGGTGCTGCCCTGCTCACCTTGCTCACACGTGGTAGTGTGAGGCTGCTGCCATGCCCACTGTTCTCTGCCCCCGCTGTGCCCAATAGTAAGGAAATCGCTCTGCACAATGGGGTTGGATGTTTCAGACGTTCCCAGGAAACCTAAAAGTAGCTGCTACTCAAAGTGTTAACAAGTGATATCCCCCAAATACCCCTGCAACCTGAAGAAGAAAACCACATGCTCAATATGCTGATCTCTACATCATAGCTAATATCAAAAATGATTATAAGAAAGCCAGAATAAGGACTTCAAAATGAGTTTTGTGAGAAGAGTTTTCTATTAAAAGCTACTACTGCGGTGAACCAAAAAAGAAAATAAAGTATATGGTGAATCCATCACTGGAAAAAACATTTATGTAAGCTTCTTTATGTACATACACGTGTATTTACTGAATGAAAAATACTTTTTTTCTGTAATGGAAAAAGAGTTATATGGTTAATTAGAATACAGTGTACTTTTTCAGAAGCATACCTATTATCTAAAAATAAAAAAAAAACTTTAAAACATGCATGGATTCAAGCAATATTGTCACAGTTACTCTGGGAATTTGTTACTTTGCTACTGTACAAGAGTAGTATAGAATCTGAGTTGTGACATTTATCAGGGAAGTGTTGTGATAAACCCAGCTACAACCTATCAACTGTCATGTAATCATTGGAAGAAACTAATCCAAAATGGCATGAAAAATTCCCACGGGGACTGAAATGTTGAATGAAGGGCTTCAAACAAAGGGTTCATTTAAATTGGAACATTTCAGCGCTGGTGGCTGTTTTAAGTGAGTTTGGCTGGATCCACAGATGACGCAGAGAGTACTGGAGGAAAACTGTCATATAGAAATAGTGACAAGAAAAAGAAATATCTATCTTGAATTATGAAAACTACCAAGAAAGGTAGAAGGATGTCAGGAAGGTAGAGATCTAAGCATGCGGTAACTTTATGCTGCTGTTTTGGGTTTTACATCCTCAGCAAACAAAACAAAAAAGGAAAATATATAGAGTATTGAGATAAACAAAAGTATTTTCCTTGGTTTTGGTGTTTTCTCAAGTATTTTGCACGTGTCACAACATGGTTGATTGATCAACAGAGACAATAGATCGGGTGTGGGAGGAATGTAACTGGAATGTTTTGTAAGGATATGTTGCAAAAATTAGGCAGTAAATAGATCATAAAGCTTACCTAAGGTATGAGGTAAGAAATGTAGAAAAAAATGCTTAGATTAAAGCTTAGATTAAAGGATACTCTTCAAGTAGTTAATGCAGTGATAGAGAACATAAAATCAGTTAGCTACACTTGAGGAAGAAAGTAAACACGTCAATAAAGCTATGTTTAGGTTTTATGCATCATGAGGGCAATCTTACATCAAGTCACCTCCAAGTTCGGTATGTTCTGTTTATTGTCAATGAAACAGCACTGGTGCATCAAGTTACCATTTGTTTCCTGATTAAAAAGAATCACCTAAATTAGACTCTTGTCACAAAATGACGGATGAAAGCATGTTCTTTGTTTTTGATTATTAGCATTTTCATATTAGTTCTCTTTGACTCTTGACATAATTCTGGCTTTGGGAGGACTTCTAATGGATAAAATATGAAAGCACCTGCAATCATAGTGTAGAAATGACTTTTCTAAACCAAAGATGTTGATGTGAGGTAGGGCCTCAGTTACATCATTTTGCTCAAAAGGATTCTCAACAAACTCAGATGCGTATTTGTGTGTGCTTGCTGGACACCTGATTTAGTACAAGTTGTGTAGCTACATGTTTGTCAGTTTATTTATGCATTTACTTAGGACTGTGCTGTTGAAGCAAAACTGTATTTTCATTTCCCAGCTAACTTTAAATCTTCTGCAAAGCAGTTCTGTTTTGAATCTTGAGGGTGTAATAATTGAAAGAATTTACATACTTCCCTAAAAGTCATACTGACATAATGTTCTTGCCTGGAAATGTGCATGGTTAGTGCCCAACAACAGGAAGTCTTGTCATTTTTTTCACAGAAGACAGAATCAGTTGATGGTTTAAATATGTGATAAGTATTATGACTTAATTAATATCAAAAGAGAAATAAAACCTATATAAACCTTGGTTTATATTCTCATTTTTGAAACAATGTGTTTTTAACACATTCCATACGCTGTGTGATACTGTGAGCAGAGGATATAAGGAAACATATTTGCACGCAAAGATCTAAGGTTGAACCACTGCTAAAAACTCTTTTATAGTGAAAATAAAATACCAAAGATAGCGAGTATTATGCAGTTGCTATGAGTAACTATTTTGTAGTATCAGGTGTGATTAAGATGAAAAAAATCCCCCAAACGTTTCAAACTGGGTATCTCTTTTTGTACAAACAGTTGGATCACTTTGAAAATCAGATATAGACTTTGAAACACAGTAGGGATATTGTGTGGACTTCCTTCAGAAAGCTCCTATTTATCCAGATGCCCTATGCGTGGTGCAGTGATAATCCTCTTAGGTTCTTGATGACTGCTCTACTATATCACTTTCCAATTAATTTAACTTGGGGATTTTTTTATCACAGGCTGATCAGCTATTCCCCTTGTTGCTCTACTGAGTACTTGTACAGCTGGCAGCATTCTTTAGCCGCACTCAGTCTGGTTTTCATATCCTCTACCTAATTATTACATATGGGGAAAGATAGACTTACATATTTTGAAACAAATTAAAACAATCTTAATCCTGTTTTGTGTTTTGGAATTGAGTTTTAAAAGGGCCAAAAGAACAATTTGTTATTATTCCCCAGAATGTACATTTTCTAGAATGTCAAGACTTTGGTCTATAGCTTGGGGTGCCTGATATAGCTTTTGTGTTGCTTTGAATGTTTGGAACTAACTCTTTGACAAGATAATTATGATTAAAATTTTATATACTTAGAATACTTTTCACTCCAGCATGAAGGTACAAAGTGCTATTAAACCCAAGTGACTTCTTGTTCTTTTTTCATCAGTATTTTCGTTGGGCTCAGTATCTAAGGTTGTTTTCAGATCAGAGGAAATCCAGTAAGCCCATTTTCTAAGATTCCAATAACAATATTTCTCCTCTTCCAAAGATTCTTGTTTTTAAATTCTAATAACTATGTTCTATTTCAGACAGTAAAGGTTTTTCATTACCTAATCCACTTGTAGACATTTTACATGTGTATCCTCTGCAAATCCAGTATTGCTGCCAGGTCTGCAACTTTGTATGGGCAAAAATGAGCATCTCCTTTTTTTTTTTTTTTTTTTTTTTTTTTTTTTTTTTACCAACCAGCTGCTCAACACCAGCTTTTCATGATGTAATCCGCATTGCTATTTTTCCGTTATTGATTCTACTGCGTTTTTTTGGACTTGTTGAATTCCAGACCTAGAAGCATGCCAAAGAGCCCAGCTGCTTCATACCAGGTCAAAAGGAATCCTATTTGCACCATTCTCTTAATAGGTATTCTCTAGTGCTTGACTGAGAAGTTCTATGAATAATTCTCTCCCATGGCCTCCAGGAACACACGTTATTCTGGCACAGAATAAACTAAGGCAGCTGAAAATAGCAACTGAATACTTGCTGATAGCCTATTTTTAAGATTTTGTATTTCTGTCAGCACATTCTTGTTGCTGAAAGTTTTTTTTTTTGTTTTTTTTTTTTTTTCTCTAATAAGAACCATAAGGATAAGTGTCTTGATGAAGATTTTGATTTCAGATAAAAGAGCTATGTAAGAATTCTGAGTCATCTTTGGTAAGCTGAAACAAGGTTTCTGAAAATTGAACAAATGATTGTATTTTTGTATGTATTTTTAAAGCAATTGGTTTGATTCTTCTTGCTTAAAGTAACATCAATTTATTGCTTCAAGGCTTATTTTGTATTAACAGTGATTTCAGCCTTCTGAAGTCTAGTTATTCCTTTCTGAAGGAAACAGTGATTTATAGATGGGGTGGAGATCAACACAGTATTTGTTATCTTAATATAGGATCTAAAAAAAATGCAGAGGCAGCAGTGGTTTTTTTTTGTTTGTTTGTTTGTTTTTCCCACTAGGATCTTTGGTAAGATTAGGGTATCAGGTTTAGGAGAGCCATGTCCCAGTAGCACGTGTTCAGTAATTTTTTTTGGCGTGTAGCAGAATGTGAGCAAGATCCTGTAAGCATCAAGGTAACCACAGTGCTAACATATACATGGACAGATCACCTTTAATTCCAAAAGCAGCAACAAGACTTGTTTAGTTGGGAGTAATCTAATTTAGATACATACCTTGTTTATTAGTTTCTGACACCTGTCATGTTATATGAAAATAACTTTGATAAAATATCTTTTGACAAGATTATATATTTTTCTCCTTCCCTGGAGCATTTCCATGTTTTTGTTTGACTCCTGGTGGAGGAAATTGTCCTGATCTCCTTCAAAATAAAGTGGGATGGTATCTATCTGGAGACAGTACAAAAGGTTTAAAATTGTGGTGCTGTTACAGAAAAAAAAAAAAAAAGTATGATAATGGTAGTTAAACATACCTCAGTATGCTTGTAGCTTGGTTTAGAGAGCTGAAATTTATACAATTGTTCGTATTTAGTCTGCCCTGGGTAAAATGCTTCTCTTAGGTTCAGCAACTTTCCCGATTAGGGCCCTAAAAAATCACTGACATTTTCTTAGGTGTTAAGCCAAGCCTTTTGTTTCTGGTCTTAATTCTTTCTCAAATAGTTGGCACATTGTTCATCTATCACTTATTTCTTTCAATAATCCTTCAGGTCCTTTCAAGCTTGGTATAGTAACTTCAGACGTTCTAGAGGATTCTTATGAATTTCATTTGAATTATTATTATATTTTTTTTCTGAAGTTCATCTATATTTTGATGATAGTTTATTCAGTAATAAATTGATTTGGAAGTATTTTTAATGTTTAGTATTTTTAGCAATTATTTGATAACTCCTACATGTCTTCCTCTATAGAGTATATTTCAACATTACGTAACAAAAGAAATCAGATGCTTGTGATGCAGTGTGTGCACTGTAGGGTTGTAGTTCAGAGACTTGTTAAAATAGGTGAATAGCCATTATGGCAGACAGTATTAAATTCTAAAAGGCAGATTTTTGAGGTGACTTTGAAGGAAAGAGGAAGAAAATTGCAGGGACTGAAAGAAATTTTCTGCCCAGTGTGTGGGACAAGTAATCATCTAATGAAAGTCGATAACAAATTTACAATTAATATTCTAGTACAGTGACTCATTTTTAATTGATGAATAATGATTTTACGCCTCTAGATGTGCTTTGAAGTCGTAACCTTCTGACCAGTAGGGAGAGTACAACCAGCTGTCTCTGTTTTTTTTGTGTGAATATGGTCATGAAAGAACAAATTCAAGTACTTTTAAAAAATATATTAATGTGTTCACACATAGTAGCAATGTACAAAGACAACACTTGTACTTGCATTGTCATATTTTTAGAAACTTTTACGAACCCAAAATTTATTTCAGAGTGTATCATTTATGAATCAGTGGGCAGCTACGAAACTATACACAGAGCATAAATAGTGAAGGTGTACGTTGCACCTGGTGAAAGGATGGATGCTGAGATTTAAATTAATTCATGAAGCTCTTTTAGATGTAAGCAGAATCCATATGTAAACAAACCATTTTTAATTTTAAAAAATAGCTGGATATTGTTTCCTTTTCTATTTCACTCCCAGCTTTACAAGAACTTTTTTCTCCCCTAGAATTAATAGGGATACCAAAAAACATTGAAGGCAACATAAGTTCTATGCCTTGCTTTCACTGACACCATTGTCATGGAAAGAAAATGCCCTCAGCTCATGGCACATAAGAAGCTGTTGCATCCGTAACACAAATTTAGGAAGAGCAGACTTTTAACCTTTTTTTAAAATTTATTTTAACCTTTTTTTTTTTTTACCTTTACAGTTGTAGCTGGATTTTAATTTAGATTAATAACAGTCAAGAAACCACATGGAAAATCAAAATTCAAGTGTTCTCAGAGGAAAACCAAGTGCCTCTCCTCTGCTGTGGGTGAAGGAAAATGGCTGCTGTCTCCAGGCTCATAGGGAATGTTGTTGGAAACTTAAATTTCCACAATATAGAAAACACAACAATATTACAGGATTCATTTATCTTAATAGTGAATGATGAACTGAATTTCTTGGAATATGAAAAATAATAAAATCATTAATGGAATCTTAATGTAATGTAATCTTAAAATTATCAGTAAAACATTTTAAATATTTATGAGGGTTTCTGAGGTGTATACTGGCTACAGGTAATGGTTTAGATAAGTTACACTGAATTTTCATTCTGACAGCTAACCTTTATGGTTGTCTTTAATTGGATTAAGGTGCCAAGTAATTAAAATAAGTCTCCAGTAGCCTCTGGGCTGCCTGCCGACTGCAGTACAAAAATGGCATCCCCTGAAGCACCTGTTCCTGTTACAAAATTAGAAAACACTGTTTCTGAAAGAATTTGCTAACATAGCAACACACAAGTGAAAGTTCAAATTTAAAACAAGAAGAATTCCCTCTCATTTTAGCCAGGGTGTGGATTGTTGGATGTTGGGTAGTGCCAGGGTTAGCTTTTGGAAATAACTTGTGATAAACTGAAATTCACTAATATTCCTAGGCTAATTTAAGACTATTTTCAAGCAACTCGTACCCACATGCGAGAGTGTTTTCCCTAATCATCTAGTTCACATGCAACAAGACTGAAATCTTGTTTGGTGCTGAAGTGTAAATGCTTGACAGTCCGGGGAAAATGATGGATGCCTTCTGTATTCTGGCTCTAGGTGGAAATGACAAATTTTTCTTTAGTCCGAGTTCAGGATCCAAATCTCATAAGTGCTTCTCTTCACTGAACCAGAATCTTCCCTTGTTTTATAGAGCTATTTCTCCTAACATTTACCCACCTGATGAGCAGCTTTTTCTTCTCAGTGTTTACTTTGCTAGCTTAAATAAGCAAAGCCCTGTCTCTTATAAGATGTTTATTCCTCTTATCTGTCCGGTGTTCCAGTCCATGTTCATAAACTTTGACTACAGTTTTCAAAAGCTTGTGTGATGGCTTAGATGAGGTCTCATCTGTGTTTTAAAACTATTTATGCACCTATGTATTAATTGTCTGAAAGGCTGAAACATGATACAGACTACAGTTCAATTTTATTTTTTGTCCCTATTATTTTAGGACTCTCATCTTGTGTTTAATGTGTCTTTGCCTTTCTCTTCCTCAACAGTTCCTACTGAAGTTGCTAACTTACTGTAGGTATTTTGGTTATTAGTCCCCAAAGGTATGACCTTGGGAATGACTGCTTTCTTCAGTCATCCAAATTACCAGTGAAAATATCATGATCCTTCCCTTTATTAATCTGTCCCAAGTTTGAGCCATACACAAATCCTTACAAGCATGTATTTTGTTACCTTCATCACTGGAAAATATTTAATACATGATTGTTCAATAGTTAAATTAGGAATGTCCCTCCAATCTGTTCTATTGTCATGTTCCCTTCAGGAATTCCTTAATGACCTCTTCTTCAGTATATGATTTATTCTAGTTTACAAAGCCAAGTAGACTTGATCTATAGCATTTGTTTTCTTGACAGTTGGGAATAAGTCTGTACAATCAAACTAATGCAGTATCTAAAATTGGTTACTGATTTTCAGTTTATTTCATCATTTCAGATCTGACTACCTTCAATTTTGTTTCTTATTTTACTTGATATTTAGGCCCTAATTGGACCTGGATATCAGTTACTTTACCCATTCTTAAAATGTTACATTTGCTGTATTCCACCAATGTGGTACCAGTGTCTGGACAATCTTGTTACTTCAAGAATGTTCTCATTGACTGTGTGATTAAATATGTTGAATTATTTTACAATAGTTTTCATTTTATTTGTACATTTTTAATCTTTGCTTTTTTGTGCATAACATTTCTACTCTATTGAAAACAGACAAATATATTACTTGATTTCAGGTCAAACTTTGATTATTTTTCATCTCCAGTGTATCCTCTGTTCTTAGCAGCAAGCTGCTCCTTTTTCTATTCTCAATTTCTTTATAAAACGGAAGAGGCTTTTTCTATTCTTTTTTAGAGGATATGACTCATCTAGATTTCTTGCAGCTATCAATTTATCCCTACATTTTCTGACCTTGAGAAAAGGATTTTTTTTATTTTTTTGCTAGTTTGGTACGTTTCCAGCATTCCTTTTATTTTTTTTTTATTATTTTTGTTTATGCTGTTTGTTTTTATCCATTTAGATCTATTTTCTACTTGCTTGATGTTTCCAGCTCTGAAAATATCCTTTCCTACATTACATGGTTGATAGAATTTTTTCTACAATATATCACTAGACAGAAAAAAATGATCTTTTTGTTTACTGTTTCTAGCTATTTTCCCATAGAGAGCATGTACATTGCACTAATTTTATTTTATTTTATTTTTTTCTCCTTAAACCATTGATGAGGCTTTTTCCTGTGCTTTGGTTTATCATACAATGCCAAAGGTAAAATTTCTCATTTAATCTTATTACTAGTGCCAGGGGATTAATGTCAGGTGGCACTTGTGGTGACAGTGAAAAGATTAAAAAATAATTCCATTAAACCTGTCTACTGCATTTGATATTTGAACCATTAATAAGAGGGATTACCTTCTTTGTAGACCGTGGTAAAAATAAGCTCAGCATAATTGTCTTATGAACCAAAGGCCTATTTCTAATACATGAAAGATTCTATTTCATAAAGATCTCTGATTAAGACATTCATTGAGAGCTAAGTCGTATTAGGCTAATGGGAAAGATCTGCATAATAGTTCCCTCACTTTCTGATGGTGAACATAGAGTTTTCTGAAACTACATAAACATAGCTAAAACATACTCCATCTTAAATTTCTGTATTTCCATACGGAGAAAAAAAACAACTTTTGTAGAAAGAAGCTAGATCTATTGAATATGAGTTATTTTAAAAAGCACTCAAAGTAAATAAGCACATGGATAATAATGATCTCAATGAATTTGGATTTACAAAGTGCTTTTTACAAGTTCTGCACTAAATTTTCTTAAAGAAAATAAGCTGTCATAGAACAGGAGGCAAAGCCATCTTGTAAATTAACAATTGGTTGAGTGAGAGAAAGAATAAGTGCCCGGTGTTTTACAGTAGATGAAGAATACCAATGGGGATCTGTGCTGAGGTCTGTGCTGTTTATACGTGATCTGGGTGAGTAGAGCAGTTAAGAAAACTTGGTGATACAGGAAAGTCAAAAGCAATGCCACTACAAAAAACTCCAAAATGAACTTTGCTTCTGAGAAGCTGAGCCAATAATAATATCACAGGTGAGAATCACTGTCACAGTTAATAAATACCAAGTCCTGCACTTGGAAAAATCACTACTATACTTGTACTGTTCTTGTCACTCCTCATGGAAGAGTGGGTTCTAAATTACATTCAGAGAAGAATTTTAGAAAACTTCAGTTCAGTCCCTAGTGGTGATCAAAAGGTGATTGCAATACTAGAATTATTGGGACAGGACTGGAAAGTAAAATAAACATCTTTATGGCATGATGCAGATCAGAGAGACTGAGCAGATCAGATTTCTCAGCTTGGTAAAGAAAGAGAAGAGAAAGTTAATTTGAGTGATGTGGCATTGTAAAAAAATAATTACTCAGCAGTTTTTAAGAAGAAAAGGAATTAAGTAATCTTAGATGAAACTCTTAGGTAACAAGTTTAAAAGAAGAAAAAAGTACATATGTACCTTTATCACAGTCAATATCACAGGATCTTGTGGGTGTGAAAAAAAGATTCAAAGCAATTGATCACTTCAAAGAATGTTTACAAGAATGATCAAAAGCAATGGGGAAGACAAAGTCGCAGTTTTAGGAAGCCCCTAAACTGCAACCTGGTGAAAAATTGTATATGCATGTGCCAAAACATTCTGTATGTGCCTGGTTTTCATACACTTTACCTTAGATCTTGCTACGTATCCCTTTCCGACTTTTTCTTTGGCTTTCCTTCCTTTGATTCCAGACTCTAATTCATGGAATACTAAAGCAGAAGCCTCAAGTGAGTAAAGGAGATGGATTTTCATATGTGTTTTTGTTATAATTGGTCACAATCTATTTAAAATGAAAATATTCTGTGCTAATATTGTAATGACCAGTGAAAAAAATAAATTCTGTTTTTTAAAGTGTCTGTGACTACTTACTGTGACCAAACTTTAGGTCACGAATGAGTACCAAATGATGAAGAGGAATTCTAGTTACTAAGATACTATTTTTTTTGGCCTAAATAAAAGCCAACCCATGACATGTTTTATGAACAATCATTGGAAGATTCTTGGGAGTCTTCATTGCAGCAAAAGACAGACTTAAATCAATCACAGCATTAGTCCCGGGTTAACTACCAGTCTTCCTTGCTGTAGTGAAAACATTATTTCATCGCTCGTTAGGAGACACTAATGAACTGACACAGGTGTTAGTTCCATGTATTTTTCTGTTTTCACTGAAGGGGTAAAATAGAAAATAAATTTCTTCATGCAGTAAAAAGCAGCAGAACTTTTAGCAAATAACTTCAATTTACAAAAAAATCTATTGCATTCCAGGCAGCATCCAGATAAGCATTTTAGCTACACATTTTATCTCTCTTACCAGAACATCTGCTTCCCAGCTCTCAGTAGGTGTTTTTGTTTACCATGCATTCTGCAGTGATTGCCTAGTCAAGAGCGTGCTTCCCAATGACTTACATGACTGAAACTTAACGCTGCTGTTGTAATGAGGACAAATATTACAGACCTTTTACCGTTGGAGGCTATTTGTTCATATTTTTAAACAAATGTGACTACTTTGCATTTGCAGCTGCTTATGTGGTGGCTTTCTTGAAACACACAGCACCTGAGTTTATTGGCAGGAATATGTGGAGAAATGTCAAAAAAACAAAACAACCACTGCAATGGAGGCCGTAAGGAAAACAGAAGGCAATGGGAGCAGTCACTTCCAAAAGAGAGCAAACTGATCCACAAGACAGGATGAAAAGACTGCAGGAAGGCAATATTCAGGATAGAAGAGCCACAATGTTTTGCTATGGCTCTGTTGGATAATAGCTTATATTAGGTAAAAGCAAGTATATCAACTAGAAGTGTAATTCTAAAATGTGATTGCCTCCTCTGTGAGGAGAAACATAACATAGAGCTATTATGTTCAAACCCACTTTATAATTTCATATTTCAAAGACTCTTTGTAAAACTAACAGCTTGTATTACTTTTCAGAAACACCGTTAGAGGAAAAAGCATAATGAATAAATTACTGGTTAATTCTGACTAGTGGAGTTCTGAGGGGAATGTATTGTGCTGCAGATTTGTGTTGATTTTCTTGGCTATGTGATACTAAGTGCGTGCCTGTATTGTATGTGCTTGGTTGACAAAAACCCAAAGACAAAAAAAAAAGTCAAAAGTCAATAAATGGTCAGTTTCAGTTTGTAAAGCCTTTAAGTAAGGATACTGTCTGGCAATCTTTTCATAAATCTATGCAGAAATTTAAACCACTCTTTAGACAGGTCTTAACATTAGAAAGCTCTTTCAGAGTTTTATACCTCTGGTAGCTACTCCTGAATTTTTCAGTACTTGATTTTTCCTTTTCTAGTAATGTGTATTACTACTGGTATTTACTTATAACATTTGTCCCCATGTTTACCCATATCTCACTCCTTATATGGGAAATTATTGTTATAACATCAGTCTTAGTTTTGCTTAACTCCAAAAACCATATAATTTTGATATTTTTTGTGAAGTAGATTATCCAGTCCTATACTTGTGGCAGTTGCTTTTCTTTCCATGTATTCCAACTTGAAACCATATTTTTGAGCACTAGAGACCTAAATATTATTTCTGACATTCAGATTTGATATCTGGACAATATCTCACCTGTGCCTTATACAACAGTATTGATCTTCCTTACTTCTTCTAGAAATATCCTGTCTGGTAAATTCAATATCCTTTTCCAAAGCAGACTCACACTGATGATTCACAGTCATTCCATGACAGAGTAATATTAGTGATTTGCTGCAGATGAGTATTGGCTTTTACAGAAATTTTCAGTCCTGAAGTGCATAATATTGCACTTCAGTGGTGTTCTATTCTATTTTCTGCATTCTAAATAAATTGATTCAGTTTCTCTTGTTTTTCTGATCCTCTGTATTGATAATAGCACACCGAAAAACAAAACAAACAAACAAACAAAAACACCGCACCTTTATCTTGGGATATTATTATGGTAAATAATTAGTAAAATTGAGTCTAAGCCAATCCCTGAATAACCTATTTAACAAGACCTCCATGCTTACAGTTGACCTTTCAGTACAACCTGTTGCCCTTTCCCATTTAACCAGAAATCTCTGGTTTGATTAGGTAAAGTATGTGCTTAGCTTTATTCACTGAGCTTTATGACTGATGTCAAATTGAACATGTGTGTGCTTTTTTAAACTGGAATTGTACTAGAACTTAATGCATGTTTCCGGTGTAAAGTAACAGTATATCTGAATTTGAATCTGAAAAATCTGAATCTAAAATCTGAATTCGTTCTAAATGTTAATATTTGGTGGAATAAGTAGGGAAGGTGAGGTAAGCTATGTATGACAGAGGTATGGAACTACAGATGGTAGTGATCATGAGTCTGAGTTATATTCTCAAACAGCTGAAACTCCAAATGATTTGCTGCTACTCCAGATTTGAGAAGCATGCTCTACCTGCCTATTTCAGTCATATTTACGAAAAATTCATTTCCAAACTCTGTCAGCCAGCTTATTAAAGGGTCATGTTTCTACAATGCTAATAAAAGTTTATTTTCTAGAAGTTGTGCAATGTATTGATTAGGCTGGAAGAGCAGCTATTTTTTCATTAACTGGTGTAGAAGAAAATGATGTATAGAAATACTATTTACTAAGACTAATCTTGTTGGAACCTAATATTGTTTTACAGACGTTATTTTTTTTAAAGTCCATTGAGCATTATAGGTTTTACTTGCCAGCTCTATTAATATTTGACCATGGTGTTTTGCCATGTTTCATGTAAATAAAAATAGCTAATATAAGTCATTCTAATTACATATGCAGCATAGTATGCAGGGAAAATGATGGTAGGCTAGCAGGTAATAAGCCTTTCAAAAGATGTGGTAAAAAATGGTTACTTAATTCTAGCCAGAAGTGTGTGCACATCCGGGAAGCAATGTATATGGAGTCACACTGAACCTGTATTTGGTTTGTATGTGTAAAGGCTAACTGAACTTATGCTACGCTATTGCTCCAAACATTTGGAAATACACAGAGAAGTTGGTTTATTGCACAGGGAGATGCTGTTAAGAATGTAATAGTCTAAAGCCCTGTCAGCTCCATCTTAGCCCAATATCCCACATCTGACTCTAACCAAAAAACGATGGTCAAGTGGAGAGTATGAAAAGTAAGGCAATACTATGATATGATACTTCCCCAAATATTTTGTCATCAGATTCTAATGTTTTGAGGACAGTTTTTCCTAGGCCAGCAGTCATCTTTTTTTTTTTTTTTTTTTTTTTTTTTAATTTTATTTTTAAATATTGGTTAGAGCTTCAGTTGAAACATCTTAGCAGAACATGATGTTCTTAAGTTTTCTTACATAATTTCCTGTAACGCCTTCTCTTGAAATTTGGGAACTGACATTCCAAAGCATGGTCATCTCCAAGATATGACAAGACTCAAAATAGATACAAGAGAAATGGAGTGTTGGCTCTCATAATCTTCTTTGTTGAGCTTCTTCAAAGACTAATGTTGATAGCCACTGAATATTTTGTTAAGGAAGGGCCTGAGCAAAATCTTAAGCAATGCAGGAATATAGCTTTAATTCTATTCACAAATGGTGAAGTGAAATTAAGATAGGAGCCAAAGTTTTATGGATAGGCTTGATTCAAGCTCTCAGATAGTCAAATTAGAAGATATAACAGCAATCCATTTTCACTATTCTTGCCAAGAGTCTGAACCAGTTTTTTTCTTTTAATGTAAATGATTGGTTTCCATTTTAGTAACAAAGTTCCATAATGATAAGGCTGAAATTCTAAAAAGACTTTAAGTTTTAAGTTCTGAAATTAAATTCATAGTGAAGCAGATAGAGCTTTGTCTTTTGAAATAGCGAGCTACTCTTTCTGTCCTCTGGCTTTGATATTTCTCTAAGACAATTTGTATCTATAAATTATTTTTTTGGTGTCAGTACCTTCAACTTTTCCAGAATCACTGTGCAATTTTCCTGGCATGAGAAAGCAAAAAGAATGATTGCACCAGTAAATGAACTTCATGCAGTCTCTTGGTTTCATGTCACTTCCTGTTCTTATCTTTCACTGTCACTTCCTGTTCTTATCCAAGCTTTGTTGAGGTCAGTTTGAATATGTTCTGGAGAAAGAGCAATTCTTGATCTTTTAATTAGGCATTTAAAAATTGGAAATCCATTCTTAATTCACACAGAAATGTCTTGCTTTTCTCAGGTAAAGTAGCAATTTCCAGGTTTTGTGCAGCTGAAGGTAAAATACTTTTCTTCAGTACTTTTCTAGTACTTTCTTAGTTTTTGAGATATTTTCTCTGTTGTTGGTTCAAAAAAGCTTTTTGGCTCAATGCCAATAGCCAAAATAAAAACTGCTGTTTTAAGATGCAGTTGAGATGTGTCTGAGCTCGTTGCAATGAACTTACACTCACAGGACTACCAAAAAGAAAATAAGAATGCTTGGAGATGGAAGACTTGAAGTTTGGAGTAATTATCACAAAGTGACAGAGGTTGGGACAGGACCAAGCCTAAGATTCAAATGGTGCTGAGTTCTAGTCTTCTACTGTAGGGTGAGAGACAACAGTATCTTTCACATGCATTTGTCTGTTACTTCTATTTTCATGTATACAAGCTTTTATATTTTGATTAGCATAGGGGCTCTAAGTTAAGACACATAAAAGCTAAGTAAGAAAAAGAATGCTGTCTTATGAAAAACAAATGAAGTGTGACAAGAAACAATGTTTTTTAAATTGCATGTAATTAGTTTGTTAATTGTAATCAGGAAAAACGTTGCTATCTTAGTTTAAAATCCCCAAATAAATCTGGGATTTGTAGCCAAATTTTAATATGAGGCATTGGTAAATATCCTACTGAGAAGAAAAATCTGCAGGATTTGGCCTGGAATTTAACTAGGACTTTCTTGTTCCCCAGCTTATTCAGAATAGTTGTTAGCAATTATATGCATTGTGTTAGCACCAAAGGTCCATCCAAGAACAGTTTTCCATTGTGCCGAGCATGGTGTGAACAAGAAATGGCCTTTCTTTGCATGGTTTAGAATCTGCTATAGGTATAATCTATGTAACTTTTAGAAAGAAAGTAAGGAAATAAATAATATAATGGGGTTGTCCTCACACATGCACACACAGCAATATGCTTTCTGACTTCAAATTATACTATGTAAGGCATGTTAATTGCAGTTTTATACCACCTTCAGAATTGGCAAAGTCAACAGAAGGGCACCCGATCTTTCTCAACTTTCTGCTAACTCCTGAAATTACCCAGAGGTTTTCAGGCAGCAATGACATTGTTTTAATGAATTTAACCTGATGCATACAAATAAAGATACCTAGAAGATTGCTCGTAACTCTACAATTCTATTTATTTCTGTATTGATACAAGAATGCAGAGTTCACTGAGAAATTTTCTGCTATGAGTTCAGTATGCTTTTTGTGTAGCTTTGTTCTTAGCCATCCTAAGCAAAGAATGCACTCTTTTACCGACCTCAAACCTCAGAAGTTATCCCTGACTTTGCTAGATAATTTCTAAAGGAAATACTGAGGTTTTTTTTCCTTCCCCTGATTGTTAAGGTACATATTCCTTTCAGAGATGTCTCTCTGTTGGATACTTGCAATTAATAATTGAAAACCAGCAGCAATATAGGAATGACATTACATCTTTTCACATGGTGATTTGGAAGGTGAATTCCAACCAATTTAGTTTGATTCCTGTCATTCTAATTTTTCAGTTTCACATCCCAGTGATATAGTCTTTCTGTAATGCTTTTGTAGAGAACAATACATTCCTCTGGTCCTTTCTTTCTCTGCTGTTGCCCTACTTTGCTATGGGAAAAAATAAATATATATCTACAAACCCTTAAACTTACCTTTTAAAATTTGGGTCAAGATGTCTTGAAAACACTTTGACCTTTGTTAGTAAATTGGTAAATATTGACTACAGCTTTAATAGCTGACCACCCTTTCTAGACCTTACTTGTTTCATGCTTGTATTACCTTTTTTTTAATTTTAGTTATGAATTCAGGCACATTAGTTATATTGTCTTTAAATCCATTATCAGAAATTTAATTTCAAAATTCACATTTTTCATATTTGAATATCACTGCAAATAGCTCCATTTATTAAAATATTTTGACATAATTGAAAGGTTTTTACATTTAAATAGGAAAATAGGAAAAATTAAACTTTCAAATGATCTAATATAGAAATATTAGATGAATAAAATCGTGTGCATGTTGCATACCTTTATATATATATATCATAACCTGTACCCTGAAAAGTACATCTCGCTCTGACTGTGTTTTGAACAGTGTCGTAGTGGGATGAATACTACTCTTCAGTTAAATAGCACAATATAGGCTGGAATCAGGTGGTTCTTGTCTTCCCCCAAAATAGGGTGAGAGTAACATTCTTTTTAATACCTGAATAAATGCATAAATAACTTGGTTGTGAAGATGGCAAAATATCCCTGGATTGTCTCATACAGCAACACTTCCTTAGTTATGTTTTTGTGATAAAATAAAGTTCAAAAATGACTCATGCATGTGAGAGATGGTAACTGTTTATCTGTGAGGGTGAGCTTTCAGGACCATTCTCAAATTAAATTAAATTCTCAAGCTTATTCTCAGCTTGAGAATTTTGAAATTTGTAAAATATGCTTTAAATTATAGGTATGTTAGATAAAAGAACATTCTTTGTGGGACATTCTCAGAAAAACTAAGATGTTCAGCTTAACTTATTTGCTTGAGGCAAGAAGGAAAATATATACTGATACATATAAGACTTTGAAGGACCTTATTTTGGAATAGAGGGGGATTGACTTTATATTAAGCCTGAGTTTCCTCAAGCAGGTGATAGGGCAGTTCCTCAAGTTGATAACTGTGATCGTGGAACCAGGCAGCTTATGGAGAGTCCTAAGAAAGTTATAGTATGGTGCTGTAATGATAGAGATCAAAGGTGGTTCTAGTACAGTACAAAACTTCTTGGATTAAGGAATACCCTCAAGTAGATTAAATTATTAATTACAGGCATAACTACCTCATCTCCACTCCGAAACAAACCCAAACCAACCAACAACAAAAAACAAACCACCAATCTATTTTCTGTTATGGAAAAAATGAACATCAACATTCATACAGTAAGCAATCAATACGTACTTATTTTGTTAAAGAGTGTTTGTAAATTCATTTATACTGCTGGCCCCTACAAGTGAACTAACAAAAGCATGATTCTACTTCATATTATATCATCACTACCGAAGAATCTGTCATAAGATTAGAATTCTGCTAATTCAGGAGATGTATGCTGAGACATACAGAAAGCAGTCTGTTTAGACAGGCTTTTCCTATGTATTGGAAACCATGACAAAGATAAATGTGACTTAGTATAAGGCTGGTTTAAATATTGCCTTTCCATTCAGGGACTAGAAAAGATTTTCTCTGCTAAAGTTTACTTATATTTCAAAACTAAGAAAAATGTTTCCAGTGGATTAATTCTAATCTCATGTAGATAAGGGAAGAAGATCCATGGCTTATGCCAGCCAAAACCAGCTTATTTTCCACAGCCAAATCCTAGGCAAAGGTGAACATATTTTCACAGAATAGTTTGGTTGGAATGGACCTCTGAAGATTTTATGGCCCAGTCCCCTGTTAAAGCAGGGTCACCTAGAGCGGGGGGGGACGACTGAATGAAAGATGTTACTTATGGTTAACATGAATTCCAGGATCTTCCTTTACTTAAATTTCTTGATGACTTCGTTTTAATTTAAGTGAAAAAAGTGCGCTTATTTATACTATGCAAAGACTGGTATGTTGTTACAGCTCAAATGCATATGCTGTCACTGTCTTCTCAGTAAAATACTCATCTATATAGAGAAAAATAATTTCTTGGTTTTGGCAAGAGCAAAATGCACTTTCAAACTAATCAAGACTGTGCAGCCTGGGACTTGAGAAATGAGGGAAGGGATTTTCTTAAACAGTGTGTTGAACAAAAGGTTAGTGATAAAGCAGTAATAGAAATTCAAGAGCTGAACAAGACTGACTGTTATGGTAGACCAACAAAATATATGGTTCATTAGGAGAAAGAGAATTGCATGAAATCAAAATTATTTTAATCTGTTTTCATATTGAAAATTATGTCAGATTGTACTATGGTAAATTTCATTAAAGTTTTATTGCTTTGCTATCATATATTTGAATGATACCCGTATGGCAATTATCATTCCATGGTACTATTTAGCTGCCTTTATTCTGAAATTACTTCTGTAGTTCAAAAACAGCAGCTAAAACAATCAAGATAAAAGCCTAAACATTTAAAGTATGTGTCAGATGGAGATTTTGAACCCTGTAATTCAATTTGAAAATCAGATTTTGGTCATCTTTCAACTATTTGTTCAGGCAGATGATAAATATATGACCCAACTTCTAGACATATAAGCAATTCATAAACCCTAATATTAAGTAAAAATAATTTAATTCTACTGTGGCTTAATATTGTTTTCCATGTAAGCTTTCAATTGGTTTTATTTTTAAGCTTTCAATTGTTTTTATTTTTAAGCCAACTTTATGGAGATGTAACGGTAAAACAGCAAAGCTCGTTTGGCACATCTATGAATGTGGAATATATTTATGCTATTAAGAGAACTTTGCAATGTTTAAACAAGCAATCCAATCTGCCTGGCTGCACGTACAAATCTTCATTTTGCAGAAGTATATGACTGTTTAAGGAATGGGGCAATTAATAATGTTTTTATTGTTTATTTTGCAAATCTTTTATAATTTTGGTAGGGTCAGGGAGAACTTCAGGAAATTGTTTTTCTTTGACTTGTTTCTGGTATTGAAGTTGAACATTGTTCTGCTGCTTCGAGCTTTTCTCATGTAAAAGAACATTCTTCCTAAATGAAAATGATGTTCTGAAATTATTATAAAACTTAAAATAATTTTTTCATAGTGTACTGAAAATGTTGCTTATATCCAAAGTTTCTCATATCTTCAGCTGAGAAACCATGAAAGGCAAAACAGGTATTTCAGGAGGCCTGTAAAAGAGAAGACCTTGAGACTTTTTACTTTTTAAGCACATGGATCCCATTAGTGTTGGTAGTCACGGTGCACTCTTTGGCACACATCTTCACTGAGAGGGTGAGAAATAACCCCTCTGAATTGCTCAAGTAACCTTTTGTGGATTCAGATGTGGATGTGTAGAGTTTATTGCACAATTTATGAAGTGGTGAGATGGCTGTATGCAAATCTGTCTAGATGGCTCCCTCAGAGACTTGCGTTAATTACCTGAGGCAGGCAGAGAAGAGGGAAAGAAAAAGGTATACAAAAACTCACAAGTTTTTCTTTCCTTTGTTGTTGTTGTTTCTTAGGGTCAAAGAGGAGACTTGACAGAAAAATGAAGCTGAAAGGTTAAGTGAAGTGTTATTTTTGGAGTAAAGGAAGGGGAAGCAGAAAATAAGGTTGTATGCCAGGGCCTTGTCGAGCACCCTGGGGCTTGCCTCCCTCAGAGGCTGAGAGATGGGGCCTGCTGGGCTCGCTGCAGCCCCTGTCACTGGGCTGCCTCCTGGCATGGCAAGTCTATGCAGCTGAACCATCAAAAAGGTACTGTGATGAAATGGGAAAAGTGAGATTTCCTAAAAGCCACAAAGCATGGTTTCCCTGTGATCTGACAGTGACCATACAGGATGAGCTCTGTGACTTACAGGGGCAGCTGAGGGATGAGGCTGTAGCCCAGGAAGCCAGGCCCTGGGGAGCTGCTCTGTGCTATCACAACCTGGACAAGGCTTTTTGTAGCTTGCTCTGTAATTGTGATGCTGCTTGGGCTGACAAGCTACTTTCCTGATCTGCAGGATTAATTCCCTGAAAGGGATGCTGCAGCCAGCACAAGTGCTAGAGACAGTAACCCACTGCCTTCTGTAACCCAACGTGTTCTCTCTTCAGCAACCAGGTTTAGAGATGTTTCATGACAGACTATGTTCATAAGTAAGAGTGGTCAGGTGGAAGCAATTTCTGTGCCTTGTCCTAGCAATTTTTCCATGTCCCAGTGTTTCTCTGAGGAAAAAACAGTTTGAGCCTCCACTGGGAGCTCCTGACTAATCTTAGGCAGGACATGCTGCTGAAGCCAGTGGTGTAGATGTTGGGGTGGAGGATGCAATCAGCAAATCATACTATAGCAAAAATAGCAATGAGAAACTCCTGTGATAATAAACAAGCAGAAAATATTGCCTGAGATGCCAATTGGGAGGGGATCGCATTTTCAAGGGACTGTGTAGAATGTGCCAAAATTCTGGAAAGTACTGCAGGAAAAGAACAGCTTTACAAGCATAAAGCAAGTGGATTTACTTTACGTTTTGTTTTCCTTTTACAAATGTTGAGCATAGCAATGTTTTCTGTTGAAAGGGTCCACTGGTGGTCTTTGTGTTAATCCAAAAGAGAAAGTGGGGCAGTTGAATGACTTTGACTTGGGATGCTGCAGTCTATCTTTGTGCTGGGGAGGGCAAGTCAGACACTGCTATTTCTCAGCTGAGATGGTATCTGTAGCGTTCCAGCAGAGGACAGGAAATGTGAATTCATAAGGATGTTGGAATTGTGTATATTTGATTCATTTTTAATTTTCCTTTTATTTTTTTTTTTATTTTTTTTTTTTGTCCAAACCAGCTGCTTTATCTTTTTCTGTTGTACAAGACTGATTTGTTGTATTGATGGTTCTTATACTTACTCATCTTTGCTAGTTTATTCTTTCTGGAAATAGAAACCTGTCCTGGACCTTAATTTATATATATATATACACACATATTTATATATTCTCGTCAGTTGTAATAATCATCTTACAGGGTAAGATCTGACTTATTTCACTGCATTCTGGTGGAAGTCCATCTGAAATATCTTTTCTGCTCTTCCAGATATTAAACTGTTCTGTGGTGGCACTGACTGCTACATCTCTCTCAGCAGTACTGAACAGCTGAAATAATTTCCTGGAGACAATCAGGTCACAAGCATGCACAGGAGAGGGTCCCCTGGGGGACCCCTTTCTGGCAAATTAGGTTGTCAGGGACAGAATAAGTTCAGTGCCACTTTGTGCCTGCTAATGAAATAATTCCAGGTGAGCTTTGCTGCTTTTTAAATAAGTGGTTTTAATCTCTTAATCCAATCAATTGTTTCATTTGTATTGAATGTGAGTATAGGAAGAAAATTTACTTGCCTGATTTCTGCAATTCTAATTAAACCCAAAGAAAGTAAAGAACATATGTTGTGAGAAGTAGATAGTTTCAAAAAAAATCTTTTTTTTTTGCATCTCTGCAGTGTGCAATGTTGCATAATTCAAAGAGTGTTTGTATATTTTGCTACAACAGAACAACAGATTCCAATGCAAAACTGACTTTCTAGAATCTAAGTGCACCTTGCTGTAAAAGGCAGAGACTCATGGCAACACAAGTCACTCCAAAGAGAGTGTATGCTATTTTCTAGTTTGAGGGGTCAAATTAACTGTAGACTGAGTATTTCATGTGCATTGAGCTGAGTAATATGGTGAAATGAGCATCATGCTTTGAAAGCTAATTTGGTTCAATAGTAAGATAACTAGAAACCGATGTGTTCCACCTGCATCTGGTTTGGATGTACTGTCATACACACATTTTTGAAGTCTCTTTTTAGCCATGCCAACATACACAGATTTAGTTCCAGTAAAGTTACTGGAGCTATATAGAATCTTACTCTGTAAAAGGCAGCAATTAACCTCTTGATACTTTCTACTGGGATGCTTACCTCTTGTTTCTAGAATCCATATATTTTCTGTAAGACATTAAAGTGGTGGATGACTCTTTAAAGAGGAAACAGGTTTATCATCTGAAAGTTTTCTCCTTGGAAAGTTTCTGATGAATTTAGATATATTGGGTCAAAAATACTGTTTTCAAAGTTTGAGTCAGCACAGCAGTAGTGATAGTCCCTTGAATATGCATATGTTAGTGCTATCAGGTTGTGACAAGAGAAAAGGTGTAGATGTTGCTTACAAAAATTTTAAGTTACAGTGTTTGGAATTTATTTATAAAACTTTTGCATTTTTTCAGCAGTTTTATGACAACTGCTCAAAGGAACTGAATTCATTTTTATAGCAAAAGCTGTATATATTGCAAGTATGTAACAAGCTCTTAGTTGTTCAGTATCTTCTGAAGTTGATTGCTGAAACTAATTAGCTACAGTCTTTTGGGCAATCCCCAACAGGTTGTCTTCCAAGACTGTTCAGCAGTTTCTGCAATGTAGTTTTAGTTGATTAATAAATCACAGGTGTTTCATGCCTAGATGCTTTGTTTGGGAAAGCAGAGAGCTTAAGCTGTAACTGTTATGCCATAGCTCAACTCCTACATTTGCTTAGAGTGGGTTTTTCATCTCTTAAGCCACCAGTCACCATGTTCAAGTGGTTATCTGGCTTCTCTTGGCTCTTTAAAGTACAGTAAATACTACTGAGAACCTATTGACTGGATTTACAGAAGACCTCACCTTTTTCTCTTGGGCTAGATTATTTATTTAAAGTTCAGCTCAGATTCAGTAACCAAAATGCATGACCTAATTTTCAAAATAGTCTCTTTGGTCTTAGTTACATATCTGGAGCAAAGTGTATGTTACCTTTTTTTAAGTGCTGGCACCCAATGTAAGCTTTTCCTAATCCCTAGTTTTCTTCCCTGATGTGATAGAAAAAGGGGGGAAAATAGTTGGGTTTAGTTTAGGAGTCTGGCCATGAGTCTGATGACATGTTGCCTATTGAATTCTTTTCATAATGTCTTTCCTTAACTTTGGTGCCTAAATGAGCTGCGATTTCTTTTGAAAATTTTACTGCAGATACTGGTGTTATCTTTAATTTGTGTTTAACACTATCATTAAATTTGCTTCTGATAGCTTCCATATTTTGCCAGTGGAGAATAATTGACTTATGACAAAAGACTTCACAATGAATACTTTGACTATTAAGGAGGATGAAAGATTCGAGTACTAAATTGAAGATTATCATGAAAAGCAAGAGCCTGTCATTTCACAAGTAGATGGTTGGATATAGGACAGTTTTCCTAGCAGTTTTTAATCTTGCTGTGGAAGATGGAGAACTTCTGTTCAACAGTGTGCTGATATGATTGAAAGGCTTCCGATGCACTGCAAATCACTGACTTCACAACTCGCTTATTTCAATATAATATTAAAAGCTAAATTAATCACACGCTGAGAAGCAGATATGTGGTTCTTTTATTTGCTTGTTTGTTTCTCTCAAGAAATTGAAGAAGTAATCTCTTACAAGTGATGCCCCTTTACATCACTTTGGTAGGTCACATTCTATCATAAATTGAAACTGGAATGGGGGACAGACAAATAGGCTTGTTTTTGAAAATTTTAAAGGACTTATCTAATTTGCACTGTTTAGTCTAAACATTCTTTCTAAGTAATGTAGAGATCATCTTACTACGTGCTTTGAAGAGAGGACTAAGGCTTAACTTTCCGAAGTACTTAGACAGTTGCCACCTGTTTTTCTGTGAAAATTCTCGCTGCAGTGAGAGTGAAGATTCACTTTATTGCCCATCCTGAAGTCACTTGCCTTGGAAAGTCTTTAGCAGAGCAATAACACCTACATCCAGGCAATTCTGTCATCTCTGTACTCTTTGTCCACCATAACTCCCAAGCAGAACCTGTTCTACAACACAATGAGAAATGGTTTCTGTAGGAAGAACACAGCTCATCTGCACAGGAGGAGTTGGTAAATCGTCTGTTATCTGCATTTTCTGGATTGGCTGTACCTGTCTAAAGATTTGTACTTTAGGGAGAAATCGCAGCTGTATCTAAAAAATCTGTCCCTCTTAGAAACATCAATTGAATTATGAAAGATCCTAAGAGTATATAACTATTTACTGTGCACACAGATACTCAGTTCTAATTCTGAATTCTAAAACACTAGCTTAATCCTGTGCAGATCAGATTCAGCTGTCAATTTTAATAGTACATGACTAGAAAAAAATTCAGCAGACATACAAATCAGCTCTTTATTAAGATAAGTAGTTTTCCATCAGATTAGGTGAAATTCCATTGAATTCATTTCGGATATTTAAGTACCCTTGTGGTTAACAGCTTTCCACAGGCAATGTCCAACAAGGTTTGTTATAAAATTTGTCCTTAACCTGTACCATGTAGGTACACCATGATGTTTACTTATTTTTGTTGTTGTTGTTGTTTTTCCCTTAGTCTAGAGTGTCCACTGGAAATAGCAGATTTTATACCAATACAAAAAGTAATTTAATATATCCCATAGCCTGTTTTAATAGCAAATGTGATGGTAAAAGGCAAAACAGTCTAAACCTTTCATACATAGATACTTTATCTTTTTTTTTTTTTTTTTCCCACAGATGAAAAAGAAAGACCATGTAGAGCTTTTCCTCTTGAAAAACAGTGTCAGGTTCTATAATACAAATTAAATGTTTACATAATATGACTTACATAAAGCACAGACATTTCTGAAAAATCCAAATCTTAAGATGTGTTGCCCCAGTCTAAACAATCTCAAGGATTTTTTTTAACATTTTCACTTTTGAAAGCCCACTCTATGGCTGTAAAGAGCTATTTTCTTTCCCTCATTCTTAAGGAATAGTTATCACGAATTACATATTTCTGTTTACTGACACACAGACATATTTCTCATTTAGAAGAAGGCCATATTTCTTGTTTGTTTAACTCTTATGTAAATATCAGAAGAAATAGTTAAAAATGTTGCCTTCCGTATTTCTTTCATGGATTCTTCCCACAGTAATTTTGTTGTAATTTGTGGTGCAGGCTGTGTTCCCTGGATTTGGCTGGGGTCGGGTTTCTGGAAAAATCAGTAGCTCAGGACATGTTTCTTGTTTTTTCTTGGTTTTACTTAACTAGCAGAAAGCTTGAGGTGATACTCCCATTGAGGCAAACATTGTTCATTCATGAAATATGTTGTCCTTTATGAAAATGTAAGAATCTGGCCTTTACTAGAAAGGTATGTAAAGAGACATCCTTTTCTCAGTTAATTCCTAGTGGTGGAAGTCCTGGCTGTGTCAGGTACTTGTTTCCTACTAGTGACTTCTGAATCAGTTGGTACGATACAAGGTAATGGGAATTACGTCTGCACCCTAGAAGGTCTATAAGGCTGTCTATACTCTGTAAAAACACTGTTACCTTGGAAGAAATTTCACAGATTTGTGTGTTTTAATAGACTTTGAAGTGTATTTTCTGTAAGAATTACAGCTTTCAAAAGCAATTTCTATAAAATTCTACGGTTTTGCTTCCTCTCTTTAATATCCTTTCAAAAAATAAAATAAAAAACAGCGTTTTCCTGGCTTGTGGGAATAAGAAATATACTTGCAATCAAAGAGACTACTGCTTACTTTGTTAAAAATGTTTTAATCTATAATCTACTTTTCTCCAAATAGCTGACAAGGACAGTTCTTTACTGGAGAAAAGGCTTTTTATTCAGGAAGTCGAAATGGCTACTGTAGTCATAGGTATTTCAATAAGAGGATCATTTACTGGGGAAGCCAAATGTGAACCAGTCTATAGAGGAGATAGAATTTCCATTCTGCCACACGGTTGATCTTAGAATCAATACCATTGGTTGTACAGTAAAGAACAAATTGCAACTTCATGCGCTATTACGGTCAAGGCTGCCATTCTGGGGAAAACATAGGATTTAGCATTAAACTACGTATATATCAGTACTCTTTATTCAGTTTTTGTCTTTGTTATGAGTATCCAAATTGCCTTGCCACTCACTTAGCCACTACCTTCTTTATTTATTTATTTATTTATTTTTGTAAGAGTGGAGAGCATAAAGAAGTACCCTTTTTTTATTCAATACTTTCTTTTTTCCTTCCCCCTTCACTACCCCCATCTCCAATCTATTCTTTGTTCACAGGAGTAGGGGAAAAAACCATCCCAACGAAAAGTTAGATCTCTCCCCAAAAGGTTATGCTGAAATTCATGGCTGTCAGATGAAGTCAGCCTAAAAATAATCCCCCTAATGTGGGTTGGAGGAAGTAAGCTTCGCTTCCTCCTTCACTTTTATTCTAGCTTGTGCACGTAACTGTACCAAAAAAAAAAAAAAAAAAAAAAAAGCCCAATAGATGGAAGTAGCGCATTTCTGGTAACTCTTTAATTTGAAAGTGGAAGAGATGAGAGGAATTATTGTTGTGTGATTTTCCGTAGTATTCAATGAACAGGACTTTGTAGCCCACAGAGAGCAACCTGGTCCCCTAAGTTGCATTTGACAGAAATAACTATAAAGGCTGGTGTCTTTGTCTGTACTAACAGTAACTAGAACAGCCAGAATTACATGCAGAGAAAATTCAAGTATATTTTTTATACCTTTTCCAGGAAGGTATGTGTTTTCTCTTTTTGATTATTTATTGATATTTAGAAGTTTTTTTATATTGAAAGAAATTATATATTTAAGTCCTAATACACTAATTTACTAGAAGACTTCTGCAACTACAGAAATGCAGTGACTGAAACTGGTCACTGTGTGGGTATACAAAAATACCAATTTATTATCAAGTTTTTTTTTTTTATCAAGTTCTTGTGAGACTCAACCTTATATGACAGTGTTTTTTTAAAGATGGATAATTTTGCATTGTAATAAATAATTTATCATGATACAACAGAAATAATTCTAAGATTATGGGATTTTTACAGTAAAAATTATTGAAGAAATAGTCTTGAGAGCTTGTTGCCTGCACAAATTGGATGCTGAAGTCATTTCAACATAGCTGGCTGAGAATATGAAATTTTCATTCTGAAATGAGTAATAGCACAAAAGGAAGCTAAAGCTAAAAGGTAATAGCCAAGAAATCACTTTAATGAATAGGAATTGAAGTTCAGCTATGTAGTATTTTTTGTTTAATGCATCAGTATGCAGCTCCTTTTCATTTAGCAGATAAATATGCAGGAGGAGAAATACTTGGGAACCTAGCTCACAGCAGAGTTTTTCATTCTTAGCTATACTACTGCACCTTCCAGTATTTGTCTCATTTCAGCACCCACCCGAATGCCTGCAGAGGCCAAAGTCATAAGGTGATATTGTCCATCACTTTTCACTGTTCACAGTTTGATCTAGTAGAAAAAGTATGTTATTCTTTTGGAGGTGTGACAGCAGAAGCAAGGACAGATAAACACATATTGTAGACAAAGACATTTTCACTAGCACTAAACCAGCTAATAGCACAAAACCCCCTTGTGTTTATGGCAGCACTTTTGGATATGTTTTTCCCCTTATATTGCAATGTTGTAGGCAGCAAGTTAAATAAAAAATCTAGTTGCGTAAGAGATTGATAGCTATCGTGAGGTTTTCAACATGTATTTTTGAGATTTACAACATATTTGCTGTCTGTTAAGAATATATATGTGTGTGTGTATATATAAATTGCTTTGGAATAATTACATAGAAGCATTGCAGTGAAACCTTTTGTTTAACTTCATAGTAGTGGCTGGTCGGTTCCCTAAAATGCCATCTAGTTAGTAACTGCATTTTTCAGTGTAGCTACTAGCTGTACTTCATGGCTTCAAAGTGGTTTTGTGATCTTAGCCATCGTTTTTTCCCTTACTAGTGATGTCAGGATATCTAATACCTAATTAAGCAGCACATTCTTCATGCTTATTGAATCATAAATTTATTTTAGTTGTTCCTTCACGTTTTTCCATTAATTTAGATGTCAGTTTATTTTAATACACTTGTCTCTGCCACTTCTCACTTTCAGAAGCTATTTTTACACTAGATTCAGAACTGTTATAGTTAGCTCTTTCAACTGTAGATTTCATTTATATTATTTTTTCAGGCACTGAATAATTTCACAGGTATCCTCTAAAACTTTTCAATTGGTGGAAATGTCTGTTAAAATAGATGATTAGCATGAGGCGGTCCCCTGGACTGTGACTTTACAAGACAGTAAGACTAACAGGAGCTATTTATGTAACAAGAGCTGTCAACTCTTCATATGGTTATCAACAGAATGCTTTCAGCAAATAATGTTGCTTACCTACTGTAGCTCATTGTACTTTTAAAAATAATTACCAAATGAAATTTTGAGACTAATATATTTGATTTTCAGAGAGAATATCTGTGTCCTAGTCCTGCAAGGCCTTGCATCTCTGACCTAAAGGGATGTTGTAGAAATGTGTGTATCGTTCTCTTCTGAGATTGTCCTTTTCCATAATTGTGCTCCTGACGTTTAAGTGAAAAAAAAAGTCCATGATGATGTATGCTCATCTGCAGCCTGCTCTGATGAAGAAATAGGTGCAGTCCTGCTTTTCTGGCTTCTCACAGAACCTCAGTATTCATTTCTGTGATATTGCAAATGAATAAATATCATTCATGAAGTAAGGAATAGAATTTGAAGCAAGATTACAGCCTCTCTTGCTGCTCAAGAATTTGAAAATTTTGTACCCCTCCGGAAAAGAACATCAACCTCAAAATATGGAGGAAGTGCAGGATGGAAAAAGTACTTTTAAGACACAATTTTAGGTTGTGCAGTTTCTCATGCTTATTTTGAACGCATTTTCATTTTTTTATTTTTTGTACTAGCTAGTTCTTGCCTTGTCTGGTCCTGGCTGCTTGCTGCTCTTACGGTAAATAATGCAGTCCTCTGCTGGCTACAGCTCAGAAGAGTGGGAGCCAAGCTTCTGAGTTTTGGTATTTAATTATTTTGGAACAAGAAATACCAAGCATAAACAGAGGAACAAGTAGAATTTATCAAAGCTTGTAAGAGAAATGGCATTTTACACAGAAGGTCAAATAATGTTTAAATAATATACAAATGCTTAAACATATATAAATGATCATTTTGACAGTAGGAATTGTCTAATAGTATTGTTTAGTGAGTAGTTTCTTGTCAAGATGGATAAGTAAAAATTGAAAATGATTTTTCTGGTCAACCAAAGTAATTTGGTGGTTTGTGATGCAGTATATTGATAAGCTTGTGGGAAAATTAAGTTTTCAGAGGTACCATTCTAAAGGTAAGGCTTGCACATGAGCATTTGGACCAATGTTTTATATTTCTGCACTTTCGGTTCAAATCACAGAATGGTTTTGGTTGGAAGAGACCTTAAACATCACTTAATTCTGACCCCCCTGCCGTGGAGGTTGGAATAATAATAATAAATGAAGCTTATGAACTTTTATAAACCTATTCACAGCCACTTATGACACATTTGACTTTTTAAACTTTCATTGTAGTGTTGCTCAAACTGCTTCATTGCAAATTTCACTCTTACAATTGTGTAATTTTTATGATACTTAAGTATGAAAATTTAAACGCCTGAGATAATTTTTAGAGATATTAAGAAAACCCTTGTACTACAAAAGAAAATAAAATGCTATAATGTAATTCTAGAAAATTACACTGCTGTGGCTGTAATAGGATCAATTACTGCTGATATGGCGTAATAGGGTTTTGGAAATGGTCTCAATTCTGTTGCTGGAGAGAGAAGAAAAAAATAATCTCAGCAAATGTGAGCAGGGTTTGAAGACAAAGGTCTTCTGACAGAAAATTCTGGTGGGTGTAAATGGTAAATGGTTTCACTCTGTCTCCTGATAGATGCGTATATCCACTTCTACAGAAAAACCTTGACTTGAAACCAGCAGGGAAAACCCAGCAGGCGAAGTGTGGGGAAGACCCAGGAACAGCTGAATGTTGATTTGCAATGCTTGTTATGTGCTGATGTGCTTGCCCTAAAGCTAAAGCAAACTTCCAGTGGCACTAATAGCATTTGGTCAGTAATAGGCTACAAGATATAAACACGTTGAGTAAAAGACGTTGTTGTTTACTGTTCTTTAAATTGGTTCATGGTGTTACGGAGACCTGGTGCTTTTTACAGGGCTTCTGTTGTGCAAATAGCATAATTAAACCCATTGACATCTTTTTGAGTTATAAGTAGGTACTCATAAATTTTCAAAAAAATGGCAAATTGGCATGAATATATTTCACAATGAGTCTATTCCCTTTCTAAACTGGATATGCAGTTTATCAGAAAGTGAGATGAATTTGGCAGGAATGTATTTAAAACAAAACAAAAAACAGGAAAAAAAAAAAAAGAAAGAAAACCTTTGCCTTTTCTCCAGGAATGAACTCCTCACAGTGTGGGTCTTACAAACTGGTGTCCCTGCATGCTCAAAGTTCTGTGTATTTTGACTCTTAATGTATTGCAGGTACAATTTGTCTCTTAATTTGCGGAAGGACGTAGGAGAAACTTTTCTTAAAATCGGTGTTGTCCAGCTGAAGAACTTGTTTCAGTGGCATCCCATTTTGTTCTCGACCTTTTTTATTTTTAATGTTAAACTTTAATTTAATCAGATGTTTTAAAATATAGTTGACAATAATTCAAATGCATAACTTGTTACTTTTCAGTATAACCAGGATCTAAAGCCATCAGTTGGGATTACTGGAGTATGAAACAACATGAAAATATGAATAGCAGAATGATTAAGTTGTCTACTGTGCCAGGGAATAATGTTGTTTGCTGATACGCAATACAGCTCCTGCAGCACTTTACTTTGTCAAGACTCTTGAGAAGTACAGCAGTTTGAAAATACTTGTACCCAAACAAATGAATAGATTTCAGAATATTTATTTAAGCTCTGGAGGAAATGTTTGTTCCCAAGTAGCCTTGCTGCTGTTTATTCTGTTCTGTGAAAAGAGCTGTGATAATTTTAAGTTATCTCTGGTAAACCACAATAATCTTTGAAACAAAAATCTTTTAAAAGGCAAAGATGTATAATACATATGCTTGGATAAGTAACTATGAATGTTCTCTTCAATAAGAGGTGTGAGCAGTAATTGATGAAATGGTCATTGTTTTTCAACTTGAAGCAACCATAACAGCTGAGGTAGGCATCTAAGGGACTTTCACAATTGCCTGTGACATGGGGTAGAATCTAAGTAAAAGCACTTCTCTACAGCGAGCCTGCTAACTGCTCAGAGTTTTGAGACTTGATCCATTGTTAATATTTTATCAATATATTGTTACATATATTGATAAAATTTTCACTCGCATGCAGAGAATGACAACTTGTTACGTGTTCTTTTGTTTTAATATAGTTGCAGCTTCACTCTGAACAATTACCTGTTGTTACAAGTGTGTTTAAGCTGCAAATAAGCAGCCCAAGCCCATCTGCTACTGAAGGAAGGAAGGTTGTGGCAAAGCTCAGCAAGCTAAGAGCTCAGTCTTAGAGAAGTGCATCTGAGTTAATGCAGAGGCCTCTGACATTTTTCATTTTCTTGGAGGTGCTGCTTTGCTATGGAGTAAAGTACGATTATGTCTATCATACGCAGCTCAGTGTTGCATCATCTTAGTCTTATTTCACAACAACTATTACCTAGAAAATCACAGTAAAAGGCAGTGTTCATGGAAAAGGGTATGGCTGTCAGTCAAAATCATTCCCTCGACTCCTTTCCATGATTAGCAACTGACCATAAAGAAATGTAGTTGTTATAAAAGACTCTCTTGTGCTCTACAAGCCTGGTGTTTAGCTCTGAAAGCTGTATCCTTCTACTGGCACGGAGCAAGCCCTTCTCTCAAGCTTCAGAAACCCACACTTACTTGGTAGCCTGTGGAATAATCTTGCAGGAATTACATCAGGTTTCCACAAAACCACGCCTTGACTTTAGCTAGAGTCTTCACAATACATTATTTTGATTTGGCCAGAAGAGCTTTTCCTGAAAAAGGCAGTGTTATTGCTGAGAATTGAATGTCTGGTGTGTAATAGATAAAGTAATATTTTGGTTTCTACCAGTCCAGAAGCTGTTTTCATGAGAGATTTCATTACTTACTTGCTAATGAAACCTTTAGCAAACATCTGGGGGAGAATCTTGCCATTGCTGTTTTGCAGCATCTGGACACAGTTGTTCCTATCTACAGACCACATCACTTTCTGTTAATCCATTGCATTCTGTCCTTTTCTGCTTTCTTCCTGCATGCAGCTTGTTCTTCCCCATCTGCTGCCCACACTTTATTAGTTCTCTCCCTTTCAGCCCAACAACCCCTTTTCAAGGCAGGCCAGTATCTCATGCTGCCTCTGCTTATGCCTACTGGAGGAATTCCCAGGGTGACGCTCTGACACAAGATACTCCATCACAGATTCTCTGCACCTAAAATATTTAAGCATTTACAACACTGTCTTTCAAAGCATTCTACAGAGTAATTCCAGGCCAAAACTGCACATACACAACCATTCTTCATCTCACCGAGGGTAAGACAGGCACTCCAAATCAACTGCCATTTCCCTGGCAACAAAGAAAAATTTGGCTCAGCAAAGTGTCTCTGCTGAGGATCCACAGACTCCTGGGACTTATGAGTGGGGCACGATACAGCTCTCTGGTGTGATAGCTGACGCTGGGTTGATACATCATTCTGTAGGCTTTTACTAGCCAGGCCAGCTTATTTATTTATTTATTTTTCTACAAAGCTTCAAGAAAAAAAATCACACAGAAAAGATGTGCAGTTCCGTCCCCTTCACATCCACTTCTCCAGTCATGAACCCTTTCCAGCAGTGTTCTGCTGGCTGTGACCCAGTGAGTGTGTCCCTAATGCTAACAAGCCTGCACATGCTTGTTTTTCAGAACATATTTAGAATTGCTCTCCATCAATGCTTACCTTAAAAGTACCTTAAAAATCCTTCTTCTTCCTTTGTCTTTGTTCTGTTGCCTCACTGGTTGTCACAGGCGCTTTCTATGGTATCACTACCTCTTTAAGTGATGCCTTTTCCTATTTTCTTGGTTTTCCCTCTCTGTCTTTTTTTTTTTTTTGTGATGTTTTTCTCATCTTTCACATGGAAATGTTTTATAATGAGTGTATGAGTGAAAATGCATAAAAATATGTCTGATGTAAAAAACATTGTCCAGTAGGTACTGAAATGAGTGCACGTCACTTGTCTGCTACATAAATACTGGTGCCAGTTTCTGTCTGGACAGTTGTACAGTTCCAGTTGAAACAAAATATGAATAGTTCTTCATTGGTAAGGTGCTGTTTCCAGCAAAATCTGTCAGAAAGTCGCTGAAACTTCTTAATTAACTCAACAATGTTAATGTGGTTTCAGAAAAGAGAAAATGGTCACATTTTCTTGCACTACTGGGGATAATGCCAAGTATGTGGTATTAAATCAACTATCTGGTAATAAAAGTTATATGGAAACAGATTTTGGTTACTGTGCTTTCTGCAGATTCAGAAAGCATGCTGCACGACTGGTGTGAGGAAGGTGAGGCTGTGCAGGGCCAGTCGCTGCCCAGCTGCGAGGGCTTTGTCTGCCAGGTTGGAATCTCCGCGGCGTAGCTTCTGCTCATTGTAGCGCTGCAAGGAGCTTGCTGATCAGGCAGGAGGTGTGCTCTTTTTGAACTAGAGGTGAATGTTTTCTTCCAATATCAAAAGGTCTGTAGTTGGCCTTAAAGGTGCTGTCCATTTCTGCTGGCTTGGCTATGGACCAAGTTTCTCAATATTCTTTTTCCACCCTTTTTCCAATTAACAACAATAATGCTAGTTTCTAGCTGCAAAGCACCAGTTTTAAACTTACGATTGCGAATAATAGTAACATTTAATATTAAAGCATTCGTAAAAAACACATTTTGACAGGCTTTTTTCTGTTTTGTTTTGTTTTTTAGGCATATTTTGACAGATATATAGAAAACTAAAACTGAAGTACTACTCCTGGTAAATACGTTAGTTCTGTGGAATTTGTTCTGCACTAGTTGGTATTAAACAGAGTGACCTACTGAGGCTACATAAAATGCCAAACATGCCCCAGTTTAAGTCAGTCCTTGCCTGTGGACATCACGTGTGTACAGCCCCTTGTTATTTACTCTCATATTCTGCCACTTGTAGCCCCAGAAGTTATTGCTGAATCAGTTTAATTTTTTGTTGCCTTGTCTCCAAAAGTGTGACTGAGCTTGAAACTCAAAGTGATTTCAGGCATGCCTTTAAAAAATCTTCATTAAAAGAAGAAAAACAGTTGCAAATCATTGCAAATTTATACTGGAATTTAAAGGTAATGATATGTGTCACATATTTGAAGAATGATAGTTCCTACTCCATAAAGCCCCCAAAGCTTGTATCAAGTGGGAAGATCTTTTAAAGTGAACTCTTATCCTCTCCTCTTCCCTCAGGGTAAAACAAAAACAACAAAAACCTAAACTCTCTCCAGTTTCATGCTTGTTTTTCATTCTGAGGGCTGGAGTTGAGGAAAATTGCGATGAAACCAGAAGGAACCTGCCTTGGTTTCAAGCAGGCACTGGCAGTGGTTCCTGGTGACTTAAATGACTGCTTTCTTACTGTTGGTCTTAAATAGCTGGTCTTGCTGGGCAAGACCTGAAAGCTGTCCTCTTAATTCTGCAGTATGATATGAACATGCAGCGTGTAGCAAACTAAGTAAGAAGAATCTATTTTTTTGTATTAAATAAGTTGTCAACAGAAAAATATAATCATATTGGCTGCTGGATTGTGCTCAGTGACATCGCTGTCTTGTTTGTTTGGCTGTCTTATGTGAGAGAAGGAGAACAGCTATCACCTTAATCAAATGGCTGCAGGTTTCTGCCTCCTGTAAAGGGAAGCCCTCAGAGTTTGCTCCTTCATCAGATTTAAAGCCCAGGGAAAAAGAAAACCGGAAAGAGAAAAACCCAAGAAAGCATTTCAGCTGGGCGTTTTGTAGCAGAAAAATGTTGCAGCTCTGCCAGAGGAGAAACGACCTTCACTTCAGCAGATGGGAGTAGCTGTTTTAGACAGAAGATCTGTAAAAGAAGCAAGTTTTGAGGGCTTCAAGTTGTCAAATGTGCTCCTCAGGTTATAAATTGGAGAAAAATATTGTTTTAGTTAACCACATATTAATTAGCTTCATTTACTATGTGGGAATGTTGGCTTTTTCTCCACATTCATTGCTACAGTCCTCTGAGAACCTGACTGAACACTGCAAAAATCAAAGTAAATGTCAGATGATCTCTTCATCTTTTAGTTCGTTTAAACTAACCTAAAACAAATGCCTTCATCATGCAAAGTTTTTGTTTGTTTTTAAAGCACTTGGGTAAAGGCTTTTGCTGCCATGTAAGTAGTTCCAGCAGAAGGATCAGGTCTCATTTGTGGCTGGGGCCAGGCCCAAGGCTGGTGAATGTAATATGGCTTACCCTCTTCCTCTGCTTCTTCCTCCCAGTGAATTTAGGTTTAGATACTTCTGGGCCCACACCTTAGGAGGACAGAGCTTGTGGAGGAAGGGCTGTGTATTAGGCCAAGAGGGGAGACGGTAGAAAGGGCCATTTTTCCCATTCCCTCACTGCCTCAGGTGAAGAAAAGGTTGAGCTGCTTGGTCAGGTGAAAATAAAATGTGCAGCTTCTGTGAGAGAGTAGTAAGAGCAGCGGGAAATTGTCTTGCAAACAGCTTTTAGTGTTTCACCCATGAGTTGTCTGTTTTAAATAACTAATTCACAGAACTCAGTCAGGGACCACCCCTCCATCACAGGCTCTTCTGCACTTGGTTATATTTTTTGCCAGTCTTTATTTGTCTTGTTCAAGTATATAAACAATAGGGGTAAAAAATCTTTGATCTTGAAAAGTTGTAGGTCCCCATGCAAAGGACAATTGTTCAGGAGCTGTAGGGAATTAAGTGTACCAGCAAACATAGTGCTAGATGTTTTATCTGAGTAATACCAAGAAAAATAGCATGTACAGTTTCCCTTACCATAGTCTGCAGTATTGTAATATCCTTTTGGCGTAGGCTGACTTGCCTAAAAACTTTTGCAATTTTGAGGATCTCTTGGTCCCTTTACTCCATTGGCCATCAATATCAAGAAATAAGTAAAACATTCTAGCTATTGCTAATTGTGTTGATTGAAGGTATCAACCTAGGTAGCTAGGCTCTGTTTGGTGTCTTGCTAATAAACACGAAATTCAGTCCTAAGTAATGCTGGAGTTATTCTGTTTACAGTGACATTTGTAGAACTTAGGGGCATTCCCATTGCATAAGAAGCACATAACTTTCCACATTTGCTCCACTCTGAGTGATGTTTAATTGCTAGGCCTCCTTCCCTTATAGGCCTCAGTTGACGAGCTTTAAGTACATCCTTGTTTTCAACTTAATTGTGGAGCTGAGACATAAATAACGCTTTATATCAGAGAGCTAGAAGCTTGGCTAACGCTACTTAATAGACAACTGCCATTTGTGCTGGCTGTAAATTAGAAGTACAGGAAAATGCAGAGACTGGGAGAGAGAAATGAATGTAATGTAAAAACTTTAATATCAGGCTTGTAAGATAACCCAGCTGAAAAATGTGGCCAGGTTATTAGTTAGAATAACATACTTAATATATTGAATGCCTTTGAAATTTAAGCCTAATGTTTATACCAGACAAGCAGTATTAAAGTCACAGTACTTAATATACCAGACAAGCAGTATTAAAGTCAAAGTACTTAATATTGAACATAAAATCAAGTTTGAATTATTTTCCTTATTTGTATTTTTTTGTTGTTGCTTATGCAACTGTTAAAGAGGTGTGGAAATAACTTGGACAGTTGGTAGGCTGGTATACACAAGCTTGGTAGAATTCTCATGCAGTATCGGAGACAAAAATTAATAAAAGAAGGATTTCTAATAGGATTCTGCTTTTTTTTTTCCTGTGCAGTGTCTTTTCCTCTGTAAAATGACATGGCTGTTCAAAATTCTGAACAGTCTCAGGAGGAATGCTGCTGTCACTTGAGGGAAAATGTATATTGAAAAGTGACAGGTGTCGGATGGTGGTAATTATGGCATCTTAAATATTTATAAATTTGTAAGTACTGTAAAAATGTATTTTTTCATCTGGAAGATTCTGTGATGTTGGAAATTATATTCCAGATTTTTATTGCCTAAGGCTGTATTATAAATGATAGCTTTGGATTCTGAAAACTTGTTTTTTTCACCATCTACAGTCAATTAGAGAATTACAGAAAGATAGGAAGTTAAAAATATATTTGGTGTTCAGGAACATATATCAAATGGCCCATCTAAAAAGGTGTGTTTCTAGATTTTGTATTTCTTGGTGGTTTACTATATTTTACAATAATAACTGCACTTTTCAAGTTTAGTATTGTCACATATAATTTTTCAGCGAGCACCAGCTTATAGCTACTGTTCCATTATTTGTTTAGCTCTTTGATTTTGTCTTAGAATCAACCACACTTCAATGCCTTGAGTGTATGAGAAAGCAGCAGTCTGGTAAAATATTCAGAAAGATAACAACATACATCTGAGAGTAACACCATAAAGCTGGGGTATAATGCAGGAAATAGTTTGCCTTGTGTTTGTGTGTTTAGATGCAATCTTTCCTTTTGTAAAGCAGAAGAAAATCTGGTATGCAAAAGACAACTTAGCCTTCAGTAAAAGTCCATAAGGATATTGACTGCTTCTACTTGCATTTCTTAAGGTACAATGAGTACTAAATAATTCAGTGCTGTTTCAACAGCATCTCCAGTGTCACGTCTCACTGCAAAGTGCTGAATGTGGTAACTTTGGAAGACAATTCAATCAGAGTCAGTGAGATGCCACAGGATGTCACTGGGCCGGAAGACCAATGCCCTTACAATACCTAGGATGAACAAACTAAATAATTCAAAGTTTTAGAGTTAGTATTTTTGGATATTGAATTCCATGTGTAGGATAAAGGTTAAAAGTTTTTTATTTTTTTAAATGAATTTGAATAACATTGAATAGCATGAAAGTTTGTGTTGAATGTTATTAGGAGAAATCCTCCATTCATATGAATCAGGACAGACCTGTTTAAATTTCATAGAGATTTGCAGAAATAAAGTATGTGGGAAACCACTGATATAAAAATTTGTTCAAATGCAGTGATTATATTTTCTTCTCACAACTAAATCTTAGAATCCTGAATTAAAATGGTAGAGATCTTTTTAATCTCCTTCAGCACTTAGGCTGACTCATTGATTTTAGGAAGCTGAAAGAACCATACGTGATACACTGTACTCTGCCAGTTACAGGAATATATTAAAGACAAATCTTTCAATATTCTCAAAATAGAAGACAAAACTAACTTTATTACCTTAGTTTAAAAGTTTTAAAGATGTTTACAGTTTGAAAGAGGAGGTAACGGAAAATGAATTTGCGTTAGATAGTCTGTGAAGAGGGTTAATTGATGTGTGACCTTTTTAATTTTCAGCTCATATTGGAATAAAGTGTTTCCATGGGTCAGTGCACTTGACAGGTTTAGTTTGCACTTAGTTCTCCAAGAACCTGAGGATAACTGGTCAGGCAAATCTGAACAGGTGCTGCAGTGTTACTTAAAATGAATGATCTATTTCATAACCCAGAAGTTTTCTCACAGATCTAGGTCTAGAGCATGTGCAACTTGTTTTCGTCCTTCCGATAATCTTTCACTTGTTTTAAAGTTCTGTAGTTCTATGTCTTACATTGCCAGGCAGTGCTTGCTGTTTAGCTGTTGATTAGATCTTTTACTGGCACATGCCATTTGCAGAAAGCAAACAGGATCTTGACAATCTATTATAATCAGAGGAGCTTAATTATGAGAATTTTTTAAAGTATTTCTGAAGTTGTGCTCTCATTAAGATAAGATTTGGGTGGTGTGAGACTGCTTACATCTTCAGGTAAAATTTCAAAGAAGGGGACAAAGTTTCCAACGTAGTTGTAGTCTCTCATTTTATCAAATTTCCAGTGTAACATGCTTCTTGCTATTGGGCTCTTGGGTTCTTTGTTTGTTTGTTTGCTTATTTTGTTTTCTCTGTAGGAACTGAAATCCATCTCCTAAAACAATGTCCTCAAGCCCACACATTAAATTTCTATAGGCTGGGATGATCTTTCAGGCTGTCTTATTGATTTTGTTTAAATTTGCATGAAGCATCCTAGAGCAGCAACTGGAACTCACACAACCTTCCAGTAAATATTTTAACCTCTCAGACTAGAAAATCAATCTGGGGCCTAATGGCTATGGAAGCATAATAGAAGTGTCTGAGAAGAGTGCGTTGAAGAAATGCTTTCCTCAGCATTCCTTATGAACTTAAAATCCTGGGAAAGACCACAATCCCTTGGGTGAAGAAAAATCAGTAATGTGTAAGGTCTCGGTCTGATGGAAAACCAGGTGAGGACCCTATCACATTATAGCCACAAGCTGTTGCACATTAGTTTTTGTGTTTTTCAGTCGATAGAAAGATGCTCTAGTTCAAAATGAATTCGATGAGTTTTGCACAGTACAGATAGTATTTTTGGTTTCAAACATTTTTAATTGTTCACTGGGAATGATCTTTTGTTGACTTAGAACTCAAATATAAAATAAAGAGTAAACTATTTACAAGACCTCTTGAGCTGGTCTATCTGCTGGTCTGCTGTCTGTAAAGGATTTGGCGTAGTTGACTGCTGGTTTTATTTTTGTCGTGTGGACAAAGTGGAATGGCCCTGGAAAAGTTTGCTCACTGAGATCAGACTTTCTCTAGATATAAAGTAAGAAAACAAATGTTCTTATAGCAGATATGAGAATAGGGAACGTAACATTGTATGTGTTTATCTTCAACATTATATTAGTGGATCATTGTGGAGATTTTATCAAAATAAGGGAACCTAACAAATTCTTGTTTCGAGTACTGTAACTGGGCTATGTTCGGTAGGTTTTTATCCAACCATTTATGTTCCTCTTAGGCTGAAAACCTTCACCCTGTGAAATCCTACTTTTTGCTTCTCTCTTCCCGCTGTTAGTCAAATCAAACAAATGTGAAGTGCTAGCAGCAACATACGTACACATACATAAACCTTATATATACATACACACAGAGGTTGTACTGCTCTGTAGTATTGTGGCACCTTGATGTTCCCAGAAGAGATCAAGCCTTGTTTAACTCTGTGCCTTGTGCACAAACCATGTGAGACGGCCCCGATCCATGTTTAAAATAAAATCCTGCATTTTATTGGCCCAGGAAATTATTGCATTAATTCAGCCTGGGAAACAGTGGCATTGATTTGCTCAGGGGAAAGGTCACGGCTGGAATTAGAGCACAGCGTGCTTCAGCAACACCTGGAGTGAGGTCTCCTGCCTGTCACCTCGCCGCTTTATTGGACCGTGGGGCTGTTCAGCAGCAGCTTGGTCTTACCTGCTGCCCCTCGAGGGAGAAAACAACACGGGGAAACTATGAATAAGGCAGTCCTTCTAAGGCACTGTCATAAATGATCATTTTAATCTTACTTAATGTTTTACACTGTTACCTTCTTTTCCAACCATATTTTTCTATTCAGTTGTTTGGAAAAAAAAAAAAAAAAAAGGAGGTGGAAAGAAAGACAAGCCAGCTTGGGTAAAATAATTAGTATTCCAATGAACAAATCTGATCAATGATAAGATGAAAATGTAAATCTAAGACAATGTTTTACAGATAATCAGTTTTGTGATATACTTCGTGTCACAGCCTTAGGCCTCATAAGCAAAAACATGCTTTTAAATCATTTTTTCCCTCTAGCTACCAGACTAATTTTCCATTGAAATGAGGTTGTTCATCCTTACCCAGACAATAGAAACTGCCAGTAATATCTGCATGCCTAACATTTAAGCTGAAGTTCTTCGGAACAAAATTCTCTTAGGTTTCATAAATCTAGATTGTAAATATTTTTTAATACTTTGTTTTCCAAAATGAAATTGATGTATATATATATTTTTCAGCCTCGAGTTTCTCTGGTACAGCTCTTCTGAATATCTTTTGTATTTCAACATGGAAAATGTTTATTTTTATTTTTTACCTAGTTATTTTTATTTTTTAGAAACAAATCCGTGCCTCCCCCCCCCTCCCCCCTCCAAATTAGAAGCCAGCACTTTGGAAAAACTAATAAACTTGTGAAGAGCTTTAATCACAATGTTGAAAAAATGAAAAATGTTTTTTGCCTCTCTATTGCAAAAGTTTCCTAAACCATACATTCATTATTTTTATAATGTAAAAAATTAAATATTTTTATAGTATATGATTTATAAAAAGATGAACAAGAAAGTTAAACAATTTCCAAGTGTTGCTAAACTGTATCTGTTTATTCAAATTTAAAACTTTTAAAGCCATCTTTATTTTTTTTCTTTTGAAATTCCGTTTGCAGAGGTTGTGTCAAAAGTTGTGTGAAACTTTTGGTTTTTAAATTGTTGCACCACAGACAAATTTTGCTTGCAGTGGAGTCTTTTTCTAATTAGCTTTCTAACTCATCCAGTTAATGAAAGGTAAAGAGCCATGTTATCACGCTCCCTTCCTGCTTCGATCTTCCCAGGTGGGACTGAAGGCAGAGTTGTGCACAGTAAGAACAGACTGTTATGGGGGTAGTTCACAAATTAGTAAATGAGATGTTTATACTTGCTAGTTCATGCTCATGACTCTGTATATGCTGGTCTACCCACAAATCTTACCTGCAGAAGTGCATGAGTTTTCCTGTTTGGTGTCAAAATCTTTAGAATTATCATTATTATTATTATTATTTTTGTACACAAGTTTTTAGATACATGTACTGAAAATGCTCTTGCTACATCTACCCTGAAGCAACTTCTCTTTGCAGGGGCAGTTTTTCTCTAAAGAGATTTATTTTTTCAAAGTAGTAATTGCATTAGTTAGGAGTTTGTTTTTTTTTTTTTTCTCTTCTATCAAAGCCACTGAATGAAGTCAGGAATCAAGTATGAATACAAGGAGGTGCTTACAGTAGAATCAACTTAAAATCTACTTTAGGTAGATATCTGAGTTGGTTTTAAGTATACGTTCCATATGGTTTTAAGATATAATCGTGTATGTTTGTGCTGCAATCAGTTGTGCTTTCCCTCCTTAAGTGTCACTGGGAATTTGTTAACAGAAAAAGCTTAGCAGTGGCATACTGAAGGGTATAAAATCCTGTCATATCAACAACGTAGCAGACCTTAGATCAGACAGTCACCCCCTCCCCCGTTGCTAAGATCTCACTTTCTGTCTCTTCAGGAAGGTATGGATATTGTTCCTCCTTAAACACAGAAAACGAGAATGTGGCAGGTTTTGTGGGGTGAGGAATGAATAGGTCAGAAAAGCTCAAGAGCCAAAAGAGTACAGGTACAGGTGATCAGAGAAGGAGATCTGAATTTGTTCTGAGGATGTGAAGAGTGTACCAATAAAAACAATCTATAACTAGAAATGTTTAGTATGAAAAATATGCTGTCATAATAGGATATCTTGAAGAATGAGGGCACCTCCGAGTCTTTTCCTGAGATATTGATAATATTTTGTGATGATGTAGTGGTGTAAAAACATCATTTTTTTGTTGTTGTTGTTTCTTAAAGATGTATGTTTTGCTATCAATAGTAGACTTTTAAATAATGAATTAACGCTCTCTCCAGTAGAAAGCAGCAGACTACTTGCAACACTTAGAGGTCTTTTGAACAGTATACACATTTTAAAAGCTTATGTGCAAAACCTGTTTTTGTGTTTGTGTGGTGCATACTGCAATGGGGGGCTCCAATTTTGTTAGACTTTTTCCTTGGAACTGCAGCTATGATGATGGGATCCTCACAGCCAGTCCAGGCATGTAGGAAATCTTTCTCCTTAAACATACTGAAAATTCTGTCACAGTACTTTTTCTGGCTTGATATAAACCCACAGTTCAATTTCTGTTTATTACTGCTCTGTTGCTTTATTACTGTCCATCTAAAATGTAATCCAGAGGAGTAGCTAAAGAAGTAGTAAATGAGAGAACATAGGGAAAAAAATCAATATAGATTTTTGACTCTAACAAGCTGAGTATATTCATGAATGCAAGGGATACGTGTTATGAAAAGCGTGTTTAGGATCTACTGTAAGCCTCATCCTCCTTAATGCTCATCTCCCTTTTTAAGAATGAAGTGATAATTGTGTTTAATGCTAAGTTCCAACTGACTAAAGTGGTCCTCTGCGATGTGGGCTGCATCTCTTCCAACCACTTGCCAGAAAACTGTTGTCCAAAATTTGGTAGCTGGCAATCCAGATCTTCTGACCTTATTGCAGATTGGCAGGTTTCACTCTGCCTCCTGTGGTTGCTGTTTGCATTTCTGTGCATGGCTCTATATAGTCTGATCTCATGCCTCCATGTAAAGAGCATGCCTTGGTTCACCATACTTTCTAATTCACATTTTCCTATGATGTTAGTCTTTGGTTCTTAGCAGAATATTTCTTTGTTTCTTAGAGTTTTTTTTTTTTTTTTTTTCCAGAATTTAAGAAAAGTAACAATTTCAAACATAGATTGATGTATATTTGGCAATAAGGTATTTTTATAGCTGCAGCTTAACATAACAGTGATCTTTAAGGCACTAGTAGCTTGCTTTGTAGGTTATGGCACAATCTGAGGGTGATCTTGATTATAGATATTATGCAATGCACTTCATTATAAATGAAAACAATAACAAAAATAGTCAAAGGAGTTTTTCACACCCTGAGCCACAAATATGTTTTCAGCTTTTGGTAGAGTCCACATATATCACACATTTGACCACTGTATTAAAGAATCTCAGTCACAGGAACACTTGCTAGGACAGGCTAGCCACACTCATCTCCCACTCTCATTTTTTGGTGCACCTCAGCCGGGAGTTCAGTCTGCACTCACATCTGTAACATACACAAGTTGCATCTAAGTATGAACTGGAAGAATATGATCAAAGAAATTCAATGGGATTTGTATTTATCATTTAAAACCAATTTTAACTGAAGGGAAAATCTTGCTGTAATAAGACCCAATGATAAATGTTACTGTTATATAGGAAGCAACAGAATGATCAGCTATAGAATTTATATCTATTAATAAAACATATAGCTCTAAATACTTAAATCAACATCTGCTATTTAGTTAGAGTGACAACATGAGCATATGTATACAGTTATCAGGAGTCTGTTTAGAAAAAAGATACAACTAATCAAACATTTGGTAATACTCCACGACTGTTTTCTCCTTTAGGAAGAGTTTTATATGATTTTTAATGCACATTTTCTCTTTTTTCTACCTTTTTTTTTTCTTTTTCTAAGTTTGTTGCTATGAACAGTCAAGTTTAAGTAAACTTTCTTAATTTCTAGGTCTTAGAGTGAAAATTATTTTAGCATCTGACAGCATTTTATCCAGTAAAACTATAGTGTTTGAAAACAGCTCATTTACATAGCTCGTTTATGTAGATGAGGTAAATGAAACATGATTAAAAAAAAAAAGTCATTTGACCCAACTTTCTAGTATAATGGCTATCTTGATGTAAAGTAGTAGAATAATGAATCATTTAATAGAACTCAATTTGTAATTTATTAGTTGCAATTATATTCAAGCTGTTAAAAAAATATATTAAATTCATTTCATATCAGCCTTCTTCAGTGATGTGTCAGTAGAAATTACTGTTGTTGCCATGATGTATGCATGCATTCCTGTAAGCATAGTACCTTTTCTTTTGATCTGTTTATGTTTTTGTTTTGAAAGTTCACAATGTTAAACACGGGCCAGAATTCTTATGTCAGAAGAGGTGGTATTTCCTGAAATGCCAAGAGGCAAAGAAGGCTCAAGCCAATCTCTGCATTCACTGGAGTAGTGATAACGGTGTGCCGGCAGAGCCTGCAGTGTTGTTCCTTACTGAAGAACCCACGGTGAGGGGGGCTTTGCTGGGTGTTTCCTACAGAAAGGAGGCGAAGCATTTGTCCTTCAGCAGTGCAAGAAAAAGCTTCTAGTTTTCCTCAAGTACTGTCAAGATATTTACCAGAAATTGAAGAATGATTTCTTGTTTTGTTTGCTTCTGCTTAAGTTAAACTACTTCCAGTTATTATCTTAGCAGAAATTTTTAATCAATGTATGTCTATGCTTTCAGCTAATACAAATATAAATACTACGGTGATCATTTTCTTTCACTGAGAACTGCTTTTAGAACTTGGTAAATGTGACATGGTGAGCAAAACTTTAAACCCTATTATGCTAGACAGTGGTCTAGTATTAGAGTTACCTGGTATTATCTAGTTCTTCAAGAAGGTCGTGCAAAAACATTTTTTCTGGGAAGGCTCATGGCTGCTTACTGAACTGTATGCTGAGCTCTGTAGATCCTTTAACATGACGTAGCCACATGATAAAATATGTCTGCTGATAGGATGGACACATAGTTATGCACCTGGTAAGGTAAGGGAAGGCAGGTCCTTCCAACTGTCATATGCACAGCTGTCCTGGGGAATGAACTTAGGGCTTCTTTTTTCCTGCTTTGGCAGGAGGGTTGGACCCAATGATCTCTTGAGGTCCCTTCCAACCCCTACAATTCAGTGATTCTCTTTGCCCTTGGTTTTGTGACTAGTGCATGTATAGACTCTCTGCACCTTCATATATTAATCTATAACATCATGGAGGATGCCTTAGTGGTGGTTGGAAACTCAAGGAGCAATTCCTGTGATGGAAGATGGAGCACGCCTCCTGCAGTTCTCCCTCACATAGCCTGCTCCCTCCCCATTTATTTCTGTAGGGCTGACTTTAATAACAGGAGTTATTCCCTCAGGCAGCATCCACCTTGCAGGCCATGCACTAGGTTATTGTCTACATCAAACTTCTCTAAAAACGAAACCAGGAAACTTGACTTAACCCATGAAAAGGTCAAAGCTCTGTTAACACAAGTGATTTGACTAGCAATGGAGAAATGTCTAAATCGGTAGCAGTTATTTAAAGTTATTTCTGGGTCTAATCATCAGCATTATGTATAGGAGGAGGATAAAGTTTTATGTGAAAGAATTTGGTTCTTGTGCTCAAATCTTACCTTTTAAGAGCTGTCCATCCAATTAAACCAGTTTCTTACTTGGGATATGTTTCTCTGGTAGCATCAATGCAGTTGGCTTACTGTTGGGATATATTTCTTGATGTTTCTGAATAGTACTCAATACATGGAGAATCATGCTTACTTATGTACAGATATGAATGGATGTTAATTTTTGTATAAACTTATCCAGCTGTGAGGAGAAAGCCCAGATAAGATATGGCCCATTTGGTGTTACTGTATGTTAAGCTGTATTGATTCGTTTGATGTCACTCTCAGCTAGATATGTCCTCTTAGCATATGGACTTCTTGACACAGAAATGTACGCCCCAATTTCAAGTCACACCAAATAATTTTAACCTAGCAGATGGATTTAGGAAAGCCTTTTGGAGAAAGACCAGCTCTGAGAAACCAACAGTGTTTCTACTTTGCCTATGAAATGGGCAAAATTACAAAGGACAGGCTTGATAACCAGAACTTTGCACTCAGCTTATTTCCTTTCATGTCCATAGTTACTGGCTGAATGCAGGCTTCAGTTAAGCCTGTATGTAAATGTTAAGATTTGGCAAATACAGTGGAAGAGGTATCAAGTATTTGTGAGATATTAGCTCTGTGTATAACCAAAGTATAAGTGTGTGAAAAACCTTGCCTCTTTTTATATCCTGCATAAGCAAAAGGTAGTTATCAGTAGCTAATGTAGTTATCAGTAGCTAATGGGTAAGATGTATTTCTTCAACTGAATGCAATTTATGTTTTGGTTGTTGATCCTCAGCTATGAGGGCTTTTCTTGTATATTTGTCTTTTTTCTCCAGTATATATGAGAAGATGGACTGGTCTCTAACAGAAAATTTTATGCCAAGTCTTTATAAAGACCACACTTTTAATGTGAAGAATAGCTCTGGATAAAAATCTGTTGTTGATTTATTCTCTTGTCTTGTTTTTGGCTCATATCTCTGACTACAGCAATAGCCTTGTTCAGTACTATTTTGTTCTCTATTTAAAAACTACAGACATGTGGTGCTGGTGTTCTCTAATTCTTTTGCTTTATAAGTTTTAGTTGATTATGGCCAACATATAAAATGTATTCTGACTCGATTAAGATTTCAGTCCAAAACCCTTTTTCCTTTTTTTTTTTTTTTTTTTTAACCAATAGAAAAATTCATAACAGAATTTCAAACTCAGTAGGGAGTTTAATTATTTTTCTTTTTTAGCAATTTATTCACCAGTTGGAGTCTTTTCTGTAAAGAATCTTGATTGAAAGACTGCTTATTTTCTTAGCTGGAATTCAGTAAGTGAAATATGTAGCAGGAACAACAACAAAGATTAATTTTAGGGAAACACTTGTTAAGAAAAATGATCAAAGGACATGTATTGGAATTGTGATTCTTCCATAAACCTAAACTTTATTCTTGGTAATACAGGAATGATAGGACAACCTGCTTTCCAATCTTGCTGGAAATATTTAACCAGATTCTCTGGATCATTTTGTTCTATAAATGTCATTCACAAACTTCATCACTGTGCCACCATAACTCTTCCAGGTTATGTTCTAACAGAAGGATATTAAACAGGAAAGATTTAAGTATGAACCCCTGCAGTACTGCATTTGTTACCAGCATTCAGGTAGAGTAAGAGCACTACTACTACTACTAATCACTACCCTCTGACCTCAGGCATCTAAGCAGCTCTTCACCCATCTAGCTATCCACCCAGGCAGACCATAACATCTGAACTTTGACGCAGAAATGCTGTGGGAGATGCTATTGAGAGCCTTGCTGAATTTGGGGTACATGATTTTCATTGGTCTCTTTGTTCTCAAATTCAAGCATTTCATCATAGAAGCCAGATTGGTTAGGCACGACAGAATTTATAAATCCATGCCAGTTGTCTGTGCTAGAGCCAAAGTCTTTTGAAGGAAATCTTGAGAAGCTTTTTTATTTATCAGTTGTTTTGTATGAATTTATGCAAATTGGAATAAGAATAAATACTTTTATATATTAAAGTGTTCATAAGACGACATAAAATGTTTCCTCCTCATATTTAAAATCAGTTTCTCACTGCTGAGTGAAGTCCACAGTCTTTGTTTCAAGGGTATGGTGTGTGGACCAATGCATATCTTTTTAGTTGTTTTCCTTTTTAGTGGACTAGGCAGGCTGTGAATTGGTTTATAGGGAGTTAAAGCATGATTTTGCATTTTGTATATTAAATATCTAGTCTTCTTTATCCATGTATTGTGATCATGGTTTGAGGGATGACTATGGAAAAAATGACAAACTCTAATAATAAATGTCTTTACGAGCTCATCTTGGAATTTGTTTTGGTTTTACTGGTGAAGTGTCTTCTAAACCAGAGTACAGATTGTTTTGTCTGAGGTCTGTTACTGTCCTTAATGGGAATAAACCCTAGGTGACAAAAGGCACACTGGGAGATGATAAACTCAGTGCAGTATTTTGAGTAAACTCAGATGGTGTTCCAAGTAGTTATTTCTCATGTTTGATATGTACTTTGTGACAGTGATCATATGTATATCTAGGATGTGTTTTGTAAGAGGAACAAGCTTACATGTTGCATTTCAAATGGCAAATAAATTTATTTCAACTCTTCTTAGGCTTGTGAGCCTTAAAATCTATTTGTTTTGAAACTTCCTGAGCCCTCATTGCCATATGGTACTTTAATGGCTTTTGACCTGAAGTGACATTACCAGAAATTGTATCAAATGTCAGTGATTATGAACAGGAAGGGAATGCTAGAGCTAAGTTGCTTCTGACTTTTATTGGCTCAAACTTCTGCGTAAGGATAATTTGAATCACTTGTTCATGATTAATCAAAATTGTTATTTCTGATATGTCTTAAAAAATTCATCTCCAAGATACCACAGGAATGAAAATAGTTGCTATTTGGGTGACTGTTATGGAACACTAGAGATGTTCCAGGCCACTATGTCAAGGTATAACACAGTGTAATGATAATGATTTTACAGGGGTTGTGTATAGGGATTGTATTTCCAGAACTGTCACAGACAAGGTTGATCAAATTGCAATTAATTTAAATTGATATAAACTAGGATTAATCCTTTAATTCGACCCCCCCAAAAAAATACTATTAAGCTAGTATGCTCCTTAGCACAGAGAATTCAGTGCTTTGTCCTTGATTTTGCTCTTATATTTGCATAAGGAAGAAATTTGCAGTAGGACAAAATCTGATCTTGGCTATTCTGGCATAAAACTGGAATAAGTCCTCTTTATATAAATGGGATTCCTCAGATTTTATATTGCTGTGAGATTTGAATTTTACCCTTAGTCTCTAAACCATTCTTACTAAACATTGAAAGTATTAAATAAAATAAGTAGGTCACACAAGTGGGATGATACTGTCCCTTATCTTTAAACAATATTCTAATTTGACTCTAGCACAAAGAAAAGAAATGAATACTGTATGTGCTCCCACGTGAGCTGTCAGAAAGATAAAACTGAATATTCTCTAAATCAGCTTTTCCATGGACAACTGCTTCATCATCATTAGTATGTATATCCTTATTAATATCTAGGGCACCCAGTTACGAGACCCTAGACTGAAGCTTTTCATAATTTACAACTACTCCAATCATTTTCAGTGGGATTGTCTGCATGACCTATCACAGAATGAACATTTGATATATTTCTCTGAATCTTCTCAAAGTGGTTTTTGAATAAGTGCGAAGAATTTATACTTATAAGAATGAATGTATCCATCTGGTTTCAAAAGTTGGATTTATGCACAGTGTGATGATCCTTGCCAACTGCTTTACTTTAATTCTGTGTGAAAGGACTGGTCACTGTAATGCGCTGGGGAATTTGCTATTGAGACAGTTTGCCAGGTGAGGATAGACACAAACCTTCTAGAGCATTGAGTTAAGGTTAGAGGTAAATGCTTTTAACTTCTGAAATTGCCCACTTTATGCATATATTCAATTTTCAGACAATCTTTGTGCAAATCTGGAAAATTTTGAAGCTGTTTATATACCACTCACAAACGTTCTCTTCATCTGGTTGAAAATTCAGCTCATGACCAGATGTTCACTCATAGATAGAAATTGGTATAGATGAGAGTGGAATGACTATACACAGGTCTGCAAGGTAAAGTTAGGAGAAACAAGTGTATAGGTGATGTTAAGACTGGTTACTTATTCAAAGAATAATACAGTGTAGGCTGTACTACACAAGATTTTAGACTGTACTAGTTTGAAACATTGACTGCTTTGACAGCAACATAGAAATGAGGAATTCAGCTTGGTGTGGATGGATTTTGAGATATAAATTTCTGGGATGAGATTGGCCTTATTAAATTTGGAGTTTTGAATTTGTCAGAAATGCCAAATGATTTCTTTCATCCCTCAGATTTCTAGAAGCCTATATCCAGAGTAAAAAAGAAATGTTATGCCTTGATCTTAATAATTACATTATTAATTACAACTCTATCAATGAAAGCAGAGGAAAATTAAAAAGAAAATAAATCCTAAATGAAAATCAGCCAAGCAGTAAACACTGCTTATTAAGAAACAATTTCTCTATATACATCTCTGGAGAGATCTCAACGGAGACAGTATTTTATTTTATTGTGTTGAGAGAACTCTTCTACAGACAAAAATTAAAACTCAAATTATAATGCTCATCAAACCAGCAGCTGTGTAACCTCGAACCGGGTGCCATGTAACTAGACTTGTTCATTTGTAAGACTTCCTTTTCTAAGAAATGGTAAAATCAATTTTCATTAGTTTGGCTAACGGAAAACATATATTAATGGGTGAAAGCACATGACCCTAATAAAGCCTTTGGAAACCAAGGAAGCTCTTCAGTTCAGTTTCTTCAAATAAGTCAAGACACTAGTGATGAGAAAAACATATTGGTTGATATTGAAGAATCCTAAACTGAAATTAAATTTTAGAGTTCTCTGTTTATCAGGATTAGTCAACATGCACAACTAGGTGTGCACAGTCTAAACAATCTGGTGTTCAATAGGATCTGTCACTACATATAATTCAATTATGATATAATTTCAATAGTTCATTAAGATACTGAAAGAAGGAGCTAGAGCTCCTTAGGAATGGTTTCTTGATGAGATAAACATCTTAATCTTCAGCCCAATCTCTAAATGTGAGGAATTAGCACAAGAACAGAGAATCAGAGGAATCTTTTAGCTGCTTTCTTGCATGACTTCACTGAAGAGAGAAGGAATGCTTTCATGATTTTGACGTCGAGACTTCTGAATGGTACACCAAATTTGTGGAATAGTCCTTGCAGTATTTTTATCTGATATAGTAATATACTGTAAATGTATATACAGAGAATAAAATTCTGCCTTTTCATCATTGGGCTTGGAAATCCTGTGAACAACTTCAGAATTTTAGTACTTGCTTCTTCTGTAGTTGGTATTATTTTTGGTTGGTTAGGTTGTTCTGTTTTTGTTCTTTTGCCACATTCCTTCCTGTTTACCGGAGTTTAACTGGAATTATTTTGTTGCAAGTTTAAACAATTCTGTTTCTTATTAGAGGCTTGTACTTAAGTCTTGTCTACAAACTTAAACTTCCATTTGAAAATCTGTGTCTTCAGTTATTAGGAGAATTTACCTCTCATGCATTTCTATGTTTAGTTAGGAGCTGCTTAAGGTGAGTTGGACACTTCTGATGAAAATATGGTTAAATAATCATATATATGTCATAAATGTATATCACAACTATTGCTGGCTGTTTTCATGGCAAATATGACAAAGTAAACATGTGCATGTATATTTTATTCCTCTCTGGAGTAGCACAATGAAATAGTGACCTATTTCAAGTTTTTCACTTCTCTATATTGGTAGATTTCAATCTGTGTTCTTTGGACGTTTTGGTCTCTGTGGATGACATCTGTGGAAGACCTACTTTGGGGGCTGGAGAGGGGGTCCTTACATCAGTAAGCCTGCATTCAGCATGCAGAGATCTAAACCATGATGGATATATATAAATATTATATGTATTTAAATCTTTGAGAGTAAAAGGATAAAAATCATATTTCATGTAGATTTTTGCAAGCTCTTGTGCAAGCTCCTGTCTTCTTTATATTTACTTCTTGGTATGGCCTGCCTGAAGCTCTTTCTGTGCCTGTTCTGGTTAGGTTCCAGCTTGTCCTAAACCACAGCTATTCTTAAGTAAGCGCATTGTACTTCACGTGATGAGTCAAATACGCTCATGAGACAAAATGTTCTGTTATTGAGTCACAGCTGAAGAAAATATGCAGATGGTTAATACAGAAGTCTTAACCGTTGGGGTACTGAAAAACATGAAATAAAGAGGATGTAACATTGGTTTGTCAAATAACACTATTTTCAGCACAGTTTCCACTGTAAATGGAGCTATGGGATGGTACATTCATTTATAGCAAGCATGCTTCATTTAAGACATAAAAATCACCATGTTATTCTGAAACTGAACAGGATCTGCAGGTTTGCCATTTCTAAGACAATTTGTTCTTTATTTTTGAATGATTTGACTTTACTGTATAAATATGCAATTGAATTACAAATCGAGCCTCAATATCTCATTTGCATGTGTTTTTTTTTGTTTTTTTTTTTTTTGTAGTGAAGTGTCTCCTGGTATGTTTTTATTATTGATATTATTGATTTTATGGAGTTTTGAAACAAAAGCATCTCCATAATTATTTTTTCTGTTTCTCTGATGGCTGTGTTTGTTATTATGCACTGTCTCCCACAACTCAAGAATCAGATGCTTGATTGTGAGGATATACAGCTTGTGAACCAAGCATCAAATAAAATGAGATTAATTTAAGACAGATACAGCAAGAATGGACTTCTTTACAGGTCTCTCACAATTCAGCAGTTTTCTCAAGAGCACAAACCATAACATGTTGGAGCCGTGCCTTGGACTCTCGGTCCATTAGCAGCTGGTTATGACAAGGGCTATAGAGAAACAGGATTACAGGAAGGACAATACTTGTATCGTTCCTATGAAGCTCTTTATTCTTTTGTATCCTTAGAGGCTGTAACTGAGCAATTCCAAAATGTTACTCTGTTGAAAAGCTCTATTTTACCTCCCTATATAAATATTCAGCAGTAGGGCTGACGAAGGTCATTTTTAAATATAGTCATATTTCATTTATGTGCATCATAACGTCAGATATGCAGCCTTTGAGTTTTCAGTCTATTTTACAAACTCATTTTTTTTGTAGTATTTTTAATTCTATGTGACTAGTCTGTTGAACTGACACTTTTTCTTAAGAGTATAGTACTTTCATACAGAACTAATACATGTCAGAAAATGGAGGAAATTTGTTTAGATATACTAGCCAAGTAAACCAAGCTCAAAAATTTGTTGAATCAACAGTAACACATTAATAAAATAGTTATCAAACATTGAACTAATATAGTTATTGGTTTTGCATCTAAATTTTGTGTGTTACCATAAAACAACCTGTCTACTTATATATGTTTTTCCATAAAACATGTATTAGCTTCGGAATCTGCAAGGTAAATCCATGATCTTTACTGGTCAGCATTAAACTACATCAGCATTGGTAGGTGCATTTTTTTTTTCTTTTTTACACTAAAAAGTGTTTAAAAGTGACCTTCTTGCACCAGGAGGCTCTTCTGTATATGCACACCCAGTACCTGTTGGCCACTTTGAAAATTATATCCAAAGGAAGGTTTCTGAATGTGCTGAGGGGTGAAACTTTGTAAAATGTGTGAGATTCCTAAGGCACTACATATAGAGGTATCAGGCTGCCAGCCTGGACAAGATCGAGTGGCAAATAGCTTCTACATAGAGATAACTAAAGGAAGGAAACCTAGGTGTAGAGAAGAGGGCTTGTCCTCTCAAATTTCCTCCCTTCTAGGGAAAAACAGTTGACATGTTGCAGTATGAGGGAAATGAATGTTTGGGTGAACAAAGTGAATTTATACAGTTGAAGAGATATAGATAAGGCTAAAACTGAAAATTGACTATATTAAATTATCCCCTGACTGGCTTTAGTTTTAACTACTACTTCAACCAGGAGCCCTTTCTTATTCTGAGTAGTCCCTCTGCCTTCAGAGAAGTTAATGATACCCTGATACAGACAGATCTGTTTTCCGTGAACTTTACAGTGAAAGATTTGGTAGGAATACACCTATGGAAATGAGTGTAAAATGTAGGCACTTATTTTGTGAATGCTTTGCATGGAATTTGGGAGCTTTGAAACTGTTATTTTAACTCAAATTTTCCACTTTAAATTTAGTTCATTTGATGGGAAATGCAATGAGCATAAAGCCTTCATATGTATTACTAATTTTTGAATTACATACATTAGTCCTAAATATACAGGGAATACTTTACAATGCAGTATTCTGTATCTTTTCCAGATAAGAAAGTGTTCTCACAAAACTAATAATTACTTCTTCAATTCTGCATTTGTTTGAGAATGCAAAATTTGAGTCTCTTGTTTGAAGGAAAGGACATGGATTTCACACCTGATCTTTTTCTGAAATTTAGAAGCAAAATTTACCTAGCCACATCATTAGGCAAAGTAAGGAACATAAAGCTTTTGCAGTGGAATAACAGTTGTGTTTTGCTATTAAAAAGGTGGAGCTGTAATTTGCATTTGTAGGATCATTTTCACTAAGATGTGGTATCACTGCTCTTTTTTATCCTCAAGATGAGGTTGCAGAGTACTGCACACATTCACTGGTGTGTTTTTGAAGTTCCCAGGGATTACAGCACAGGATTCCTTTGGGCCCATATGAACCTTTTACAGAGTTTTTTGTTGGTGCTAATTAAATCTTAACTGCCATGAAACAGCTTTCTGAATTACCATTGGTAATAGTTTAAATGGCTGTATCTCAAAGGGCTTAAAATAAAAAAAAAAATAAAAAATCTAAGAATCAGGTGGGAAAGAAAGATGTTTTGACTGAATAAACATGAAAGGCTTTCGCAGAAAAGCACAATACTGACATTATACACAGCTTTACTCAACATATCTCCATACCAGCAAACTGTGCCCCCTCTTTTATTCTAGTGACTTTCCTTCATGAAGTTTCTGTTCTGCAGAACTCCGGAACTTAAGCGAGAAGGTGCTTACATGTAACTGGCAAGTAGGCATGACTTTTAGCACTTACATTTATGTTTGAGGAAGGTGAAATTATGTTTCTTATGAGTAACCTTAAGGTCTACTTTCATGTGCCTACCCATCTAGCTAGGGCACATGCACTGCATGTGACTACAACAAAATGCTGACACGAGGTGTAGTTGTTTGCCACTGCTGCATTTCAGTATGCTTCCTCACAGTGGTAGAGATTAATATGTATTGTTTTCAGGATTTGCAGATGTGTGTGTGAATACCTAAACTTGATGCCATTTAAAATTTGAATTGGACTCAAGTCTGATGCTAAATCCGAGACTGATACTAGTTTTTTTAAGACGAGTATGGACTTATGGACTTATGCTTGGAAATGATTTTCCATTGGTCCCAAGAACCACCATTTATTTTAAAGGAAAAAAGGAGTGGATATAGAAAATCCAGTAAAGCTAAAATAAAAAATGTTCATGTATGTGACAGCTATATTGTATATAATATTCTAGGCTACATTAATCTTTTAATTTATGGCAGAACTTATGACTAGTAAAATCTTCAAAGAGAACAACAACAACTAAAACCAGCTTGAGGCTAGAGGCCTGAAATGACCAACAATTTTTAAGTGTTATGAGCATCAGACATGGTATTAATGGAAGGAATAAGTTTGGAATGCTTTTATAAGAATTATGCTGGTGATGATTTGATTCAAAGACGTTCATTCAAAGTGGGAAACAAATTTTAATATCAACCTTTTGAATTTATTAGAAGTACTTAATGCATCTCAATGTTTTCCTTCAAGTAGATCAGTATTTTGATTCCATGCAGATCTTTGCTAAGTCAGTGCAGTAGTTTCATGGATGTCATTGTTCTTTTCATGGACCTATAATTAAGTATTAATGAAGGTGTTTTCATGTTTTGGAGAGGTTTTTCTCTTTTATTAATACAAGTCCAACTGAAATCTTAGTCCAAAGCTGACATAAGTCAAAAGGAATTTTATTAATGTGGAGTTTTAGTTGATTTCTTTAACACCAAGATTTTTTCACAAGAAGCTCCTCTCCTTCAGAGGGAACTCTGATTCAGCCAAGAATTGTAAATGAGCACTGGTGTCTACTAAATTTTGTGTGCTTCAGTTTTGTACTTTATGTAAGCGATTGTCATCCTGTAGAAAATAGATCCATAGGATAAGTGTTAAATCTTTCAGGATTTAGTGATAAGCTTCTTTGGCTTGCAGCTTCAGTAGTAGATCACTAAACATTTGCACCAAAAGTACTTAAAGGTTTATTTAATCAAAAGTATTTTCATGCAGGATTTAAAAATGTAAGATGGCATAAGAAATGCTTAACTGTGCACTTTGAATGTTTCCATAATCCTGGACTGTCTGGAACTGCTTTGAGCATGTCAAATCATAATAGCAAAGCATAGCAAATATGATGAGAGTATTGTGATGTTCGCTCTCTTTCTGAGATGAAAGATCTCAAGGAGAAGGACATTTTGGAAAGACTGAAAAAATAAATTACGATTTTTCAATGTCTTCCTTGCATAAAATTAATGTAAAATTTCTTAATTTATGAAGAAGAGGCAGGCAAAGTTCAAAGGAATGATTCACACTACAGTGTTGGTAACAAGTGTTTATTTCTCTTTGACCTTTTCAACAAATACATGAATCCATGCTTAACCTGATTTCTAACTATTACCATACATGTTTGTCTCCAGCCCATTTTTTGATTCCTTCAATCCCAATATCATCTGTTGCTTAGAGATACCTTAATATAATAAAAAACACTTAGAGGCTGCATATCTTAAAATACTTAAATTCTCAGAAACAAATAAGAATCATTGTTCTAAACTGCCTGCCGCTTATTTCACTGCCTTGTCGATTGAGAAGAATGTCAATATTAAAAATGTATCTTTAGGTGTCTTTATATTATTAAATATGTTGAGCTGAAAATTTTGAAGACTTTTATAAGGTTTCTAAACTTGGAAGAAAATATTTTTGTAAACATTTAGTGATTTTTTTCCCCCGTATCTTTACCTTCCAGCTTAGTGAATACCAAACTGAGCTGCAAGTGGTAGCCAAAAGACCCACATTTTTGGGGGGCTGAGGGAGAGGGAAGAATTCCTGGTTTTTGTTAGGTTTCCAAAGAAAAGTCTGTGCATGGTCTCTGTCTGCTATGGTTCCTGTAAGTGGCTGTTCAAAGGCTGGACAATCTGTTTTGAAGGATACTGGACAAGCAAAGAGGGTGTATATTTGGGATGAATTCCCACAGCTATGGAGACATAAGGTAGACCTGTCTGCATTCAACCTGCTAGATCCCAAAGCTTCAGAAACCTCTAGAAGTATTAGAGGATGCCTACAGGTGTGTGTGGATTTATCAGAAAATAAATATATGAGAACTTAACATCAGCGCTACACTGCTGCTGTGCTGCATGAACCTATACACTGATATATTTGTGGCCAGTCTTTTATTTCATCCCTTGTTCTTCCTTTGCTCCTAGATTCTTTTTCTTTTTATGTAACAAACAACAGCAGAGATTTCTACTTTCAGACTGCTTTAAGAAGCATGGTTTCCTTTATAAGGTTTTTATAATGCCAAAGAATCTCTTAAAACTGTCAATTGACTGATACTGACCATTTATAGGCAGACAGCCCATCTGATTACATCTTAGGTGAAAGTAAAATGGATTCCGTTTGAAAACATGATAAACCACCACTTAGACTGCCACAAGGTAAAATTTGTTACTGTTGCCATGGCTAATTTAATGCTATTGTTTAAATTATCACCACTCTATATTAACAGCCACCTTTTGAGAAAGCAGGTAGGATTTTCCTCATAAATAATCTGAATGTCTTACTTTCCCTTGACCCAAAATAAGCTAGTAGAAACCAACAAATTCATTAAACAAAACCACGTTGCATTGTAATTTTATACATATATACAGGAAAATGAAGATTTATTTACAATATGATTTTTAAATGAGTAATCATTTGTCTTTTGCCCTTATTGTTTAGCATAGCTAAGAAACTGGATTATCAGTCAGAAAAGATATAAGATGTAATTGCTCTTAAAACACAAATGAAATCGTGTAGGACATTCAGTAAGTAAGATTACATCATGAAATATTTTTAGGAATTAAGGCTGATGCTTTTTTCATTCAGTTCATCATGTAGCAACAATTTTTGGGAGTAGATATTATCAACAAAAGCTGTGCTAGATGGACTGACTATTACTAATATTATGTGTTCTGAATCACTTAGTCAGTTCTTTATAATGAGAAATAGTGATTAAAATATATTTTGCATAACTTTGCATTATTTCTTAATAGTTTCTCTTTATGTTCTTTTATAGTTAAAAAATTATGCTTATTTGGCTGAACAAATGTCCAGGTACTTTTATAGATTTACAAAGACTTACAGACTTCTATGGAGAGATTTGCATAGTGGGTTTTGAAATGTTAATTGCTAGTAAACCTTGAACAATAGGTCTTAGATCTGTGGAATATAATTTTACTTTTGAATAATAAAATGTTATTGAAACGTATACTTTAAGTTCAGAGTGTTTATGTAATGAATACAGAGTTAACTTACATTTGGAGACTATCTTGGCTATTGAGATTTTTATGTTATATTTTTCCTGAGTTCTGTTTGGGCAGTCTCCCAGAATTGGATGCCTCACCTGCACTGAACAGGGGGTGAAGTACCTTCTGGTGAAGACAGCTTATTAGTGTTGGAGTCTTAGTCTAAGGGTCTATGTTATATTGGTCATATAAAAAATACCCAATTAGCTTATATTATTAAACT
>CM021704.1:7621628-7821736 GCA_011074415.1 Stictonetta naevosa | reverse complement strand
AATTACATGCTCGGTAAGATTGGAGAATCCCTGTCTTACCAATATCCATAACAGCAGCACAGAACCAACTGAGAATACCTTTTGTTGGTGTTACAGGGCATGTACGTATAACTTGTTTCACAGAGACCTATATTTAGGGCAACGACAATAAATTAACTAGTAAGAGCTGTGAATTTCCAATTGATCTGTATGATCAGAAGTAATTGGAAATAGAAGTGAAAAGCTATAAAGCTTTTTTTTTTTTTTTTTTTTTTTTTTTTTTTTTTTTAATTTTTAGTAATTTGTAATTTTTTTTTTTTTTTTTTTTTTTTTTTTTTTTCCCTTCCATTTTCTCTGAGCTCTCATTTTATATTTGCTCTTTGTAATGATTCTTCTAGAGACTTTTGCATTATGGCAGAGAGCTTGTTTCACCCTATAGGAGATGATCATTAACAGATATTTGTTTTTGTTTCCCATAATTCCCACTGAATTATGCTTTCCTGTCTATTGACTGCTATGTTCTATAACTGATTTGAGGGCACAAAGTACACCCTGGTAATTTGTAATTCACAGGATTTTGCAGTATTTTTTTTAGCCTTTTTTCTTCATACTTACAATTTGTTTGAATGGCATAACGTTTTTTTCCCCCTGCACTAAACACGTATTGTAATTTTCTCCAATGGTGAAATTTTTTAAAGTATATTTTATATGATGTTCTGCAGATTTCATTTATTTTTTTTTAAAGATTGTGGGCACATTTTATTTTTCCAAGGCAGAAAAATAAAATGAGAATTTTATATTGAAGTAAATTGACATATCAAACTTAAGTTACTGCTGATTTGATGCTACTAGAAATCAAGCATCTTTTTCAAGAAATGTGTTTGGGATTTTTTTTCAAAAGGGGACTGAGCAGCTCTAAGCATCTATTCTATCTTGACAGTGAATCTCAGCAGGGTAGGTTAGCTGCAAATTAAAAACAAACAAAGCCTCCATTTACCTTGTAAAATGTTCTGACTCATTATATTTTGGGATTCAGCCTAATGCTTTTACAAATTAAAATTATGAACTCATATCAAAGTAAAGGGAAATAAAAAAGGTTAATTGTAATGTGCATTCCTGTTTCTTCTTTGATAACCAATTTCTTCCAGGACTACTACTGTGCCAGAAGTGAATCCCGATTTGCTAGGTATTAGCCTTTGGAAAACTGCAATCATTGATAAGTCATATTGTTCATTATAAAAATGAAGAGTTTTTAATTTGAGAAATTGCAAAGAGACTTCTTAATAGTTATGAAATGAATCTTAATGCTCTTATTGTGGGAATCAACTGCATTGCTTTTGATGCATCTCATTAATAACAAAAAGTCTCATTCTGGTTATTAACATACTCTCACATATTCTGTACTGATCACTTTTGGATTTTTACAATTTGTTGCTCACATTACTCCCCAATGACATTATATGTGAAGATTGTTCACCAAGTATGTGCAACTGAATAATAATATTAAAAACTAATAACTTCCTTTGAATGCACTGTAGAATTAAAAAAAAAGGAAAACAGCTTTAAACCTTTAATATAATGAAAAATTATATTGGAGTTTTAATATTCTTTTGCTTATGCTTCAGTTATTGCTTTCATTAAAGTTTTAATTTCCAGAGATATTGCTTTGATAAAATTAAATAAACATCTCTGGTTAGTATCTGTATAGACACTGAAAATTATTTGCCTTTCCCCCCTCATTTATTGCCATCTACTTTCCATTATAATTACTTCCCTAATACACACATACAATGCAGCAAGACTGAATTAAAATAATTCATCGATATAATCAATGAAAAATATATGGGGACAAAGATTATAATCTTCAATATTAAGCACTTCAATAGAAGAACAGCAAGTTAAGTCCATTTTTTTCCCATTGCAATTCTCCATTGGTTCTGTTGATATGTGTGGCTTACTGTTAAATACATTTCCTGGGGACAATACTTACCTTTTATGACTTTCTCTATACTTTTAAATAATTCTGTAACTCAATAGTTACTGCAATTATTTGGTAATATTGCTGTGACTCACTGGCCTAAGTGGTGCAGATGGGATCACTGAAACCAGAAGAGACTGGATCTAAACCTCAGTTCAATGAAGTCAGTGGGGTGCTACATCAATGGAGGACTGGGCTGATAAGTGAACTACCAGAAATGGAGTAATTGAAAGGGGAAGACTGCCTCCCCAAGACAATTTTAAATAGTCACATCAGCCACAGTATTTAACCATGAATTATCAGTATGCATCCAGATCATGTTATTTCAATTAAATTTAAATGAACTAATTAGCGTTACCTGTGTTTGTGTATGTGCCTCAATATCTAGATTAAAACACACTCTTGAAGTAAATCTTCATTTGCAGATTGCCATATGCAGGACAGGATCTGCAAAAGGGTTGTGTTCTTGGAAAGGGACATATGTATGTACATATGTACTAATAGTAGGTCTTTGAAACGCTGATAGCCTGGAAAGGATGGGAGAGACATCCTAAATTGTATGTGAATATCCTTAGTCGCATCCCTGAACTCTCCAGTCCTAGAAGGCTGAATTAATCTTGTGAACCTTTTTCCTTTTTCATGCTCATTTTCTATTTGGTCAGGCACTTAAGGAGTTGCATGAGTTCTAGATTGAATCTTTCAAAGAATTGGAAAGGTGAATTGAATTCCTCCGCCCCCCCCCCCCATCCTTTAGATATCGTGGCATCCATTTATACCTTCTGCAGCAGTTACTGCTGTGTGTTGGCCTTTTGGTCAGCAAGGCTGAATTATTGCCTACAATTTGACTATTTGGTGCTAAATGTCACAAAGCATGAAATTAACCAAAATATAAGGGTAGCTGGGGAATAAAGGCCTTCTTCCTAATGTTACTACTTTCCAAAAATAAGAAGCTATATAATTTTTTTTTTTTCTTGAGAACCCCCCCATATAAATAACAAATGATACTTCCACACTTTCTCTTCTTGCTCATTGGTATCACTTAGATATCAGCAGCTGTGGAATTCTCAGTATCAGAAAGTTAGAGGTTGTTATGCTCTTTTTGACCGTTGATGGTCCTGCTCACTTTCCTGACAATGGGCGTGCCCTGGAGGAAGCCTAGTACAGCATTTGAAGGTCAGTCTGCTTTGATACTGCACAGCAGCTGGAAGTGCTTAGTGGTGACATGAACATAAGAAGCTGATATTCTTCTGAGCGTGTTTAATCTAAAACAAAACAGTCTCCCTGATTACTATCTGCATTAGCAGTATCCACTTGATCCTGTAGTTATGGTTACTGTGTTTTATTAAATGTAAGAACAAATTTGGTTCAGAAGAATACTCGTACCAGTTCATATCATGTTGAAAGAACCAGTGTATGATAAATTGCCTTGTATTAATCACTTCTCCACTTAGTAAAAGGAAAGAGAAAGAGAGGCTCTGTACAAGCTGTTTTGAGAAGTACTCTCAAACACAGGATTTTAAGGGGGATGTTATTCAAGAGAAATTAGATATTTGAGCGGTATGCCTTTAAGATGGATAAAAATTGCTTCATATATTGGCTGGTTTATTATGAAAACAAACTCAGATTTCTAAAGGATTCCAAAAGATTAGGAATCTTTCTTATTTGAAGCACTTTTATGTTTCTTTTGAAAAGTAGGTCAAAGTGCTTGCTGCTATTACTGTCATTTAAAGGGAATTTACTTCAATATTCTTCTTAGCAAGCTTTGGAGAAATTTCATTTCAGTCACTGCAGTAGTGATTCAGATTCAGGCTTCTCAAATCATTGGTGTTGTCTTTGTTTCACTGTAAAAACTGAGGATGTTTGTATGTGATTCTATCAAAAATGTAAAACACAGAAAAAAAGGGCAGACAGATTGACTGTTCCCTCCCCCCCCCCTTTTTTTTGGGGCATTATTATAGTGGATTGCTTGCTGGTGAACAACAATATTTAGCAATTTTCTATTAATGCACAGCTATTTTTCTAATGACTGGTTCAGGTTACTTTGCTGAGGTTATGAACAAAAGCATTTTCTATTGTTCTCAGCTAGATTTATCATCCTCTCCATAGTAATCCAGCAGGACTGCTAGAGGAAAAATTGATGATTTCCCTTATTATTATGTCTAAGATCAAAGCACAATACCCTAGATACTCAAACAGCAATCGCACAACTTCAGTCAGAATAACTTTGTGGCCACAGGCCATGGTCATCAGGAAAATAAAGAAACAGGGAGAAATTAGAATTGTTTCTGTGTCTCTTCTCTATTAAGCTGATGTGATGTTATTGAATGTCATGTGCTGTGCTCATTTTTTACATTTAATTCTGCAGATATCCTGAAACACTAATTCATTAATATCAGTCAGTTTTGGTGTAGAACAAAGTAAATCTCTGAGCTGAAAAGTTTCAAAAGGGAAGAGGAAAGTAGTTGTGATTGTAGTATGTGTTTTAATATGACTAATTTTTCCTTGATGTTTATATTATGGTTCATATGTGCATCTCTAGACAATGTGTGAATACCATTTTTCAGATTGAGAAAATGAAGTACAGAGTTGGTTTGATCAGAAATAAACTCTAGATGCTTAGAAGTTCCATGGCTTTCCAGGAAGTTCCTTACCTTCTTAAGAGAACTAGTTTTTACTAGTTCTGTTAAATCATAATCCCAGATCATGATTTAAGATTAGGAGAAGAATGGGAAAGTGGGACTAAACACACACAGTAAATTTGATGTATTGAATGAGAAAGTTATTGAGATTTTTTTTTTTTTTTGTAAAATAACTTAGTGTTCATTAGAAAATGAGAAAACATTTATGTATGCATATTATTGCCAAAAATATTTTGTTTACCCTTGTCCTGAATCTTGCAAATTTAGGACAAACAGAAGCAAATGATTTCTTACCCAAGAATATCAGAAAGAATAACTGAAATCCTCCTTCAGGTGTTTTTTTTTTTTGTTTGTTTGTTTTTTTGTTTTTTTCCTTAAGTAGTTAACCTGGACTCTCAGTGTGAGTACTTCCAGATCAGCTGAGGTGTCTTGGAGACAAAAATGAGTTGATTCAATTATTAGAGATTCAGTTATTAAAACTTCAGAGAACTTTATCCCAAATTAAAATAAAATAATTGAGAATGAAAACAAAACAAAACAAACAAACAAAAAAATACCTTTCAATATTTGTTTTTATGACCTTTTCTCATCTGTGTGTTACTACCTAAACTACAACCAGATACACATGTCGAATGCTGCAGGAAAAACTATCATTCCTGTCCCAAGTGGAAGTAAAAAGTACTTTTTGCTGTACAGGAAAATCTTTTCATTACAGAAAAGTGTTGATTGAATTCTTAATTTCTTGATGTTTAAAACTGCAAAAAGAAAAGAACATTTCAATTTGATTGTGTAAAATCTCATCCTTTTTCTGAGCTATTTTGTTTATCTGTTGCATTTGTACTTGTCAGTTTAGTGCATTAATGGCAAATGGTAGTTTTATGGTGCTTGTAACTTAATTTTGCTTTTGCAGTTTTTAAAAAAAAAAAGTAAGTTGAGAGAAGTAGTCTTCTCATCAATGTATCCTTATACCTAAATACTCTGTGGGAGGGTGTAAAGAAGGCAGTACCAGGCTCCTTTCGTTAGCATCCAATTACAGGATGACAGGCAGTGGTCACAAACAGAAATACAGGAGGTTCCTTCTGAACATCAAGAAGTATTTATTTACTAGGAGGTTGACCAAGCACTGAAACAGGTTGCCCAGATAAGTTGTAGAGTTTCTGTCCTTGGAGATACTCAAAGGCTGTCTGGATGTGGACCTTGGCAACTGGCTCTAGGTAGCCCTGCTAGAGCAGGGAAGTTGGACCAGATGACCTCTAGAGTTTTCTTCCAGCCTCAACCATTCTGTGATTTGGAGGTGTACACAGAGAAGTTTTTTAGTGTCCTCTGTTTGGCAGTCAGACTACATATAGGGTACATATCCAATTTTGGGTCCCCAAATACAGCAAAGATAAGGATAGACAGGAGTGAGCTCAGTAACAGGCCACCAAGATGGTTGGGGCAGAAGCAGAAGCCCTGTATTGTGGAGGTGATGGAGCAGAGCTTGTTCAGGCTGGAGAAGAGTTGTCTTCTCCTAATGGCCAGCTCACAGCACCTGCACCAGTGCAACCTCAGAGCTTAATTCGCTCTGTCACAAACTCTCAGACATTTTCAGTGTAGTTACATGATATAAATTTAGCTCTCTGTAGTAGTCTTTTATTTTGAAGCCAAAGCTGAGAAGCCAACAGCTTTTGGCAGAGCCAAGCATTACCTCCTATTCCAGACTTTTTTTTTTGATGCTTGAATGTGTGTCTTGTTAAAGAGAAGAATGAAAGTAATCAACTCTGAGTTTCATAAGTAATCTTTTGTGTAGCCTGTTTAAACACCACTTATTTCCTGGTGTCTTGTTTGCTTACAAAATGACTTGGGTGAAAATGGCATTCCATTAGCAATGGTTTATTCTGAATACAAGGTTAAAATTGTGCAGCCTTCTTGGAACTAATGGTGTGCAGGTTGATGTACACTCTTGGAGATTTTTATGATAAATGATCCCTAGGTGTTGCAGATTCTAGCTTTATGGGCTAGCTGCACACAGTGGTCTTGTTCAGGCACATGAACACACGGCCGGCAGACAGACTGAAAAGGATACTCAGAGTTAGATGAGTTACTTCTGACTCCTGCTTTAGTCAGGCATCTTTACAGATTACTTTTTTTTTCATTTGAAAGGCACTCCAAAAAGTAATAGTATTTGACAAGTAACTTTATTATACTGTAAGATTTTAATATAATTGCTCCAATACTCTGTTTTTTAAAACATGTAGTTTTCTATTTCAGTAATCGTTGTCAGGGCAGAATATTGTACTTAGTAAATCTGCATACTTAGCAGAACACTTTAAGATTTTGGTGTTTGAAATCTTTGTTTCATTGCCTTCAGTTTTGTATAGGGCAAATGGACTTTTGCATAGAGTAAGGAAATAATTTTAAAGGCATAGGAAATGAAAATTTTATAAGTTTCTGCCCACCAGGGTTGATGAATCAGTCTGACTTCAAAGAGAAATTGGGTTTTCATGTTGTCTGCTGTTTTTAGTTTGTCTTAGGTTTAAAGGAATGGGAGCTTTCATGTATCTCAATCTCATATGCTGCATCTGAGTCAAAGTTGATCAAAGTCTTTTGGTTAATTTCAGTAAGTCTTCAGTAGACATTCAAATCAGTTTTTACTAATTGGTGGAAGGAAAAGATGGGTTTTTCTGCCACCTGAAAAGTACATAACTGCACTGAAATCGATGCTGAAAATGTAGCTGTGTGTCAGTTCCATAATGAGCTGATTAATAGTCGGTGGAGTGAACTACTTGCTAAGGAATATACCTACAATATGCCTGAATCACAGGGTTTTCTCAACTGTGTTGTGTAAGAGCACATCATGTGTGAATAGTTAGCTGTACAACTGAAGTGTGTATTCAGCAAATGAGCTAACTTCTTTTATTTTTTTTTTAAGTTCTTAAACTTCTTTAACAATGTATAAACTTTTTCCTGCACTAAGTATGCCGTTCTGTTTCTTTGCTGACTGTCTGAGTCTACACAAATGGTGATTTTTAGGTTAGCTTATGACAAATGACTGTGTGAGCCACAGAAAGTGGAGAGGGCAAGATATAAAGCTCAGGTTTGTAAAAGCTTGTCATCATGGTAGAAATGAAGTCTTGCAGTTGAAAAGCCAACTATGACTCCCTCCAGCATAAGTGACCCCTCAAGCCTGTCTGTACTTGTTGTAAGATTAGTCTTTATTTTGCCCAGGGGACAGACACAGTGAGTATGTTCCAACAGCTGCTCCTATAAACAGCACAATGCATTGCAAGAGGAGAAAGGAAAGATTTTTTTTTAGTAAACTGATTTAAAAAATCAACACCAAAAGTTTGAGTTAGAAAAGATTAGTTATTGAAAAATAATTCGAGCATTGTATTAAAGGAAAAAGAATATACCCACGTACTTTCATAAATAACATATTTTTAGCCACTTTGAACTGTATGTAGCCATTACTTTCTGGTGTAAACTCAATTTACTACATAACTCATTGCTGTCCTTTAACTGTGACCATCGGGAAATCATGTTTATTCAAGGCCTATGCCACCTATGGTATTAAATGTGTATCACGTATACATATATGACCAGAGAATTGGAATGATGCTAAAAACTGTGGGTTTTACTTGGATCTAAAAATATGTATTTGATGGCAGGGTGAACATCTGCTGCTGTAGAGTTGAATGGAAGTCAAGCCTGATGTCTGAATGACTCTGCTCTCTTAACCCTTCCCTCAGGGACTGCAACCTCTTTTGGGTTGAAATCTGGATCAGTGCACAGATGACACTCTAGTAGTTTCATGGTAATTGCTGGGCTTGGATCTGACTGGGAAAGTTCAGACGGAGCAGAGACTGAGATTTGCAATAGGTAGGTGGAAGTGTCCTGAATGACACCTACAGAATATTTTTTGTGGGTTGGACTGAATTACTTAAATCTGTTTCTATGGACACTATGTTTGTTCTCCCATAAAAGATGAGTGTATTTCCTTCCATTCAAAATACCAATCTCTCATAACAATTTAAAGATTATATGTAAATTTGTTGTATGTCAGAACATTATGGATCATAGAGGAGAAAGTCAGAGCAGAATACAGAAGGCTGTACCATCAAGTAAGGACATGGAAGTGAAAAAATAGATATTTAGAGAAATAGACTTGTTGTTAGGTTTCTTTCTTTCTTTCTTTCTTTTTTTTTTCCTTTTCTTTCTTTTTTTTATTTTAAAGAAAAGGAGTGTTATAATTAGTCACAGCTGGTAGATTAATAAGACCAAGTAACTTGAGTTTTCTTTTACATATAGATCAATAAGTTTCATAATCTGTGTGGAAAATGAATCAGAAACAATCAAAGCAAAGTTGATGGAAGCATACTGTTCCTAAAATGGGGTTAGTTTCATTACTGTTTGCATCAGAACTAGACTGGATGGAAAGGTTTGGGGATTTTTAACAGTTTGTAACGCATTATCAATTCTCACTAAGCTCTACATCTAAATGTCTTTTAAAGACCTCCAGTAGATGGTGACTCAACTACTTCCCTGGGCAGCCTATTCCAATGCCTAACAATCCTTCCGGTAAAGAAGTTCTTCCTAACATCCAACCTAAACATCCCTTGGTGCAACTTTAGCCCATTCCCACTCATCCTGTCATCAGGCATGTGACACCTTGCTACAGCCTCCTTTAAGGTACCTGTAAAGTGTGATAGGCTCGGCCCTGAGCCTTCTCCAGACTGAACAATCCCAGCTCCCTCAGCCGCTCCTTGTAAGACTTGTTCTCCAGACCCCTCACCAGCTTTGTTGCCCTTCTCTGGACTCGCTCGAGCGCCTCCATGTCCTTCTTGTAGCGAGGGGCCCAAAACTGAACACATTTTTGTGGTGGTTGCTGCATCTCCACATCTCTAGTCTTTTACCTTTCCAGCCGGCTACTGCCTCATGCTTGATCAGCTTGATGATTTCCTCTTTGATAATTTCCACATCTTCTGGGTACATATTCCAGCAAGTACTTTCACTGTACAAAGCAAAAACAAACAAACAAACAAAAAAACAACAACAAACAAACAAAAAAAACATTTTTACTTTTCTTTGAGGATACTGCTCCTGTTGAGTTATAGACTACCCACATTAAAACCAAACTGAGATCAACTCTGTAGATGTTTTCCACATCTGGAAGTACGTCCCTTTTCTGGTCTAATACTATTGCAGTGAGCTGCTAGAGAAAGGTGCTTGCAGTAAGCTTTTTTGTAAAGTTTAGTGGATCTCATTCCTGAAGACAACCATACTGGGAATTACTCTTTCAGGCAAATCTTTCATAGTTTATCCTTTGATGCAGAACCTACTGCTACCTACTCGGAGAACTGCAATTCATCTGGAAGTAGCGCTCTCTTAACGGCTTGTAAGTGAAAACAACATCTGTGGAATCACTGAACTAAGAGTAGTTTAAGAATAACTTTATCTTCCAGACCAGTTCCTGTGTTCTGCCACTACCTTAGAGAAATCCCTGTGTACTTATTTGCTCTTGGAAACGACAAATTGCTGTCTGAAGCCATGGGAGTCCCTGCCTCTGTCTGCTACCATACCATACGTAAGTGCACTCACACTCCACCTCAGTGCTCCTCCTCACCCCCTGGCAATTTTTTATTGCTTGTTTTTCTGCTTCATTTATTGATAGCTAATGCAATCCTTGTGACTACTATTTGTGCTAGGATAAATGGCAAATAATCCTGCTTTAAAACCCCAGAATTTATAAGCAGATCATAAGACTGAAGTATTCAAGACTGACTATTGAGTGTCTTCTGTCAGTGGTTTTGTTTCAGCCCTGTAGAAGCTAAAGGTTTTTTTACAGGAAATTATTGTTCAGCTTTAAAGACCATTTCACTGGTTGATTTTCTAGCAGCACCAATTACTATAGATATTTTTATCACAAGAGTTGACAAAATTTGGATTAGGCTGGAAACATTTATATCCAATATTATTGGGTGCCAATGTTATTGATGCTAATAAAAAATGCAGCTGCTCAGTACCTGAAAATCCTGGGTTATGGCATTCCATGCCTCGCTTTTATTGCCTGGCTCAGAACATTATGGGATCCCAATCCATGAAACTTTATCAGAGGTGTAGAATGAATCAGGGCCAATCGCAGAATCACCAAAGTCACCTGTGTGGTTTATGAACTCCTGCTTTCACATGACTGAGTTGGTGTGGCTGCAAGTCTGAGTGTTACAGAGAGCTGAGGGCTCCAGCAGGAAATAGTGTACCACCGCTGCCCTACCAGAGTATGGTCCTCTTGTTCCCCCCAACAAAGACGAGCCAGGGATTCCTTCCCAAATTTGCTACGCTTGTGGCAAGAATTATTGATTTTTTTTTTTGTGAGACTGAAACTGCAGATGACTGTAAGAAGTCCATATAGTGTGTCTGGTCTTGAAAAAGTGACAGGTTTATCTGTTCACTAACATGGGATTAAAAAATGTCATAGGAAACACTTCCTAATGAGCAACTCAGCTTTCTTCTCAGGCAAAATATGAATGTTTTGCAAGCAATATTTTGTTGCATATTGAGCAAACTAGTATTTAATTATGTTGCCTAACCAGACAGCAACAAAACATTTCTAGAGGTTTGCTACCCTCAAGAAGAAAAATAATCTGTTTTCAAAATCTTCCTTCAGGCTAATGCTGCTTCTCTCACACTCAGAATTCCTAACCTTCATCATTGGCTAGAAGGAAAATTGTTTTGGTGAGAAAGACAGATACAGAAGACTCTGTGTCTGTGCATGCAGCACCTGCTATACGATCACTCGGTAGATCAGTAAGATAAAAGGGGATCCTCAGTGGTATTTTAGATGTAATCTTTTTTTTTTTTTTTTTCATATTTGCACCCCAAGTTTAGTTCAGCTAAGCCCATTTGTGGTCACTTCATTATCCAAAAATATTGGTCTCCAGTTTCAAAAATGAATCGAGAGGTGAACAACTGCAAGGAATGGGTTTCTCTTGTGCTTCGTGGAGAGCAAATCACTGAATAAAAATGCAGAGTTCTGTTACAGCTCTGTCACGGGTGCTCTGTACCACAGCCAACACAGCAATCTGCAGCTGAGTTCACTGTTTCCCAGTGCTCCCAGACTTCACCTTGTTCTGATGTTCTCCCCCTCATGCTAATTAGCTTATTTTTCAAGAGGTCACCCAATGTCATCTTCCATACTTCCTCTCTTTTTCGTCTTTCTAACGTCACTTAAATAATTTCATCGCATACTAGAGCAAGAACCTTCCCTTAGGAATGATAACAGCAATAATAACTTCTTTGTGACAATCTATGATAAAGTAGAACTGTTTTTCCCATATTTTGGTTTCTTTTACAAATGATATACTTTTTAATGATGTACAGAAGATTTGAGGCTAATTTAAAACTTTTGGAGCTGAGCTGGTGCTGACCGCCACTCAGTACGTAGTTGAGATTCCCTAAGTTCTACTTCTTTCAAATCCAGTAAATGTTGATGTCTTTGAAATCCACAATCAAAGTCTGTCTTGTCTAGCTTTGTCTTGTTAGACAGAAATGATATAAGAATACCTATGGTAACAAGTCATTTAGAGCCGTCTTTTTCTGTTTCACATTGAATAGATGCCTTTAGTTATCTGTATCAAAATAGCTGATAGACAGCGTCTTTAGAACAGACTCAAACTAAGACCTTTTTTTTTGTTCGTTTTTTTTTTTTTTTTTCTCTAATAATATATTGAACTGAAATATAATGTATCAACCACATGCCTTTTTTTTTCTTTCTTGATCATCCCTAAGTTTTATCTTTTTCATAATTAGTTTTAAACTCTGTGCTTCTGGATTTGAAAGGGTATTATAAATGCCAAAGCTATTTCTTCTAAAACTACCAGGATCACTTTTTCACATCTGTGACCTTGTCCTCTTGAGATTTTCCTTAATCATTTTCCTCTTCTGTCAAGCAGTCAAATGTGTAAGTATCTGTTTTTGTATATTTCATCAATACATCATTTTCCCAAGTGATTGCTGTCTTTCAGAATAGATGGAAAAATACTAAAAGCTGAATACTTGGAGAAAGACAGAAAGCATTCATTCTTTGCAACATCCTCTCCTCAGACACTTCAGTGGTTTTGTTAAGAACACTGTTCATTTGCTCTGTGTGAACTGAATCTTGGGGAATTTTGCAGTGTTTAATGCTTACTGATGTTACAACATTTTGTTCGTAGTGCTGAAGTTAGAGATAAGCTTTTTTATTTTAATTTCTGGTTGTATTGTCATTTGTTTTCTGGAGAAATTACCTTGTGGATGTAATTCCACTTTCAGGGCAGAAATAGATTTATTTGTTTATTTATTTATTAATGTTTCTATTTATTTATTTATTGTGCCGTCCTTGAGAAGAAAAACTGTACATACAACAGACCTGACCTTGTTTTTGTACTCTGATAATTAGGAAACCTTATTTAAAGCTGGTCATGATCTGCGTTCTCTGGAGATTAGAAATCTTTCAGATGCATGAAGTTCATTTGAGAGTAATTAAATTCATAAGGATTTTTCTGAACATATGGTAGAATTACATCTTTTTAATTTGAGTAGCGCTCTTGAATGTGAACCTTTTCTGGTTCCAGATTTACAACCGTTATCAAGGCAGGAAGGGAATGGTATTGCTTTTGCTTGTGGTAAAGCACCTGCTGCCAAGGTGATCTGGTCAGGTGGACAGGCATGTAAGTGGTCCCCGTGTGAGACAGGCTGTGACTTAACAGCCAGCAAGAAGGGGGAGACCCAAGTGAAGAGACTTGCTTGAGAATTATGCTGTAGGTTGATAGCAAAAATGGGAACTCATCCTTTAGGTCTCCAACTAAGTCTTTACCTACAAAATGTCATTGGCTGTCAAGTCCAGAGCCCAGCCCCCTCCTGAGCGCTTGGGCCATTTTCAGTTTGGCACAGCTTTGTGGCCTTGAGGATCCTCTACAGAGACCTGCTGCTTCTTCACCCAGGAGCTGTTTTTAAGCTCTGGCTCTTGCTCTTGGTCTCTGGTTGAGCTGTGCTGTAGGTATGTCTGTGCCCAGCGTCGTACCTTCCTGATGCTGATCCTGACCCAGACTTGCCCCATCACTGCAGACATCCCTGACAGTCTGAATAGCTGGCACAGCCTGGTAACCATCACTGGACCTGCCCTGAATGGCTTGCTTGGGTCCCGTGGGACTGAGCCTTTGTCACTGAGTGCACAGCTCTGCCTGCCTTTCTGTGACTTTGGGCTCCTGGCTCCCTTCTCCTTCCAAAACAACCTGCCCTTGCTGCTCCTTGAAATTGTCTTCCTCTTTCTGGATGACTATATCTAGGGTGCAAAACCAGCACAACAAAGATATCCTACTGAGTGCAGCTTCGATGTTTGTAACACAAAATATACTGTCTTTGTTTAGATATTAGTTTATATTATTGTGATGTAGAGACATTTTGAATTTCAGTCCCTTTGGTTGCTGTGGTTTAATCTGGCAGCCAGCTAAGCACCACTCAGCCATTCACAACCTCCCCAGTCCAGTGGGGTGGGGGAGGGGACTGGGGAAAAATGGGTAAACTTACAGGTTGTGATAGATGGTTCAATAGGACAGAAAAAGAAGGGAAAATAATGATAATAAATATATATATACAAAACAAGTGATACACAATGCAACTGCTTGCCACCTGCTGACTGTTGCCCATCCAGTCCCTGAGCAGCAGCCACCCTGCCCCGGTCAGCTCCCCTAGTTTTATTGTTCAGCAGGACACCAAGTGGTGTGGGACATCCCTTTGGCCAGTCAGGGTCAGCTGTCCTGGTTCTGTCCCCTCCCAGCTCCTGATGCACCCCCAGCCTCCCAGCTGGCAGGGCAGCGCGAGAAGCTGGAAAGGCTTTGGCTTTGTGTAGGCACTGCTCAGCACAGCCAAAACATTGGTGTGTTATCAGCATTATTCTCATCCTAGCTCCGAAGCACAGCACCATACCAGCAACTATGAAGAGAATTAACCCTATCTCAGCCGAAATCGAGGCATTTGTTTATTGCCTTCTTGCATTATTTTACTTCTCATATTAGTTCTTCAAGGCAGATGCCATCTTTTCACTGCTGGTCTCATCCCTGCTTCGTGCTGGGACAATGTTTGATCAGAATGAAAAAAACATTATATGATTTTAAAGGAAAATTAAGGATTTGCCTTAATCCTGCTAATGCATAGATCACTTTTTGCTACTGGTGTTTTAATGGTATCATGCAACGTAACGACAATCCAGTGAGATCAGATTTTGGTTAGATTTTATTTGTATGGCTATCATATACACTGTCTATGTTACAGAGTGACAGCAGTCACGGTGTAAGTGGCAGAGCTGGGAGTGAAAAGAAACCACATAATTTTGTAGTATCAAATGTGCTTGGTATCCTTATTTTTAGCTGCTGAACTAAATGCTTGAAAAATCTCGTTTGAGTTTATGATTTCGTGCTGGTGAGAAAAACAGTATCTAATTTGGAAGACAAAAGGTGGTTAAAAAGAGCTTCATCTGCAAAGAAACTGGGGCACTCTAATTTATGTGCATTATTTTTTTCTACATGAGAATGTGGAAAGGATTTTCCACTCTGAACTGACAGATCCACATTGAAACATTTTGGCAGTCGCTTCCTGTGTGGTTTGTCATATGTCTCCTTGATGATTTCTCACTGTATGGAGGAAGGGGTGAGTGAGGAGGAACTAACAAATGTTAATTAGAAAAAAAACTCTCAGTGCTTGTCATTTAGAAATGTCACACACACCTTGCAAAGAGTGTGTTATCTTTTCAGTGAGGACCCTGCAAGGCAGAGTGGGTGGCAACGGACACACTGCCACTGCTACATAAATGCCCTCGCAAGGCATAATCTCTATTGATTGTAATCATCCTCATGAAATAATAACAATAAAAGCTCTTCAGACAGTGTGCTAGTGCTATCAGAAATGCCAGTTTCTTGATGCTTCTGAGCAGATTGCCCTGGAGGTTAAAACACATGGTGGAAAGCTGTGTGGAAAGGACATTGCTGAATGTGGTTAAATTGGCAAAGCTGCTCTTAGGCCACCTCCTGCCCTATGAAACCCCATCAGGGAACCCAGATTTATTTCACAGAATCACAGAATTTCTAGGTTGGAAGAGACCTCAAGATCATCGAGTCCAACCTCTGACCTAACACTAACAGTCCCCACTAAACCATATCCCTAAGCTCTACATCTAGACGTCTTTTAAAGACTTCCAGGGATGGTGACTCCACCACCTCCCTGGGCAGCCTGTTCCAGTGCCTGACAACCCTTTCGGTAAAGAAGTTCTTCCTAAGATCCAACCTAAAACTCCCCTGGCACAACTTAAGCCCATTCCCCCTTGTCCTGTCACCAGGCACGTGGGAGAACAGACCAACCCCCACCTCTCTACAGCCTCCTTTGAGGTACCTGCAGAGAGCGATAAGGTCACCCCTGAGTCTCCTTTTCTCCAGGCTGAACAATCCCAGCTCCTTCAGCCGCTCCTCGTAGGACTTGTTCTCCAGGCCCCTCACCAGCTTCGTCACCCTTCTCTGGACTCGCTCAAGCACCTCGATGTCCTTCTTGTAGCAAGGGGCCCAAAACTGAACACAGTATTCGAGGTGCGGCCTCACCAGAGCCGAGTACAGGGGGACGATCACCTCCCTAGCCCTGCTGGTCACACTGTTTCTTATGCAAGCCAGGATGCCGTTGGCCTTCTTGGCCACCTGGGCACACTGCTGGCTCACATTCAGCCGACAATCAACCATCACTCCTAGGTCCTTCTCTGCCTGGCAGCTCTCCAACCACTCATCTCCCAGCCTGTAGCTCTGCTTGGGGTTATTGTGCCCCAGGTGCAGGACCCGGCACTTGGTCTTGTTGAACTTCATGCAGTTGGCCTCAGCCCATTGGTGCAGCCTATCCAGATCCTCCTGCAGAGCCTTCCTACCCTCGAGCAGATCGACACACGCACCTAACTTGGTGTCATCTGCAAACTTACTGAGGGTGCACTCAATGCCCTCATCCAGATCATCGATGAAGATATTAAAGAGGACCGGCCCCAGCACCGAGCCCTGGGGAACGCCACTAGTGACCGGCCTCCAACTGGATTTGACTCCATTCACCACGACTCTGGGCCCGGCTATCCAGCCAGTTTCTAACCCAACAAAGCGTGCACCAGTCCAAGTCAAGAGCAGCCAGTTTCTTGAGGAGAATGCTGTGGGAAATGGTGTCAAAAGCCTTGCTGAAGTCAAGGTAGACCACATCCACAGCCTTTCCCTCATCCACCCAGCGTGTCACTTTGTCATAGAAGGAGATCAGGTTTGTCAAGCAGGACCTGCCCTTCATAAACCCATGCTGACTGGGCCTGATCGCCTGCTTGCCCTGCAAGTGCTGCGCGATGACTCTCAAGATAATCTGCTCCATGAGCTTCCCTGGCACTGAGGTCAAACTGACAGGCCTGTAGTTTCCCGGGTCAGTCCTCCAGCCCTTCTTGTAGATGGGCGTCACGTTTGCTAGCCACCAGTCAACTGGGATCTCCCCCGATAGCCCATTTTTATTTGCATAGAGGTTTCACTTAGCATAAACTTTGACTTTAATCTCTTAGTTGATGATTCTGTTTCTGAAAGACCAGCTGGTATTGATGGCTTTATAGATGAAACTAAGGTTTTCTACAGGATCATGTCTTCGGTTCCATTTAATTAAAGGATTTTCCCTGGTTTTAGCAGACTAGTGCAGTTATCCATCAAAACTTGTAGAATGGCCCGGAACCACTTAAAGGAACCATCGAAAATTTCTGGCTTGTTTTTTTGTGTTGTTAGACACTAGAGGAGCCCTGAATCCTTCTGCAAGGTGTTAAATTCTTATTTAGGTTGTAAATAAAATAATTCTCAGGTGTGGTAGTTGCCAAGAATTGGTGGCTTTTGCATAGCTATTTGTCTCCCAGAGCAATGCATGGTGGTGCAAGCAGACAAATGTATATATATTCAGAAATTAGTGTCTCTGAATACAAAATCTTAAGCACTTAATTACCTCACCAGGTTGGCAGGAATAAGTGTGAGTTGATTTTCCTGGGTTTCATACAGTCAGAAAACTCACGTTTTTCTTAATATATAAATCTAGTGATAGATTCTGGTGTCTCAATACAGGTTTCTAAACTTGGTAACTTCTAAAAAAAAATAATAAAGTATTGAAACCTTGAATATTGTTTATATCTAGTTAAGTAAGCAAAGACCTTGGGAATTTCTTTAGTGAATTTCTTAGTAAATTTCTCCAACTAGCTTGTAAAAGACCTAATAGTATTTTGAGCCATAATGCTCTGAACCTTTTTCTGAGAATACTTTATCAGAAATATTTATTTCCCAGTTAGCAGAGAATAACTGTGAGGTCACTTTTAACTGTGTTCTTTTTTAAAACTTCCGATGACCTACATAGGTTTCTGCTCCTAATCTCTACTTCCTATTTTTTTTTTTTTTTTGGCCAGATATTGTAAAGTCTGTAAAAGCCCAAGACTTCTTTAAAAGAACAGGCCTTATCATTCAAGTTAAATGAGTGTCTCTGCAGAACCACTAGGATTTGAAAGATCGAATTCCTACGGAACAGTATAATATTAGAAATACAAGGTGCTCTTCTTTTTTGCAGTATAACAACCTTCAATTTTATGTACCCTCTACTTTTCACTTTTTAAATATATTGTATCTTATATGACAGTTTAATACATTAATGAGACCTTAGCTGCTGAATAGGTTGTCCAGAAATTACCAGCAGAATCACACCAGCCTGTCTCAGCAGGTGGGAAGTGTTAATTTTCCATTCAACCCAGTTCTGATTTTCATCAGCTGAAGACTCTCTGAAGTGTTCGAGATAATCTAGATTCCTTTCAAAGAGGCAAAATGAAGGTATTACTAACGAAGCTAATTATTAGCTCAGATTATTTTTGTTTATATTTCTGCAGAGAACTTTCAACCAGTATGAGGCTAGCACAGCAAATAGCTAGTTCAAAATGGCATAAATGTTTCATAGTCGTGTATGCTGGAAAAAATTCATTAAATGCAGTAGCACAATTGAAAGCCTTCCCTTTCTCTGAAAGTTCTCCAAACATAATCTAAAAATCTCTTTTCAAAATGAATATTTAGATTTTGTAGTAATGCTTTTGATTTGCTTGTCTTAAACTGCTTTCCAGAGATGTGTAATTATTTTTGTTTTATTTTTTTCTCAAAAGAGTATCAGAACTACAGAAATCAATAACTTTTCACATGCGCTGGGGAGCCAAAAATAGAAACAGAAACAAACTTGGGAGTTCCAGCCACAGGCTTTCTCAAAACGTGCATCCCGTTAAGTAAAAGCAGTGTGTTGTGTTTTCGGCGTTGGCTAAGCTTGCACTGCTTTACGGTTGACTCCGTGTCAGTCCTTTTAAGAGACCCTCCAGTTCCTCTGGACCTCTATTGCAGTATCTTTCCAGCATACCTGTTCTTATACCAATACTCAGCCCCCTTGAACTCCAAGGAGATTGTACAGAAGGGGAACCCTCACACACTTGTAATGGAATCAAATTTATGCTTTAAAATGGCATTGTCTTGCTAATCTGTGAAGAATCGTGTTTTGAGGTAACTCAGTTTTATAGAAACAATGCCTCTTTTTCCTTGCAATGCTTGTGTTTCGTTCCCTCTCTTTAATAGTGGCCTTGGGAGCTGTTTATTGGAAGCATTGTTTTTACCCTATGAACATGTTTTTATTGTATTTAGACTGAAACATTAGAAAGCCGGAGTCCACACTGGTGGCAAAAAAACATTATGAAAATTAAGACTATAGGAAAATCAGGTAAGGGTAGCTTCAGTCCTGCTTTTTTTTTTTTTTTTTTTTTTTTTTAATTGATGGTTAGACAAAGGCATAAATCTGAGCTGGAGCCTTATAGTATGTCACTGGTTTAACAAATACCTCCCTATGTCACCCATCCTGTCAAGGTAATAAAGATTTAAGCTCCAAGAATGTTCTCTCTGTGTATGAGAAACAAATTTAACAGGATTGCAATTTCCATTCTTTCAAGACATTCTGCCTAGCACTTCTGTATGGATCTTTAGGGATTATATTATTTCAAGTGTAGTTTTACTCAGCACCTCTGAGACCAACTGCTGTGAAATCAAGTACCTGTACAAAGAAATCTATCTCCTAATCACATTTTTCTTGCCTCTGTTAACTTCACAGTTCTTGCATTGAAGAAAAATCTTCATCTACTGTGAAGCCATGTTGTTCAGCTCCCATAGACTTGCCCTGACTGTCGAATTGTGTTATTTTAATGATGCTGTAGTATCTCCAAAGGCCTATTTAAATCCATTTACCTGTTAGTCTGAATTTTTGGGGGAGACTGCAAATATATGGGGGAGGGTAGGATTTGAAGTCTACACAAGACTGAAAAGCAAGATCATTTTTCCCTAATCAAATGCATGTGATGCAGTAATTTAGAAGGAATCAGGAACTGCACTGTCTTCAGATGAATGTATGTGTGGCAGGACACGATGGATGACAAAGTTTACATTGAATTCGTACTGTGTGCTTTAGAGAATATATCTATCTGAAATGTAAATAGAAGAGAATTCAGATATTTGCTCTCTAGCAGCAGATTTTGTGTAAAAACAAAGAAACCAACTTGAAGTAATGTTGCAAGTGATCAATTATCAACTGCTGTATGCAGATCATGTCCTGGTTGTGAAGCAGTACTCTTAATTCTTCCTCATAATAGTTTTTTTAAGAAGGAAGCCACCCAATAAGGTGTGTACATGTTTTACAGTACATATTTGCTGTTAATTCTAATTTGTATATTGTGTAATATACATGGTTTTCTTTTCAAGAGGATTATTTTTGTGATTTCAGGGTACTTAGACAAAGTCAGCTTTTTCTAGGAAGTGTGATAACATATGTGAAAGGGAAATAAAGGCAACATCAGCAAATGAGTTTGCTGCTCGGTCCTTTTGAAGCATGTTTCATGTTCTTGTCTTGAGAAGAATTTTATTGTAACCCAGAGAAGGTTCAATTATGAGAAAAGAACAGATGGTCTCCAAGAAACCTTGTGCTGTGGATTGAAGACGAGAATTTTCAGTCAGTATGGGGTGTTTTTTGCTAGTCTCACTGGGCCTCTGATTGCAAAATTAGCAAAATTGTTTGAAACATGTTGTGTCCTTATTCTTTCTGGTGCTTTTTGTTAGAATAGCAGATGCCAGTGGTCACAATAATTGAAGGAAGAATTAATCTTTCAGCAGACACTTTGATTTGGTCAAAAAGGACTTGAAAGTTTTCTAAAACAATTTTTTTACCTACCATCAAAGAAAAGTAATCTTATTCATGTTTTGCAAATTGGGCTAATTTCATTGACTTTTCTGGTGAGAATACAGGGACCTTTTGAACTGGATTTTGAGGGATTCCAAACTTTCCACTTGTTTGCAGAATGTCTGAAAGCTAATTCTTGCTTCAGTATTTTTATCTCTTTCTTAAATGGACATTGCAGATGTGTCCATTTTGAGGCGATTTTTGGAGTAGACTTTCTTGTAATGAAAATTTCATTGTCTTGTTTTTCTTTGGAATTTTTAGAACTCCCCAGACAATTTTGGACAGGAAAGGAGTATCTGATTTATAACTAGCCATCTTAATTTTTTTTTTTTTAACTTCTTAACTGTCTTCTCAGCATTACCTTTCAAGTGGATATATGCTTCAATTGCAGAAAGAAATAAAATCAGTACTTTACGGGGAAAATGAATTCCTACTTTTTCTGTCCTAGACAGAACTGAAGTATTTTATGGCTTGGGCTTTTAGGGTTTACTCTCTCCATTTTTTAAACTTTATTTTTTCAGGTGCTCTGAAATTGAACTTAAGCCTTTACAACACCCCAAAATCAGTAGTTTCCTGTGGTATTGGGTATGGTAGAACTAGGTGCACTGTTTTATCCACACTTTTTTATACATTTAGCAAAAAGGATAAGGTCTGTTAAAATACTTCAGAGAATCTCCAATCTCCCAATACAATAAATAAAAAACACTTTTAGGTGTTCTTGAAAACCTTACTACAATGTTGATTTGTAGGCAAGCTTCAAAATCTGTGCCTAGCTCCTGACGTGTACTGTAAAAGTACTGCAGTACAGCCAATATTAATACAAAAATAAATGCTGAAAATGCATGCAGCTTCTTTCAGCCCTGAAAATCTCAACTGGCCCTATTCTTTGTGGAGAACTGTCACTGCGATAGTTTGGTTATCATTGTCACTCTGCAAGTGGGGAGCTGCAGTGGGCAGGGGCTTCGTAGAATCGCTTTGTCCTATTTGTGCAAGTCCTGATTTTTCTGCCTGTGTGAATCTAGGTGTAGGCTGAATGCTCCAGATGGTGGGAAGCAAGGTCAGGGAGCAGCCACTCACTCACACATACTCTGTCTGCAGGGCTGCGAGTAGCTCCCGATGCTTCCCCGGAGAGGATGCAATGGCAGGGCAGCGTAGTCATGGGACCTCCTCGGCTGAAGGCGTTCACAGAGCATTTATAGCATTTCCCATGAACCGTCTGTGGTGCTGGCATAGACAAAGCACATAATGTCTTGCAAGAGACTGTTATTTTTGTAAGAGGTACAGTTAAATGTTTCAGCTTCAGATAAATTCATAGTTTTCACTTAAGCTCGAAAAAAAATGGTTACTTATTGCATGGTATTTGCAGCAGCCCTAAACACTAGCTCATCCTTAGTTTCTTGGTGACTGATATCACTGCAATCCTTACCTTTGTCTGAAAAAGCATGGAGTTATGCTTGTTGTGTTGCACTTCGGAAATCAAAGTTCTAGTAAACTCAAGTGACAGCTTTTCGTGTGATCACTTCAATATCAGAAAGTTTATTGCAGTTAAACTGAAGACTGGGGATAAAAAAAGCAACAATGAAAAAGGTATTCTAGCAAGGCTTTCACCATGGCTCTAATTCTCAGGAACCAAGGATTTCCACGTGAAAACTGCAGGGGAAAGTGATCCTACCTCACAAGATTTTAACTGACAAGATTCATGTTCAGGGCTTCCTTTGGGTTTTTAAAGGAAATACCATCATATCAAACATAACAGGTTTCTACAATGTATCTTGGGTAATTGTGTGAATGTCCATAAGCAGCAGATTAATTGGGACTGCTGCTGCTTCCCTGGAGAGGACACAGCAATGATAGGGCAGGATAGTGATGGAACGTCCTTCACCTCTTTTTTTTTTTTTTTTTTTTTTTTTTTTTTTTTTTTTTTTTTAAAAAGTAAATGCGATAACTTCAGGTAGGTAGCAGTTATTCCTGCCTTGCCTTCAGCCTTTTAAGGACCACTTCTGATTTCTTAAAAGCTACTATCCAAATAAATGTCTGAATACTGCCCAGACATTTTTTATTTTTCATTTTCGTTCTTCAGTGTTGTAGCAGTATTAATTAGAAATGAATCAGCCTTGGCAGGCAGGCAATCAATACCTGATTTAATTATGTTATCTTAAAAGAACAAAACTAAGTAGATGGCATGCACTATTCTGTGAGAGCTCTGTGAGGAGACAAGCACCTGGGATAATCAGTAGTATTTTAAAGTGATTTTCGTCATGTATTGGCTAGCAGAATCTTTTTTTGGGGGCAGGCTGTCCCTTCCCTTCCCCTGTGTTTTAACACAGGTCATTTTCATTCACAAATACTTTTTTTTATAATAAAGTTGGTCCAATGCCTAGGGTTTAACCTACAAGAAGTTCAGGGTTTAATTTTCCTGTCCTGATGTATTTCTTGTAGGTGTTTATATTGCTTCATAGTCTTAAACATGGGATAACATTAGATTAAACAGGGATGATGCTTTTTTTTTCTTACAAGACTGGGAACTATAATTGTATGTTACATTCTTGATGAAGACTCACGCATAACTGTTAAATATTTGGCATTGCAATATTAACTCTGGTGTATTGACTCTCATTTTCAGGTAAATGTCTGTTTATGTGTTTAATTCTTACAAAACCAGAATATTTTGTTGAATGGTAAAGTAGCTTTTTAAGTTCGTGAAGGTTCGTAGCTGATACCTCGAGGGGGATTTAATTGCTGCTGAGCCAGTGGGTAAATCTATTATGTTAACTTGAACACATGTGGCAATTAATTGGCAGTAGTTGAGGCTCATGTGCCTTCTGGCTGCCCACCTGCTCCGCGGAGGTTACAAAACAGAACCTTGTCTTCTAAGGTTTGAACAAGCACAGCTGCCCAAGCAAGCTGCTGAGTTAAACAGCAAAGGAATGTGTTCTAATGAAAACATTTAAAGTCCAAGTAAGTCACGGTGTTGCAACCCAAGCTCTCAGGTGTTCCCTTTGTGACACTGTTTTACTTTCATACTTATTTTTATGACTCAGATTCACATGTGCTGTGTTATCTCAGTCTGGATGGTAAAGCAATGGGCTTCTTTATGTGTAGCCTGCAGTCGTCTCAGTGCTAACAACCAGGTTTTTAAACAAACACCAAAAAAAGCATAATGCTCAGGTTTCCTAAAGGAACAATGTGGTGTTACACGAATGGTCAGTGTCTGACTCTTGGACAGTGGTTTTATAGTCAGACGGTGTTTTTTATTTCCAGAATTGACTATTTCCGTTGCTTTAATTTGGTATAAGTGACTTATTTTCACTAATTAAATTGTGTCATTATTGTGGTGGCAGAAAGGGAAGCAGACAGACCTTCCTGCACTCTCCAAACTGCATTTGAATTCTGCAGTCATGATGAAGGGGTGAAAAATAGAGCTTCGCATTGAACAAGCACTTCATTTCAGTGATAACTGACAGGGTAGAATAAGCACCTTCTCTGATATTCACAAGAAAGGTGGATTTTTCTGTGTGTTAATGATGAACATAGCTGTACAGCTCTTTTTGGTAAGAATTTTATAGACAAATGTGCTTGAGAGCTTCTAAAATTATCTGAGTGCACCTGCCCTTTTTCTTGAAACAGCACACTAGTGCCTTATCAAGGAAATACTTGCTCTTTTCATTACAGAACTTCTACTTACTACTTCATAATAACAATAATATCGCAACAGAGTAACAGTTTACTTGTGTATTTTATTTGCCAGGGCTTTTACTCTCTCTCTTGCTTTTTATATAAAGGTAATATATCTTTGAAAAATCCCAACGGTTCCAAAAAAAACACATAAATTTAAATTTACCTTGCAAATTTTAAGGCTTTAATATATGCTTTAAATAAAGCATTAAGCTTTTAGGAGACTTAAATGAATTTACAGAAATGTTTTTCCTGCCTCCAAAGGGACTGTCAGAAAGACTTAATCTAAGACTAAGCAAAATACTTACAATTTTTGTTTTATTACACAATTGTTCAGCAACATATTCAGCTCTGTGTGTAGATATTCTTTAAATAATTGCCAGTAGCATCCCATAAAAAGAAATATTAAATATATAAACAGGAAATATGATCGTATTAAAGACCCCATTTAAATTGTCAATTTTAATCCGACTTGATCAGGATTAATTTGGGATCCCTCCTTCTTGTGTTCCAACATGTTCTGTATTGAACCCTTCAGTTCCTTGTACGGTATGTTTTTATGGTGATTTTTCATTGCTCGATTTGTAATGTTCTTGAAAGTAGTAAGAAAATGCTGCTGATGCACAGGTTAGCAGAACCTGCTTAGACTCCGAGCCTTAATTTTAGACTCGAGCCTGGGTGTAGCTGTATCTCTAACCAAGGTCTTGGCTTTCCAGAAGCAATTCCAAAAGCAGTGTGTGTGCATAGTGCACGTTTACTTTGTGAGCTGTATGTGGATCTGTGTGCGTCTTGGTTTCATAACAGTGCAGAAGGAGAACAAGTTCCAGAACTGTTATGGTTTTTGTTGGGACAGTTATTATTATAATTATTGTTTTTCATAGAGGCTCACACAATGCTGCACTTTGGATTTTTGATGAAAATGGTTGTGATGACACGCTGATGTTTCAGTTGTTGCAGAGCAGTGTTAAACAAAGCCAAGGCCTCTCCTCTCCAAAGCTTCTCCTGCTGCCCTGCCAGCTGGGGGTGCAGCGGGAGCTGGGAGGGGACAGAACCAGGACAGCTGACCCAGAGTGGCCAGAGGCATGTCCCACGCCACTTGGTGTCCTGCTCAGCAATAAAAGCGGGATTAAAGAAGGATGAAGAGGGGGACATTCGGATTGATGGCATTTGCCTTCCCAGGAAACCATTACGTGTGATGAGCTCTGTTTTTCTGGAAGTGGCTGAACACCTGTGTGCCAATGGGAAGCAGCAAAAGGATTCCTTGTTTTGCTTTGCTTGTGCATGGGGGGCTTTTGCTTTACCTGATAAGCTGTCTTTATCTCAGCCCATGAGTTCTCACTCACACTTTTACCTTTCTGATACTCTCCCCCATCCCACTTGAGGAAAGTGAGCAATGAAATTTGACGACACACATACTTCTCTTTAGGTAGGTTTTTTGTTTGTTTGTTTGTTTTTTTGTTTTGTTTTGTTTTATTTCTGACTCATTTTCTTTCAGGAATATTTTCTGTTGGTTTTGACTTTCTATTGTAGATTAAAGTGCTTTAATATTTTACAGCTGCTTTCTTCCACTCCTGTTTTAATTTTCTGCAAGTGGAAAAACAGAACAAATGCTTAAATCAACAAACTTGATATATATATATATATTTTCATTTGGAAGTCTAAAACAGCAACACCCCTATGACAGTTTACAGTAGCCTCAGTGTTCTTGTTGTCTTTAAGAATAATCCTCTTTTTCCTGAAGTGATTCACCACTAATAAAAACTTAACTGGAAATGCTTTTCTGAACTGATGTGGAAAACCTTCACCAAGAGAAAAACAAAACAAACCAACCCCCGACACAATATCCAAAACTACTTTGTGACTTTGGGAGGACTCTTTTAAGATCAGCAAGGTTGAATTGAATTAAGGATGCATGAGCTTCAGTATAAGGTAGTAATTTAAAGAGAGAAATTGAAAGTAGCTTCTAAAAGCAGGCCACTATCCAAGACAAAAGTTAACTTGGTAATAGAAGATTATTATTAATTTGCTCAGGCTTTTAAGTTCAACTATTTCATTAGCAATTAAAGGAACAGAAGTTGTTTTTCAACATATATAGGCTTCTGTTGATTAGTTTATTTCCTCCCCCTGAAGAGGGGGAGCAGACATTTAGTGTTAAGATACACGGCTCTCTTGCAGCTTACGATGTACTAATTAGTGTGTTTAATACTTCCTATTTATGAACTCTTTATCATTTTCTATTAGTCATCTTTAGAACGTTACATTTGGTTTTTAATTATGTTGTGTAGTTTGATTTATTCAAGTTGCATACTTCCTGCCATATCATAAAAGGCATACAATATATTAGCATATTTTTTAATTTTCTTCTCTTTCATGTGCTGCAACTTAGCATATTCATAACTTCCAAAGAGAGAAAGGTAGCTAGTAAAAGTTTTCTCTTTGACTTTTTTTTCCAACTTGTTGCAGTGTTTGTCACCTGGCAGGAACTGATTTGCCTTCTTTTCAAGTCTGTGGAAATCTCTTTTACATGGAAATTAAAGGGTTCCTTTAAAGAAAATAATATTAAAAAATAAAAATAAGGCTATCATGTTTCTTCAAGTTATTACAGTTTCAGATCAGGCAATACTTGACATACCAAGCATGATTTTACAAAAGCAAGCCTCACCTTCACATTTTATTGACCAAATCCAACACTATCCACTTTCAGACAAAATCCATTGTATCATTGGAGAAGGAAGTTATCGGGGAATTCCAGGAAGTTCCTAGATAGCTGCTGGCAAAATGGTTCCATGACACCTTACCACCCTATCTGACACTGCTACATTGATCCAAATTCAGCTTTGGGCCCCCTTCTTGGCACCCTCCTTTGTAAATGGCTGTTGCATCCGTGACTGCCTCTGTTAGCAGGCCTCTCCTGAGCACTGGCTGAAGCTTGAGCTTCCCTAATCAGGGGGTAGCTGCAACAAAGGCTCATGTACCCTAGGTTCAAGGGTTACTGATCACACTCATTAGAAACTGCTTGAGACTGCTTTGACCCTCATGCTTGTGCCTTGCCTTTCTTCATCCTCGCCTAAAAGCAGTGGGCACACTCAAGAGGGTTGCAAGGCATTCTCCAAGGCTCTTGGGCACTGTCCCTAGAGGACAAAAGAAAAGAAAGAGAGGGGAATAAAAGGTTACAGAAAAGGATGTCAGACTATGGAGAAAAATGATGGAGAAGACTGGAGGGAGGAAGACCAGTGAAGCACAGCAAAGAGAAGGTCAGAGAGAAACTAAAGGTTAGGAAAAAAGTCCAATGTTGTATATGTAGAATTGAAACCCCTGTTCTTTTAGAGGTTTTGTTTGTATATCAGTTTTCATCTCAGTGGAGCTTGGAAATGATGATTCACGAGTTGGCTAGCTGGGAGTTTGTATCCCTCATGTGTTAACAGATTTTCTAATCTTTATCCTGATGGCAGTGATGGAAAAGAAAAAGATAAAATTCTCTGCTTAAATCAGCAACTATAATTTTATTTGTAATCCACTGCAATATCTTGCACAATAATAATTAAGTAATGATCAGGATCATGTTTTCAATAGTAATTAAGCAACTGTGTTTTCTAGAAATGCTTATGCAGCTATAAATCATTAAATCAAGTTACTTTCTAATATTTCAAATTATGAATATTTGATAATTGTACATTATAATAAAGGATGTAAATATTGGAAGAAATTTCACTGCTTGAAATATGTGAACAGAACAAATTAGAACACACATTGCATATAACATTCTTAATTTTTAAGGTACCATTGATAAAATTCTATGTACCTTAAGAATTAAAATGACTATTTCTCAAGTATAGGTAAATAGTTACTCTGCAGGGAAGCCTGTGGGAATTTGGTTATTAATTTAGCATGACTAAGATCAGAAGGATCATGCACAAAAGAGTTGAACTGTGCATCACTTGTTGGCAAAAGGTGACTGGACAGTGAGTGTACTTTGCGTAGTAGTGCAAGAGTTTCCCTTGCATGCCAGAGGTTTAAAATACACTTCATTTGCTACCCTTTTATCTCTAAGTAGCACTAGACACAATTCTGGGGAAAGAGAAATGTAGCAAATGATAGAGATGGGAAGGGAGTAGTATAGCAAAGATTGTGGATACATTGTGCAAAAGCCCTGAAGTACGGAAACAGCCACCAAGAGCACGGGTAGGCTTTCTTTTCTTCTTCAAATGGTCAAAGTGAAGCGATATTTCAGGTTTTTCTGTGTGATATCTGGATTAACTATAAAAATAACTTGATGTTTGATAATGCTTTCCCTTATTTAATGGCTGATCATTTGAAGAAAATGTCTAGGGAACCTATCCAGTCTACTGAGCAAAACAGTAATTTAAATTGTTGTCATTTCAGAAATACTGGCTATGTCTGTTACAATAGCATGTGAGCAAAACCCCCCCAACTCTCATTCACACACAAAAAATCTGTAGTTCTTAAAGCTGTTTGAGACCTCTACCCATAACTGGGACTCTAAAGTAACAGGCAAATATTAAAAATAAAAACAAACAAAAAACACAAAAACAACCCACGCAAACTCAACAACAGCCATAAAGTGTCAAACTTCAGATAATAAATATTAAATGCTGGCTGCCATGGGTAAAAACTACCCACGCAATTATTTGATGTATTGTCAGTCTGTTTATGGTTCCCTAAATTCTAGTGTCATCCTGTATGTTTGAAGAGAACATACAGAGAGCATATATATATATATTTTAAATTCCTTGGTGTGATGTGCAAGGGCAATTAATTTTATATACTTTTACCTTTTTCAGAAGGTCAGAATTGGGATCAGAAATTTCATTTCAAAAATCTGATACTGCACGTTGTTGACATCTAAAAATCTTTAAAGTTCCCAAGTTGGTTTTCAAGAGCAGGAGATAATTCTGTCCATCATGCTGTTCATTCTTTGACTGTGATTGCAGTTTCTTCAAAACAGAAGTGTGGAATTGTGAAGCATGCCAAAGCCATACTTAACTTCCCGTTTCAGTCACCATTATTTCAAGGGCCATTACTCTAAAATTAATTTTGTGTTGGAGACATGGAGACGTGATTTTAGGCATAGCCTTAAGCAAAAGTCTTGCTTGTGACCAGGGTGACCATTTCTGATCTATGGTAGCTGTAACATAGTGTTTGTCCATCTACTAAATGTTACTTTGATCATTGCCTGAGGACTGGAGCCATTTTCTGGATTGATTTCTCTGGAATCCCTTGTGAAGGCCAGACAGATTTGCAGACCAAGCTGGAATACCTTCCAGTATCCATGCATCTGTTTGTTCAGCAAAGAGGTATACAGTGTTCTGGATAATCTAGAATGTTTACCCAACTCAGTGTTCGCACCTTTCCCTTTACAATTTAAGCTGGTGCAAGTTCAGAAGCCATAACAGATCATCACCTCTTCGAGTAAGCAATAAAAACTGTTAAGGGTTCACACAAGATTACAGAAGGTTGTTTTCTTCCACAGATCTCTCACCTGATTAGCAATAATGTTGTCTAGGGTGCCGTAGTTGTACTTGATGTAACGACGTCTTCCACAGGCACTAGTTGAAAATTGCAATGCATGGCACAAAATTGCTATGTTTTACCAGCACACTGCAGTTGAACAACTGCTAGGCTCACTGTGCTGTAGGACTGATTGATGTAAAGTAGCTGAGAAAGGTCATTTAAACACAAAGATGTCTGAAATACAGAGAGCTGTTGGAAATAATTTGGTTCCAGGAGTACAGTCGTGTGATAGATGAATGAGAAACAAATATGGTTTAAAACACATCATATGAAGTATAACTTGGAATAAGTTATGTTATATATAAGGCTGTGCCTTGCTTAGCAAGATCCACCTTCCCCCCCGACCCCCCCCCTTCCCCCATTTTTTTTTTTTTTTTCCTGGGGTTCATTGCAAGTTCTTGAAATTCAAATATTTAATAAGTCTTGTAAAAATAACAATATTCCTGAGATTTTAAAAAAATCTTTGGCTGCTTTCTGAGTCGTGCTTTGCTTCAACTATTCATTATACTAGCAATATACAAGAGCAGTGAGTAAACAAACAAGACAACAAAGGGGGGGCTGTAAATAAGTTGAACCTTCTCATATGTCTGTATTATGCAGATTCTTTTCATTTATAGTGTTTGGGAAAATTAAGGTTCTTAAATGGTCAAATGTTCATTATTTGTAAAAAAAAAAAAAAAAAAAAAAAGGGGGGGGGGTGGAGAAAAAGAGGCTTTGCATATGTACTAAACACACTCTAAAAAGATTAGCCTATAGAAGGAGTCATAATTCCAGGCACAAACTGCTCTCTGAACTGTGCCAACCCAAAAAGGCTTCCAGCTGTTTTCTTCCACAAGACACTCACTGTTCCTTTTTATCTTGTTCTTGGGAGTGTTAGTTTAAAGAAGGTACTAGAGATGAAGTCCTTATTTTTTTGTCTGTGTTCTCTCACAAGAAGTAATTTAAGCACTTTTGGGGATGCAAGAGATCAGTTCATGTCATCTCTATTTAAACATCTAACTGGTATCTAACTCAGGATTGTAGTCTTGTAGGCTACTTCAGAGAGTCAACGGAGAGAGAGCAGTACTCTGATTTACCCTCTGGAGGACACGAGGCTAAACTACCTTGCCCTGAAGGAGCTGCTTTTTCATTGTGGCCATAGGAGGCTAAGCTGCTTAAGCTGTGTTTAGCTGCCAGAACTTGGAAACTAATGGCTGTTCTCAGTGCTGATTATTCCAGTAAGCAAAAATGAGGTGAAAATGGTTTATGGGAACAGCAGAGGAAACATTTACAATTTAGTTTTGAATCTAGCTATAAAACCAAGAAATGTATCTAGGATTAGAGATATTCTGTTGTTAAAACAGTAGGTGTTTAATTATTGTTAATTTTGCCCTCCAAAATACATTGTCCCCCGTTTTTAGAATCTCCTCTCTATTATTATTTTTTTATTTATTATTGTTTTGGACCAAGTTTACTTGTAAGGAAATTGATTCCATTTAAGTCTGTGTAGTAATGAGAGCTGGGCTATGAGTGATCACTGAGAATTTTATTCCTGGCAATTTTTATAACAAAGTGGTAGTAGTCCGTAATACTTTTAGTACAAGTCTAACTCAGAGAAACTGAAATGTTTGTCTGTATTATAAGTGTTTAAAATATAACAAAGATTCAGCATGCCATTTTTTTTTGTGTGTGTGTGTAAAGATGGAACAGAGAAGTCTAACACAAGAGCAAGATCTGAAAATTTCTGAAGCAAAAGTGTGAAATCCAAGTACTGAAAAAAAATTATCCCGGGGTTATTGAAAACAACTCATAGGACATTAAATCACAAGAAATAATACAAAATGTAATCAAATGGTTTCTAAAATTATATCAACAAAACCATGCTATCCAGTAGGCTTTCATAAAGATTATTTTTGGGGGGAACCAAATTGCAGTTAAAAACAAAGAAATGGCATTTGTATAGGAAGAACTTCCTCTCAATGTGAAAAATAACAGTTACACTGATGGTTTGTTTATATACCTCCTACTTAATAACACTAATGTTTTCAGTCATTCTGAACGACACCCTTTACATTTAACATACTCTTGTGGTTTAACCCTGGTAGGCAGCTAAGTACCTCACAGGTGCTCGCTCTCTCTTCCCCAGTGGGATGGGGAAGAGAATCAGAGGGATAAAAGTGAGAAAACTCGTGGGCTGAGATAAAAGCAATTTGACAGGTGAAGCAAAATCTGCACATGCAAGCAAAGCAAAATAAAGAATTCATTCCCTACTTTCCATCAGCAGGCAGATGTTTAGCTATTTCAAGGAAAGCAGGGCTTCATCACATGTAACGGTTACTTGGGAAGACAAATGCCATAACTCTGAATAACCCCTGTGAGAAAAATCTCAAATAATTTTCTTCAGACAGGATCTTCTGTGAAACTTATTTTATTCGCGATTGCAATGGCGAGCATCCTGTCAATCAGAAGCACATTTTAGTAAACAAATCATAACCTTTTATTCCCTATTACCCGAGGCCTGATCACCTCCCCTGTTTCCTCATTGGCTGAGTACTACAGGTTCACAAGCTACTCGACGTTCCTCTATACCATATAGGTACAATTTTATTTTTTTTCAACCCTTTAATTTCTCCTTTCTTATGTTTTGAGAACTTGTGATCTTTGTTTTACTGTTCTCACACTGCTCATCCTGGTTTTCTCAAGCTTCTACCTTATCTTGGAACAGTGAGGCCTTCTACTGTCCACTTACCTACTTAGCATTTCTCCTTGTTATGACTACACAACTACCTTGGAATACAGAAAAATTAGTTCTCTACTGCAAAAACACAATGTAGTTTCTCACACCCCCAACCCTTCCTCCTCCTTTCTACTAACTTTTAATGCTGAGCTATGGAATATCCCTTCGGTCGGTTGGGGTCAGCTGTTTTCTCCCCTTAGAAAAGTACGTTGATAACTTCTCTTATGTTGTTCTTATTTTTAGTGATTAGAGTCTTTTAATTAATACTTCAGCGGGTCCTATTTGTTGTTGCTCGTGAAGCTGGCTACCAGACTTATCTATCCAAAAATAATTTAAAATTAATGGGACTATACATACTATACATACTATAACCAGTGACATGCCAATGTCTAGGCCTTTGAGTAGTTGTGTTTGGGGCCATTTCATTAGTTGTAGTTCTCTCTCGCTCTTTTTCCCTGTTTTATTTATTTATTTACTTATTTATTTATTAGTAGTGTATTTAGTGAGGGTAGCAACTTTTTGTTGTTGTTGTTTTAGTAAGTGCAGGTTCTATGTGTACTTTTTAATTATTTCAGGTACATTTTTTCAAAAGTATTGCTTTCACTGATGCATTTTTTTGCCTGAAGTATATGGAGACAGTATGCCTAATTGGTATCTGAAGAGGAGGCACTTTAAGCACTCATAGTCTGTTGAGTCATTACCTTCTTTTGCTTTCAAGATGGCAACCTTTTAAATTGGACTCCTTGTTTGTGGGCACTTCTGAAGTCAAGCCAGTGATAGCAGTTGAATTCAGTTTCAAGAAACTGAAAAATGAGTCTAATCTTGCTTTTTTTTTTTTTTTTTTCTCCAATTAAATGCATTCATTTTTTTAAATATTTTTTTTGATATATCCATAAATATGAAAGTACCTCTGAATCTTTTTGAAGAAACATTTTTTCCCATAGTATTGAAATAATGTTGTGTATATTTTTTTAAAATTAAAGTAATACATTCTCAGACATGGAGATCTTACCATAGCAATTTTCACTAAATGAGCTATTCAAATGGAGACATTATTAGTGCTGGAATCGTTGTATTTCTAAAATAGTTATGACTGTCTACTAGTTGGCAGACTGGTGACGCCTTGGATTTTGGGGAGGGATTGCTGGTTTTATGTTTATGGTAGTTCTTTCCTTTAAATAGTATAAAAGTCTTACTTGATGAAAAATTTTATTATTGTAGTTCACAAACTCATAAGTAAATAAATTCTTATCTAAATTGATGGTAAAGTAATTCTTTACTAGCATGATTTCAAAGGAAGATTTTTGGATATTAATTCAATCAGCTTCAGTAATACAAGAAAGAATAAATTTTTTTATTATATTACCATTTTAGTCTAAGCAACTAAAATCCATATACGGTATGTATTGTTTTATTGACTCATTCATTTACTTTAGAAAATGTTGAACTTTGCTTCAATATTTATTTTATTTGCATTTTTTTTTTAAATATTTTGAGGTTGTTGGACATCCTGGACCTAATACTTGCCACCTTAAAATTTACACACTGTGTACTTCACATGACATATTGGAATTTAATACAAATGCATATTTTGATATTTAATTAACTGAAAGATGAACTAAAGCCCTTTTCCTCCTGCAGCTGTTTTCCTCACTGAGCAACTATTGACAAAATATTGTTAGTTTTCTAAGTCATAATAATATACAAGATCATAAGTTCTATGTTCCCCTACTTTGTTTGATGGAAGAGCAAAGAAGAGTAATGCCCGAACTTCAGAAGGTCAGCTTTTCCCCACATTTTACTGTACATGCACTGGGTTACTGAAGACAATCTTTCCTGAAAACTAAATTGCAGTTTCTGGGATTACACCAACATCAGAAATATGTATAGATGAAATGATAATTGTTTTACTTTGTTGTTTCACAGTATACATATAAAACAAAGTAGTCATTGCTGTGTTTCTAAATTGGAATCTTGTAATTAGTTTATTGGGGTATCCTTCTGGTACCAGTGCTGTAATCAAGTGTGACAGGTACTCTTTGGTGCATGTGATAATTTATTGGTGTTGCTCAGTGAGATCTGCAAATAAATCCTTCTTTTTAGTAATGGTAAGAGTTCTGACCTGTAACCTAACATAGCCAAGGTTTGCGCAGCTACATGTTGTGGGGAAAAATGTTTGGAGGTTCCTGTTGCATTTCCTTCAGCTTAGAGATATTCCAACCAAATGTACAGAAAGTTAGTCTTTCTTTCCAGATCATGCCGAAACATTAATACCAAGGCCTGTTGTTCTTTAATAAGAAAGGTAATAAATTGCAATTGCAGTTTGCTTAGAGATTCCTAATTGACAAGAGGAAAAGTTATAACTTACAGCCACATTGAGGAAGAAAGAGATTTAGTTTTGGTTTGGAGGAATAATTTTACCAGTTGCAAGCAAAAACATTTTGATCTCAAAGTGTGTGCTTGTGCTCATAGACTTTAAATGGTTAGTGGGTGAAACACGGGAAGGAATATTTGTGCAACAGTAAAACAGTTGTACTAAGACAAATAAAATATAATTTCCTCCACATAAATGATAATATTTTTATTATACTTTATATTTCCTTAAAGGTCTTTCTGTGAACCTCCAGCTTTCCAAATAAATGCTTTCCCAACCAATCAGCAGTGCTGGAGTACAAGTCATGTCCTCTGATTCTCGCATTTCTGCAGACCTCTAGAGCTGAAGTGACATCTAAGTGAGGACAGATAAAGAGAATTAGATGTGATTCTTAAAAAGTGATGCAGTAGGTAAGTTATTTATATATATATATATATATTGTGTAGCCAGCAGGACCAGGGAGGTGATCATTCCCCTGTACTCTGTTCTGGTGAGGCCGCACCTTGAGTAGTGTGTTCAGTTTTGGGCCCATCACTACAAGAAAGTCATCGAGGCCCTGGAACGTGTCCAGAGAAGGGCTACAAAGCTGGTGAAGTGTCTGGAACACAAGTCTTAGGAGGAGCAGCTGAGGGAACTGGGGTGGTTTAGTCTGGAGAAGAGGAGAAACCTTATTACTCTCAGGGGAAACCTTATTGCTCTCTACAACTAACTGAAAGGAAGGTATGGGGAGCTGGGGGTTTGGCTCTTCTCACAGGTGATAGGACTAGAGGGAATGGCCCCAAGTTGTGCCAGGGGAAGCTTAGGTTAGAAATTAGGAGACATTTCTTCTCAGAAAGAGTAGTCAGGTATTCAAACAGGTTTTCCAGGGAATTGATGGCATCACCGTCCCTGGGGGTGTTCCAGGAAAAGTTGGACGTGGTGCTTAGGGACATGGTTTAGTGGGTGACATTGGTAGTAGGGTGATGGTTGGACCAGATGATCTTGAGGGTCTTTTCCAACCTTAATGATTCAATGATTTCCATAGCACTTTTGAGAAATATGTACTTCATTGTCAATATTTTTTGCTGTAGATGTTGTAACACATTAAAAAAAAAAAGTTTTTTACTAATTCTCTTTGGATGGAGTCAGACACCTGACTCCTTCGTGGAAACACCTGGAAAAACAAAACAAAAAAAAAAAGAAAAGGAAAAACAAACAAACAAAACCAACAACAACAAAAAAAACAGCCCTCGTAAGGAACCTACTCTTAGGAGAGGTTTCTGAAACCTGTCTGAATAAAAACCTCTGTGAATATTTTCTATTTTAGAACAGTTTTGTTGCTTAATGTTAAACCAGTTGAAAGTGCTAATGACGTTGTCTAATTATACTGTTCAGGTTAGCTCTGTTTTTGTAAAAGGGCAGATTGTGCTCAGGCATCTGTCTAATTCAGGTCCTCAAAGCATAAGTATTCAAGAACCCTTTCATCTGCAGCTGTCTCCTTTAAGTAACAGTACTTCTAAGAGGTTGCTCTTTTTGAGTTCTGCTACCATGTAGGCAAATTCATTAGGAATTTAAGTAGTGTATGGTGTCTCAATTGTAGTTCTTTAAATGTTTAACTTAATGGGAAAAAAAAAAGGAAGAAAGTTTTGAAGAATAAAATTCCCTTATTTTTTCCCTTTTCATTTCATATTTGTGTCTCTCTGAGTATTGTAGAAACCCAAAGCAGAATGCCCCACATAATGTGCTTTTATGTTGTCAGGCAGAAAAGCCAACAGAGATGCATGGAAGAGTGTTTTGATCTAACAGTAGAATTTCTCACCTTACGCTTATCATTAGAACATACTAGGTGAAATTATCTTGATGTGTTTATTAATAAGCATTTCTCCAGATGTAATGCAGCATTTTCCTTCCAAATCAAGTTTTGGACTATTTTTCTGAATAAATTGTGTTTTCATTCTTTGTTGAAGTTCTTTAGTATGAGAAGAATAGTGAAAAGCTAAACTCAAACTATTGTTCATGGATTTTGAAGTGATTTACTGTTTTCCCTTTTATCTGTTCTAAGAATTAGATATTTCTTGGGCCAGCACTGCTCACCTACTGAATTTGTCCATAAGTCTAAATGATGAATAAACTCATGACTATACATGGTTAAAGTAAGAGGCTCAGAAAAATAAGAAGTAATTTCTTCTTATTCTGAAGTTTCTGTCTCATTCCTTTTTAACTTTGTACATTTTGCAAGAAGAGATAAGAACATTTTTTATTTTTTTTTTGTGAGTGTAATGTATAGAATGAATGATTCTTAAATATACTTTAGAGTGTATTAAAAGAGGAAAGAATTTTTGAAGGTATTGAACTTACTGAAAATAATGTGGATGGTAACTAAAGTAGTGTATTCAGTGCGCATATAAAAACCAAATTACACCTCTGTGTACACCAAATATACTTGAAAATGATATTAGCAAAGGATCGAAGTCCCAGATATGCATGACATTTTTCAAACTGCATTTCTATAACATACAATTTCAGGATTGCTAAGTTACTAAGTAGAAAACCCAGAATTTTCATGTGGCCCTTTGTTTTCTTTTCCTTTATACATAATATTCACGCATGTAAGGATGTATATTTGCATATGTGTGCATGCTTGCATTTGTAATGTGTATATCATAGACCTCATTAATCTGCTTAATGTAGTATTTCAGTGACACACATGGTACTCAGGAAATCACCAGATGTTAGAGTATAAAAGAAGCATTACTTTTTTGTGCTTTTCAACTTCTTCACCTGGGAAAGTCCTTGCTGTTTCAACAGAGGTGGAAATAGCTGCATGCTTCATGCTGAAAGAGGGAGACCAAAGCCATTTCAGAATATTATTTGTCACAATACCTCATGTGGAGTGTGATGGCAAAGGAGGTGATGCCTGTCTTCTGTTTTCAGTTAGCCTTAAAAAAGTAACAAGGCATAGAGTATAATCCTGAAGACTGTTGTGTGGTTTGTCCTTCAGTTACAGTCCTTTACCAAGGATTTTGATGCAATATGTGGTTTCATTTAAAGTACACTTAAAGTCATCAGTAGTCTTAGAATGTGTTTCTTCTTTGGAAGATTTGCTTCAAGGATTCCTATGCCTTTTCTAGCTATTCTGTACCTTAAGAGCTGACTAGAAACCTTTAGGTTACCTTAAGATGTCCATATGTGTCTCTCTAAACTTTTAATCATGAACTTCTGTATTCAGGTATTTAGGTAGATAATTTTGGTTGATGAGTTCCATTTATTAAATACTACGATGATTTTAACAGTAATTATGCTCTCTACATTAATACTGTTTCCAAGTAAAAATAGAGCATTCACGTTTGGTTGATGTTTAAATAATTTCATTATCAAGAAGAATAATAGGATTGACATTGACAACTTCCCTAATTACCGTACTTGACAGAAAGCCAATGATAATTAGAATTACAAATTTTATTTTAAAATATTATTGCAATTTTTGTAATCAGCATAACATGCCTCAGTTGAAACAGTTTGAATAACTGCTAGGTTGCAGTTTAAATTTTGTATTTTTAATGAAATGGGAATTATCTGTCCTTTTTAAACTTTGAATTTAACATATTAAATATATCATTCTGAAATAGCATTTTCAGATAAGAACTCTTGTTAGGTGTGCAGGAATTTTAAGTGAAGAGAATTCTATTATAAATATTTATTCCTTTGTTAAGGAATTCACTATTCTATTAGCTATCTATTTCTAAATTAGAACTAAGTAGGAATAGCAGGGACTTACAGCTATATCTTTACTTCCCAGAATTACCTCCTAAAACTTTGGCATTATGTGCTTAAAGAGCTCCTTCAAAATCTCTCCTAGCTAAATTCTATAATTGAGTGTGAAGGAAGATACTGCTAATCATTAGCATGTGCTCTCTAGGGAGCTCTTGGGAATGTTCATAATCTCTCCCTTAATGCCTCTAGTTTTTTGGGGAACAGAGAAAGTGTGAGGGCCTGAAACTTCCTCTTCTATCTCTCTGTTCCACTCTTGTGATACCCCACCTGGAGAACTGCATCAGGTCTGGGTCCGTAAGGACATGGACCTGTTGGAGTGAGTCCAGAAGAGGGCCATGAGGATGAGCAGAGGGCTGGAGCACCTCTCCTTCTCAGAGAAGGCTCTGTGAAGACCTTATAGTGGCTTTCCAGTTCTTAATGGGAGCCTACAAGAAAGCTGGAGAGGAACACTTAGTCAGGGAGTGTAGTGATAGGACAAGTGGTAATGGTTTTAAACTAAAAGAGGGTAGATTTCAGATTAGATATTGGGAAGAAATTTTTCATGATGAGAGTGGTGAGGCACTGGACCAGAGAAGCTTTGGATGCCCCACTCCTGGCAGTGTTCAAGACCAGGTTGGATGTGGCTTTGGGCTACGTTGTCTAGTGAAAGGTGGCCCTGCCCAGGGCAGGGGGTTGGAACTAGGTGATCTTTAAGGTCCCTTTCTACCCAAAAGTATTCTATGATATGAAGTGGACACTGGAAAATGCAGTACCTGGCAAAAGAGTGTTCAACCTTTGCATGTTCATCTGTAAGGGAACTGTTGCAATCATACTGCTTAGATATGTAAGCATTTAGAAGGTAAAACAAAAAGAGTGACTCTTAAGGAGTTTTTGAATTTGTCTGCCTGTAGAGAAAGCGATAGGAAGGCAAAGAAAACCAGACTGGCCCATGTACAACTTTTTTTTTTTTTTTTTTTTTTTTTTTCTTAAAGTCCGAGTAATGGTAGCAGCATTTAATCAAGTAGTCAAGTTGACCACCACCGTCAGTGGTCAAAACGACTTGCAACTCCTGCTAAAAACTTCTGAATAGATATGAAATATTTTTTTCATTATGCAGAGTAAATGAAACCAATTCCACACTTTATATTGGATATTAGTTTTATTGTCATAACCATTCCAATGTACTGACCTACTGCTTCCAGAGAAATAAGAGATCTAATAATACCTGCAACAATTTCATTATTTGTCCACTGAGTGATTCGAAGTGACTGTGTGTGTAGCACATATGCTTTGCCTCTCTCTACTAACTCTCATTAGTAGAGAACTTTGTTTTAGTCATGAAAACAAATATTGAGCCGATGTTACCTCCAGTAAGAAAGCAGGCAGTAATGCAATTAATTTTATTTGAAAGTCAATCAGTTATTTTAGGAACCTCTTCATGTTCCACTAGGATGCTCTTTTCAACTTGTATTACTGATAATTTTCTCAGAAATCCCAAAGAATTTCTGCAGAGAATTTAAATCTGTAGCCTAACTCTTCTAAAAAAAATCAGCTGAAGGGAATGATCAAGCAGCATTTCTATGTAAAAATATCTCTACATTTCAAGTCTTATACTCCCAGCTCTCCACAGAATGCTCAGGAAATAAATACTATTCTATTGCATCTCTGAAATCAGGAAATAGTTAAAATTTTAACATTAGGCCTTTTTACCAAATACTAACATTCTTCTTTTATAAAACAAGGGATGCATTATTTCCTCAGCTCTATAAACTTCAGTGAAGCTGAAAATTGGTTCAGCTCCATTTATCTTAATAAAATTACACGTATTTACCCTAGTAGACTTCACTTTTACCCAGCATAGATTTCTCTTCTTCTTTCTTGCAGTCAGTGATATATTTAAAAGAAAATAAGAACATGGTCAAGAATGGGATCTCAGTTACATGAAGCAGTTAAGCTGTCTACTTAATACTGTTTATTCAGGCTCTTGTGCTTAAAGCAAATGGCACTGGAAAGTTCATCAAAATCAATAATCTGTGTCATGCAAAAGTGAATTACCTGCAATAAAACTACTGTGGTAGGAGGTTTTATGTTGAGTCCCTAGATTATTAATGCCCAAACTGAGCCATTGTTTGGTATTGTCTTTGCTTATTTTAATAAGGGTTTCATACAGTGCATCTACTCTTATTGTTACATGTGTGTGTCATGCATCTATATGTTTAGTTGTACTGGATTCTGGTAACGTTGCCTCTCCTCAATATTTAGATTTTTCCCAGTTGCTAAATAAACAATCTGCATTCTGCAACTCATTATTTCAAAACTAATCTGGTCATAGTGATAGTCAAGTAGCCATTTTTTAAATAGGTAGAAATTGTTCAAAGAGGTTTTGTAATGTTTTTTTATTATTATTATTATTATTATTATTTTTATTGTCTATTATGTCCCTATTGGTGCTGTTTTTTTAAATGCAACAAAATATTCAGGTCAAAGTTCTATCTTTAATTGGAAAGTAGCTGCTTATCATATTACAGAAAATGAGAGAAGGGTCTGTTCTGCTGCTTTGTGTATTGTCTGGTGTTAAAAGACAACTGAACAGAAAGAAATTGCTAGAAAGGTCACTTAGAATTTGTGAAAGCTAGAAATCCGGTGGAGGAGAGACTGAGTTTGGGCAGAGCAGTGATCTGAAATGCACACCATTCTGGGTAGTATCTGTGTTGTAGATACAGCCCTTTCTTTCTCTCTCATCACATTTAGTCCCTACTTCTCATATATATTCCTTCATTAAATAATTTTTAATGATATATACATTTTCACTTCATTTATGAGCTTTAGATATTTGCCACTATATGTTCTTATATCAAAGTAAATGAAACTCTACACATTAACAAATTTAATTTTATTGCCCATTAGAAATCATTTGCAAGACTACTACAAGAGAAGAATAAATAAGAATTAGAATACACAGATGCACAAAATGTTCAATAAAAATGTAATTTGTTCTTCCAGTGCCAAGCCTGGCAAAATCCTCTTCGACTTCATGGCCAGTTTTTATGGTTTGCAGACAAATTTCTCATGCAAAATATAAGTAGATTTTAAGTTCTGTGATTTACAATTTGTATTTGCTGGGAAAAACGGGGGAAGCGATTTATATGCTTCACCTCCTTAACTGGGAAGATTAGTTTCCTTTATTTCCAGTAGAAAGGATTAAGAAGTAAAAAACATTTGCTCCTGTTGGTAATCACGAGGAAAAAATTAGGCATTTAAGTCTGTTTGGAGGGAACAGGGACAGAGACCAAGCCTGTTGTGAAGCATATTTACCTAGTATGGAAAATGAGATTAGGGGGACCAAATGTTCTTATACTGGTATGGTTCAGTTATAGGTTCATAGTCATAGAAGAGGAACAGTATCTTTAATTAAAAATAAATTCTATTTTAATTCATTAAAGGAGGGATTGTATTAACATGTTCTGTTAGCACCAGGGTATACAATGAAGATAGTTCTGTAACGGTTTTCCTGGTGGAAGATTTAAATCACTTTCATGTGGCTATTTTTAAAAGATTTTTGGAAGATGCTGTTAAAATATCTGTTCTGTTCCTATATCAGTGTGAATCATTAAATAACACTGACAGATTTCATTTAGGCAGGTAATACGCAAGAAGCAGTAGCTCTGAGTGTTGTGTTCTGTGGTGGAATTATATGTTGTATTTTTTTTTTTTTCTATGAAAGACTTGTTTATGTGGATTATTTTTTTTTTATAGTAGGTTCATTTTTTATGTGTGTTAATGTTGTTACAAGATTTTGTATTTATAGATTTGTTAAACACATTATTCTGCAATGTATGGACATAAAAGGACTTTGAGCCTCTTCTTGAACAAACTGGGACAAACTCATCACATCTTTATAACATAAAATACCAGTGGATTCCAAAATGAAAATTTGAACAAAACTGCTTAACTGTATCTTTTAGAAAAGTGTTGAGTAAACTGAGACTCTCAGTGTAAATGTCAATGTTATTCAGATCTGGCAAATAAACAGCATCTAGTTTCTGAAGAGTTTGACATGCAACAGCTGTCTCATAGGTAGGGAGAGGGAATGACATCTGAGAAATGTGTTACAGCTAAAGAATCACCAATTACCATCACTCGTTAGATTGAAGTTTAGTGAGCATGTGACATCAGCTGAGTTTTTTGTCTTTATTCCTCTACTTTGAAATGTAGTTTACAGCATTGATCATTTTGATTTCCCTGATAGAATAATAGGTATTGGATAAGCTAAAAAATACAGCCCTTGTATTGTAAAACTCCTATAATTTTTGTTTCATTTTGTTTTTCCTAACAATAACTTAAATAATATACATCTGTAGCTCTCTAATACATCACCTTTAAATCTTGCATAAGGTTGTAAACCGTTAAGTCTTGTAAAACTTACATTCATTTGCTGGACACATTATGCTTTTGCCCCCAGGCCCCAGTTAAACTATTTTTTATTATTGTTATTATTTTTTTTACAGAGTAGTGAAGTGTGTTTTGTTAAGATTTGGTAATAATACTAGAATGTGTTATTGTATCTAGTATGCAGATTATATAGAGTGACGATGAAAAGATGCTTTGGGGGTAAGAGATTACTTATTGGATTGTGTAGTTTAATCTAAGTAGAGAAGAATTAGAAAAAGAATCCTGTGTCACCGATTAAATATTAGACATTACTGGGATGTGTTCATCCACAACTCTTTGTGGAAGTTGTGGAATAAGACTGACCCCAGAAGTCAAGGAGTGCAGGCATGGCAGCAGAGCTGTTTGCATGGTGAGACCTCCCCACCCCACAGTGACAAATGAGAACATCCTGGAGAAGATGCCCCTCTGACTGCTCCACTAAATAGCTATGTTGTGGTCTGGAAAACTGCAATCCTTTTCTGACACTGTACAAAGAATAAACTGGGATATCTACTAAGCTTTTTAACTTTCATCATTATTCCAGTAATTCAAGTAAAAACTTTGGAATGTTAGAGAAGGTTTACCTGTTACAGAAATACTCTTGGATGTGTCATAGATAGATGTAACATTCACTTCATTTTTTAATTTATGCAATTTCACATTTAATCTTCCTGCATCTTTCTTTTCTCTACTGACCCTGAGACCTGTCTGCTTACCTTGAGACATACAGAGACAGAAATCTTTTTTCTTAACTAACTTCTCATTTATGAATGGTTGCATGTTAAATCTCAGTAGTGTGTTTACAAAACTAATTTACGTAGCATACACTTGTGGTGGAAGAAACATTAATTCAGAGCAGTAATACTGATAGCTTTTCTATTCTGAAGTTTAACAAAATTGGCTCCTGTATCTGTACAACACAGAGATATTTTCTCGGTAGTTTCATGGATTAAAAAATCAGGATAAATCAGAAAGGAGAGGGTGGATTATGCACATTGAATAGGTCCTCTGTATAGTTCCTTAGGTTTTTTTTGTTTTTTTGGGGGAAGAAATTGAAAAAAAAAAATTAAAAATTCTATCCATTCTGAAAGTGTTATGAATCATTTTTTTTAGGGAAAAGAAGAAAATACTGTTAGAGAAAGAATAAATCATCTTTTTATGACTTTAGTACACAGCTAATACATAGCAGAAACACAATTTTTATCCATTCCACCCTTTTGCTTTTATATTTGTTCTCACAATATTTATTTTGGTGGTGCATTGGTTTATCTATCTGACATATCTTTTTGAGTTTTTGATTTCTGTTTTGGGAAGGGGAGGAGATTGTATATCATCATTTGAATATAGGGAGAATTTGATGTCATTTAGGATTAGTCAATAAAAAAGGTTTGTGGGTTTTTTTGTTTGTTTGTTTGTTTTTATGTCCTTTTTGCCCTTACTCTTTCTTCTCCATGATCTGTTATATTTTCTTTGAAGCTTTTTTTTTTCATCTTGCCAAAAACATCTTCTCACAAATACCATTGCTGGATAGGAATCGGTAGGGCATTGTCTATTTATTTTCTGTTTCTTTATCAGGAGCATCAGGTATGTTACAAGCAGCTTTACAAGTGTTTGCTTGCATAGTAATCATTGCAGAAACAAGAGAGGGATAGAGCAAACACATTTGATTGTTTTTCTGATTTTTCTGCCAGTTCTATGTAAATAATGACTTTTATTAAAGGAATAATTTACCAACTATCTTGTAAACAGGGTTTATCAGAACTAATGGTTTTGTTTTGTGTCAATCAATAAATGTACAGACTCTGCCCAGAATAACAGTTATATTTAGTTAGTTGAGAATGTTGGTTTATCAAACTTATGATGACTGGATGCATTTTATTAATATAATTGATATTTTAGACAATAACAAAGACATTAAAGACACGTCAATAATATTCTTTGAGAAGTTATACAAAATCAGCTGTAATAGGTATTGAGATTTACAACTGTCAGTTGTCTATGTATTGACTATATTACTTTCTGTCTTTCTGTTACTGTGGATTCCACTCTTCCTACTGTTCACCTGAATTATTACTTCAGTGTTATTCTGACCTTTTGCCACTACTGTGGGCTAATCTAAAATTAACAGTTTTGTGGGGAAGGGTTATTTTTCTATCAATAGCATACTTGGTCATCTCTCAAATTTCTTTCATTGCTTTTGTAAAAGTCAGGTACAAAAATACAGCTTATAAAATATAGCATTGATAACTAGTAGACAATTTGCCAGCTGTGCAGGTAGATCCAATGGCCTGGCATATTGTGTACTGATGTCTCAGAGATACCTTCTGGTCTTATTTTTGTGAAATGGAGAAAGATGACACACACACACACAAAAATTAAAAAAATAATCCATGCTGGTTTTGAATTCAGTAATTTAATAAGTTGTTTTTTTTTCAAGGGATAAAACAAAAAACAAAAAGAAACAAAACCCCTTGACCTTATATTTAGTTGTTAATACATCTGGCCATGGAAAGTAACAAGACATATTCTTTGTTGTACTAATCTTATTTTACTGTAGCCTGAGGGTATGCACTCAAACTATGGTTTAGTAAATGTGTGATAACCAAGTTCAGCCATGATGTATAATCCTGGAGAGATGTGCATTCTGCAGTTGTTCAGGGACTGATGTGGGAATCAGATAGTATGTCATAAGTTGCTGCAGCATTGCCCTCAGTTGCTACAGCTAGATTCAATTTATTATCCAAGTTCTTACTTACGTTGCCCATGTCTGCTATTACAAGTGATTAACTTAATATCTGTTTGAAACCAATGGAATTTAGAACAGCTTTATGAATGGTCTTTAAACCATATGGGTATTATTTATTTTAATACCTCATCATGCAAAATAATGTCAGATTTAAGGATATTTTTCTGTTTTGTCTAACTTGTCTAAAAATAATACCATTAATTAGACTGAGGCGAGTTGAGTACATGCACTTCTTAATTTTGTATGACATTACAAAAGTATCATCATCCAGAAACCAATGTTAACATTTGAGGATGAACTGCCGAGGAGCATTCTTGAAAGCTGGACTGTTTATGTATCTGTCTGAAACTCATTTGAGACAGATCTCAAGCAGTACTGGTTTAATATTTAATTTATGAGACTAGTGCAGATGTCTGTTTCATGCTGTCTGTTTTAAGAAATGAATTTATTAAGGAGAGATTTTGAGTATCACTGTTATTTCAATTTGAAAATTAGTTGGTTTTGCCTAAGGAAAATTAGGAGATACAGACAAACTGGTTGGTTCTGCCTTTGCCACTTCACACAACAAAATCCTGAAATATTCATTATTCATTCATTATTCAAATGATCGAAGGCAAAATATAGATGTTGGACTGATAAATCATTGAATTTAACCATTGAGATTAAGGAATTCATGAATGAATTATTGTGTACAAAATAAATTTCATCAGATATGCGATGTCTCACATAGAGATTCAGTTCAACCTGTTAAAAATACCAAGAATCATACTCTGGAGTTTCTGGAGTTTTATTACTTAATCACAAAGCTGATACAAATTTGTGTGTAGTTAAACACAGCTGTTATTCTTTGGATATATTCAGGATGTTGCTGTTTTTTGTTTATTTTAAAATCTTGTTTCAGACAAAAACACATGTAATGACATGAGTATATCTAGAGAGTCTGTGACATTATTTATTCTACCAACTTATTGCAAAGATGTACCTTACTGTTAATGAGGATGATTTATCTGTTCAGGGACATGCTGCATGAATAGTACTTCACAACTTAGGTTACTATAGTAACACTTCTGTAGTATTAGGCTCATATTCCACCATATCTTAGTTTATTTTTCAAGGGCTTTTTGCAAAAATTTTTAAATTAGCTTATCACTTGAAAACACTTGTGGCAGACTTTTTTACCACAATATTATTTAATGTAGTTGTTATGGCAACAATATATTTATCTTGATATTTTACCTATGAAAAGACTGTGGCTGTATCTCAAGTAAATAAGGAAAGAAAAATTTTCATTTACTTCTGTTTCTACAAACATGGCACCATATAACAACAGTGAATTTAGCATGAAGTATTAAAAGCATCTGCCAATGGGTTTAAGCTGTACCTTCCTCCTCTTAGGCTTTACTACTAACACAATCAAAATCTTCAAGAAGATTGATTAAAGTACATGATGTTGCTGTTGCAGGATTTATGGTGGGATGATTAACTGATAGGATTTGCTTTGAGACACAACAGTATAACGGATATAAGAATATGGTGAAGTATAATAGCAATGTGTTGAAAAGCAGAGCTGAAGTTAGAATGAAGTAGCATTGTCCCAGTCGAAGAGTGTTACTCAGTTGTTTGGCACCCTGGAAAACTATGGCAGAAAACAGTCTGCCTGCATGAGTTTTCTAATCCAGCTATATACTGCAGACAAGTAAATGGTGCAGGAAGCATTATCATCTTAATTTTGCAGATAAAAAAATATACATATTCCTTATTTTGATCCTCTCTTGGTAGGAAGATCCTAAAAATAAGTAACTATGAGCTGGCTGGAGCTCACAGTAGAGATTCTAGTTAATACTTCCTTCCATGGGTAACTAGCACCTTATAAAAGTTCTTATTAAAAGTCCTTTTATGGAAAAAATGAGAGAAATGAGTTTGTCAAGGCAAAATCTTAGGTCCTTAGTGCAACATATCTGTATATATGCACTGCATCAGTATATATATACACAATCCTCCATTTGGGTGACTGAAATATAATTACAGCCTGGAATTAAGATGAATGATGGGTATCTGTCAAGAGAAAAGTAACTATATGGATAGTTATGTTTTGCCCTTGGATTCACGCATATTATGGCACTGCACATGTTGGCATGGAGATTTAGCATCATACTTTTTAGATAGCTTTTTAGATAGCGGAAGTTTTAAATAATTTCATGACTGACACTTACGTTGCTCAACTTCACATGCATGGTCCAAATTTCCACTACAATAAATATCAGTTAGCACCCCTTCATGGTTTAAGAAAGTGTTACAGTTTTCAGTCACATTAGGCATTATTTGGATTATTTGGTTTGAGTAACAAATAAGCATCTTTTATGTCAAAAAGCAGGTACATACGATTTAATTAAAATGAACAGAACAGCAGTATTAAATACAGTGTAGTATTTCTTAGGCTGAGAAGTATAATAAAATGTTGCCATAATTATTTGTAAAGGATATCAGAGTATTGCAAACTAAGCTTTGGATTCCTTGCCCTGATAATTAATCATTACTAGTTAATTGAATCTGTAATCTGAAAAAGTCCTGTCTTCACCATCACACAGTCTCTAAATAGATACTGAAATTCTGCTAAAATTTAGCTTCTTGTAGCAGTACAAGAGTCTATTTCTTCTATCTCTGCTGAGCAAGATAGTTATTGAAACTTGCAATAATTCAGGGTTTATAAGACTGTACAAATCTTTTTATTAAAAACAAGCATATGGTTGTGAAAGAACATTTTATATAAAACTAAAAAATGTTTCTAGGAAGTAGAATCAGTAATAGATAGCATTGTGTAAGATAAGAGTAGTTTACTACAAAAACTGTTACTGGTTTGTATTGTTTTTAAATGGACTTTGAATCACTTATTTACCTCATGAAAATATGTTCAAAACTGAAGAACACTGTAAACATAGTAATGCAGGATAAATCATTCATGGGTAGATCTGGGGTTAGTATGAATTTGTGCAGTGCTGTGATGTCACCTGAGGAGCGGCCCCATAAATCTGCTAATTCACTGAACTTGCTGGTGTTCCTGAAGGCATTGCTTTGGGTCTTCATAAAATTGCTAATTTTGCGTAAACCTTCTCCCAGTTTTGATGCTGCAAATGTGAATATTCAGGAACTGGGATTAATTGGGATTAATTATGGAAGATGAAGTAGATACAATTCCACTTCATGATCTTTCAAGGATGTGCTACTATTTTCTGATAATAGGATAAATTGAAAACATGAAAATATTGAAACATGTCCTGTAACATGTCAGGTAGGCAAAAGAAGGCATAAACTATCTGGTGCTTAGTTCTTATGATGCTAGTTTGTTTATCTATAAAACTGTGCCTTCTTTTTCTTAATTAGGGTGAAGATGTGCTAACCTCTAGGATCAAGCACAAGGATCTTGGAGAAATCCTGCTGTTAAGTTTAGTATTTTAGTAGTATTTTAGTATTAGTAATTTTAGTAAAAGTATGTTTTCAGGGTGTGTCAGAATGTGCCTCTGTTCAGGTTTAATGGTATTCAGCAAAGCAGACAGACACCTCATCTGTACCTGTTTCTTTGCAAGTTGTGGTTTGTTTTATTTTGAAAAAAGAAGCAGTGATAAAACTCCATTGCTGTCTGGTTTTGCTGAGCAAATAGTCTTTTCATCTTCAGAGAGATGAGATTTTTTTCTGTCCCTTGGATTCTAAGACTTCTGCTAAACTGTGCTCCCTACATGTGTCCCAGACTACAGCAGAATCCATTTTATTCAATGTCAGTAAGTTAGAACCAAAAGGTCACTTGTAGATCATTCTGGGATCCGCACCTCTTGTAATCTCCAAAACCTCACCTTCTCTCTTCCTTAAATAAAAAGAACAGGATTGTAATGGATTTTACCATGAACTTTTGTTTTGCTGGAACAGGAGGATGTGGATTGAGTTTGTCTGAAATCCTTTCAGGGTATTGATTGCAGTGCAGCTCAGAACTGAGCTCACTACTTGGCTACAGTTGGCTTCTTAGGCCAGTTTTACTACTCATGTTGAATGTTTCTCTCAAAAGCAAGGGATACTTCAAGTCAGTGTATCTATAAGCTGAGGTGGACTGTATAAGGTGGACTCCTTGACACCCTGAGTTTGAGCAAGCCAATAAAGGCTTAATCCATTAATCCAGAGAACTCCTGCTAGGAATGTCCTTTCACTGTGTGTGGCGTCATCATATTACAGGAAATGTCTGATTTCTAATAAACCACATTTGAATATAAATTCACTTTTCATATTTGGAGGGAAAAAACCCTTTTTTTATAGAGAGAATATAAATGTTTAAAGTGCAACATAGTAAGCATTTGCATGGCAAACCTTTTTCATGGTGATTTGTCATACCAAATATTAAATTAAACTGAGGTGAAATAGAGTTGCTAATGAATTCTGGACATTGTCCTCTACCCTGGAAGCTGGGAAACACTGATGTAAATTGTGTAAGTGCTCAGTGAATGGCAGTAACTGTCAGCAGTTTTTTTTTGTTTAGTTTTTTTTTGTTTGTTTGTTTGTTTTTAAAGTAAGAAAAACTTAATAGGATAACATAGGAGATTCTTTAGTGATTGTGCTCTTTAGTAGCAGTACTGTGGCATACAGCACCACACTGCTGCCCGAAGGAGATTTTGCAGTCTCCTCTTTTCTCTACTGTTTCAAACCAGTATTACATTAATGTGAATGTTTTTCCCACCCTTACATTGGTTTGTTTGCCAGGCTGTCTCAGTGCCTAATCTCTTCCCCTGTATTACCAGACTGTTTCTTTTCCAAAATATGAGAAAATATGTATACAAGGTATTGTGTCTCAGCTTTCCCAGTTTGCTTCTCTTGTTTCTAATCCTCTCTGTGAGGATCTGGCATTATTTTCCAGCCCAGTGAGAAGACTTCTCTAATAAGGCACACTCCTTCTTTTGAGGACCTAGTAAGCAGGTCAGTACATATTGCAGTGACAGAGAGGGAAGCAACTAGGCATTTAGATATACTTGATTCCACAATATTGCCTTTTGAAAGAGAAAGTCTAGTAATTTGGAAAGATGCCTTCAAATTACTGTAGGACATGCTAGAAGTACTGTTCAGTATAAAATAAAAGCTTTCATTTCTGTGAAATGGCAGTCAGCATTGGACATGAACATGTTTTGTAGATCTGAAAAGTCTGTATAAACATTTTTTTTTTCCAGTTCATATAAAAGGAGGAAAAAAGAAAAAATGAAAAACAATTTTCTCTGTACCTGCACCAAGTACTCCTCAGCCAGATTTATATATATAACCTTACTGGTTATTTCCAAAGATATCATTGTAAATGCCTCTCTGCATGTCAGAATACTGAGATGAGAGGCATCTTCGGGCCTTAGGTGACTCAAACAGTAGATGCATACCATCTGACTTCTTTGGCCTAGAGACACAAAGGCTCTCTCTATTAAATATTCATAATTTGCTAAGATTTCCTTAGGCTTCCAATAGACAGCTCTGAACATTGACTGACAGCTTTTCTCATCCTTGTTTGTTTACAGTCTTGATTACTGAAGGTTCTCCTGCTTAGCTTAGACTGCACTGCACCACAGAAAAAACTTACTTTCCCTTTATGAAAAAGCAAAAATCTGCTATTATATTTAGGTTAATGCCAGTAAGGGCCACGCCACTGGCAGTGTAATTGCTGTCTATCCCCATCACCTGTGTCCTGTGTGTCTGATCAAGAGCTCACGTGGCTACATGTTCATTAAATCAGTCCACTGATCTGTCTGACATCTGCAAGGGGTTTACAACTGCCCATTAGGAATGTAGCCCACAATTAGATTGGATTAAATTTAGTGTGAAGCTGTACTCTTGGTCCATGTTGTAGCAATGTATTCTGCCTCAACAAGCAGAATAATTTGCTTGACTGTGCAAAAAATGAAATGTACAGGTGCTGATCTGTAGGTAAGACTTACAGTCTTCAGGTTTTGTGTTACCTACAAGTTTAATCAAATTTATGTGCATATAGCTTGTTCAAGATAAATACAGAAGTTCCTAGGGAACTAGATACTGACAAATTTTCGCAGTGATGACTTTTGCTGTTAGAATATGTATTAAGATAGGAGGAAAAATATATCATGTATAGAAAATCTACCTCTGCATTCTTTGTTCTGTTCCTTCAGTGCAGAATTGTTGTAAAGTACCAGCTAGTAGGACTGTGAAGAAAATGAACTAATACATTGTTTAAATGTAGCTAAAATCAGTATGACTCAACTTATTGTTTCTTTACTTAAAAATAAATAAATAAATAAATAAAAATATGTGTTAAGACTTCTGCTGTTTTGGCAGATAGAGTTGGTGAAAATAAAACTGTTTCCTTGATTATGCTTTTGACTGTTACGTCCAATTTATCATTAAAGATTAAATGATTTTCTTGGAAAAACACATCAGACAGCTGTGAGAGAAACACTCATGTAAATCTTGAAAAGACTTTGTTTATGGAAAAAAATATTTGTATACAATGATTGCCACTCAAAAAAAAAAAAAACAAGAAAAAAAAACTGAGGAGCATGGAAAATTCTGGACTTAGCAATTATTGGCAGTTTGAGTTTGAACAGACATACATCCAAAAAGCATGGACTCTTGTCTGTCTGCAAGAATGATGCTTTCAAAATAGTTTGCAAGTCTTGCATTAACACATTTTTAGTACCTTCTTTGCATATGGTCAGAGGAGAAAATAATACGAGCTTTTTTCAAAACTAATTCTGAAGTGGACAGTAATAAATAAATCTCTGCATTGCAGGACTGTAATGTGGTGCAGTGGTAAAATATGTGATGACTTTTCCCTTCATTTTTTTTTCTTTTTCCTTTTTTTTTTTTTTTTTTTAATCTTCTTCTTCTTTTCCTGAACAAGTTTGCTGTCTTACTGTGTACAAGTTTGTTTCTACAGCAGGGATGAGAGCAGTGAGGCAGCTCTTGTGTTGCTTCACCATCTGTTTCTCAGCTCTTTGTTCAAAATCCCTGATCAGAAGCTTATAAACCATATTGTCTTCTGGACACAGGTGAGAATACTGAGGCCTTTTCTATTATGCTTCTCGTTCTTTGTGCTTCCAGTTTGCCTTATTTATCATTGAATTAATCCTCAGCAGAGGCAGAAATATTGGCATATGGCTGCATCAGAAAGAAAAAAGGTTGCTTGAGGTCTAACTGAAAAAAGCTTATGTATATTTGTTTTAAATTCCCACTAAGGTTAATGGCATCATATAGTATATTTAATGACGAAAAGTGCTTGCACTCATTAAAAACATTAATATTTAAACTGTGATCAATCTCAAAAAAAAAAAAAGTGACCTTCTAACAAACAAAAATTTTAAAACTTTCTTTTGTAATAACTTACCAACTTTGGCTTAACTGTTTGCCTTACATTTTTAGAAATTTCTTTAAGAGTTCTTTAATATTTTCAGTGTCTTCTTTTCAGATTTTTTTTTTTTACTTATTCTAGACCACAATTAATTTTTTATTTTTTTCCCAGTTAAAATTAAAATACTACATAAACAGTATTTGTGGCTTGTTCTATCTAACACTTGTGCTTGTTTTGTGCTGTGTACACTTAAAACTTCTGCTTAGGTGTCTTCCCTAGATTTTACAACATTATCTAATAAGGGGATGTGTAAACACAGGCCAATGTTCTAGTTCAAAACATGAAGAAGATGAAAGTGAACAAAATCATACCACAAAGTATTTCATTGTTGGATAGTCTGAAGAAGAATAGAAGTTTTCAAAGGCACGGATGATGAGAACATTTACAGACTCTTTACCAGTTACAGTTGGTTAGATGTAGTATGATTTTGTGGAAAAATTTGCACCGATCTGTTGCAGAGTTCTTATGTCTTTGTAATGTTGATGTCCAAAACACAGGGAGGAGAAGAATGACATCAGGATGTTTTAAAAGGGCTAGAGAGACCATTTTGCTTGTAGTCAAGCACAATACTCACTATTGCAGAAAGACATTCTGTATTTTTCAGCAAGATTTCTACTTCTGAACCTGAGTTACATAAGAAATGATGAAATGTAGGAGGTATCTCCCTTCTGTCCTGCTTGGCTTTTCCTTAAGTCAAGTCATGTTTATTGCATTTTCACTCCGTGTCTTGAGAACTGAGGCATAAATTCAGCTGACTATACTATCCTTCAAAATCCTGTGAAAGAAGAAGTAAAATAAATGCAGGTGTCATTGGCACATCAAGAGATATTAGAGATGGAAAGGTGGCATGCTTTCTACAGAGGAGAATGCCATGGAAATAATCAGTTTGCCTGATAAAGTATATAAACAAGAGAGGAAATTAAACACAAACTATTCAACATGATGGACTTTATCAAAATCTCAGGTTGACATTTGGCAAGATATTTTGGGAGATATTTGGCAAAATAAACTAGTAAACAAGTAGCACAGAAGTCTAAGGGCTATTGAGGATGTAACAGTTTATTTGGGGGGGGGAGAGGGTAAGAGGAAAACTGAAAATATACAGTAATATGTTTCCTTAAACCTTTTTATTCTATTCTGCTGTAGTATTAGGTAGAATGAGCTTTGCTGTTATTAGCATATGCTAGTTATTTCATTAACTGACTTTGTTAAATGCCTTGAGACATCCTGTATCACTTAATGAAGTCAAACATGGCAAACCCCTCTTATAGCTGTACAAAGCAAGTATAGTTAAGAAAAATATTTGCATACTGTAATTGTTTGAGGACATTAGAACAAAGAGCGTTTGGAAGAATAGACCCTACTGGTTATTGGTCCTGAGATCTGAATTGCAGCTCTGAGTCTTGTGAGAAAAATCTCAAATAGTTTTCTTTATACAGGATCTTCTGTGAAGCTTATTTTATTCACGATTGCAATGGCAGGCATCCTATCAATCAGAAGCACATTTTAGTAAACAAATCATAACCTTTTATTCCCTATTACCTGACACCTGATCACCTCCTGTTTCCTCATTGGCTGAGTACTACAGGTTCACAAGCTACTCGATGCTCCTCTCTGCCATGTATGTACTTTTTTTTCAACCCTTTAATTTCTCCTTTCTTATGTTTTGAGAACATGTTTTACTGTTCTCACACTGCTCATCCTGGTTTTCTCAAGCTTCTACCTTATTTTGGAACAGTGAGGCCTTCTACTGTCCACTTACCTACTTAGCATTTCTCCTTGTTATGACTACACAACTACCTTGGAATACAGAAAATTAGTTCTCTACTGCAAAAACACAACTTTGTTTCTCACAATTCCCCCCTCTTCTTTTCTTACTCCTATTGTTGTTTTTGCATCTCTTCACATACCGCATTCTTGAGTTTTTCCAACATTAGGGTGCAATATTCTTCTCCGGATGTCACAGGGGATGACAGATATACAATGCCATTATTATTCCAATACCAACAAGTAGTTGTTTGAGCCAATTCTATTCAGGTAACCACGAAGTTAGTTTCTCCCAAATGTTTTTAAATCCCCAGGAATTGTCACCTTGAGCTACTCTATGTATGATCTTGTTGTGTGTTTTTTTATTTTTGTTGTTGTTGTTGTTTTTTTCCCCAGATATTTTTGAGATCAGTCAAATTTGTCCCATTTGATCTACATATACACAGCAAGTAGTATTAATTACACTGCATGCTCCTCCTTATGAGGTTATTAATAAATCTAATACTATTTGATATTTAGAGTACTACTTTTGCGAACTTATCAAACTTATTTTCTATTTCTTCAATTATAGCTGAGATATTTGCAATAGCGTTTTCTAATTCACACACCATTCTTTTTTTTTTTCCTCCCAGGTTTACTAATTTTTCAAGTATCTACATAAAGCAGAATTAATTTTCATTTTCAAAGTAGTAAATCTCAATGATGTCAGTTGGATATTAGAAAACAGATATTTAGAAAATAAATTAAATATTAATAATATTCATTAAATTAATAAATAAATATTAATAAAATGTTAATTATATATTTGTAGATAATATTAATAATATATAATAGATAAGAAAGAGCAGTCAGGCACTGGAACGGGTTGCCCAGGGAGGTGGTAGAGTCATCATCCCTGGGGGTGTTCAAGGAAAAGTTGGATGGGGTGCTTGGGGACATGGGTTGTTGGGTGACATTGGTGGTAGGGGGGTGGTTGGACCAGATGATCTTGGCGGTGTTTTCCAACCTTAATGTTTCTGTGATTCTGTGTTACACTGATGAGAGGCTAGAGCCTGAGCTGGAAAACTTGTGGAATACAGGAGGTGCAGGGCAGTCCCTGTGGTCAAAGGGCTGCCTTTCAGGCAAGCCAAATGGCCCGGGGGAGCCAGCCCCGCCAGCCCCAAAAAAGGGGCCCTCAGCTCCCCCAACCCTCCTCCTTCCCCCGCGTGAGGACATCTCCCAGGCTGCTCCCAACACAGCCGCCTTTGGCCACATGTGGGCCACTTCATCAGAGAGGCTTGCTGAGGTCACAATGGCCACCATTGCCTCGTGGGCCCTATAAAAAAGACCCCCTCTACCACTGGCTCGCCACTTGCTCAGCTACTAGGAGACTAGAGGCAGCAAGGCGAGAAGCGGCTCTGCTTGGTTTGCGAGGACAGCCGTGCCACCCAGAGCAGCACCAAGAAGGAAGGCAGCTGGCAAGGAAATGTGTCACAGGCAGAGAGAGAGCATCAGCAGCACCAGATACACCAGTGCTCGAGGAACATCTGGTGCTCAGCCCACAGTTACGTATAAGCAATATCTTTGGCACTGCAGGCGTGAAAATCAAGCTGACAGTGGCATGGGACCTCATGGTGGAACAGGTTGACCCCCTGGTGTGGCACCCTGGCCAGAAAACATGCCGAATCGAAGTCATCCTGTTTGGGCAGTCCCGGGTGAAGACTGGCTCATCCTCCTTCCCAACACCATGGAGCCCATGGAGCTGGATCCACCAGAAGAGGTGGCAATGGAAGTGGATCCACTGCAGCCAGAACGGACCTGGGACTACCCTGGCTTGTCTTCACTCTGTGACATCAGGAAGCACAAACTGCATCACAGGAGTGCCTGGCCAGCTCCGTACTCATTGCTCAGGCTCCATCCCAAGCATTAGCTTGGAGCCCCCAAATCTCAAGGACATCCTTCAGGCTTGCCTGCAAGATGTCCCAGCAATAAACAACTCTCGCCAGTTCTCAGGAGTTGTGTGAGTGCTTCTTTCCCATGCCCCAGCCCTTGTGTGACAGGTGGCATCTCCTGCACAGAGCCTCGAGGAACAGCACAAGAGGACACAGCTCCTTTTGGGCTGCTGGAGGAGTCCCCGAGGGCCACCATGCACCTTTAACACTTGTGAAAATAGACTGAGGGGTGAAAATGGTAGCGTGTAAGTGATTATAGGTGGCTAATTTCTTATATTAGGAGTGACTTTCTACATCTGAGTAATTGGTAACAACAGACATGTGGAAGGCTGAGGTACTCAGCAACTTCTTTTCCTGTGTCTGCACTGGTAGATGGGCTTCCCAAGTCTTTCATTTCCCTGAACCCATAGATGGAGGCTGGGGGATCAAAGTCCCACCTGCTGTAAATGAAGAACAGGTTTGACACCACCTCATGAATCTAAACAGGTACAGCTCTATGGGACCTGATGACATGAATCCCAGGGTCCTGAGGGAACTGGCTGATGGAGTTGCCAAGCCTCTCTCCATCACAGTTGAAAAGTCCTTGCATTGGGCGATGTCCCCAGGTATGAGTCCATCCTTTCTCAGCCGTTCTTACTGTTTTCTCAGTAGTCAGGAGCACTTGGAACAGTCTGCCCCACTCAGGTTGCAGCTTCAAAGCAGTCTGAAGCAGTGCATAGCCTAATGGGAAGTAAGGAAAAATAGAAACATGATTGGTTTTATAGTCTTCTGCATATATAACATTCAGCTTTATTTAATACTAATATTTTTAAGCTGCCATTTGTGGATTTAGTTGACTGAGTTCTATGAATATTAGTGAGTCATGCACCTAAATCTACTTAAAATATCTAAGCTATTATTTACTATTCAGCTATTTAGAATAAAGTCCAGAAAGAACATTAGGATCACATCCAGACTGGGTCAGTTCAGCATTCAGTTCTTCCAGTATAGCTGGAATAAATTTTCCATGGTTTACCTAAGAACAAGTTAATTGACATACTTGCATTCTTAACATGAGGTGCATGCATAATATCAGCAGAATAGAAGCAGAACACATGCACACATAGCTTGCTGACCATGTGCTCTCTGTAGAACTCTAAACAGCTTTTTCTTTTCAGTTTATGCATTAAAAATGATTTGGAACAGCAGAATACGAGCATATAGAACTAGAAGTCCCCAGGGTATACAGGAAACTATTTTGAGACCATCTAGTTAATCATATGTATATAGTGGTTTTTGCCATATGACTTTCTGTATAAAGACTTTTGAAGAACCAGTATGGCATAGGTGGTACTTACATAAGAGAAATTCTGTAACAGAACTACTACTGAATCAGAGAGGGAACAGGAAATGTGTAAGAGCAAAACTGCAAAACATTATCACCCTAATAGAAGATCTGTTCTCATAGCAATTATTTAACATGAGGAGACATCCTTAGAAAGATAGATCTATATGTCAGTTCTAATATTTCTTTCTTACAGTCACATTTACGATAGAAAAAAATAAATGCAGTAATACATTAACAGGCCTCAAAATACAATGAAAAAGCAAATTAGAAAAATGTACTGTTTTATCACAATCAAATTTTCTCCAATTTTTCAGTCTGTCTCTTTTTTAAGAGTTAGGTTTTGCCTCCAGAAATAGAATTCTGAATAATTAAAGTCAATCCTCAATTCTCTCTCAAGGCTCCTTGGTTAGCTCGCTTGGGTGAATTCACCCCAATGAAAAGAGAACAATAATTATTTCCTCATAAAATCTTTCTTTAAAGGTCACTGATGACTTAAAAGTTGAACATGGACCCTGCTGGTCTTCTATATAGGTACACTTTTCCCAAAGAGCAGTGATTAAATGCTCTCAAATGAGGGAGCTGGGAGCTACATCGAACACAACTTTGGTTTAAAAAAAAACAATTTGATGTAAGAAAATCATTGATCTAGGATTACAGCTTTCCTAAGCTGGCATTCTACACAAGTTTAGTTTACATATCTAAATCTGTACTTGAAAGGGAATGGCTCATTTTGAGAAAGCTGTGAAGAAACAGAATTGCTGGGTTGATGATATGAAAAAGATAAGGCATGGAGAACTCTTTACATTGTTAATTTTTAAAGATTTTACTTGCGATGAGTTCATGTTGTTGAGACAACGACACCCAATAGAGTTGTTGCTAAACATTATTTCTATATGTTATCTTTCTCTGAATTCTTGTCCTTGCAGAAAGTTGTGTCAGGTAAAAACAAAGTGTCAAACTTAATGTTTAGCCTACAATTGTTATTGTACAAAATTTGACATAAAAATGGTATAACAGAGCCTACCTAGTTTTATTGAACTTTTCAGAGAATTTATATTAGGAGCTACATTTCCAGAAACAAGGATAATCTCTGCATACCAGTTTTACGGCCTTACAGCTGCTCTACAGCAGGGCCTTGCAGTTTGAAGTGAATCTCATTCTTCACATTTCATTTGGTAAATGTGAACAGTGCATATGTTTCTCATTCTGTGATTGAATTGTTGAACATTTCTTAAGTAATTTCTATGTCGGCCACCTCATAATTCAATTGTCACTGCCAACTACCCACTGACAAAGTGACTTCTTTCCATTTGCATTATTGTTTGCTATGTATTTTTGCCTTGTTCCTTTATGTTTTCTGCTTATCTACAATGACCTAATCTTGTTTCACTTCTCAGAAATCTCTGGTTATCTTCCACGGTCTCCATTCTTCAACAAAGTTTCTAACAGTAGTGAATAGAATGAAGTCATCTTAGGTCATGTTCTTTCTTTTTCTTATATCACTATTTTTACGTTTGTCATCTGATTTTGCATTGATCATTTTTGTAGGATCTGTTTTTTGTTGTTGTTTGTTATTGTTTAAAAAATGAATACCTTTTCTTGTGTTGTTTTCTCATTTTTAAGATCCTTTTGTGATTTAAAGATGTATTTTCTAAGGCAGAGAATTTTGAATGAAATCAAACTTGAACTAGTTATTGCGATATTAGTCTTCCATCTTTCACAAGGTCACTGTTATTTTTTGGGTTTATTTTTTTGTTCTTCTCACTTCTTTGTTTACCTACCTCTCCTGCCAATATCCACCTATCTACATGGTAAAGATACCTTTGACTCATAGCTACATTCAGATCCTGCCCTTTTGTACCGTGTTTCGCAGTGCAATCTTTCTTTTTTCCTATACTGCGAAATGTTTCTGTGTAAGCTGTTTTCTTTCTTTTAAACCTGTAACCATCTCTCTCAGATAATTGGGTTTGCTATTCTGCAATCAATGAAAGTAAATTCAAGTCAGAATTTTCATCCACTCTCATACGTCAGCACAGTTCTGCAGATTCTTCCTCTTGCCTCCACGTGTAATGCACTTAATGAACTCAGGCATGAAGTCATTGTCTTTCTGACCTCAACAGTGTAGCACAGTGCTTACATAAGGCCTAAAAAGGCTTTAGTCTTGAAGGTGCTCTAAAGCAAAACTTAAAGTTAACCTGTTCTTACGCCTAATGTTTTGACATTATTTATTGCTAGTCTTTTTTTTTTTTTTTTTCCAGAAATTATATAGCAAACAGGCTTCGATTTGTCAAATGTCACTTCTGGCCATTATGGTGGAGCACTGGTAAATATTTGTCCAATTTACAGCTTTGCTATTGCCATACATGACACTATTTTCTGGTGGAGAGATGAAGCTTCTGATATATTCACATGACCCCAACCAAGTTACAGGTTATCAGCTGAGGCACGTTACCCCTACCCCATATGTCTATTCCTTGCTCAGTGCCAATACTAAAGAAATTGGATTTACTTAGATCATCAAGAACAAGACGTGGTAATGATCACAAGAACTTTCAGAAGCAGCAGCGAATTAATCTTTCATCAACTTTGAAGTTAACCCTGCTTTGACAAGAGGCTGCACAGGATGATCTCCACATGCCCCTTCTAATCTAAATTTTTCTATCATTCTATCTAATGCTTTGAGTATTTTCAATTTAGAAATTCAGAAGATACAGCCACCAAAGAGAACAAAAAATGACTTTTAATTGTAGAATGGATTAGATACTGTATCCATGCTTAAAGTTATTCGTTTAAATTAGATTTTTTCATCTATTCATTAGTCGTTCTTCAAAAAAGAATGCTTGCTTTTTCACAGGCATTAAACCTGTAAAGAAATATGGACTACATATAAACTTAACTACTTGCTTGAAGGTTTTGTTTGTTTAAAGTAACTCATAACATATATATATATATTTCTGCAAATCATCTGATGCCCTCAATATATATAATTTCAGAAATAATCCCTATAGGCTGATGCTTGTCATTATTTTTGACATAAGTTTGTTTCTCACTGGGCATGTCCTGCTCAAGTGTCATGAGAAAAGAAAAATCTGGCATCTGCCAGATTGTTCCCATTAAGACAAAGTGATCAATTTTTTTTATGATGCTTCAACCTTAGGATAATTTAATCAAGTGTGTTGAATTACATCTTGATTGAGATACACTGATATGATTTGGATTCCATTCATGGTAAATAAAATAATTCCTGTTAGGCCACTGCAGTGGCAGATACTATTTTGACAAGCTTAGCGTTAGTGACAAAAAAGCTGTAGAAAGATCCATATGAATTGCAGTTTCAGGGGGGCAATACTGTACTAACTGGCAACTGGCATTTAGGATTTTTCCCTAGAATATTATTTTAAAGAATGATGCTCTAAACTGGAATGAGAAGTATTGAATTAGGATTAGCTGAAATCCTTTCATCTAACAGTGATTACTCTGTCACTGAAGTGGACATCGACTTATCTAAGATTTTATGCTTACGTAAGGTAGGCAAGAATTTTGCTGGTAATAAATGGTGTATGTACATTATGGGGAGAACAAGGGAGAATGATTTCCCATCATCCAGATTGTTGCATCACTGTCAAGTGTTAAATTCTGAGCAATGCCACGGCTGCCAGCTATGCTGATAGCTGCTCTTGGTGCTACCAAATCCAGGCAGTTTTTCCACCTGCCTAAAAGTCCATACCTTTCTCATTTGGTACAAGAACACTGTGAGACACTTACATTAATGTATGATGGGGGAATGGAGGAGTTTGTTTTCAGTAATACAATCTTATTACTTATATATTTTTGACATGGGTTTATTTCAATTACAATTATTTTTCTCAAGTTAAAAATAAATACTCTACTGAAATGAGGAGTTAAAAAGGAGGTGCGTTAACTTCTATCCACTTTAGAAAATAAAGCTTTGATAAAATTACCTCATATCTGTTTAAATAATAGGTTTTCCTTTATTTAGGAAATGATACATAAATTACCCTTAAAATTCTACCACAAATCTTACCCTTAAAATGCAGTCATACAAACATAAGATTACTAAAATCTGTGAAAATTTTCAAAATAAATTTAACATTAGGTATGTATAACAGTAAGTTCAGTCACTTTTGCAGGAAGAGATATATTTCTAAAATCACAATACGTATTGGAATTTACATAATTAAACAAGAGATTTTTAAAAAGTCTTACTACTTTAATTTTTCCTTGTTTTTGCAGTCACTGAAGGAGGAGAATAATGCCACATAGGAGGAAAGCACTTTAATAGGATGATGATACGATGCAACAGAGATGAAATTGCAATTTATTTATTTATTTATTTATTTTCACCATGTGGGGCTAACAATATAGGTTACAAAAAATACCTAGTTTGATAAAATCTCTGTTACAGACTGAGCAAATTGTCTGTTCAGTGGTACCATGTCTACCGTTACAATAATACAGTGTTATAGCTGGAGATGGAGAATTAGAAAAAAACCATCTCTAGCATAAATCACTCAGAATAATTCTCATAAATATGGATATTATTTAAAATGAGAAGCCAAGGTGATGTTTGTTGCTTCTGCTTTAAAATCCTCTCATGTATGTTGTAAAGATTCTATGTTTTTATCTGTAGTCTTAGCAGCATTTAAGTTGTGAAATTTTTAAAGGGTAGAAAGAATGTTATGCTTTTGTCTAGTAGTAACCTGGAAATCCTGTTCTGTAAATTCAGTTGTTTAATTTGTTTCATATAAAGGGTTTAGCTGAAATGCCACTTTTTCTGTCCCCTTTGTAAGCCAGCACCCAGGGTTTAATTTGGGAGGCTGAAAACCCTTGTAAAGCTTGTGCTGTATAATATTTCCTGTCTAAAATTTTCTCAGTATATAAAACCCAAGCATGAAAAATATTCTTCAACAACATACGTGATCAAATTTGTACCAGCTGGGAAAGAGCCACAATTTGTATATGAATGAAGTCTCTACTTTAGGTCTTCTGCAGTTAATCCCATTATGTGCATAATGAATACCTAAATCAGGAGAAACCTGTAATGTTCAACAGATTCTATTATAGCATTAATGTTCAATAGATTCTATTATAGCATCAATCCATATGCTGCTTTTGTCATATGCAGAAGATATGTATTTGAATTCAGAGTCTCATGCTGGGAGAAAAATAAATTTCAGTGTCAGCTGGAAAACTTTAGGATAGTGGCGTTAAGTGTTTAGGACTCTGGTGTGCATTACCAAGGACAGACGGTTGACTTAAGGTGAGGAAAGAGAGGGGAATGGATTCAAAAGTTTCCACAACCCTAAAAAACTGAAAAGAAAGGTAAAAATAAGCATACTTTTTTTTTTTTTTTTTTTTTTCTCAGGCACTGTATCTCTCTCTTACTGTGATTATAAAAAATAAAAAATAAAAAAAAAATCTTCATATATGGAATACTTGATGTTTATTTTGTCTTTGGTGATTTTTCCAAAGATTTTTGTTACTGGAATAAAAGCCTCATAAAGTTTGGTCATTAAAGCAGAACTGCAAAAGGCCATATAGGAGAAATGTAATGATAAGTGTCAGTAAGAAATCAGTCCGAAGAAAATATGCACCCTTTTTCTTTTAATTTCTTTATTCTTTCCAGTTTTTAAATGACATCTATAAGACCCATTGTTGATTAATATTCAGGACCATTTCTGACATTTGTTTTAATTTAAATAGTAATTTGTGTGACTCAGTCTCATGGAAAATCTTTGTAAGGATGAGGAAAATTCATACCAATGCAAAATTTATAGAGAAAAAAAAATAAATTTTTCTGGAATAAATTTTGGACTTTTTGGAAGAGACTGGCACTGTCCTTGAAGAGAATAGCAAATGAAATCTGCAAAGACAAATTGTTCTGAGAGTTGATAGATGCACTATCACTAGGAAAGACAGAACATGTTTCTGCCAGGCATGTTTGGGAATAGGGACTTGAATATTTTCATTAATCTTGTCATAGCTTATTGCTGCTAACTTCCACAACAAAGACAGATTTTCCTTTGTAGCAGTGAATGAATATGCTTCTCGAACAAGCCTTTGACAATCTACTTTTTTCATATTGTTGTTTCATACATTTTTCATTCTTACTAGAATTAAGTAATTCATGTCTTAATAGAATTGGAGTAACTTACAAAAAATGCTGTACTGCTACATCCAAATCAATCTAAATCACATCAGACTGTTTTCTCTTTTTGAGGTAGAAAAGTAACTCTGGTTAATACTTGTGTTATTCAATAATGAGGTCCACAGACACTGTGGTTACTTGTGCTAGATTATTAAGGTCAAAATGCTAGTTCTTCAAAACTGAGAAATCTCTAGTGAAGTTTCCTTCTCTTTTCAGATTTCAACAACTATATTTCACCTTATGCACTTTGCATTTACACCTTTCAAAACTGGAATGATTTCTTATCTGCTAGTGCCATTCTGGACAAAAAGAAAAAAAAAAAGAAAAGACCAAAGTACAGATATTAATCAGGAATTATTGACAATCACAGTGGAAGTATGGGATAGTATAGAGATTCAGAAACAGAGTTTACGAACTACAGAAAACTGCAGGAATGACAGGGAGAGAGAGGAGTGAAGTCACTTTTCAAAGACACATCAGACTTCATGTCAAGGTTCACAGTTCCAAAAAGAGGTCGCTAGGAGGGTGGTCTCAGAAGTAATTCTTCTGCAGGACTGTTTTTTTTTTTTTCTTTCACATCTGCTTTGGATTGAACAGCATAAATTGACATTAAAGAAAAGTTTTTAGTTCTATCTTATTTTTGAGCATAACATCCGTTTATTTCTCTGTGGGCAAGTATTCATTGCAGTGAACAAATTCTGTTCATGATCAAGGAAAAAAAGATTCTTGAGACTCTTCCTCTTCAGCACCAGGAAGAAAAATGTTTTCAAAATAGCTATAAACAGGAGTTGCAAGTGTCTTCAGCTGTTGCCTCCCTATTGCTTTGCAGGTAGCTTTTCATCACTGTCTGTAAGCTTGAGCTATGTATGTTGTTGCAGGGACTCCTTTTTCCTCATCATTTCTCAGCAGTCCTGGATTAAACATGTCTGATTGCTTAATACGTATCCATTAAGCTAGTAATGAGTAATTGCTGAAATGGTTTCCTTCAGTGAATGAGTAGCTGACACTTTTCTGATGTCTTTTATTTTAAGAGCTTAAATTGATTGAACTCTAAACGAAGAGCTTCATCCTGAATCCCTGAATCCTGACACGACAATTTTGCCATGATCTCAAGGGAAAAGGTGTGCACATGTAGGCACAATCTGGGAATTTCTTATCGGTACGTCTGGTACTTCTGTAAATAAGAATACGATTAAAAAGCAAAATAGACTTGCAGCACCAGAATCCAATGTTGTGCCCTCTGCAGCTGAGAATAATTTTCTGAGCAGCTAGAGTTGTTTGTCAGTATGAAAGTGCTTAGGATCTCTGCCTAAAGTGGAATGAGTAATAACTGCTGGATAAAATAGGCCCAGATCTGTACACATCCTGAAAGCTTAGTTTTCAAAAAGGCACTTCATTATGCTTATGACTGTGCATATTTAGATGCATGCATTTAATATATACGTTTAATATAGTAAAATTAATGAGAACACTTAAAACTTCAAGTAGCTGCAGGTGGCTATGTAGTGCAGAACAGGACTGACTAGAAAGAGAAGAGAGAAGGAAGAGGCAGATGTGCAGCAAATAGACACATTTCTTTTTTCTATTATAAACACGTACCGTCTAATAGAAGGTGAGTAGGATATTTTCTTGAAGCATCTGACTGTTCTAAATGGGTTGGTCGTATAGTACATGAAACGCAAAGGGGAGGAAAAGGTTTAATGTAGAAGAGGTATGCAAATAACTGATGCTTTTGTTCACTGGTGAAACTGATTAAAAACCAATTTGAATTTAATCTTTTTTTTTTTTTTTTTTTGGAACATTATACATTTTCTGGAATATCTTCATTTTTAAAGTTGAATTAGAAGTATGCCATTGAGCTTTTAAGTGTTTCAGGTTTGTTCCTAATTAACTTTTTCGGCAAGCATGAAAAAATTTAAGAAAGAAAAAGAAAAAGAAAAAAAGATTGGGTAATTTCATGTTGACTGTTTGTTTTAGCAAAAAGTAATAAGGGCAAGGAATCTCTTGGAAGTGTACCTATGACGGATCTGAAATGGCCCATCACAAAAGAGCCTAAAGTGTGAGAAGACTGTGACGTCTTTGTCACTGAACAGTAGTGGATCAATAAAAAGGAGAAATGTAGCAGTAGTTTTACACTTCTGATTGCGAAAGACATGGTTATTTGCCTTATGACCCTGTTTTAACTGCTGTGGTCTCCCTTGGGGTCAAAACTGCTAGTTTGGGAACCACTGAGCTAGAGTGAAGAGTTAGCAGGGAGGCGCAGAAATGAAGCTTGACAGCAGGCAGAGATACCTTCCAGCAGAGGCAATTCCCTGTACCGCTCTTAACTGCTGGGTCTGTGTAACAAGGAAGGTGTTCTCTGTTGGTGTTCTTTGATAGAAGTGAAAAAAGCTGTGAAGAGGTATGCTAACAGCCTATTGTGAGCCTGTATTTGAGATCATCTATTACATATATTACAGTAGCTCTTCCACCATCCCAATGTTACCTTCTGTCTGGAGTCATTTACAGCTTAGTTTCTTGGGTTTGTTCACATGTGTTTCTTATTGTCTGATTATGATTAAAATTACTAATCACTAAATACATCTTTTCTCCTATTAAAAGTAAGCTTATAGCAATCTAAGTAAAAGTTTGAATTTGGAACTAGGCTGTAGTAGTGATTTCTGCTATTACACAGCAGTAGGCTGTCAGCCTTTGATAGATGATGCCTAATCAGTTACTGGGTACAACAGCTGAAGATGTTGCTTATGCTGAGAAGGAAAATAAAGCATTGTTAAAATTCATATTTGCAGCATTTTAAGTAGCGGCAAGAATTCTCTCCCAGTTCTCTGTGTAAGGGAGGAAAAGTGCACAGTCTGCTCAGTTATTTTAGGAAGTTAGCTCTGTGGGTGTCAAGCAGCCTCATGGAAACAAAAATACTCAGTGTGTATTTTTAAGATACACATACACACTATTCACAGTTTATATTAATGGAATTTTTTCAAATTCTCAATTTCAGTTCATAACAATAGCAGTTAGGGATCTATTTATTTATTTATTTATTGTGTGTGTAATTGTTCCTAATTTTGAATGAGAAATGTCTTTATTTTCTGATAAGAGGTAGTTTACTATACCTGGGGGTGGGGAGGTGTTCTAAAGGTCATCTCAGAAGCTTTGTGATAGTTAAAAAAATATATATTTTCATTTGGATCATTGGCTACCATGAGAAAGTAAAAACTAACTTTGTTTTTGCCATAAAAGGAAATATAGTTACTGCTGTTATTGTAGCTGTTTTTCGTATTTTTTTTTTTTTCCAAATTACTTGATGCTAGTAAATCAGTATGCTGCTTGTCAGGTTGAAGATGACATATACGCTATGCTATCACATCAGCATTTATCTTTCATCTGGCAATGAATTGGTGGTGCCAATACTGAAGATCAAAACTGTCAACTGTGCTAGGGTAAAACACAAATTTATATAAATGATGTGAAAAGTATTGGTACTTTAATTTGTGATAATTTGAGGCCTGAGAATTTCACAAGAAAATAAAAATACAATCTCTGTTACTCAGCTCAAGTGTTCTTGCCAGTACTGAGCTTGCTCTCTTTGCTGGTTCAGTTGCCTTCAGAATACTTGGCCTCTGACATTGCCTTCAGTCCAGGACTGGGCCAGCACGTTGCCCATCCCCTGGTTCCTGCCAAGGAGGGGAGAGGAGAACCAGCACTGAACCAATCCTTGGCTAATATTCTTCTTGGCTAATAATCTTCCACAGGAAGAGAATTTATTTCTTCAACTGCTTACAAACTAAAATCATTTAAAGTTATTAACGGATGACAACTGATGGATATGTCTGCTTGCATCAATAAGAGGGTGCAAACTTCCCTACTTGCAGAACTAGATATTTTAGCAGCAGCCAACGTAAAGGTCCATGACCATTTGAGGCTGGTTGTCACTGCTCTCATCATGTGCAGACAGCTCTATAGATGTGTCTGAAATCACCATGGAAATAAAAACTTAGAACTATTGAAAAGGCGGGCTGATGAAGAGCAGAGAGAGCAGATCTTCTTTTAGAAGATCATTGGAAAAGCTATGCAAGAATGAAGCAATGTGGAGTTAATTGCAGGTTACTTTATTCCATACATCTGAAAAACCTGAATTGACTTTCTCTCACTATATTCAATGGTTCCTTTCAGAAGTTTGTGTATGCCTATTAGAGACATCATAGTTGTGCTTTAAGTAGGAGAAATAGGACTTTTCTAAATATTAGTTTGCTGTAATTTTTGACAAATTTTGACTATTGTCTAGTGAGTAATATCTTGTGATTTCCTCTCTCTCTCTTAAAAGCCTGGGCTATAACTGACGCCCATAGAAATTACTACTCCACAGATAAATGTTTAATTAGTATTTTGAATTGTTTAGAATCCCCAGATGAAAGACACAGGAAGTGAAGAATGGCAACATGCTGTAGAATGCCGTTAATTTACAGTAATTGACATATCCAGTGCAATCACTGAATTTTATGAAGCTGTCAATAAGGAGCAAATCATACTTATTTGCAGTCACAAGGCTTAGACTGTCTTTCTTGTTACAGCAGCTGTGATTCATTTCCTCTACGCAGGGAGGGGAGAATGGTTTCTTGGGACAGAGAAGGGTCAGGCAATGTCAGAGTAACTTTTTCATGTAGATTTATGTGAGGAGCATCAGAAGTATACAAAACATTACCTAAGAGACTTCTCTTTGATTGGTTCATATTTTCTTGCATCTATTTGGAGAAGACTGACTAATTTAATGCTACCGGATAAAATGAAAAAATAGAAGAATGAGGAATAGAACTAGACCACAGCAAGATTGTCTATCTTTTAATCACAGACTGTCCTTACAAATGATACTGTGGGAAGCAAACACAGTCTTAATCGAAGTGGGACTTAAGGGAGGAAGGAAGACGTTTAGTCTTTTTCTAAATCTACCACAATGAAATGTTTTGGAAGTAGAAAATGTACCATTTGTTTCAATGAATTTGCATAGGTAATGGCTTAGTTACATATTTCCTTACTTTTGTAGTACCCAGAGACTTGCTCCATATCTTAGATGTAATTGTTGATTAAACTTCTTTATCTCCATTTGGAAGGCCTTCCTGTATTTTACTCTCCGATCACAATAAAGAAGATGCATAAGTTCCTTTTAATTATGAAATAAATCCAAGGTAGCAGCAGAGTCTAACAGTTTGGTACTCTGAGTTGATGAATTGCCATTTACAATCATTATATCATGTATTTCCTATTGCAGCCTACAGTTTTATGAGCAGAACTATGCACATGGTAACGTCTCTAACATGGTTTATTAAAATCAAGAAATCAGCAACGAAACACACCCAAATGCTGGATTAGTCAATTTGTCCTAACTGAACAGTGCATCACCATTAAGGCTCATAATGGGTTTTATGAACCCAGTGGTTTCTCATCTAAATGAGATTTTATGGGATTTATACATCTTTAACGCTAACTGTTAAAGATTTGTAGATGTTAAAATCAAATTGAAGTGCCAGGCTGAAATGTATTCAAATGTTAGTGTTGTTATTGGCTTTTCCCAAATGTCATCAAAATAGATCAGCACAGTAATGAACACTTCATATTTCATAATATGCAAATATATAGAAAGCAGAGATTTTTCAACTTTTCCCTTTATCTAATGGTAGATGGGTTAATATCTGAGGTTATCATGAGTACAGAAACACAATAATGTACAGTGCTTTATGAAACAAAGTGGGAATAAATAACAGTAAACAGGAAGAGAGTGTACAGTCATCCTATCTGCAGCACCATATTCATGCAGTAGTTAATTGCTATGCTAAATACTGTTGAATTGACCTATATGTCTTTGATGAAATTAACATGTAATGGTGTCTGAGCAATTTAAGAATATACATCAAAGGACCTGTTTCAAGCAAGCTGACTTGCAAGCAACTCTGCGTTATCCACCTTGCGCCAAATGCTGCAGCCCTCAGTGCAGTGGGCAAACCAGGCCTCTGAGCAGCCTCTTGGCTTAGCTCTGCTCAGGAGCGTGTAAAGCAGCTCAAAAAGAGTGCTGCTGCAGTGTAGGGGCTTTAGAGGGGGTTGTTTTGGGGGTACTGATTTGCTCTTTGAATCCTAAATGGACTGGTTTGTACTGTTTTCATCATAAACAGTTGAAATGTTTGCAACTTTTACCAGCATATGGTACAAAGAGCATCAGGAGGTTGTGCGACCCCCAAACATAAGGCACTGCTGGTTTGTGCCCCCCCAAATAGCCAGTCTGCACCAAAGTGAAGAACTGAAGTTCATGAATGGCTGTGCTGACTGCAGCACATCATAACCCAAGGATGAAAAATGTGATGTGTTGTGTCAATTTTTTGAAATACAACTTGAGACAAAATGCTTTGGATGAAACTTTCATCAGTATGTACCAGTGGTGAGGAATGCTGCTGCATAATGAGGATTAAATACCTAATAAGAAAGTGCTAAGGCAGTACAGTGAGTATTCTTCAAGGAAATTTCTCCAAATCAGCCAAGTCAGTCAGCTTTTACCCATGACTTGAATACAGTCTGATCAAGCCACAGAACAGTTTTCTTGGTCAGAAATGAACTTCTGGCTTGTGTTGAGGTTTAGCATTTAGAGCCTACAGTCAGTATTGGCTAGCTGAAACAGAAATGTGAACTAAAGCCACTCACTGTTACAGGTCAGAGCCTTTCCTCTCCTAATACTATTAAAATGATAACTCGAGGGTGTTTTCAGTTAATGAGGTAATTATACTATTCTGGATTTGACCTTGGAGTTTATTACTCATTTAACAAGAAATGAGAAGCTGAGATACGTCGTTGTTGCTGGACACATCTTGAAATTTTTGAGTGGAAGAGCCAATCAAAATAAAAAGATTATGGTGGTGAATTGGAGTATGTACATTTGCATATTAATAGTATTGCTGAGAAAAAACTGCACAGTGATCATGCAAATCTTTTAACTCTGGCTAATAATGGCTGTCTATCAACTGCAGTGCAGGGATTCGCAGACTGCATGTTCACTGAGAAGTACTGATATAGCAAATTTGCAAATAGCAAAAACAATTATAGTGCAAAGACATACATAACTAAGAAAACTTTCCTGCGTAACTAAATTGTCATCTGCTGAATAGGTCCTTCAATAAAACATTTTAAATCCCCCTTCCCTACTTTTAATCACAGCAACTTTAAATAAACAAATGGAAAACAAAAAACAGCATTTCTTATTAAATGAAAAATTCCCATTTATTCTTTATAAAAAATTGTTTTGAATACAAGGGCAAACTTCATTTGCTGTTATGAAACTGAGAATTTAATAAAATATAATTAAAATAATATCTCAAAAGATAAAGAACTAAAGGCATTAATCATTACTTAAAGAGACATGGTGAAAAAATTTCCTCTTAGATGGCATGCGTAGGCTTGGTTGCCCTGGCTATTTTTTTTTTTTTTTTTTTTTTTTTTCCTGTGGAGAATATAGAATTTTGTATTTTCTGAAACTCCAGGGAAAATAAGTAGCAGATGGAGGTAACCGGCAGAAGGAAAACAAGAAATAAGCAGATGTTTTCTGCCACTCCTGTTCATGGTGCAATATAAAAGATTCCGATCTATTTTTCCATAAAATTAGAGTAAATATTTTTTTTTCTTAAAATACCTATTTAATATGGTAAGTACATTGGTTTGCAGTGCACCTTAGTAGAATGTTTTTGTATAATTAAGATAATGTTTTTTGTTTGCTTGCTTAATTTAACTATGTTACTATGATTAATGGTATCGTAATCTGATTAAATATATCTTCATAGAGATTGTGAATTAGGAAATATACAATTTGGTATCTTTTACAAAACATCTTTATTCTTTGGATTATAGCTCTGTTTTAAGCGTATATACCCTATCCTTTGAAGGAGATTGTAGTTTTGTGGAGAGGAAGAATGTATTCATATAGTCTGGCACAACTTGCCCTTGTTAGTTCATGTTATTATAGTAATCTTCTTTCCCTAGCCCTCCTAGGAGAATATTTCTTTCTTAAATTTGTCTACTTCCACAGTCTGTGATGTAAGTTGTCTGTTAATTATTCTCCACCCCCAGTGGGCTTGGATTCCTGTTTACTTTCCCTGGTTGCACCAAGGGTGTGAGTTTAACAGCCCGCTCCACTCCTGCATTTTGTCCTGCCCCTTACCCTCACCGCCGAATAACGGGGTGATTTGCCCAGAAGGTGATTCTGAGAGGATGTGGTGGACACACTCCCCTTACCAGAACAGAAAAGGGAGCAGGGCCCGTGGGAGACTGATTGCTCGTTGTTATTTCATACAGGCAGGTCTTAGTCATTTGCTCCTAGCAGTGATGGCTGACTACTCACCTTCAGGAACGCTCTTCCTATGTGAAAATATTTTGGGTCAAGATCAATACAAGGGTCAGATTATCTGTCATTTTTTCCTCTTGGTTTTCACCTTGGAGTATCTCAGCACCCTTTATGTACTTGTAACTATCCTAGAAGCATTAGTTTTCTGTGTCTCCTAGTGCTGGGAAGGTCCAGCCCTCCATGTAACGTGACCAGCACCGATGAGCTCCAATTTGTTAGCAAGGAAAAAGAGGCTGTTCCTAGCTCATACCTCTGCCTATTTTAATCTACGTTCAGATCCAGCATTTAACTATTTTACTGAAATTGTTTACATTTTTGAACAGAAAAAAAACAAACAAACCAAAAACACACACAATAACAGTATTTCCTAGCAATGTACTTGAACACAGAAATTCCATTATATCATATAAAAATTGAACAGCAGAAATAATATCCAGCTGGAAGTTGTGTGCTCTAGTATTCTAGCTTCTGAACTTAATGAAGAAGTCAAAAAGAGTGTTAGTCATTCATGTGGGATTTTAGTCATCCATGATTCAGTTAAAGCATTTTGACAGAAACATAATTAAACTTCAGTGAGTTGCTTTAGTACTGTTTTTCCAGCATTCTGAGAAGTTATTTAATATTATGATTATATCCAACGTCTTGACAGCAAGTAAATATTTAGATAGTCAAATATAATTATACATATCCTTGAAACTCAGACAAAGAATTCAGCATGACATGACTTTTGATTTTGATCATGTAAAAATTGTTCCAAGTCAGTGTATGGATGAAATTAAAACGTCAGAGAAATACATTTCCTGCTGCTGTACTATGACTAGACTGGATGTATGGGTTTGTGATTGCATGATTACTTTTAATTTTTATGTCTCATAGCTTTTACTTGGGTGTATTTTTTTTCCTGAGTTCTGTGAAAATATATATATATATATTTGGGAACAGTGAATGATGGCATTTCGTAATATGAAGAGGAGAAGAAACATTTTTCAACATTTTGTCATTTGACAAGAGAAACATTTGATTACCTGAAAATTAAAGATGCATTTACACATAAATGTATCTTTTATTGTCTAAGATGCTTATTCTGCTGAAAATTTGTCTATGCTTTCATTGAGAAATAATTGGAACAATACAATGAATTTGGGCGATAAAGTTTGCCAACAGCTGTCTATCAAAGGTGCCAAAACTGTCACGACTAATGACAAACACACAGGGACCATTGTGCCTGCTATCCATAGAAGACAGAATTATTCACTGGAGGTTATTTAGTGACATTTATCACATATAAGATATTATCCAAATATATTACTGCTGGTGGTGTAAGTTCAACCTGGTAAGGAATGTGTGTTCCTGTCCTTTCCCCAGAACCATTATAATGACTTCAGAATGTACATTAGTGAAAACTGTAGAAAAATACTGCAAACCAGAAAAGTAATGCAATTTGTGTTGTAATACTTCACATAAGGGCACACCAACTGTGGTGTGTGTAGTTTGCTAATGACACAATTTTTATTCTCATTTTCATCAGATGATGGGATTTTTAATATTTACCACTTTATTTTTCTGATCAGACAAAACGCAAAAACAGTTTAAATCCAACTAGAAGGAAGATACTTTGTGAGTTAAAGAACAATTTAAAGAATAATGTGATAGCTGGGGATTTAATTTTTGCAATATATGTTGTGATTTGTAGATCTTTAGCTGCTCTAGAGGCTCAGGTGGCATTGATGGCCAAGGCCACTTCTGAGTTTTTGAATGTTTGTAACTGTGCTTCCCAGAAACCAAACTGTTCAATTATGCATTTGTAATATATGTATTGAATAACTATACTCAGAGATAATATGCAAGCTTGCCTAGTAACAAACCAAGAATTCTCAAATATTTTAACAATTTTTTTTTAGAATCAATGGGTTCATAAGGTCAAAATGATTAATATTGACCTCCCATTGAGTAAGTCCTCAGTTAAAGAGATTCAGACTCTCTGATGTCAAATCTTGGCTGCCTACCAAGGTGTGGTATCAAAATGTTATCAGGTTGTACTTTTGATTTTGCTTTTCTTGCTTGTTTTTGTTTTTATTTTAAGATAATTATAATAAGAATAGATATCTCAAGCATCTGAAATATGGAACATTTCTTGGAATTAAAATTTTACTTTAATTAACCTGGAAGCTAAAGAAACAGTGGAAGAAAAGGAAAGCAGAAAGGCTGCAATACACTTCTTTCAGTGTATTCTCATCCATTTCATATCACAATTCCTTACTGAAATTCCTTTTTTAAGGACATCAACGGTCATGATAAGGAGAATAGTACATTTCCTCATTACTGTCTACATCTAAGCCTAATTTTCAGTATTCTGATTTTAGTCTATCAGCTTCTTGCACTCTCATTAGCAGATCCAAGATCCAAGGCAGAAAGTATTTTTTTTTTTCAGTTTTACTTTTTAACTTTTCCTAGCTTTAAAAAATAATTTTATTTAACCAGACTATTATTGCCCATAGCAATATAGATAATAGGCTTGTATACAACGTATCTGCTGCTATAGTAGTAGAAGCTGCTAAGAACATATTCTCTTTTCAATACTGCTTATCTTCTTTCTTGGGGTGTTTCTGTTCTTTACTTTAACTGCTCTATAAGGTGAATGTGCATGGTTCACCATGGTAAACAGGTATTATCTTTTGGTATTCCTGGCCATCTGTGCAGTGCAATCAAATCAAAACAACCAGCAGAAAATTGAATATATCTGTTTTCCTTTAATGACTGACATCTTGAATTATACTTTGTAATTTTGGAATGACAATTTTTTTCATTTACCAGTGTATTCTACTGACATTTACACCCAAAGTCCTCAATTATATCAAACATATTTTTGATATAGAGTACATTTCAAAAGGAAACAAATTATGGTTTTATACATATTTATGATCCTCTCAGATTTCTTCATATGTTTTGTAAAACTCCGAAATAAAGTGGAACTTTATATGTCTTTGAGCTTCAGCAGTACGTTTGTTAAAAGTTATTTTATTTTTTTTAGTGTGCCAAAGAGAGAGACAGACTTATGAAAAGAGAGCTAACCTAAAGAACAGAAATCCAAAATACAAAACTTTTAGAAGCAGTTTTGTTTGGTTTCGTTGTTCGTGTTTTAGAACTTCAGTATATTTTCTCTAAGTCCTTTATATGCTATTTCTGGAAGCTTTAATAATTGCTACCTTTCATTCTGCCACTTTTCTCCTTACAAGTCCACATCAAGCCAGATGACTAATAAGAGGGAAAAGAATGTTTCAGACTGATTTTTCAGTTGCTTGGTGGGTTTGTTTTTTTAAAAAAATCAATGTGTTTTTATAAGTCTTTACCAGCAATTTCTAACAGTCATGTACATGAAGTGAGCCTATCTATCCCACTAATTTCTAACTGACAGCAGTGTCCTGTGATGATAGGATAAAGCCTTTATTGTGAATGAGAATACACATATTCCTAAACCAGTCATGTGATTTTCATTACTTTATCCCAACCAAAATATGAGCTTCTAGGCTGTATTGTTTGTCAGATGTAGGCTTCCAAATAAATCACTTTGTGAAAACGAACAGACTGGAGACAATTGAAATTTTATTCACAATATTCCTGGTATCTTATCTGCTGCTATTTTTAATGGGAATCTTTTTTCAAGCACTGTTATATTTTTACTGACTAAATTATAGAAATATATACCTGATCTTTCAAAATGGTTCTTTTTATCCTGTCTCTTATGTTAACAAATATTTAGTCATTCAAAATTATTGGCAATGCAGGTAATGCAGTGACAATAATTGCTAGGCTTTAAAATTAGATGGTTTTTAGATAAAGAATCCCGTTTTTCACATCATGTAGATATTGTGAAAAAAAAAAACAGGTTATTGATGTATTTAAATATAAATTTAAGCACCTCCCATTAGGGTTGCATAAAGGCTGCCAAAGGAAGTTCAGGTCTTCCCAAAGTCTTCTTTTGTGAGCACTACATCCTGGGAGACTTAGATGGAGTTCATGTGGGCTTACAGTTTTAGTTAGGGTTAGGGTTAGAGTTTGGAGAGAGACAAAGCACAGATTCCTGTTGTGAGTGGGGTTGCGTAAAGGTTGCCAAAGGAAGTTCACGACTTTCAAAAGACTTCTGTTGTGAGCACTAATATACTTAGATAAAGAGAAGATGCAAAGACCTTAACCTTGAAGATTTAAAAACCTCAAAACCTCTTTCTGTTTTCCTGAAGGACATTATGATCTCAATGATTGCATTACCTTTCTGCCCCTCTTCCCCGCTCCTCCCCCCCCCCCCCCCCTTTTTCCGCTATACTTTGAAGCCAAATTTGTTAGTCAGAATTATCTGCCATCATTTTTTTTTGGGGGGGGGGAGTAAAAGAAACTTTGTTGATTTGTAGTCAGTACAGTATTTCTACCAAGAGACATTTTCAGGGGAAGGACACCACATATTTGAAATATTTTTTCATTTGGATTCTTTCATATCTCTGTGATCCTTTAAGAAAAAAAAGCACAGTAGCATGTACTTTGTTTTAGTCATGGTGCTTTAGCATATATGCTGTCAACATTTCTTGTGATTTTACAATGAGCAAGACTTTGCTACATTGCAATTTTGAGCTATATAGAGAGAAACTGGTGACAGTAGTAGTAGGGTGATGGTTGGACCAGGTGATCTTGAAAGTCTTTTCCAACTTTAATGACTCTAAATGAAGGAAGAGAGGAGAAGAACCAGAGCTTATAACTTCACACCCAGTGGAGACTGTATTTATGCTCTTCTGCTTCAGGCTCACAGCTGCTTTTTTTCCCCTCTTATTTCATCCATAGGCTACTGCTGAATTTTCCACCTGTCTCTTTTAAGAAACCTTGGCTGCTTTGGCTTGAATTTGAAGGACACAGATGGGATTATGAACATGCATGTTATTGGCCTGACAATAACTTGTGGTCTGTAGTTGTTGAGGAAGAGGTAGGAGTAGTATGAACACTTAGTACTGGCATTTACTATGGATAGTGGAGTTTTTAGGCTGGATTTTATTTTTCTATTGATACTTCATGGGAGAGTTATTACAGAAAAGCAGAGAAGATAAATACTACTTTTTTTTTTTTTTTTTTTTTTTTTTTTCTTCCATCTGATGAATTAAATGTGTTGTAATGTGTTGTAGTCATTCTGAAAAGCTCTTTTTTATTTTGGCTTTCCATTAGAGTTAGAATTGAAAAATAAAAAATCTCCCCCCTCTAACTCTTATAAATGACATTTCTTAGAGACATATATCTTAGAAAATAGCTTACTTCAGCATCTTGGACTTGATTAACAAGTCTCATGTTATGAGACAGGATATGTTGGGCTTGGGAAAGAAAGGTGTTGAACAACCAACTTATTTTGAAGAAGCAGGTGGAGACAAGTGATTGTCAAAAGTAATATAATTAACAGTGAGTAAATGGTTATTGTTCATGTGCTGTAGTACATAGTAATTGCATCTGAAAAGTACAAGAATTACCATTTCAAATCTCACACACATATAGCCTATATAAAATATTTATCACACAAAACTTTGCAAGTTTTGCTATACTGGTAACAGAAATTTGTAATGCTTTTTATTCTTTCCCTTAAAAACATGTATCTTGAGAATTATAGTCAGTTTGCTTTTTATTGTGGTATGAACTGAAAAAGATCTTGTTTCCTCTGGAGACCATGAGTAGTTACATACCACTGCAGGTGGGAATTGTTTTCACAAACCGGTCTCTTAGTTATGATATATAATACATCATTTTACCTAAATCCAGGAGTTGCTAATACTTCTTATATGGCAACAAGTAAGAATCATCTGTCAGTAGTTTATAACCCCATCTGTGAATCAGTGGACCACAGCTGTAGCTTGCAATATCATTTTTCAGTGATTAACAGGTCTTACAGCAAGCTTTTCCATTGCATCTTACAAAATCTATGGGTTGCTGTAGAATTTATTGCACATTGAGCCACTACATATATTTGTGCATTACAGAAAGTGTAAAGAATATCTGCTACTAGACGTTTACTTTATTTCAGCATTCTGAATGTGAACCTCACTTCTTCGTCAGTGTACTATGTCAAGGGATCCTATCGCATTAAGTTTGATAAATAAATAGCATTAAAGATTGCACTAGCTGTATAACTAGCCTGTTTGACAGTGAAAGATTTTAAAATGCCTACTTCACACGCGAAAAAAAACACAAAATGAATAGAAGCCCATTTTATGTGGTGAAATGACAAACTATAATGATTAATAGAGCTATTTAAATGAATAATTGTCCTATGTACTATACCAGTTTATGCTGTACAATACCTATATATGCAGCAGCTGGCAAACCTCTTCTATTGAGATGCAAAACATAAGAAGTGGTGAAAAATAACAGCTGAGCCAGGCCAAGCCGAGAGTAAGCTTACAGAATATTTCATATGACCTCAGTGGAGTTGAGAGAACTTTATTGGCATCGAAAGGTTTCAAACACCCTTCCTCCAAACTTTATTTCCAAGTCTTTCTTGAATTACTGTAGAATGTCAAATTTTAAAGATCTAAATTAATGCTAGTGAAACAAATCTAGGCAAATTTTCTTTGTTCTGTATGAGAACTAATACGATTGGATTCTATTTTTGCTCGATAAAGAAGGAATTAATGTGGCTAGCATAGGTGTAACAAATTTGGGAGTTTAAGTGATAAAATCTTTCATTTCTATATTACATTTCATTTCCTGAGCTCTGTGATGGAAATTACTTATTGCATAGTCAATTGTCACAGGGCAGGTGGGATTATCAATTAGCAGGAACATAGAAAATAGACCTGCATTTAACCAGGTTTGATCAGATTTATTTTTAACTCTACACAGACACAGGCAGGTGGGTGTTTGTGAGTCTTTCTTTTTGCTTTAGCATTGTAACATCCTCAGTTACCATCTTTGATCCACTTAATACATTTTATGGCATGACTATACATCTTCTAAAAGGTTCTTCAGTATTTTTGTTGGATCTTTGCTAATTTTACTGTTTTTCTTTCACAAATGTAGTCTGTCAAAAAGCTTCTGAATCCTTGGTAACTGCTAATTTGCTCATTTGGCAATAGTAGAGACATTTTAATTATAATTAAATAAATGTTTGTGGATGAAAGATCAAAGAATATATTGCCTTTCTATCTCTGTAGTTATAAAGTTAAAATAATTTTGGAACAAATGAGGTCTTTTTGGTGTTTATTTCCATTGTATTACGAATATGGCACATGTATTTCACAGTGTTGGTCTCAGAATAGTAATTTGGCCAAATTCTTCAAGTAAGCTCCTATGGGGATACAGAGAACAAAAACATTTCCCTTATATTAACATTGTGCCAGAGTATGTACAAGAGTATGGGAAAAGAAGGAGGAAAAAGCTCACAGGTTGAGTTAAAGGTTTAGCTATTACTGTGGGCAAAACTGCTTGGGAAAAGTTAACTTATCGACAGTTAAAATAGATTTGGGTACTGAGAAAGAAAGAAGTACAAGAATAAAAACAACACCTTGCTTCTCTGCCCTTTTCTTTCCTCCTTCATTCCAGCCTCCTCTATCCCCACCCCGAGATTAGTGTGTACTTACAAAGAATTCTCTTAAGGGTATAAAATAGTGCATTTTTTGTTGTTGTCAGTACAGTGATATTTACCAGACATTAATATAATTTAGAAGTACTTGAAACTTGTCATAGAGAAATGGGGTTAGACAAATTTATGTCTCTGTAAAATTGCTATTTCACTTTGTATATTGCATGCTAACAGATTGTTTTAAGAATTTCTGTGTTACCTGAGAGTGAGAATGGGTTTATAACCTTATGACAGTCAGCTTGGAATCTATGCCAAATTTATATATTTATACTGTTATAGAATAACAGAAGCATGGTGGTAGGATCTGAGTCTCTGAATTGAGAAGAAGGAACCTGTATATCTTTTGAAATATATGTCTATTATTAACTACTGATGGAACAAATGTTTCCTTAGGACTTAATTCAAAATCCATTGAAATTGATATAAGGTTTAGGTTAAGGTCACAATTGTACGTTTGTCATAAGCAATGCAAAATCACTTTGTTTTCTTTTTTGTTTAGCTTGCATAAAGTAAAAATATCATTAGAACATTTAATATCTCTAAAGTAAGTCTGTGATGCCCCTACAAAATCTTCCTCCTATTGTTCAGAAGCACCTTTTCATTCTTTTGAGGCCTTTTGGCAACAACAGAGACAACAAGAATATAATCTTCAGATAACATAAATCCCTGAGGCAATACAGACTGCAGTCTTCAGAAAGAAATGAAATAAATTTCTTAAAATGTTTTGTTTCCAAAATTTGTTTTTACAACATATATATTACTCATAATTGTGTGGACCAGCACACGTGATACACTGCAAACAGCACAGGCTATTTTAGTCACCTAGATACTATTGCAATTTCAGGCTTTCAGGGAAGGATGAGATAGTAATATAAAAGTTTGTCCAAGCTTTTCCTGTAGATTTGTGAATATGCTGAAAACACACATTTTTATTCAGAGACAGAATTGTGTCTTTTCTGCAGTCTAAGATTCTCACATTTTCTTTTTGTCTAGTTTTGCTTTTTTTTTTTTTTTCCAGCAAATTTTGGTGTGGGACAAGGGACAAGGACAGGGAAGTCTGTCTTTTTCTTATACATATAAAATGTACTGTTTCCCTGCTTATGCCATTATTCTGTCCCTTTTGAAGAAAACACTGCAGGATTTTCTGTTTCTGATTCAGTGAATGGAAAATTGTGCTGAAATCTATGTTGCAGGGTCATGAGAGGCAGAATACAAAGGACAACATAATAAAGATTTATATGAGAATATACAGCTTGTGAGGGCTTCTTTTGCTCTGTGTTACTTGCTCTGTTTGCCTTATACCACGCTGGGGAAAAAGATTGCTCTCATTTCATATTAGGTTGTGTTCTGCACTTAAGTTGAAAATGTGTTATTTTAGCAGACACATTGTAGAAGCTAATAGCATTTTTCAGTGCATGCAAGGGACATGGAATTTCTTTTTAGTCTTTCTATTTCATTTAAAGTGTTGCTCTTTTTTTTTTTTTTTCTAAGATGTATCTAAAATAGCACCAGGGGATTTTATATTTTCTGTTTTACAGAGATTTTGCTGAGTTTTAATGTGATATAAGCTGAGTTTTAATGTAATACGCAACTTCTCGTAAATCTGGGCTCTCAGGATAATGGAGATTCTTCTGATCTGGTGAACTTTCTTAGTTAATGTACATTAGTGAAAGTGCCTTTACTTCCATGGTGCCTTCAGTTTGTTTGCACATTTAACAGTGATTCTAACTTAGTTCATGATTCCAATCTTATTTAAAATAAGTAATAAATTAGCGCCACATTTATGAAACTTCATATGTGAACAACCTGTTGCATAGGAGCATGAAGTTATTTTTTATATTGGTTTTCAGAGTTAAATTTACCCTCTGATATCCACTGATAACCTGCAGTTGATCTCCTAACTTCTCATGAACTTGTTGCAGGTATATAACACTTTTATATGGAGACAAAGGTAATGGAGAAATATCAATTCACATTCAGTCAGTCCTAGAGAATTAAAAAAAAAAAAAAAAAAAAAAAAAAAAAGTGGCTTGACTTCTCATGTTGTATGTTTTCCTGTTATTTTGATGATCATGGACTTGGAAAAGACATAGATTGAGAAATCACAGTGGTTTTTTGTTTGTTTGTTTGTTTGTTGGTTTTGTTGTTGTTGTTGTTTTTTAAGAAGTGAGATGAATGTGAATTAGAGCAGAAAAATAACACTACGTCATTGAAAACAAATAATAAAATAACATTTAAGTGTCCATAAAGGGTCGGAGATGTTTATATAAAAATCAGAATGCTAACAGTGTAATTAAAACTGTAAAGGTATTTTTTTTGTGTGACATTGTTTTCTTTTTTATTAAACTAAAATGTAAATAATATAATTAGTGGGAAGTCGGTGCAGGAGGGAGTTAGTAGTTCAGCCGGTAAATTGAAACTTTTCAAGGTTATGCCCAGGTATTCAAATTGAAGTTTACAACAGATACAGCATGGAGCCCAGCAAAAATCAATAACCTTAATAGGTCATGTTACTCAGAGTTATGTGAATGCCAATTAAGTAAATAAATAGCCATAATGAGATGTTGTCAATGAGAGATCTTAAAAGGAAGTAAAAATGACTGAACGGAGGATTTAGGTTATAGGAAAAAGCAAGAATTCAGTCTGAAAGGCAATGTCAGACTGATTAATAATCAAGGCGCATTTGGGTAATGAACATACGGGAGAGGTCTACAAATCTGCAGTCAAATCCAGACTGCTCTAAAAGATGACTTCAGAATTTATGCATGTAATTTGTAGTTCAGGTTTTAAATGACACAAAATATTAAAGATTATTTACAAGATTACTGTGGCATAGATTGTCACTGTGGAAAATGATAAAGAAAAAATAATAATCTACAAAGAAGGATGTTTCACTCAGACAATAATGCGTATCATGGTAATGCACAAGTACAAGACGTACAGTTTCAAATGCGCTCCTGTGCTGTTTCTGAAGGAAGTGGAAAAGAAGGCCTGAACCTTGAATACCTCTGCTTTTGCTCTCTGCTAGAAAATTTCAATGGTATCTAGAGATAACGTCTCCCATGACTGCAGCTTAGCCAGAGATAGTCTAGTTTCTGCGTTGCCTGAATGCCTCTCAGATGGAAAATATCTTGTCTGCGCCTGCCCCTCCTTGGCTGTCTTCGTATTCCTTTGAATTTTTCTGGAATGTCATAATCCTTCCCTTGGTTTTTATAGTTTTACTTTCTGAATGCACTTCTACAGATTTGTGGTGTAAGATCAGTCCTGCCTGGCAGAGAATTTAGGATTTGCCTAATTATACTTTTGTGTGTGTGTGTTAATTCTGACTGGCTGTATTTTTTCCCTTTCCTCTAGAGATGGTTTGTTTTCACTCACACTCTTTCAGTTACTGACCAGTAAGGAGAGGTTATGCAGGAAAAGATCAATGAAGGCTTACTGCTTTAAACTGGAGAAGCCTTTCTAAAGAGCTCCCATCTGAAAATTTACCATGTCAAGCAACTCTGTACATTCACTGAGTGAAATCTTGTCTTTCAAAAACAAAACAAAAAGTAGTAGCATCTGGCATTTTTCAGTACCTGAACTTACAAAAGGGTATTTGGGAACTGTTACTTTGCAATCCAGTGGCTTGTTAATTTTCTTCCTAAGATCTTTTGCTACTTGTTAATTGTAATATTTTTAGTTTATTTCTAGATGTACTTACAATCTGTAGTTTCAAGTAGTTTGTGTAATATAAATATAGGTTATCAAAGAATAGTGTTTTTGATGCTGTAACTTAAGTAATCCCTCTTTTACTCATTCAACTTGTATGAATTTTATTCAAATGTTGTATAGAAATCTCATGGAAAATATTTGATTTTGAGACTGTATTTAACAACCCTCTTGCGATGTCACTGTGTCATATGCAATAGCTTATCTTTGCACTGTAAAAAAGTACATTTTATATCTTTCAGTCTATCTATTTTATCTTCTTTTAACTATTGAGTCTCAGAGTTCCTGGCAGAATATCTAGGAGAAAGTGTTTCATTTCTAAGCATACATCTCAAGTAATAGAAAGTATTATGTTCTTATGTTGTATAGAAAATTTGTCTCACAGCAAGGCTGGAGAGACTTTGAAAGTTGCATCTGAGTGATCCAAAACTAGCAGTGAAATGCTATTTCAGCTCTCCAGGAAGATGAAAGAGCTTTTTACTTTCTTGCTACTATTATAATTTGAGAGTGACAAGTGATAAAAGCGGCATCGGACTGAGTGCCTCCCACAGTTTTTAACAGCGTTTCCGAACCATATGTAATGCTTTCCTTATTGATAGAAGTACAGAAGGTAAGTTGTTCATTCTAAAAAAATTGAATTTTTGAGGTTATGGTTCCCTGTGCAACTTGATGTGCACAAAGGAATGAGCAATTAGCTATACAGACACCAATAACATCCACAGATCCCTTTATTCATAGCTAGTTGAATGCCAGTTAGTTTGAACAGATAAACAGAGATAATAAACTGCCAGTCCAAGTGTTTAGAAGGCAGGTAATGTGACAGAAGATATCAAAAAGAAAGGATATAAGCTAAAGCATGAGGGAGAATAAAAGAATTATAACTTCTGAGTATACTGACGCTTACCAGCTGACTTTGAAGTACATTTTGAAGAGGACAGTAGCATGATGAATATACAGAACAAAGCCCACACAAATTATAAAAGCATACATATTCTTCTTTCTTGAAAGTATCTTAAATCAGTTTTTGTCCCATTTTTTAGAGGTTTAACAGACACTTTGTTTTTCCCATGAAGTATTGTATACCATCTGCTACTGTTTGTCCTTTTGTTTATTGGACATACAGATAAAGCAGACCTTATAAACAGTTTCAGCCTTAAATAAAGACTATAAGAAGTGAAAATGCTAGCCTACGTTCTGTGAAACAAAATAAATTTTCTCACACAGTTGGTAGAAACTACAGTGTCTTAGTGTTATTTTAAAGTATTGAAGTATTTATAGTACTTAAGGTTCCAGTACTGGAAAAATTAATTTAATAAAGAATCTGACAGTTCCCTCTTTTGACATACATGGCATTTCTAACACGTTGCTGTATAATTTTTCTTCTTGGCTTCTTACAAACCATTCCAAAGATATTCACCACTGCAAGAGAAAAGGTTGAGCTTGTCAGTATTGAAAGTTTTCACTTTTCTTTTCCTTACAAAAGAATGCTTCTATTAGTCAACATGCATTTAGTTCTGTCTTCAGAACAGCATAAAGTCAATCTGAGTGTAACGAATGATTTTTTTTTTTAAAAAAATAAACTGTTTGTACTAGCATTTTATTGGTTTTTCTTTAAAACCCGTGCAATTAAATCCTGTAGAGTCCCTGATGCTCTTAACAGGATACATGTTTCAAGACTGTATTAAAATATGTTCTTATTGTGGTGTTACTCTTGCTTCTTGTAATAGTTTGGTGGTTTCTTGGAGGTATCCCCCTTTAGGGACTATTACATCAGGATTTAACACAGATTAAAATACTATGCCAAATGTTTTAAGGGTAAAAGGAAAAGAAGACTACACTGACATTTCTTTGATGTACCATTGCTTCATATAGGAATAAGAATTTTAGCTGGAATGTAATCCCTTCCCCATAAAATAGTTTAGTAGTTCTATAGGTATACCTTGATTAAAACTCAACTAAATCTGGAATTTTTACAAATAATTTGATTATAATAAAACATTATAAAAATAATATAACCACACAGTGAATATAATTCATATGTATTTATTAATGTCAGATATAATTATTCATCCAGTTTCCATCCATCTATCTCATTTATGTTCAAGGATGGAACTCAATTATTTCTTTTTATAAAAGGTTTTTAGCACACTATTTAAAACACAGTGGAATGGGAAACATTAACATTTTCACATAGAAATGGATGCCATGAGAGGAGGAGGGGAACACTGGCAAATTGCAAAAGATTTTGATGTGCAGGTCAAATAGACACTTAGCGTGTGATATCTATATTTAACAGTTCTTAGCATTGGACAAATATTGGGTGTTTCAACACTTATGCTTTATCTATGAAGCTCTCTGCTTGTAATGGGAAATTGGATAATTCAAGTGCCTGCAGTACTAGCTCAGTACACTTCTGGAAAAAGTTCCTTCAATGGCAATGGAAAGCTGACGTTTCAGGGAGAAGTGTGATATTGCTCTCATGCCTCCTGACAGTAAGGCTACTCAGAAACCTCCTGGACCAGACCCCAGTGCTGAAAGTTTTGTACCATTTCAATTATCTTCTTGTTGGACACAATTAACGTTATTATTAACCTCCTTAAATAACATGTATAGGTTTATTTCAGGGATGCAAACATTTGATGTCTCTTCATTTTAACAAATTTATTTTTTTCATTGCCTTGCTTGTGTGCAATGTCCAAGTGAAACAGCTGTAAGAATGACACAGGTTTGAGGTGTTTTTTTAGGTGCCCACCTACAAAGTCCCTGCTCAGCGTCTCAGAATTAGTTACAAAGATAACGCTTTTTGTTGTTGTTTTTTTGTTTGTTCTGTTTGTTTCTTTTCCCCCATTGAAGGCAAACAGAAAATTCTGTTCCAAATCAATGAGATTTCACAGGTTAATAAGGGGTTTTAGAAATCAGTTTTTCCTGAGTAAATGTGTATCCTTTTAAATTAGGAATGTTTCCAAAACAGATGCTTTCTGTAGATTTTAGAGATATTAAAGTAGCAATTCATTATTATCCATTCCATTTTTCTGCCCAGAATCATGCTTACAACATAAGGAAGACTTGGGAAAGCCAAACTCTTTAGCACTTAGAAAATTTTAGTTATAATTTTTTAAAACTGTTGCCATAACAGATGAATAACTATTTTATGATCTTACTAAATAATAATTAAAATTCCTAGTATCTTCCTAGGCTGGCTGAGGTAATTATGATGCTTCCCAGTATGCCAGTACCTCAAGATATCTTTGCTGCTTACTTCTGTTTCTGAGAATAAACCAGAATTTTTTGCATGGTCCTATTAAGGAACTGTTGAAGTTAGATACAAATGTTCACACATCTACTCATCTTTTACTTCATTAAGTGACTAGCAAAGATACTTCACAAAATATAATTTCCTGATTCACACAGCTGCATTTAAAACCTGTATGGAAAAAACAAACCAAAAAGAAAGAACACTAGTAAAATGCAACCACATTGGAAAAGTGGTGTTAACCACTAAATGTGCTGTTAACTCGGCACACCAGTTGGAGGCAGGGTTTCAAGCTGGGCCCAGCAGGAGCAGCCTGGCTCGCTGCCCCTAGGTGTGAGGGCACAGGTGAGGTGCCTCTGCCCAACGGCCTCAGAGGCGGCAGCTGGGCCCAGAGCCACGGGTGGCTCTGCCTCAGACCAGCTCTGAGGCCTTGTTGCGAGCTGCACCAGATGGGGCTCCTGCTCCATGCCTCACGTGGGTGCCTCACTTCTTGGGGTAAGAGACTGATGCTTTTGTTGAATGCCATGCTAGTTGGGGCCTTTCAATTGGTGCACGTGAAGCACATGTGAAGGGGTTAAAAACCTTGACAGGACAGGGCTGGTTTGTTTCTGTTTTTACTGAATTCTGAGAGAGTTTAACATGGTACCTCAGAAATGCTACTGTTTTCACCTGTGATACAATTCATAAAGTGACATGTTAATTTTGGCCATGGTATCACAAACTTTGAGAGTTTAGCTCTACTTCTTTGGAAAGAATGAGAAGCAAGTGGAAACCTCGAGAGTGTGGTGCGGTGTCTCACAGGTGTTTTGTGTGTGGAAGAGCAGAGGGCTCCTGTGGGGCTGGCATTGCATACCTGGTGCAGCACATCACCCCCAGTGCTTTGGGTCTTCTTGCCTTTATAAGCCTGTAACACCTTGCCCAAATGCATTTGGGCATTTTTCTCCAGAACCCAGTGCTGGGGCATAAAGCTAAGCCTCTGGTTCTGGTGATTCCATTTGCTGCCCTTTTAAAAGTCATGGTTTTGTTCTTGGGAAGGGACACATCAACTGAAACTTGTGTGCTTTTTATTCCTGGCCAAGAGTATACCAATTTTGTCATTGCCCACTTTTTCTTTGTTAGGTGTTGACTCCTTTTCAAACTTATTTCCTTCATGTTGTAAGGGTCCCAGAATACTGTGTGCATGTTTTGTTCTGCTATTCAGAAAGGCTCTTAGTAAAAATGTAGTAGTAACTTAATATCTTTCAAGTCAGTTATCTCATAATTGTTTACTTTATCCAGTTAGCTTAGAGAATGAAATTCATGTTCCTACTTGTCTGAACAGACAAAACTGTGTTTCACTAAAACACATTTGAAAAATAAAAAAAAGACTGTGGAGACAATGTTTCAAAATCAGGACTATAAGGTTGGAGTTTTCAGTCAGAATTAAAATGGCCAAATCGCTGATTCCTAGACTGCCTTTATTGTTTGCACCTGGATGTCAGCTGAGATGAGAGAAATAGCAATGCTATATAAACAGATCATCTCAGTGGTAGATGCTTTAAAGTATGTACTCTAATTCCTGGCTGTTCAGGTGTGTAACTTTTAAAAAGTGGATATCAAATACCTGTTGATATAAGTGCTGTGTTTGTGTCTTACTTTTCTGCTCTGTGCCTTAGTAGCTTCCAGAATGTTAGTTGAGTTTTTAAAAGCCTTATATGCAAAAGCCACATATGCAAAAGACAGTGAGCCATAAGATCATCCTCAAATCTCAAGGCTCAGCTGAGTCTCAGCTGACCTTCTACCAGACTTCAAACTTTAACAGTTTGTGCCATCATTTTTTTGTCTTTTTTTTTTTTTTTTTCTAAGGGTCAGGATTTTTTTTAAGCCCTTGTGCGGGAATCCCTCATTATCATAAATGCACACACACATTGATATATGAATATATAACCACAGTGGTATTTCAAAAGTAGCTGAGTGCGAAGTAGATTTCCTAGTTCCTTAAAATGTTTCATTAAAACACGGAGAGGCAGGAGGATTAGGAAGAATTCTTACATGCATTTGTCATTAATCTCAAATTTTTCTTTAAATTTTATCTGTTCCAAGTATTTCCCTGACAAACTGTTGGGTATATTTACTCAGTTTTTTTATTGTGGGGCAGCACATTAGTTACCTAAATAACACAAAGCAGTTCAGGTATTTTTTTCTTGTATTTTTAGGCTAAGAAGCAAAAGCAATTGTGAGGCAGAAGTTACGTTGCTTTTCTGTCTGAGGAAAAAGTAATATAAGCTTTATTTATTTATTTATTTTACTGCAACCATTAGAGTACAAAATGATACTATTGAAAATCCAAGAAGTTATGCTCATCTGAAGCATTTTTCTATATCAGAATTCAGCCTTACCAGTGCTGGTCACTATTTATTTATTTATTTTCCTGTTGAACATGTGAGAATAAATGGTTATTAACAGTACTGTGTGCAGTTAAACTATTCGTGACTGTTTGTGCTTATTGCAACACGATTATTCACTGCAGAGTCAAGCTTTTGTTTGCCCTGTTCTATTTTATATTGCTCAATTTCTGAGCAAAAAATGGTTGTTTCTGTTCTGAATCTTCAGGAAATTGAACACCTGATTAGAATTGCTACCCATGTATGCTTTCCTTCTTATGGAAGACATATGCACTATTGAGAAATACAGTATATTTCTCCATATGGACTTCCTTTCCTAATCTGGAGGAGAGTTGGAAACTTTTAAATAAGCAAGAGTGTGTTTATAGTAGACTCAGCCAAAGTCTTGATACTTGTGTTGTGGAGTTCATACTGGCAGACTGAAACTGAGATTTATCTTTATTGCCTTTTTCAAAGCTTTATGGTTTTTCACTGATGTTCATTTAACTCTATTTTAAAACAAATGTATGGATGCAGGCCTAGGGGGAAAAAAAAACACCAGGAGAATGTTATAGATGAACCATTCCAAGGTTAGCTTCTCTGCAGTGCTAGGTAAGATGCCACCAAGTACATCTCATAATTTCTAACAATAACTTTCAGTAATTCAGATGCACATACATCAGAGCATGGTTAAACTGACTTCTGTCTATCACATAGCCTATTTTTGACTCTTAGAATATTGTGAAACGTTTTAGGCTAGTGAAATGTACTATCGCATCCTGGAAATGAAAAGTTCTAGAATAAATCATTTTGTATTACAGCCATTCAGCCTTTGGATTAGGACACCTAATGATGTTTTTGTTGATATAAAGTTCATGAGGCCTAAACATATTCTGGTTATTTTGAAAACTTTTTCATCCCCTCAAGGCTCTTAGTATTTGCAGTGAGCAGATGCACTGTATTTGCGACTGCATTTAATTATGTGTAATTCGTTGGGTCACAACTTTGCACATAGGAAATAACAGTCATAAAGAAAATCCAGTAAGATATAAAGTGATTTGCAGCAATTTTGTTGCATTTAATTTCAGTTTCCAGCAGAACTGTGAGAGCTTACTAATTAAGAGTTGATGGATTTTTTTTCATTGTTCTGCTTAATTTTTAAAGATGACATAAATTTATGTTTGCTTCAATTTGCCAAAGCAAACATATGCCCACTTTAATTGAAAGCAAGTCCCCCTTTAAAGATAAAGTAACAATAACTTTCTGTACTATTAAAAATTGTGCCCCCGCCTTTTCACTTTCTGAAAAACTGTCAGGCCAGAGGAATGTTCTGGTTATGTGCATAGTGAAGGACACATGAAAAAACTCCCCAAAACATAGCTAGTCAAACAACAATCTTTCCACATAATAGTAATAAAAGGTTATAACTACAGTGATCTGGCTACCATGGTTATGCAGTCGTCAGTATTTCCATTTCAAATTTCCATGTGTTCATGTTTTGGAATTTAAACTTTAATCTGATAAATGTACATAATATTACTGGGTTTGAATACACATGTACACATCAGCTATGGTAAATCACTGTCCTTTCCAGATTCTGCCATCCAAAATCAAGCAAAGCAATGAGCAAGGTGTGCTACATCGTGTAAGTACTTTTCAAGCCTAATGTTCAAAAGTTAGTTACTGAATGTTGTTTCAGTATGAGCTGTTTTCGTAGAAGATAGAAGCTCAAAATCATCTGTGACTGTTGGATAAAAATAGCAAATGCTATAACAAAATGGAGTCTAGTCTGCTTGCTCATGAGGGTTATAACACTGTATGGAACTTCTAATATATATGTTTAAATATTCAAGGTTTTATTGTAAAGTACATTTAAAACACTTCCTGTCATAAATACTTTCCTCAGTGTTATATGTTGGCACTCAATACTTTCATGTAATGCTGTTCCCTTTCTTAACAAGCATCGATTCCACAATGTTAAATGCTATATTAACACAGGAAAAAAGAAAACTTCTTATTGTTAATAGTTTTATTTAGACTGTAGTAACTAAAGAGTTAAAGCTTGGCTTTAAAACACGTGTATCAAGGTGCATCAGCTTAATCTAACATATGAAGAGGTTTAGGCACTGTTAGCTAAAATTGTTATTAATCTTTATGTAAGAAAACCTTGACTCTTCCTACAGAGCTGGAGTAAGCTGAGAGGGAAGAGTTTTTCTATCCCCATCATCAGTATTTCTGTGTTCTTTCTTAGTAGCTGTTAATGATTATGATTATCTTATGATCCAATCTTATCATGTTTCAAATGAGATTTTGAAAATTTCTTTTTGTCTTTTAAGTATCAAATTATTGTAAAAATATGTAACAGTGCTAGAGATGTCAAAGATGATTACAATTCCTGTGTAATCAAAGAATATACAGTATAATAATACTGTTGAAAATTCATTATCTTTAACTATAAAATGTTGAGAAAATAATGAAATTTACCTAGCAGTCTCCTTGAAACACATTTGTAATACTTCTACCTTTGTTAGGGTAAGGCCTACAGCCATCTTTTTATGAATCTGAGTTTAATTACTAAGGACATGAGAAATTACAGTAGCCTACGGAACTGCAGTGTAGTGTACTCCTAGTTTAGAGGATAAATTACTGCTGTGAATGAAATAAGTAGCCAGGGTTTCAAATTTGGAGTGGTGTGTGCAACTGGAGCAGAGGTGGCCAGGTTAGAGAGGACTGAGCAGTGTTCTCGAGAGGACAACCGTTCCTAAGAGTAGGAAAAAAAACAAACAAACAAAAAACTGAAAGGGTTTCTGTGCAGTACAAATCTCCTGTTGTGAAAACTAGTGCCTAGGAATAGTTCAGGACCCAGCTATGTTACATGCTGGTTATGAAGATGCTGGTTATGAAGACTGAATGTAGACTTAGCTATAGTTTGTAATCTTAGGTGCAGGACCGTATTTGATTGCAGTTTTAGCTGCTGAATTCTGGGCCTGCCTCTGGGATGCCTGTTGTTACTTAGTGATTTCTGGGTGCTCATCACTGCTTTTTGCATTTTCCAATCAAGCATTTAAATGAGAAAGTGACAGGTATAGAAATTTGTTAAGGAAAGCACTACTTACAGTGGGTGGTTGTCATGAAACCTGGCATAAATCTCTGACAGCTTGTCTTAATTGTATGTTTGATGAGAGCAGGCCTTGCTGTCTTATTTTTGCTGCAAGATGAACTAAGATGCTTGGTCTCTGGGATGGGCTGTTCGGACAGCTGCTCCCTCTGCTTCGTAACTGCCTCAAAGCCATGAACCAGATGGGTTTAGTATCTGCAAAAGAGACCTTTGGGGGTGTGTGACAATGGAAGTTTGTAGTGATACATGCAAAGCCTTATGAAGACAACTGTTCATCACTTATTTACTAACAGGATCTGATGTCTACCAGGGATCTTTAGTTTTGGTTGTCACTTCATTAGTACCTTATGGAGTTGTAGCCATAACCTTAAAGCAAATAATAAAAATAAGGCTTGTTATGCCATAAAATAAGCTCCCTTTTTGTGTAATTTTGTAAATATGTACACATATGCAGCCTTTCAAGTGTTTCTAGTGTTGATATGAATTTTATTGATCTTATATTATACATATTCAATTATACATATATATTACATATAAGGTGCTATAAAATTAGGGTGTAGGAATCAACACTTTTTTTTTTTAAAGATATTAAGATCTCATGCTTTGATGTTGCATTTGTACACCAAATGAAACAAAGGGCTGTGAAAAATAAAAATGTATAAGTATAGCTGGCTAAGAGCCTGAATGGAACTGGAAGAGGGGAAAAGGGATAAGTTTAGAAGTCCTGTCTGGTACTTCCTTAAAGAAAGGTATAGCTTTCATATTTCAAATTCTCCCAGATTTCAACTTAAAACAAATACCTTTTGTACTGTGTTTATCCATCTTCCTAGTAGTTTCTTCTTTGAATGGAAATTCTATAGTAATTTAAAAGATTACTTTTAGCTCTGTAAAGAAAAATCAGTATTAAAAAGAAAAAATCTTGCATCAATCCATTCATTAGTGTTATTTTTCATCTTTCTATGGCAATACTCTACAGTTAAAAATATATCACTTTAATACAACTTTGTTGTTTACAATGTACACTTCCTAATATTGTGTTACAATGGTACTTTTTGCTGTATGTGTTGTTGTTGTTTTTTGTTTGTTTGTTTTGTTTTTTAAGCAGTCAGTTGAGAACTGAAGGAAGCACAGCAGAGCTAACTCTAGGAGCTGGTTTAAGGAAGAGAAGTGTATAGCTTTATAACTGAGATTCTGACCCAGGCTAATTAGCCTTTCCTGACAGCCATTCTGGCTTTCTCAGGTGGTGCTATGTGCTGCTCTGCGCACGGCTGTATATTGGTAATAGCTGCTTAGTGCTCAGCAGAGTCTTGGTCTCATGCACCTGGTATGTTACAATTTTTACTTATAAATTTATTTTTACTGCATAGGTCTTGCAGTAAAACACTTTGTGTTTTCTGGTTCATCTCTTGTAGGATTACTACTACTGAGTAGAACCCCTGAGTTAGTGTGAAACTTAGCATGAATGATGACTTTGAATCAGAACCAATATTAAGTGATGTTTTACTTAGGTCACTTAAAAATATTTTGTTTAAACCTATCTAATTAAGCCATGATTATTTCTACTTTTACTAATAGCTATGTGACCACTACTGTAGAGTATATAAAATGAGGAAGTTATGCAAGATTTTACATTTAATTCATTTTAGTGCTGACACAAGAAATGACATTGAAAGCATATGGTGATGTCTCTTGCATTTTGACTGTCTGGCAGTACATTTAACACTGAAATATTGTAGAATAATACATAATGTAGCATGTGATGTAGAATAGTTTATTCAAGATGTTTGCAATATTCTTATTGTTCTTCCAAGAAAGCAGGCTTAATTCATTAGTGATATCTTCTTGCTGGGAAACATGTTGAGATAACATGTCATGGTCACAGTTGTGCATTCCAGAATATCAGCAAAGCCAAGCAGCAACTGAAATGAAGAAAATCAGTATTTCTTAATGGAAAAAATGATTATTGGCCAAGAGCAAAATGGGGAAAAAATAATGAAATCTAGGTTTCCTGTCAAGGATAGAGAAAATGGAAAGCAGAATAGGTATAGGGATTAGATAGGTATTCTAAATATGTTTTGTGCTCACAAAAAGTCAAAAGCACCCAAGAGTAAAGATTTTAAACTTTTTTTTTTTTTTTTTTTTTTTTTTTTTGTGTGTGTGTGTGTGTGTACTCACTAAAGCCCTTGGAAGTGAGAATTGAAAGTTTTGCATATTGCTAGAAGCTGGACTCTTGTCTAAATGAAGGATGTAAGGCTAATGTCAGGAATGTAAACTTGCCTTTTTCACTCATTCGCTTCTAAACTGTCATCGCCTCTTTCTTGGTGACTGGTATCAGGTTGTTGCTAAATATATCCCTGTGGGTTGGGTTGTTCTAATTTTACATCTTGAAAAATTTCAAATTCATAGTAGCTCTTTTGCCTTAGTTTGCAATACTTGTGAGGGGCTGTATTGACTTGCTGACCAGATGTTTTAAAACGATAACTGCAACTGTGGGAAGTGATGCCACTGCAGTGGGGGTAAAAGTGCAGTTCTTGTGATCTTGTAGAGATAGGACAGGTTCGTAATGATTTCTTAATGCTTAGTTTATTCTTCAAAGGTTAACCCAATTAAAGCCCAGTCAAGCCAGATCTGTATTATGCAATTTCACTGAAATGAATGGTTTGACTTCAGATTTACATCAATGCAAAAGAGTTGAATACAAATTTATTTTCTTGTCAAATATTTTTGTGCCCAATATGACAGTGTATATAAATATGTTATTTAACTAGTGTAACAGCTGCTGTAGTATGTTGAAGGGATGCTTTAGGTGTTTATTGCTTCATATAACAGAAGTAGTATTTGAATTTGTATATATTAAGATTCAAAGGTTATTACAGTAAATCTTCTGCTTAGGACATCTACTGATGAGCATCCTTTGAGTGTGGTTATCAATAATTTAAAAATAGTTCTTTCCATTCTCTTTGTTTTTGCCCTTAAAAGTCCCTCTTGGCTGAACCTCATTCGTATTGTTTTTTTTTTTTTTTTTTTTTTTTTTTTTTTTTCAGCTAAGAAAGGAAATTCTGTGTGTGGAGAGAAATCTCAATATCATATAAAATGATAATTAGATGGTAGGATTCTGAGGAGAATGAGCTTGTGAGCTTTTACTTTGTCCTTTGCTAAACACTCCTGCCACTATCTGTCAATCATAAGCCTATACATTGCTGGACGTGTGTAGAATGCAGGTTGCTTGGATTGTCCCCCATTGCCAGCCTGGGTGATGCCGGTCTGCTGATCTGGAAATTGGAAGCACAGAGGAATTTTATTACTGATCTAGACAACTGAGAAATTTTATTAGTGGTGGAAATAGAGTATGCGTTTCATGGTTCAATGCTTGTAATGGCTGGAGATTTCAGTCCCTATTTGGGGTAGAGGAAATAGAATTTAAGTATGAGATCTTAACTGATCTGAATCAGTAACTCCATTAAAACTATATTTATTATACAGCTACTGACAGTGATCAAGATGTCATTTAGTAAATACAGTGATGATTCTACACTGAAATCAATGTCCCTAAAAAGCTACTGAGCAATTCATATCTCATTCTTCACAAACACCTTTACCTGTTTTTACAAATAATTGTGGTAGATGGAGCTTAGAAGTGTTTGTTAGCAGGTAAGTGATTACTGAGATATTGACCCGTAACTTAAAAAAAATTAAAAAATGAAATAATTAAAAAAAAAAACAAAGAATAAAGTATATACTATAAGGTGCTTTGCAGGTGTATGCTGTGTGAAAGCTCACCTGCTTTTAATTTGGATACAAAACTGGAACCTTTACAAATGTTAGTATTTTCACTTTTTGATGGTTTACTCTGAGCATGCTGGATGCTTCTGTATAATCATTAAAGGAGTTATTAAAGATGACAGACAAAAATAACACCACCACCCTTCCCTCCCTCCTCCCCTGCAGAGACTGCAACCAAAACACCATCCTGTTTGTTTGCCAAGTCTGTGAAATATTAGACATTCATTAGAAAGCCGCTGAGCAGCCTAATAGTGTAGAAAACAGACTATCTACATGTCAGAATTGAAATGTAAAATGTGAGATCTGTTTCGTGTTGATCTGTTTGTGATCTGCTTGTAATATTAACATGATGGGCTAATTTATTCTTTGTTTATAATAACAAATCCCCCCAAACCAGTATGCCCTCTGCTAAAATTCTGAGTTGCTGAAACAGTGGGTGTATTTTAAGGTGTTCGGCACAATACATTTTTTTTAATTTTTTTTTTTAACAGGAGGAGCTTGAAACATTTAAATAAGAATAAGCCTTGACATTTCCAGTATATGAAATTCATTATTTTTCTATTTCAGGAAGGCAGACATTCATATACATACCGAATTTTTCTCACTCTCTTTAAAGCAAGGTCTCATTAAGTTGATCCTAATACCCCCTCTGTTTCAGCAATATATCAGATCTGATTCTTGCTCCAGTGGTATTGAGAGTTTTGCTATTCTCTTTAACAGGAGCAGGCCTTTTAGAAAAGGCATTAAATGAACTGAACTTTAGAAAAAAATAATGACAGAAATGACACTTTTGTAGGTTTTCATAAAAAAAAAAAAAAAGTTGCTTCATTCAGCAAACAACTTAAAAGAGAAATCAATTGTAAGCACACCTTGTCAGTTTGTGGTTTAAAAGAAAAGGAAAAAAAAAAAGCCAAAAAGCCCCCTTCCCCTGCCAGTGGTAGCACAATGGAGATTCATTAGAAAATTGATTTGCTTTGCAGCACAAGATTTTGCGTGAATAAAATATAGTTCTCAGCTGGATTCTTTTGATGATGCTTATGGGTAGTGCAATATTGAATCTTGAATCAGAAGGAAAGACTTTATATATATTGAAAGGTGTAGAACATTATTATAAAGTTTTATTATAATGATATCAAGTATTACAGAATCTTAAATATCTAAAATCAATGGCTAATCACATTATAAAGAATACTATTGTACTGTTTTATTTAAAAAATATTCTCTGTGAGATAAGCTGGTGTCACTGGTTCATGGTGTTAAATGCAGGAAGATGAATATCGAAAATGGTTTGTTTCAAGATGAGTGTTTCAGTACACCCATTCTGTCCCTTTCTATCCTTATTAGACTTAAATGTCAATATTTAAAACAATATAAGGTGGGGGAAATACTGTTAAACCATTTTAAGGAAAACATCCTTCTGTTTTCAGGCAGAATTCAATGCAATAGATTTTAATCTATTTTTAAATGGTTGACTAGCAGTTTCCTTCATTGTATAAAAGGTGGATTTAAGGGAGAACAGCTTGAATTTATCATATACAAAAAGGTCTAATGTTAAATGGTTTAACATTGAGCTTGAGTGTTTGCCAATTCACAGATAATGAGGATACTGTATCAATTTTGTTTGGTTTGTTTATTTTCTTTATAGAAAGCAAACAAAACCCTGTCAAAGTTTTAACTTTGCATTTCCAGTGGGAATTCATGCCATAAATGCAGAATGTGATTATCCAACCTGAAACTTTTGGTAAACAAAAGCAAAATCAATAAACATGAAAAAAAGATGGAGTGTACATCTGTTTTGTCAAGAAACATTCAAAACTATTTGATGAGAGCACTTTAAATCCAAAGCACTTTGAATCCTGAACTTGCTGAAATGAAATCGAAAACTCCTGTTGCATTTCACGGGCTTTGGATTAAGCTCCAGTCGTCAGAATACTTGAAGCATGGACCTCATTTTAAGAATATTGATGATTTCATTAGATTAATGGAATTGTTCATGATATTGAGTGCTTTCAGGGCTCTGTGAGCAGATGTGAAGTCACTGCATAGGTAGGTTTCCCTCATAAAGTAGAGTTCCAGGTGACAGAGAAGTGGGACAAAACAAAACAAACAAAAAAAAAGTAGAGTCTATTTTCAAAGCTGCTAGGCATCCTCTTTTTCACAGAGCTGGCATCCTGTTCTTTTTTTCCTTAGTAAAGGAACCAATTTCTAATATAATTACCTAAGTGAGGCTTTCCTAAATTAAGACCTTAGGCATTCGTTATGTACAGTAGATGTATAATCTTTGTGTTATAGACATGCTGTATTTTTATCTGTGATTTTTTGTCATGATGTGTTCTTGTAATCATCTTTCCTTTGTTATTAGCAATGGCAAATTGAGAAGTGTATAGATGTAGCAAATAGATATTTCTAAGGTCCTTTGTTTGTATTTTAATACTAAAAAATAAGGCTTTATTCTGAAAACAAACTTGGGATAGTAAATTTTGTTCTCATCAGACTGTTTTTATAAGGCCCAGGGTAATCGGGTTTTCTAATCTGCAAATGGTCAGAAATTTCTTTGCTAATTTGCTTTCATGCAGATTCATGCATCACATGTCCTTTGTTTTGCTTAACTGTACTTACCTGATAGTTTGACAGTGAACAGTTGTTGTTCACCATTACTTTCACGTGCATTTTCATGATAGTCTTAGCATGTTTTTAATCAATCTAATTCAAGCAGGAATTCACTAGTATAATCTATAGCATGGCTAATGATAGGTAAGCTGGCAAAGTTGAAGAATACGTCTATTTCATGGAGTTCAGCTTCAGAAAGATTTTCGCAGATATCCAGAAAAGAATAAATAAAAAAATGCATCAATTAATAATAAAAAAAAAAAAAGCACAGACTAAAATCTACTTCAGTTTTGAAGAAGTACTGAGAACTCACATAGTGTTAGGAGGGGAAAAAGAAATGTACTGACTTCTACACATAGCTATGTATACAAAGTCCAAACCTGTATTCACTCAGAATAGCAATTTGTTTGCATTCATTTGGCATATATATGTGTTAAAAAACATATAGAGCAAAGCAAGTGACACTCTTTCCTATAAGTCTTTGTCCTAGTCATACAGAAGATTTTATTACGGAGGACAACTTGAATACATTTCCAGAGAAGCAGCTAATTACTATATATGTTACCGGTTCCTAAATATAGTTGTATTCCTTGTCTGTATTCTGGGTTCAGGTTCTTTTGCTGAGTTCTTTAACCATACTATAAATTACTTATGTTTATTCATGTTGTGGAGTGAAATGTAGTACTTGTTCATTTTCTGACTTAAAAAAAAAAAAAGTGTGACCTGTGTTTTAAAATATTGATTACCTGACTTGTGTCAAAAATTACCAATCTGCTGCTTTGTAATGATGTATCTGATGCTAAAATTGTATATAAAATAAAAATGTGTAAGGGGTGGAAAAATGAAAAAGCTGATTTGGTGAAATTATTAAAATCTCAGATTTAAATTTAATGCTGATAAAACAACATAGTTTGGACTGTTTTTGAAGTTACAACAAATTTATCTCTCTTTAGGAATAACCTTTATTTAAATAAGTACGGCAAAAACTGAAATACAAATAATAAAGCCTATTTGTGTAAAATCTTATATTAATAAGATTAATATAAGATTAATCTTATAAAAGGAAAGGATTAAAGGTTGTGGTCAAAAAAGAAATGATACCCCCATTGTGGAAAAAAATGTTTAAGTAGAAAATTTAGCTGCCTGTATTAACTATCAGATACTACACTGCCCACAACTTTTTAGTTTTATGTAACAGTTGGTTCATTTGACCAGAATCTTGAAGATGTCTCTTCTAACTTCACTGGAAAATAAAGATTCCTACTTGGAAAATTCTTTATCCTAAACATGTTGATCTAATATTTAGAGAGGTCTGTCTTTCCAAATGAGGCATCTCAACGTAGATCCTTGATTTATTTGTTGTTTGATAAAATAGAATGAACAACTGATTGTATCTGGTAAACATCATCTAACATATTGACGGTGCTTGATGAGAGTTTTTAATGCAGTTTCTAGCTAGCCATTAAGGAGTTACAATTTCCTAGTACCCCACTGTCCTTTACTTTGGAGATGGAGTTATAACTCTTGTTACAGAAAACAAGCTTGAATGAAAAATATTTAGGGAGTAATTGGAGCCTGATAGTGTAGTTTAAAAACCAAATGCACACCAAATTACATAGATATTGCATGAAAGGTGAAGAGACACGTAGTTTTGTCAAAGATAAGACATTTAGAGCAAAGAAGAAAAGCAGTGGTAGGCATTTGTCAACAGGTGGCTTGGATCCTCATTGGAGTCTGCCAGGGTGCAAGAAAGGTTAGCTATAAGTTCTTTGGTCCTCTGATGGATGTCTGTTTGATAAAGTCTTGAAGTACACTGATGAAATAGAAGTTAGGTTGTTTATATCCTTGGTCCTTTTATCTTATTTTCAATAAAAGCATGATGTTTCCCAAGTTTAACATATATTGTTGAAGAAATTTGGCAAAATGTTCACAAACAGAAATAAAGATGTGAAAGTTGCTGAAAATAGGAGTGGCAAGCATTGGTGGAAATATCTCAGATGGGAATTTTAGCCAATAAAAGAAATCATTATTCAATTTGAAACTGTCAGTATCTCTGCTCTGTTGTGTCCCTCTTCATTAAAATTTTCATGATTTCTCCTCCAAACATAATACTGACTTTAGATTTTCGAAGTAATCTGCTTATTAAACAGAAAATAACAGGAATGCTAGCAGAAACATCGTTTAGATGTTGGCGAGCTGAATTCACACCAAGTTTTAAGAAGAAAAGTATACAGAGAATAAAATAGCGTCTTTTTTTCTTGCCTAGTGCTAGTGCATTTTTCATATTGGCACAGCCCTGGTTTGACTTCAAGATGGGGTAAAGGAAAGACATCTTTGCAGTGCTGAATAATTTTTGGAATATGTATACAATTTCTGGTGTTCAAAACAGATTTACTAGCATAGTTATTACTACAGAAAGCTTAGAATTAAGCCCTTAATTTAAATGAAGACATTCAAATTCTAGAATTGAATGCAAAGCAGAAGAGCTCCTTTTAGCAGCCTAATGAATGAAAATATTTTCCTGTTTAGGAAGACTGACTCATAGAGTCATAGAATATCCCAAGTTGGAAGGAAGCCACAAAGATCATTGAGTCAACTCCTGGCTCCACGGAGGACTACCTAAAAATGAAACCTTATAACTCTTATAACACAGTCTAAACAGAAGGAATTTTCAGGTAATTGTTTATACTTTAAGTTTTTGTATGCAAAATATTCTTATAGAAACATAGGCATATTTTGAAAGTCAACTGCCCAAGAAATGTAATGCTTTTGTTTAAGAGCCATTTGCTGGTGGTGGTAGCATCTAGTCTAGGGAAAGATGCATATGTTTATTGTAGTTGTATATTGTATATACGTTTGTATTGTGTGTGTATATCTATTTTGTAGTTGTGCCTTACACCATGCAAACCCAAGAATTATTCAAATGTAGCTTTGAGAGCGTGTTTTTCATTTTCAGTTCCCTTCTGATGTCCTCCAAGGGTCTTAAATTCCTGCAGACTTGTTGTTCCCTTTGGCACACTAATTTCATTTTTTGCATAGGTAATTATCTCATATGGTGTATGTAGCTTGCAATTCATGTTAAGTAGGTGCGCCTTGGTCCCTGGTTTGGAAGGCATTCCAGTTGAACTGGTATTTGCAGTGACAGTAGAAATAATATTTAGTTTTGTCTATGCTAATCTTAACCTTAATCTCCTGAAGACTGCTTTCTTTCTTTCCAGTAAAAGCCAGGGTTAGATCCTAAGCAAAATTAAGCGCTTATAACACTTCAACCTCATTAAAACAGAGTAGATAAGGCAACAGTTTAAATTCTTTAAATACTCAGGATTAGCTACATTGCACGTGGTATTTGCTTATTTAAATTGACATTAAGATAGCTGAGAAAAGGGGGGGGGGGCGGCAATGGTTGCTGAGTGTGTGTATAAAACACGTGCTAGTGTCTTACAGTTTCTCCCTTTACAAGGTATACTTGTTTACAGATGTCATATGCCAGTGCAATTAGACACAGAGGTGTGCAAGCACACATACACGTGTATTGAAAAAAAATAAAAATGACCTAGTTTGAGCTCATCACCACCAAATCCTGTAGAACTCCCTTCAGCAATGAAGGATTGGATTTACTTTTTTTAGTAATACGCTGAAATAAATATTCTTTCATTTTGAACACTGAATTCTGCAGCATCAGTGATGAGAACATTAGTTAAATTCACTACCTGCCTACGTATATTTTTTAGTTGTCTATTTAATTTGAAAATGCAAAGTAATGTATAGTTGTTATTCAAAAAATGAATAAATATCTGTAGAGTTATAGTTTATAACTGTTAATGATGTACATGCTCATGTACGAGTTTGGAGCTGGTAAATGGGACTGGATTTAATTAAGCAAGGGTGATTGAGGAGGCATACTCCACAACAAGCAGAGTTCTGCTATATATAGATCTAGTGGATTCTGTAAGTATTTAATCATTGTCATTGTCTGCGTGCTAAGTGGGGCTTAGTTTTTTTTTTTTTTTTTTTTTTGTTTTTTTTAAATTCATGTGCACACGTGCACAGAGAACAGGATTTTTAGATTAAGTGTAAATTGTATTAAATAGTAGAACTTGTGAGCAGAACTATATAAATTTATAAAACTAGTAGAGTTCTAAGTAACAAACGGTATATTCTTGGGAATGCTAACTTTTGTATGCTTTGAAGGAAAAACTGAAAAGCCATTTTGAGGAAGGCATCTGTTTTGTTAGTGTTCACAAGTAAAAAGCCTCTTATATGACCTTTAGTTAAAATCTACAAAGTATTGACCTTTAATTGCTAAATGCTTATTACACTGAAACTTAGAGAAAGGAACCTGTACAAAAATTCAACAAAAGGTGATAAGTTTTAGTGTTTTTTAAAAAGTATATAATAACAATAGACATTCTTTTCGCAACTAAAACCAAAATATACTTTCTCAACAGTCAGTAACCTAAGTAATAAAATGAACTTTGTGAATATTTTCAAATGCATTCTGGTATTTAATTTTAAAAAGACTTCCTTTATCACCTACTTTAAGGAATGATCTGGAATCTGTAGCTGGGTGTTTGGCTGCTGATAACTTTAGTCTGTCTTAGATGCCTCTGCTTTTGTACATGTGTGTGTCTATAAGACTACTGAACCACTTGAGCAAAGCTACATTTTCATAGTTTTTATTCTTTCTTCTTATTAAATATTCTCATTAATATTCTGCGTAACTTCAAAGATTCTGAAAAATACAGGAAGATAGTTCTTTCTTGTCCACTCGTGACACTGGAAAGTGAAAATCGAAGTTAAAACTTTGTTTCAGCACTCAGCAAAATATTGTTAACAAAAATCATCAGATCTTTTTCAGAGTTTATTTTTGAGGCCAGAGGTGGTCATTACATCATCTAGTTTGAGTAATGTATAACAAGTAAATGATTTCCTGGCTAAGAAGTTGGCTTTGGGCTGTGGCTAAGAGGGAAAAAAATACCATGATTCGAGATTATTTGAAGTTGTGAGATTAGAGTTTGAACACCTCCAGATGCTTGCAGATGTAATCTCCTTTCCTTCCCTGTAGTTCCCATTTAATGCGGGATGAAGGACTCTTCCTGTAAGAAGATTCAGTTCATGTCTGGTTACTTAAACGCATTGGGACCTATTTCTGTCTTTAAGAAAGAGGAGCAAAAATACATAAAAATTAATTGCAGAACTGTTCTGGGGTCTGTAACCTTTCGACTCCTTTAGGGTCACATGCATACTTGCAATTAACAGAAAGTGCTAATGGTTTTATATCTGAGATTTTAGAAAGATTCATAGATCAGTTCCTAGGTGACTTGTGAGCTGCTCCAACTCATAAGTGGTGCTCTTCAGGAGTATATCCTAATTTTAGCATTTTTTAGTATCTATAATGGTATACAGGAAAAAGTCTAGAGAAATTGAAATTACTAATTCCATTTAAATTGTGTTGCACACGTAGTTTGATTTCAGGTAAATAATGCAGTCTAGATGTCAGCTTCAAATTTTTTTATTTTACTATTTTTTTTTTTTTACCTTGATGTAAATACTTTTACCTTCTAGAGAAGGTTATTTTTAAAAGACATATATATTTTTTTTTAGTGACAGAAAGGACTCCAGAGCAGTTAGGTTCACTATGGGCTATAAGAGGCCTGCAACATCAGGGAGATGCTGATCACACAACTACAGAAGCAGACCATGTGCTTGCACACAACTATTTCAATGCACGGAGAGTTTATTTCAAAATCTGTAAAGAAAACAGCCTTCTCAAAGGCTGTGTGTTTGTGGGTTGTTGGTTTTCTTTTTTTTTTTTCTTTTTTTCTCTTTTCTCTGCCTCTAGAGCCATGATAGGTATGGGGATTCTTTTGTGTCAAATTTTTGTGTCTGCAGATATGAATGGTGTAATCAAAGCACGAGGGAACAGCACTTATTTTCTCCTAGTAGCTGAGCTGTGTAACTTTGCTTCTAGTCAGACATGCACAGTTGCACAGCAATAAATGCTTTGTGCAACTGTGAGTATGACTTCTAGTAGTAGCTTCTGTTTGCTTGAGGGCTCTATCATCACTCTATTTCTGTGAATTTCCCCTTGCCTCTGTCCTTGCAACTTTTCATTCTACCATTAACCCATTCTTACTGAGTACAATTTCTGTGTCATGAAATAGCCGCTGTGGACTGCTATCAAGAGGATATGTGAAGAGCCATGAAAGGGTGTGATAAGAAAGCATGAAGTCATGTTTATCTAGGTTTACAGCTTGGTTTTGCTCAGAAGAACAGAAAAAACTAACTAAACTTTGCATGTCTGGGAGCCAAAGTGAGACATGAGAGGAGTTAGACCCCTTTCTGTGTAATATATTTTGGGGCAGCTTTTTTGTTAATTCTTTAGTCTTCTCCATTCTATTCTTAACCTCAAAAACTCATTTTGGACATGGATACCTTTTCTTTCTTCATAAGCCTTTTGGGGAGGTGGGCACATCCCTCCCCCTTTTCCCACCCATGTTTCCATTTTAAGTAAGAAAATAAGGTAAATGGTTTGTCATCTTTTTCTCTCTGTATTCTCTGTGATTTAAATGCCACATTTCTTCTACTGATGTGGAACCATTGTCATCTTGCTGCTAAACCCAAGTGTAACCTTCTTGGGCCATCCTTCTCAGGCTGCTCAGCAAGTCCCTTCTGCTCATTTCTCATATCTGCCTTCATAGTTTGCGTGAGCAGATGGTGGCTATTACAACTTTTCCAGTTCTGTGCAACCAAAATTCAGCCTAGCATAGCACTCATTTACTTTGGGCTCAAATACCCCTTCACAGATCACAGTTTATATAATTCAGTTGCTATCAACCTCACATGTGTGAAGTCAGAGATAGCCTTAGGAACTCATTAAGAGGCACTAGAATTTCTCAGAGAGATTCAATACCAGATATTAATTATACGATGCTCAATTCTCTCCACTTGTAGAAATGAAAATTTCTCTTTCTGAATAATAACATCCTCTAGCTGACATTGCTTTTATGCTCTACCAGGAATATGTTTTGATGTGGAAAAAAGTTGGCAGAAAATTCTCTTTAAAATATAATTTGCTTTGTTGACTATGCCAGCATGCCTCTGTTTCTTTCTGGAGACTTGCCTTACTGCTACTGTGAATAAGCAATTGTCTCTCGATCCCATGGTTTAAAAGATGTTTCTGATCACTCTTTATCAGAAATCTATCAAAACATTAGGGAAAGATCTGGACATGGTATTTTTGTGTATTTTTCTGTAAAATAGTGCTTTTCTTTCCCTGAGGTGGTATAAATGTTTTATGCTGTAGCTGGCTGCCCAGCAACTTGAAATCAGCATTGCAATGTCCTTCATTCATCCTTTGAGCATGCCTTGTATTGTGCTTGCCATTTTCAGTCCCGGATCAGACCAAAGCCTTTGCTGTGGTGTACAGTAAATGGGGTTTGGTTCCAAAGGAGGGGTTGAGGTAAACAAAATATGTGTTTTGTGTCTGTCCTTGTTTAAAGGACTGTAAAACTCTTCATTCTTGAACAGTTCATCGGTAGACAGCCCTGGCCAAGGAAGGTAGGACTGAAAGGTTGCTGTTCAGTCACATGGCGGTTCTGGCTTACACAGGTCCTCTTCTCACCTGTCTGTTCCTGCCTCTGTTGTACGGTGCGCTGTTTTATGGGTATGTGAACACAAGTGCTCTGTGTAGATCTGGCAGGGACTGAATCAGGATGCCTATGAGCCTATGGATATAAAATAGTGTCCCTCAAAAAAAAAAAAATAATAATAAATCTTACCTCTGATTTGATTTGCAATTCAGCCTTACAAACTGTTCTATTAGAACAGGATGAGAGACAGAGCTGCAGAATTGGTATCTGTGGGTAAGGAAAGATAGCTTCTTAAACTGGCAAAAGTGCCCAAACCCTTTTCTAGTAGAATATTTCCTCCTAGTTATCTTTTTATCAGGCAGCTGATGGAAAAAAAAATGTTTAGGCCTTCAGGAAAACAAAACAATAAACAAAGAAAAATGAACAAAGGATTTGTTTATGTCTCATGTAGTCTATTAAGTCTAGAGTGTCTAATTGGAATCAAACCCCTTTCGAAGTTAGCTTTCTTTGGCTGAAAGTCTGCTGGTTTTTGTAGTTCATAATTTTTAATATAAAAAATTTTAGTCTACTACAGCTCGTGGCCTGTCACAAAAAAATAAACTGTGAGATACAGATTTCAAATTTAGATCAATGTTAATTTATTCTTAGATAGCTGTCTCTCCTTGAAGGAATTTAAGATGATTTAAGATGGGTGGTGGTGGTAATTGTATATAAATAAAAACAATGTAGAGGTAAAAACTTAACTCCAGGGTAGGGAAAACTGAACAACTTCCAAAATTTATTCAGCACTCTAATTGCTGGATTATAAGAGATAAATAGCTAACCCTTCTAATGATCTCTACAGTAGATACTGCTGCCAAGGTATTGATATTTTTTTATCCAAGTCACAACTATCTAGAGCACAGCAGATCAAAGCCATGGTGAGGAGTACCACAAAAACGCATAGCAGTTTTAAATATCATGTGTGCTAGTCATATATGAATGTAGCTCCTCTGGAAAAATACACTGTCCAGATAAAGCTTTTAATCTCATTCTCATTCTGGAACTGCAATAGTTGGAATAAAACTTAATACTAATATATAAATACTAATTTAATACTAATAAAATACTTATTTACAGTTACGGTGGTTTAAATATCCTTGCTTGGTATTTATGCTTTTTTTAATACTTAAAAAGAAAATCACTTAAAATCCCTATGCAATTTGTTTAATTACAGCTAGGATTTCAAGTCCACTGCTTTTTGACTAAAACTTTGAGTAAAACTTCCAATTACTTCTTTGAATGTGTTCTAGTAAGTGTACGCTTCCAATGACAGGATGTGTTAAATGCTTCTTTAATACAAGCGGGAAATCTGCCAGCTCTATATATGTATATGTGTATACATATATGTATTCTTTAAATTACATGAGGGGAAAGCTTTGTTTGCTCCCGTGGCCTAATTCTCAGCCCCTGTAATGGTTGGGAGCAACAGAGTAAGGCTCCAGACCCATTTGCACAGGCTGTGTAGAAAGTTGCCCTACAAAGTCTCTCAGCTGCTGTTTTGGACAGATGTTATATTACATTTTAAAAGAAAAAATGCAAAACTAATTCTCTCTAAAATTTGCTGGCTTTAGTCCTGGAAGAGAGATGGGCAGGTGAAGTGAGAGGAAGTGCAAATGCGAGTAGCAACATGGAATGTGTGGTATTACCATGTACCAGGATGGCTCAGCTGTCCAATAGTTCTGCAGTGTGTTTACTGCTTACCAAAAAAAAAAAAAGCTGAATATCCTTAGTTTGAGAGCAGTAGTGTAAATTCACGGATCAATTCCAACTTCCTACTTAAATAAATTTCTTTTAAATGTGATTGATTCCATAACTACTAATTACATCCAACTTGCAATCACTGAACTTTTTAGAGATTGCTTAACTCACAGGGGCTATTAAACAATTGAATTACTGTTGTAAAGCTAGTTACAGTGAAAACTGCTTTCAGAAGTTTTTTTTTATATATGTGTGTATATATACATATATATGTTTTTGTATGCTTTTTTGAAGGGGTACAAATCACTGCTCTTTCACTGTGAGAGTTCAAACAGGTACCAGAGAGAGTCAGAGTTGAAGTAGCAGAGGGGAATATAATAACTTATGCTAATGTGTATGCTCTACTCAAGTCCTGAAGGAAAGACAGACAATCTTCAAACAAAGAATTGAGGATATTATTATTTTAGTAGCAGTGCCTGATGACTCAGTGTCTGTTTTGTGCTGACAACCTAGGTGGTATGTAGATTTTCCTGTTGCAGCTCTGTTATCTTTAATGGAACTTTTCGTTTTGTTGTGAAATTCTGCCCGGGAGATCTACCCAATTTCTAAATTAGTTAAATTCTAACAGTTAAATACCTATTCCTAGCTGCGAAGAGCTAGAGAGAGGTGGTAAAATAATTCCGCCCCATTGCTTTGATTTTTATGCTGTGTGAGCACTATTTGTCATGTGATTTCTGTTCTCCCCAGCTTGGAGCGAAATTGTGTTCCAAAGAATATTGAAGAATAGGAGTGGGTGTTTTAATCTCTTCTGAAAAATGTTATGTTTAAGCTACAACAGTTGAGTGACCTGTACTGAAAGTGCAGTGATGCATGGCATGCATGAGTTCTTGGCTGACTCACAGTACGTTCTCAAACCTGCCTAGACAGTGGACTCAGCTCTTATTGGTAAACAAGAGATACCAAAACAATTTTTTTTATTATTATTATTTTTATTTCTTATTTTTTGGGGCATAAGGAGAAGATCTGTGCCAACTCTATCTGTGCAGTACTTTGTTTCTGGCAATGCAAACACTGCTCTTGTCTCTGCTGTTTGTAGCTAATATATTCTATTACCTGGAACCCTCAGGATGCTCTTCTGTTGCACAACCAACCAATTCACTGTACCAGTTTATCCTACTTGTGGTTCTGCTTATTCAGAAAAAAAATAAAAGTAGTTAATTTGAAATGTAAAATATGAATTTATGATACAGATGATTATTTTTTTGTTGTTGTTGTTTCTGTGTTTGGTGTACTTCTGCAGAAAGGGAAGGGAGCTTCTCAGATTTTTATTTTATTTTATTTTTAAAGGTGTAATTAGGGCTAACACAGTTCTTTTTATTTGTTTCAAAAAAAAAAAAAAGTTGTGGTTCTATGGCAAATGCATCTTTGAGGCTACCAGGTTATCCAGCTATTCACTTTAGTGTCCATCTCTAGATAAAACACCAGTTTTATTTTCATTGGAAGAGAAGTTGTATCTGTGTATTGGAAATAATGTTCCTGAGAGAAAAAAAAAATGCCCTGGCTGTCAGAAAAAGTCATGAGAACTGTAGTTGACCTCATTTTTGTACCTCCACACTCATAAGATTTCTCTGCCTTCAGTCTGATCTCAGTTACGTTTTAATGTGTCTCTAATTCTGGGACAGAACTCCCACATTTGCGAGCTGTTATTGATTGGTATTGAGGGAGAAAAAGAGGAGAGAAGTAGCAGCTTTTTCAATGGCTAAGTGCAGTTAGATTTTCCTGAAGATCCTTCAGACAGTCAATGACCAGGTACCAGAGGAACCTGAGGAGGTTAATTCAGATGCTTAGATTGCTTGCCTAGGAAATGGTGCAATCAGTACTCTGCAAAGATTACAATTTGAGAGACTTAATATTTTTATTACTAAAGGTGTTTTTTTTTTTTTATTTGAGAATTCTGCAGAATTAATCAACATAATTTCTGAATTCTCCATTTGTTCCAGTTACTTCAGAAATTATCAGTTACATATATGTTTACTGCTACATTTCTAGGTACAACAGCTTTGGCTTTTTCAGTTTTTTTTTGTTTGTTTGTTTGTTTTTTTTCTGTATTTCTTGATCAAAATACTGACTAGTTACTCTGTAACACAAGGTCTCCAGGTTTTTAGTGTGCAATGTGACCTGATTACTCTTTGCAGTACAGAATACCTCTAAAATTCAAGTTATCTTGGCACTACCTGAATCCACTAATAAACTGAAAATTTGGTGTGAGACAAATCTGCTGTTTTGTACTATTTTATCATCAGTGCAAGGTTTAAAAAAAATCTGCTGAGGTGAATCTTACTTTTTCTATGTTAGCCTTTGGTTATGACAAAAACAATTCCTCAGGTTTTTAGAGCTCTATAACTAAATCTACAACCAAAAGTACTACAGCTGTGAAGGAATCAAACTTGAAGATTTTATGTGAGGGCTAGAAATAAGTTTTCTATAACCAACATACTTTTAAACTGAGGAGTCAAGACTTCTCTGGAGGAAGTACATTTCTAATTGTGTGATTTATGTGTGTTTTCATTTTACATAAATGATCGTATGTAGTACACTGTTCTTCTCTAAATAGAGAAGTCATTATTTTTTTTTTATTATTTGATATTGATTAGGTGGTGATTTGCTGTTGGAAAACTGTTGGAAATAGGTGAGGAAAGACTAAGGCTATGAGATACTTGTTAGAGTATTATTGACCAATATTATGACTTGTGGGTGTCATCTACCTTTGAGGAAAAACCATGAGTAAGAAACATTGTGAAACTGAAGAGATGAACTGCAGCAGAACACTTGCTGAATTTCCATAGATTTGCAGGATTTCAGTATGTCCTAATTAAATGCTTTGGTGAATCAGAGCCTAAAGGTTGTGTTCATTTGTTTTGAGAAGAAATCAATAGAATTGGAAGGCTATTGATTCTTTTGTTTTATGGGGTAGTCAACTCAAGGCACAGCAGATAACTGATTAAATTTTTAGGTGAATTACGCCCTTAAGTCCTGTTCTCAAAAGCAGTATAAGCAACTTTGAGTAAAATTGCTGCTTCCAAAGTATCTTTAATTTTGGTATCATATGAGAAAATTTAATATATCAGACTCTTACCTTTGAAAATATCCCCCTCCCCACCCAAACCTGAAGAAACAAAGAAGGAAACTTTTTTTTTTTTTTTTTTTTTTTTTTTTGGTTAAAAAAGCTTGTAATTCAATTGAAACTGAAATACTGGTTGCCTATTTTCTACTTCAAAATAGTTTTGCAATATACCGAAAATGTAAGAAAGCAACAATACAACAATATACTTTCAAATTTTCTTATTTTATACCATGTTTTTCCTCCACTTGGTTGTGCTGTAATCATTATGCTACTTTTGGGACTGGGATATTGAATCGCTTATGTCATTAAAAAGTCTCCAACTGAAACACGTTTATGTTGACATAATGAACTACATGAACACCTGTTAATGGCAGCAGAACAATTAAACTACATTATACTCTAAAATACTTAATTCAGGGAAGTGAAAAGAGAAACTTATGTTTCAAACAATTTATGGAAGGAGGTGAGTCAAACTGGTCTTTGTGGTGAAACTATTTTGCTGTAGGTGGTCACGCACCGTTAAATGTGAACAGACAAATAGAGATTTAAACATTTTTTTTGTCATGTTCCTGATGAAAGAAGACACTTCAAACACGAGGTTTATGCTTTTGCTGCTTCGGTAAAACATGATGCAGTATCAGTATGCTATACAATACTAAGGTTTGCAGATAAATATTTTAGGTAATAGAATGACTGCTGTTAAAATGAATAAACTTTACTATCCTGACTCAGGGTCAACTCTAGGTAGTATGGAAGCTGCTAATATTGAGGGATATCATTGTATGATTAATTTCTAAGAAGAGGGATGTTGCTGAATGTCATCAAATCATCCCATATGTATTAATTTTATGAAATATCTATACTATATGTACTTGACAAGAACATTTTAAAAAAAAAAAAAAAGCAAGCCAGATATGTGGAATCAATTATAAATAATTATATTGCTCTTTAATTTAATCTTGACTTTTCCCAGGTAACTACAATTAAGCAGCCATGTATTGATTTGACCAGCAAATTATAGAATTTTCTTAAATGCTCTATTTTCAATGTAGTGTGCAGGAATGGTTAATACTAAAGCCACAATAATTTTGTTGTTTAGTATTTGTACTCTATTTGTCAAACAGTAAAGGATGAGAATCCAGAAGATATTATGACAAACCAGTTTTTATAACCTAATTAAAATAAAAATAAAATACAAGTTATCAGAGTAAGTCTTATCCAAAAAAAAAACAAAAATCATTTAGATTTTTTTTAAAGGAATACTAATATCACTAGAAATACTTAGTGAATTTTCAAATGTGTTTTAATTCAGGTTCATTAAGTAATTCTTATGTCTTATTTTTTTCCCCTTTTACTAACTCATGTGAAGCATAATGAATGATTGGATGATAATTCATATCATGTCACACTGGACTTTTTGGGAGATTTCTTTGTGTGGTGTATTACAAACTCATGCCAGTAACAAGAAAAGACATATGATTAATATAATTCCATTTTTCATTCTTGATGGCTGTCCAACAATGACAAATGTTTCCACGTATAGCAATAGAAAGGTACCATAATTGTTTGAACACCAGTACCTGAAACTTAACACAGAACTAGCTAATTCTCTCAACTTGTTTGCCTTAAAATTCTATTTGCCTCCAAAACTAGACATCTACAGTCTAAAATGGAAAAGTGGGTGTTGCTTTGTTTTATTAACAAATAGAAATAGGTGATTTGGGCCTTATCATACATTATTTTTGTTAAGTAGTTTTTCTTCTATATGAATTAATGCAAGTTATTTTCAGTGCCTTTTTTTTTTTTATTTCCTAAAATTTATATGTTAAAAATAATTTATTCACAGTAAAGGATCTTGTGTCTTTATATACTAAAGACAGTTACAGGACAGTTTTATTCTGTGGTGGGTATAATTTGGGAAATATCATAGGTGGTTCTCTGGAAGTAATCATTTAATGTATAAGTGTTTTGTATGCTCCAATATGACAAGTTACAAAAGGATGGTATACTGGAAACTATGGCTTATACAGAACCTTTTATCTCTGTTTAGTTTGTGGTGAAGTTTTACAATGATGAATGACTTTTGATTCCCATATTCTCCTTTATTGGCGCTAACAAATTTTCATTCAGTGCCAAACTTTAAAATCAGACAGATTGTACTTTTCAACGGAAAATTCCCATTATGAGACTGTTTTAAAACTATGCTGACAGTAGTAAACCTGATGGATCAGTTTGCAGCTTTTCCTCATCTTTTCCTTTGCACTTAAGCTCATGTAATTAACTTTTCTTCTATAAGCAAGTCTGCAGAAGTGTTCTTTTAGGACGGTGTGTTCATATTTGCGATACACTCTTGACATGCTTTTGCACCCGACAATGTGTTTTCTGTAGGAGTAATAAACTTCAAAAATCTGTAGAGATACTTCAACCTAAAAGCCATGAAGGGCTATGATTATTGTGGAAGCCCAGAGTCCTAACATACAGCCTTTACAACTTAAATATAAATTTATTAATTTAAATGATTAATTAAATTAATAATGAATTGATTAAATTTTAAAAAATAAATATTGGTTTTTAAAACCCCTTTAGGATAGAAGAAAGATTTGGGGAGATAGTTAAGTCTTGCTAAACTTGATTGTTAACAAATTTCTGCAACAAGGATGTTTAACATTTTTGTAGGTCGCAATGTGAGGGGTTAAATGAAATATTTGAATGTAAATTTAATTTTGAAAGTACATATGAGATTTATTGGTTTTTAAAATCTGGAAGACCTGATGTCTTCCTGCTGTGTGAAGTGTTACATATATATATATATACATAAAATATATATATATATTTTGGTACAGGAACAGATTCCTACCATTTTACTGAGTCATGTACTATTGGAAGCACAAATAGACCTTAGTGTTATGATATAAACCTGCTGGAAATACTGAGAAACAACACAGACCTGGCCGTAGTGTGAGTGTTCTCTGTTGTTTTCTGAAAGAAAAATTAATAATGTTGATGACCTGGCCAAACATCACCTAAAGTTATTTTTCCATTTATTTTTTTAAGTTAAAATAAATAATAATTAAAAAAAAACAGCGAGTTTATAGTTTCAGAGCAAAATTCAAAGTAATATTAGAAATGATAAAATAACATCTCTGTTTTTACAAAAAAAGATGGCAAGTGTGTTTTTTTTTAGGCAAGTGGGTTTTTTTTGTTTGTAACCTTTTGTCACTCACTGGACTTTGGCTGTTAGAAATTTTAATGGCCCGGTAATATGTTGGTAAGGAGATGGAGAAGAACACAGTTCCTCAAATGTGTTAAAAGAACATATTCATAAAAAGAAGAAAGTAATGAGGCATAGAATTTTGAAGATTTGGTTATGACTGATAAGGTATATGTATGAAGTGTCAAGGTTGAAGGAATTATAAACAAGAGCAAGTGTCCAATAGCACAAGTCATGATCCCTGGGATAGGATGGAGGAATAGTAGCAAAATAAAAATAATGACAGTATGACAGGCTCCATTAAACTCTGAATTGGTCAGTAAAGCCTCCAGAGAGGCTTAGAGGCACTAGAGAAAAAGGTTGTCTCTCCAATTAATAGTATTAAATACAAAAATGCAGTGTCCTATCCCAGAAGTAAAGAAGAAATAACATGGAGTCACTTGGTAAAGATGAAGATTTAGGTTGGTGCTAGGTCGTTCATTGGTAAGATCTGTGAAATGGAGAAATAAATTACGTAGACTACATATAAAATAGAGGAGTGTGTTCAAGTCTTCAAGTAGCTAACTGCTGCTGTGATGGAAGAGGAGAAAACCTACTCAGTATTGTAGATAGCCTACTGTTCTCTTCTCTGGGTTTCACCAAGAGATTACATTTTACATTAAAAAAAAAAAAAAAAGTGTTAGGAAAAAATTGTCAGAGGATCAAATAATTAACTTCTCTATTGTCTTAAATGCCCTAAAGCAGCTTAAAAAGTGCAAGCATTTAAATGCATATGTATGTATTTTAAACAGTGTGCTATTACCGTGGGACTGTCTCCAATTTAGTCCTGTTTCAATCAAAGTGAGCACAGATGCATGTGTTTCAGTTCTGATAGGGAATGTTGTGAATGTTAACAGTGGAAATACAGAAAGTGAATTTTCATCCATCACTTCAGCACACTTTACTACGGGCTGAACTGAGATAAGGGATTCTTGTCACACTGCAATTTCGAGCTTTCTGAAATTCTTCTTTCTGTTCTCTGCCTTTTAGAGGGGTTGTAGGGGGTGGGGAAAGCACAACATGATCGTTTGTGGAAAGTTGAGTGAAATTGCATTGAAGTTGCCTCTGATGTAGCTCCTTGATATATTTGATATTTCATAAATGACAGGAAGAGATTGTTTTAAAACAAGGCTTTTAAAAGTTTGCCTTTCCATTTATTTATTTATTTTATTTTTTAATTTGTTATCTGATGGTGGAACTTTTACATTTCTGGTGGCTTTGTGTCATTTGACATGTAGACGAGTTGTTGCAGGCTATTGATTTATGCTCCTTTGTGCAGTGATTCTTGCCTTTTTCAGAAACTGTTAATAATAAGCCAACTAGCTGTACTGTCCTTTATGAGTATTTCAGCATTTTATTCTAAAGTGTAGCAAGTGAAATTAGAGCACTGTATGTCAAAGACTTTATATCTTTGTATACTTGGAGTTATTTTTACTAGTATTTCCTGTAAAAAGTAACTAGAGAGCCTAAGTGGTTATCTGCATTCAGTTACTGAGTGGATTGAATCTGTGCTTAATAAATACATTATGGTCATCCTGCTATTGTTCTGCATTAAAGTGAAAAAACCTACTCAACTTGCTGTTAATAAGACTTCATATAAAACCGTAATACTTAATTTAAAACATGGCAAGACTTATTTCATTACAAAACATTTTTCAGTAAGTTTCAGGTTACAAACAAAGGTTATGGGTTACAAAGTATTTAGAAAACAAACATCATGGCCAAGAAAGAGGTATTTTTCATTCAGTGTTTTATCCCTTACTAAATATTGGGTATTTCTGCCTCACATTTTGTGAAATACTTCCCAATAATGAAATTTAATTATTAGAAAATACAAATACATCATTCTTTTAAAATCAAACTAAAGTTTTGTTTTAAATATCCTTTAAAAGCAGTCACATTTCTCTAACCCCTATAGTTTGATTAATATAAATATTTTTATTTTGGTTAAAATATATTGAACTTACTCGCAGGAGTACTCTTTTATAGTTCAGTAGAATTTCAGAAATGCTTTTTGTATCAGTAGTAGTATTTTCTACACTGGTATGGAGTTTTAAATGTTACATGACTAAGTACATCTATAAAAAAACACAACAATATTTTCAATCATATAACATCAGAATGATGGAGAGATAATGTAAAAAGTAGGCCACCATCATACAGTACTAACAGCCTATGCAAACACAAATATTTCTTCACAACTTTTTGGCTCTTCAGAACAGTCTAAGCTAGAATTTATTTATGAAGAATCTGGAGCTGCTCCATTAGTAGCTGGAGCATCTGCATGCAGTGAATAGAAGATGGGTGAGTGTGTCTAATAAAACTGTTTACTTTTTCCAGGAAAGTAGGAAATGTGTAACATGTTATAAAATGTAATTATAGAGTGGACATATTTTAAAAATGTAAACTATTGAAATTAATTGTATAATGTCCAGCAATAAGATTTAGCAGCCAGATTTTATATTGCTTCTTCATATCTTTTCTCCTGTATTTTGAAGGTTCTTTGCTTCTTTTGCATTGTAGTCTTTCACTTCAGCTCTGATCCTTAAACCTCATGTGCCAAGATAGATGATATATGAAGTAAATTATCTTGTTTTATATTGTAACAAGTAGCCAATGACCATTACCATCAAAGAAGCTCTATGGTAGTGGGATTCTGAAGTAATAACTTCTGAACCTTCTTATCAAAATCTTTTACCGTAGATAAAGCAACTGACAGAGAGGTTAATTAGTGGGCTTCATAGAAATAACATGATACAAAGGGTCAGAGAAGCCTACAATTAAGAGTACTAGGCAGACATTAAAATTTCTCATTTTATAAGCACAGACAACTATAAAGATGAAAAAATATGAAAAACTTTTTTTTTTTTTTTTTTAATAAGTTAAAGAAGCATGTTGATTTTCAAATTACTATCAGACTATGGCATTCTGGCATAGTGTTTATTCATTAGTTATAGATGAATGCTTTCTATTTCTTTGGTTTTCCCCATGGAGTTCTTTTTCAGTTAAAGATAGTTGCAATGACAGCAAGACTATATATGCCATAAGTATCTCTGTATTGCTTTTCTCTTTCATGCCCGTAGATTCTTTAACAGTACAGATAATAGTAAGTGTACTACTGTTACCTTGTTGGAAGAAGTTCAGTAAATATGCTTTTATAAACAAAACCTCTGTCCAGAGAGAGGTGGAAAAGTAACTTAAAAACACCTATTCTTCGTCCTTTTTATAGAATGTAATGAGACTGTTTTGTAATATTTATTAAAGCATCAATGAACTCTAAGAGAATTGACTGCAAATTTGCTTCATATGTCTGTGGTTCACCACTAACTTTAAAAAAGCTAACTTTGCTCTGTATTTCATTACTGTTACAAAGAGTAATAACTTTCACTATTGATACTATATGTAAACCTTTAATTTTAAAACAGTTTTTATAATATGAAACCTTGAGTCTTCTTAAATCCTATTTCCTTTACGCTTTTATGGAAATTCAAAATTTTTACTTCTATCTACTCAATTTTTTGCTTGTTGTAAAGAAAAATCTTGAGGTTCCCCATTTGAGGTATGTGTTGTATGCTGAATTTTAAAGAGAAATACTTAAAGGAGTTTGTGAAGATGGGCAAGTTTATTATTATTATTTTTTTTTGAGGAGGGTTGTTTGTTTCATTTTATTTTTCCTGATAGTTGAAGTGTTTCTTCTGTAAATCACTCTTGTGAGCAGTATTACTTGAACTACTTTGTATAAAATAGCTACTTTTCAAGAATTCCTGCATTAATACCAGCAGTTTCCCAGAAGTACACAGGGTTGGAAAAGCCTTTTTTCATGTGTTTTAACATGTATTCCCCCAACCAATACATTTCGCTGTTAAAGGCCTTTGTTCCCTACTAGGTGAGAAGGTTGGCTGAAATAAGTTCTGTCCTCAATTAGATCCATGTAAGTTTATTAAACTGAAATAGTAAATTGCATACAACTGTACGAAGAGTTACTCCTGCCCTGATGTCTGTAACAGGGTTATTTGCACACGATGTAGTTGAAAAAGTAACAGTATGCACCTTTTTGCGAAAGGCATGTCTTTATTACCCCAGAACACGCATTTAAATATGTTGAATGCATAGAAGCACCCAAATAAAGCACTTAATAAAATCTTTGCCATTAGATTTGATTGTGTGCTATCTCTTTCAACATTTCGAGCCTTTTGCCACCTCCCAGTTTCAGCATATTCAACTTTTGAAATTTCTCTACTTCAGTTATACAGGTACTAAGTGATATAATTTCCCATTTGCTGTCTCTTCCTTTTCATTTCCCACAGTATTGGGACCCATATTAAACTGTATCACCATTAATTTTTGCATTCTGTTTATGCTATTTTCAGTCTTTAGCCCATTCTCCCTGTATCACAAATCCCCATTTTGCTATTCCTGACGCCTCCACTGTGGTGTTTATTGAGAAAATCATGCTTATTTGACCTGACTGGAAAGCATCAATACCTATAGAAAAGCTTATAGCAAATATCTTTGAAACATGGATGTGCTGGGTCTGCTGTTAGCAGAGAGTAAGTCTCTACTTGTACCAAAAAAAAAAAAGTTACCGAACAGTGAATTTTTTCATTCCAATGCATTTCTTAAGAGGATAAGATAGTTAAGCTACCAATTAGGTCAAATATATGGGTAGATTGTAGGTGGCTTTTTGTTCAGTATAACAGGAATCAGTTGATTTTTTTGCTGTTTTCTCCACTAGGACTTGTGATTTATTCCTTTAGATTACATTATATAATAGCAGGCAATTGGAATGATCTCTTCTATGAATATAGCCTGAAGCCAAAGCATATATTTAGGTAACAGTCTAGGAGACTGAGGATGCAGGTATCTTGAACAAAAGGCAGTGTATGAACTCCCTGGTGAAATGTATGGGCTGGTTTTCTCTAGAGATCTTTTTTGGAGTACTGGACTATGCAGCATTTCAGTGTGTGTGAGTGTCTGTCCATGCTAATGCACGTTACCACCCCTCAGCACACATTTTAAAATATTGTGCTTCTTACAACTGAACTCTGTACTTGGTGTATGAGGGGATTAGAGTTAGCTTTCCTACAAGCATGTAGGTTGGTCTGGATAGTGGGGCTGCAAGTCGTTGAAGAGAATGTACTGGAAAAGGTGGTTTTAAAACACTTTCCAAACCTTCACTCTGGCTATTAATTACTCAAAAATATACCTCACAGTATATTTTCTTTGTTGCTTTAACACATCTGTTCTAGCATGGGATGGCTACTGACTTTTCAAAGTGTGGGCCAGGATGTATATGCTCTTGCTTCATCAGTTCTTTGGCTTATATAGCTTCATTAGTCTCTTAACTTTCCGATAGTACACTAGAAGAAGGCGACTTTTTAAGTTACCCACCAGGAAAGGAATGTGATTGAAGTGCTTTGAGCGCTTCACCCAAGTGCACATTGGTGTATGCGCGCACGTGTGCACATATATTTAAAAAAATAATAATAAAATCTGGTCTTATTTGAAATATTCTGCAGTCTAACTTAGTCTTAAACCTTATCCAACACTCCTGATCATACTCTTTCATTAACTACGTGGAGCATATTGCCACTAAGTGTTGTTGATAATTATGTTCCTAAAGCTCATTTCTGCAGAAGAACCATATGGTATACATGATGACTCATAATGCTGTGATGTGCTTTCCAATTACTGTTAAGTGAATAACAGTTTGAAATGAAAGCATCCTTATATTCATCCGTGACATAAACATTTCTGGGCTTGTAAAGAAATGATGGAAAATAATAGAAAATGTTTTAATTTTTGGTACTTTCTGCAAAGAGAATACAGTTTGCTCAGCAAATGTGCAACAATGGGGAAGCACTTAGTGTTACAGAAAGTTTTGGGGGAACATTATTAATGTTGGGCTAGGCTGGCAAGAGGTCATTGAGACTAAGTGATAGACAAACTCCTTATGAGGAGAGAGGTGGAACACCAATTCATCTTCCTGGTTTGCTCTAACAGCTGAGACAGTATGTGTGATTGGTATAACTGAATTCGTGTTATCACTAGAATATTTTTTTCTCTGTTCAGAAGCTGAGAGTGAATAATACATTTCTGATAAGCTAACAAGGTTGCAGATGTGCTGACTGTTCACATGAACATAGCTTCTGTGTGAACACTATCTGTGTAAACAGTAATTGACATGTCTTCGCATGGTATGTGTTTTGCGAACATAAGAAAAAACAGCTCTGACTAGACTTTCCTCAACCTTCTGATTTATTGCCTGGATATTATTACTTATGGCAACATACACAGGAAGGAAATGCCACTATGAATTTCTCAGTTCAGTTTCTTTTCCTGCACAGCATTTTAATCTGTCTACCCTAATGTAATGTATTCCAGATGAACTGAGCAGGAAGGTCATTCATTATAACCAAAAAGGAGGGAGCTGAGTTAAAAGCTTCATTTGTCAAGTAAATGAAAATTGTCTTTATTCTGATCACTTGCTATTCATGAAATGTGGACAATTTTAGAGTCCCTCTTTTAAAAGAAAAGAAAAAAGTTTCACTATTTCAATTAGAGCTCTTTGGGAAGTACTAATTATTATCCTTTGCAGGAACAGAAATCCCTAATGAGTACTTTTATATTGTCATCACTAACCTTGATTAGTCCTTAAGATAAAATTTCAAGAAATACTTCATTGGTTTCATACAATATTCATGATACTTCTAATTGGCACAGTTTAATAATTTAGATCTACTTGGTAGATTTAATATTTTCTTTATTCAGATATAACTGCCAATATGGTTTTAGGCTCAGAGAATGTTCAGTATAGACATCTTTCCTTTACAATCCAAGTGTCACAGTGTATTCCTAGTGTTGTCTGTACTTGCTTGCAATAATTCAAGTATTCCAAGGAATCAGTTTTCCAAATTCGTGTTTTGAAGTGTGTGCCCTAATATGGGATTTATCTATCTCATTGGGTATGCTAATCTGTATAGAAATCAAATGAACAATCAAATACAAATAAAGAACAATCCTTCATAATATTCCTGTTACCTAGAAAGTAAGGGTAATGTAAGGGAATATCTATATATTGCTCTATTGTAAGTGAATTTATAGACCTGATTTAAACTTGATTCATTTAAAAAGAAATGAAAGAATTCACTGAAAAATTTCATGGCAGCCTAGTAATGTTTTGAAAGTACACAGTATGTCACACCTTCCTAGCAAACAGGATGCAACAATCATATGTTACCAGAAATGATTTATTTGACAAGGTATATCTCTGTAATTCAGTGGAGTTTGCAACTGCTAAGAAAAATTGGCACTTTCAAGAGGAAAACGGCATCTTTCTGTGCTTCAAAATTTGTTAGATCTTGATTATGATATAAATACACTGTTGTTCATATACAATTCACAAATTTGGCTTAAAAATTCTGCTTCTGTTCATCAAAATACAGAATATATAGTAGATAATAGAGAAACTTTATGCCTGCCCTATGCAACAAAAGCTTGCTTAAAGTAAAACCAGCAAAACTGAACAATGCTGAACTTTTTAAATCTAGGCAACATAACAATAATGTTAGGATTGCAGCTATACCTACCCTGAAACTTAACAGTGGTATCAAGATGTTTAAATTAAATAAAAAATGAAACAATATTACTCCTACTTTACTGAAAATGCTACAGCTTTTACCTGATTTTGACTTGTTTCATGAGCATAAGTTTTTAAGTTTTGTTGTTGTTGTTGTTTTTTGTCGTTGTTGTTGTTTTGTACCATTGAATACTTTTACTATGTGACTGGTGGCTTTAGATAATCCTGTATTTGTTTTAGCAAACACACTTATTTGGAACTGTAAATGTAGCGTAAATCATCTCCTTTTCTTTTTTTTTTTTTTTTTTCTTGCTTGCTTTTATTAGATCGTACTAGAGAAAAATTACTATGAGGCATCATTATTGTGTAGATGATAAATTGAGTAAGGAGGGAGACTGATAGTTAGGTTGATCCTTGAGCAGGGAGTTCAATACTTTGTGTTAAGTTTTCACTTTTTTTGATGCCAGTAAACATTTGGATTTTCAGATCTGCATTGATAAAGGCAAAGATCTCTTTACCATCAACATCTCATCAGTTAGAATGGTTGCCTGAGTTCTAGTAAATGGGTGCACTTTCCTTGGTTATTTCTTTGTAGTTTCAAAGAAAAGTAGAAGAATAAATAATGCTGCTAGGCTCTAAATCATCTTCTCACTGTAAAGTGTGTTTATTTAAAATTTGTGTGTCAACACACCAGGGCAGATAAGTTTGTGCTAGTGCTATATATTTAACTAATAAGTAATTTGTGATTTGAAGATATTAGCTTTTGTTATTTTGGAAACATTAAAGACTTGCTATAAGCTCATTTTCATGTTTGCCACTGCATAAATTAAATCACTAGTTGATTACATCAACTGGGAAGCTGTATTAGTGAGTGAAATGAATGAAAAGTGAGCAATAGGTTAATGTCTGTAGCATTGTGTCCTAGGACAGTCTTTCTAAGCCTTACGTCATGATTGGGAAATCTCTGAGCATAGTTTTTGTCTTAGTTCCTGATTAAAAATAAAACCACCCCACAAAAAGCCACTAAGAAAAGAAAAACACTTTGGGGAGGTTAATTTGATACATTACGTACAAGCAGCATTATACAGAAATGTAACAACAAGAAAAAATGTTCATGTAGCATGGTATCCAGAAATCGTGTTATTAGAAAAAAAGTATAGAAAATTTGTATGGTCTCTGTGAGACTTATTTTTGTTTCATTCAGTTTTGGGATGTATTTGGCATGAGATGTGGTGGCTTTCATGTTATTCTCACTGCTACCTCAGCATGGATGGTCTTGAGGTGGAAGAAGAGTGTTGGAAGAATTGGGAGATATTGCAGAAGTTCTGCTAAAGATGAAAGAACAGAAAAATGTACGAGAATATCAGATGAGGGGGATGGAAATATGCATTGGGAAGTGGTAGGGTTTTGGACAAGAAGATCCAATGGTCTCATAGGATGTCTTGCATCTGGATGCCTTTAAAATAAGACTTCCATAGTTTCATTTTTGCAAGACCATTCAGCACACTGGTCCTGCTTCTGTTGGTATGGAATTCCTACGCTTAGAGAATCAAGACATCTCCTCAGTTCAGAAATGAACAGAAAAGCGTTAGGAGCAACAAATTAACGTTGCTATGTCTCGCAGAACTAATAGGCATTGAGGATTAGAAAAAAAATTGGCATAAATAATAGTATGGAAGTGGGTACGGATACTGATTTTATTCATTGCTACATAGCCTGTTAGCAGTATGTTATAATACTATATATATACACACGCATAAAATTACCAGCAACAGAAATAACAAACTTTACATTTAGATACATTTTCATAATGTATAGAAAATGTTTAGCTTTAAACATCAACAACATGTTATATCAGGCTATTTGGTCTTTTTTTAATATTGCCTATAATGTGGAAGCAGAAAGCATGTTAGGAGTCCACAATTTTCATAATCAGCAAAACATAAGGGAACCCTAACAGCAAATTAGCGCTGGAGCTGTAGAGCAACCTCTATTAGTAATAAGTTCTTTGGAAAAGGAATAAGGGCTGTGGAGATCCTAAAAGTTAAAAACTGGGGGACTTCACGGACTGCAAACATGCACTTAAGAAGAGAGGGCTCTTGTTTCAGCAGCACAATCATTTTTAATGGCTCAAGCAGCCCCAGTGTAATTCTCTAAAAAGAGAGTTTTCATTGCCAGCTCTGTGATCCAGATTTTGGGGTTTTCCATTTCATCAGTACTAGCGCAATACAAGGGAGACTTTGACAAAAGAGGAGAGGAGAAGGGAGAGCCTGTGCCTGTTTTGATGGTGATAAGCTCAATTAGAGCGGGGGAAAAAGTGGTTGTGGCTTTCTTTTGAATGCTTTTCCTCGTCTCAAGTAACTCTTAGCCTGTTTGTTGCCATGAACATTTAATGCTGTTTAAAAGAGGAAGCAAAGAAAACAGAAAAAATCTGCAACAGTGTGATAGAGATTGTCTGTGATTAGATCCCTGTACATTCCTTTTTTTTTTTTTTTTTTTTTTTTTTAAGTAAATAGTTGGAAGAACAAATTATTCTTGTAGCTTTTTATATCTGCTTATAATCATGGCTAAATGCAGTCAGTAAGCACTCTCCATTTGACTTTTTTTTTTTTTCAGAGTTCATGTATGCAGAATAAAGACTTCATGAAAGAATGTCTTATGCTTTTCTAACTAAAAATATATTACTTTAATATTTGACTGTTTCTTCAGAGTCTCTCGGTTGCTTAAAACATATAACATATGGGTTCTTTTTAGTAATTCCTTTATTACAAATATAATGATGTGCAAAAACCATCCAGCAAACACATTTTCAGGATTTAAAGTCACATGGTAGAGGTGACCTGTTTATATTTTGTACATCTTTGTATTCATCCAATAGAGATTTCACAGAAAGCATGATTTAATGCCACATGGCAGGTCCTTTCATTTAGGTTTTTCAAAGCAAATTTCATTTGGAAACAATCACAATAATTACAGCGATTGGATTGTTCGTAAAATATAACTTGGATGGCGCACAAGCGCACACACAAAAAAACAGCCTCGCTTTAGAAAAGGAAGAAAGAAGGAGCAAGGTTTCTCAAGCTTTTTAAACAATTAAGTGTCTTATGATTGCCTCAATAGCTGCTGTAGTGGTCTTTCTTCTCTGTAGACATACCACTTTGCACTTCCCCACACTGAAATGAATTTGTTACAAAGGCCAATTTATGTTGTTTAGTTTGAATCCTTCTTGAGTTTATCAGATAAAATAATGTCAAATACAGTTCCCTTAAAACTTATGAATAACACTTCTTAAAAACAAGCACTTCTACCATTGTGTTGCACTAAAAGCTGAACTGAATCCTGTGAGTAAAATCCATCATACTGGTTATTCTTGTCTTAACACATGAGTTTTCAGTTCAGATAAATACTAATAACGTTTATTCAGATACACTGTCAGTTCCTCTGAAACATGCTTGTTTATGATTTATGTCAGTTAATCTTCACTCAGACATAAATTAATGTCTTCATAAAGGATGAAGTTTCACAAGACATTGGTGCAGCCCTGTCTGCCTGCCTCTCTCATTCCTTGCACCAGCTCTCCTGCTCATTAGACTTGCGGATATTTGATTTCCCCACTGAGAGGGTTAGTCACAAATGACAGCCAGTTTAAGAAAAGGTGTAGCTTTGTAGCTCGGCAGTTCCACTAACCTTCACCAAGAGTGTGTAATATAACTGTGTTGTAAACTGTGGTGTGACTCTGAGGTTGGCGCTGTCTTCTGTAGGACTCATCTGAAGCATCCATTTTACACTGAAGAAAAACTATTCAGTTCATGCTGTCTGAAAGCACAGATCTGTGAATTATATGTAAATAAGTTGTTAGATCCCAAATTAGGTTTAATTATTTACTTTAACATATCCACCATGCAGATCTCCTTACTGGTATTCAGTGACGCAAAAATAAGATTTATCCCCATGAGAGAGCAATTATGGTTCTTGTTTATTTCCCAAACCCTTAGCAGTTGCACATGCAGTTAACTTTCATGATGTCTCTTGGTGGCTTCATTATTTATCAACAATTTGGTGTTTGGTAAATGAGCATTCTGATGTTTTTTGTTCCTCAGCTTTTCCGTCCTCTTAGTTTAATTCAGCTTGCTTTTATAAACTTATCTGCAGATAAGAGTTTTGCTGTCTTTCTGTTGCAATGGAAACCATACAACAGTTCCAGGCTACCTCAAGTCATTTTTATACTTGCTTCTTCTACCATCATCTGCTATCAAAGTGTGCTAGATGGCCTGCCTCCTGAATCTCTGACTATTTCAAAGGTGACAGTGATGACTTAAATGCAGGGCTACAATGAACACAATTTTTAATAGCTTGTGTTATGTTTGATAACATAATTAGGAACACCAGGAAATGTTACTGCAGCCAAGAAGTCAGTGCATGAAAAATATGTGCATCTGTCTTCTCACAAAATGAAATCCTGATCACTTTTCTAGTGAAGGAATTTAATGCAGCAGAAAATGAGCCCAACACTATAAACTGGCAAAATAAACCAACATCAGTCAGGTCATTACATCTTTTGTGAATTTAGGTTAAGTTTTCATTCACTTGCATGATCCAATTGTTTGTTGTAGGGAAAAAATCTGGCAAACTACTAGCTGCTAAACTTGTAGATAGGCTGACTCAGCACTCTAAGACTGCTATACGCTTTTGAATTCTTAATATTTTTGGCCATGTGAGGGCTTGTCTTGGGTGAAGTACTCGTTCAGTTAGACTGAAGGAAGGAAATAACTCCATCAATAGTTTACTTTTGGTAGCGTAAATAGAAATTTACTTGGGGTTATTTTTGAAGGATCAAAACAATACCAGAATGTTCTTTGCAAAAGGGTTAATTTATTTGGGCTTTGTGGAGTAAATTTAACAATAATGTTTTAAAGAGCTTTTTTTTATAACCTGTGAAGAATCATCATAGTTAGATGCTATTAATGTGGATTCTAAAGAAAAAACTCCACTTTTCACCTAAGTGACCAGATAAGACATGGTTATTATTCTTCATTAAGCCTACTGATGTCAAAGAAATATTTTGTGTGATTTGGGGATTTTGGAGATGAAAAGCAATAGGTTTTTTTTTTTTTTTTTTTTTTTTTTGTGTGTGTGTGTGTTAACTATAGTAAACTACTTCCAGTATTAAATCAGAAAACATAAATAATAGTATTACATAATCACATGTACGCATCATTTGTGATGCATAAACCATTGCAGGTATTTCATTTCTTATTTGGAAAAATAGTAGAAATTCAGCTGAAAAGTAATTCAATGGAGTTAATCCCACAATTATGTCTTATTTTGAATAAGTGAAACCTGTAGGTCTGGGCACACATTTCCACATGCTAAGAGAGTAGTTATTTGGAGTTATGTATAAGTAGTTTATTAGCCAAAGATATGAACCCAGACTAACAAGTGTATTCAAGGATTGAGTTTGTTCCCTGCTGTTCACTCCTCTGGCTTACTTTGTTCTTTTGTGTTGTGTTTCTGTGATTGCTTCACATGGGTATGAAAATAGGACACAGCTGCTTTGTCAACCCAGAGTTCCCTGATCTTTCTAGCCAGTTAAAATCAGTATGAGTTTATTCTGCAGAAATAAGTAGAGAATAGCTTTTCGTGTGTGTGCTTATGAGTCTCACCTCCATTTTTTACCTTGAGGAGGATCACTGAGGCCTCCCTCCAACATTGCTTTCCTGAATACTGTAAGTTGGAAGTGAGTCCATCATAGCAGTAAGCCAGGGATTCTTATTTCTGTAGTAGAAAGGAGAAATTGTCTTTATTCACCCCCATACTTAATTCCAGTAACACTAATTGCAGTACATGGAGGACCAGAAATAGTTGTCTGTTTCACCATTCATGAGTGGAAGATACTTGCTTACCAGTGGGGGGAAGAGGGGAACAAAACAGTTCTGGTAACCTGTAAAGACTAACTAATATAATTTATATCTCAGAGGCTGCTTAATTTTAAGCTCTGCACTTCATGATAGAATTGAGTTTTAGCAAGCACAGAATTGAGTTTTATTCTGGTAATAAACGTGAATTAAAGCATACTTTACTTATTCCATACCCACTTATAGAGCTCCATGTAGTATCTTAACATAAATTCAAACAGCTTATAATAAGGTAGTTGTAGTTTATTGGCTAGGCTTCCAGTCCTGATGGAAACATTAGCATGTGCTACATGTTTTTTGTTGTTGTTGTTGTTTGTTTGTTTGTTTGTTTCTCTCCTGAGAAACCATCCAGGTAACTGGTTATTTGAAGGGAAGAGAGGAAGAGAAAGGGAAAGAGGGGGAATTAAATTGGATGTTAGTTGCTGAAATAAAAGCCTTGGCTTAGGATAAGGCTTAAAATACCCACATGGATGTTATTGTTATTTTATTTCCTCCATGGAGTTCACCATTGTTATTAGTGGTAGATTTCAAATTCAACTGAAAGTCACAGCATAGTTTTCTCATCCATTTAAAATAACTTTCTAGAGAAAGTGATACTTTCAACAATACATGAGGGAATAAGACACTTCTGAAAACTGAACCTATTAGACTCGACGGATAAATGTAAAGTTATTGACGATACTTGGTCTTTGGAACAAAATTCAGGTAAAATGTTTTCAGTTGAAGGAGATAGTATCTGTGCTTTTGATGTTCCTTTCATTTCCTTTGTGAGTACAAAATACCTCCTGGGCATGTGCAGCTAAAATAAAATGATTAAATTGTTCTCTAGCTCTCAAGATGGCTAATGCCCTTTTTTCTTTCTGCATGAAAAATGTGTAAAATTATTGAAGTTCTGTATGGAGAAAAAAACAAACAAACAAACAAACAAAAAAACAACTATCACATTCTGACTATGTTTGTAAACTCTTATATGTGTATGTAGTATATTTGTTTCATACCTCAGTACTCAACTTGCTTTTCTGAAAAATAAACTTTACAGAAAGTTGATCAAAAGAAAGGGTAAAGGAAGTGTATATTGTGTGCCTTGTACACAGCACAGGCTGTTCAGGAGAAAAATAAGATCAATTTGAGAGCAAATACTAGTCAAGAGAAGTAATATCCAATGCAGGCTGCATTTCTAATACAGTCTGATTCCTAGAATTTTAAAATGATTTTATGAAGGAAATGAAAGGATGATGTTTGTATAATTTAACCGAGAATTTTCGTTAAGGTATTGTTGGCAAATAAAGATTTGAGACAAGGTACTCAGATGCTTGGTTGCATATCTTTGAAGCTGAGAAGTTATGAAAAAGGAGCTATGAAAAGATACTTGTAGCTTTACACTATTCAATCCGTGGTCTTGCCTGTCAAGTTGAAATAGAAATAGCAACATGAAATTAGCAATATGTTTTTAATTTTATATTACCATAAAAGTTAAATTAAAAACATGAATTTTGGGTATTGTGTATTTGTATTTGCAAAAACAAACAAAAAGAATTGAGCATAGAATAGTGCAAGGGTTTGCTTTCTGTTTAAACTGGTTTTTTTGGCCAGTGCTGGGGGCAGGTTACTAGACTGGATGTATATTTGGTTTGTCTCAGATTTCTTCTTCTATGATGCTATAACTATCTGAAAGAAATATATATATATTAAAATTTGTAATTTTTCACAGGGACTTTTAGGCATGAAACTCCCTAAAGACACTCAGAACACCTCCTGATAGATTTCTGCAGTCTTCAAATGAGACTTCTTTAAATAATAGAATGTTTTAATTGTGTAATTAAATGTGTGGAAACAAAAATTCATAAGAGCTAAGCTACAGCTCCTCCTGAAATCTTAAATAGTTATACTTATTGTGCTCTTATTAAGAAGTTAATTGCTGAACATGCTTGTCTCTAATTTTGACCTTTAATTCATGGTTTTCTACTACGCCCAATATCTTTTAAATTATATTTATAAGATTATATGCACACATGATTAGAAAGTAGAAAGGATTTGTACTCTATTAGGTACTTTTGTCATAAGAAAGCTAGTCTCATCTGAATACAGGAGCTAAACTTCTACAGAATATCTGAAAAATTCCATGGATCTTGAAATAAGACTGTCGTGACTTTATTGCAAGGTATGACATATGTGACTTCAAAGAAAGGTTCCTCCAGCCACCCAGTCAAGTGGGGAAACATAGGGCTCCCGTAGTCTGAACCAGTTATCTAATGGAGTGAAACTACTTACAGCCGTAACTGTCCATGCATGAAAGGAAGCACAGTTTCTATGATCCAAAAATAGATAAGCTGTCAGTGTCCATTCTTACTATTTGACACCAAAGAGGTATGTCACATGACGTTTTCTTTTCTCTACTTATGCATGTTGATTTGACAGCAATGAGGATGTTGAAACGCTTCAGTGCTTTTTCGAATTCATGAGGAAAAAATATATACCTGCTAGAGCTAATATATAGCAGGTAGTGTATTTTCCATTTCACTCTTTTTTTTTTTTTTTTTTTTCTTCTTCTCTCTCTCTCTATATATGTTTTCCATTTTGGTATTGATTTTTATTTTTATTTCAATCTTTGCATCATAAAAAATGACTTTAGTAATTCTGTTTAGATGATGCACTTCTGGTAGGATTCTTGGAATCAAATTCATCAAATTGCTTTTTTAATGATAGTTTTTCACCAGGGTGAGGTTGTGCAATATGTTTTAAGAAATGCGTTGCTTTCTCTGGGAAATGGTTTATTCATACAGCAATAACACAAACACATCTCATTGTCAAGGATTGCATAAAATTCAGTTGTGTCTCTGCAAATTTTCTTCTGTACAAAGAACAAAAATGTCTTCCTGAAAGATCATGACTCACTGGTGTTGGTAATTATACTGCTTTTGTAAGTTAAGCATTATAAAAATGCACCACTACCTGAAAAATACATAGACTTAATTTTATCTCACAGGTATTAGGAAGATGATGCCAAAGGAATTCTGCTGAATTTGTAAATGTGGAGTTCATAGTTCTTCTTACTATTACTGACCAGAGTGTTCATATTGGATAACAGCTGTTCCATTGAGAATGTGAGCAGGATAGAAGAGCCAAGAACTTATTTCAGTTATTACTGGTGCTTACCAGGTCGTGGCATTACTGTATATTGTATTTTAAGATGATGTGATGTACAGTACCAATTTTTGTCTCAGAATTTTTACAGATCTATTTGGAAAGGTCATTGGAAAAATTGGATTAGTTTGATTCATTGCCATTTCAATAACTACAGAGCTCATGTTATTACAGTATATATTTTCTTTCTCTTTCATACTTCCTCTACATTCACAGAATCTAGCTTAACCTGATAGCTTACAACTCTTCTGTTTATCAAATGCAGCTATTTCAATTTAAAAAACACCACCGGTGAATGAAATATTGTCTTATTATATTACGTGAATATTTTATACTTGTAGTGAGGATCCAGTAATAATAATAACAATCTTAGACTAGTCTACATGGCTCTTTCTTACTTTGATGCATTCACTGGAATGCAAAATCAGTGGGTGATTGCTTCCCTTGATGTGTGCGCAAAGATTCACTAAGGAAGGAAGTCATGCTGATTGTCTTCAATTTGCCTTTTTTTGTTTTCCTTTTTTTTTTTTTCTTTTAAGCTTTAGATCTTTTTGAGATATGCAATTTGATAGCATTTTCATATCAGTCTGGGGTCATTTCTCACATATTTGCAGTTCAAGGGTTATTCTTAAGGGAGCAGAGGGAAAATGACTGAACCTTCTTAGAGAGTGTATTGTATAGGGTGGTGAAACTTATAAAGCTCATTAGGTACTTTAAAAAATGATTGAATTTGAACAACGATAATGCCAATGCAGTTACATTTACCTTGGAAAGGTACAGAATTGCATCCAGGGGGTGTCTGCATGGACCTTGCTCATGGGCAAATGGCCTGGTGGGGGTGTGAGGGAGTGCATGAGGGTGTCTGCAGCAGTAGCCCTGCCAGAGAGGGCATCTGCCTGGAGAGTGGTTCTGCTGAAGATGATAATCACCATTTAACCTTAAAAAATAAACTGGCAATGAAAGAGATTTTTTGAAACCAAGGTGTCAGCTTTTAAAAGTATGAAAGAAACTTGAAAATATGCAACAATCTTGAGGGACCTTAGAGTGAAAAGATAGAGCAGCTGTCTGAACCTTGTTTGGCACTCACAGAAGTCACCCCACCAGCACGTGCCCTCTGCCTAGGCTGGGCAGAGCATCCTCTTCTGGATGTGGCAAGCAGCCTGGCCCAGACAGAGCAGTGGCATGACTGGGTGCAGCAGCAGCCCCCCCCCCCCCCCCCCCCCGGGTGCACGTTGCATCGCCCTGGTGTCTTCCTCACCAACACCTGGATTAGCAGTTTGCAGGGAGTTGCAGAGGTGCTTGTAAAGCTGGGCAACCACCACTGCTACAGGAGGTGTGTGTGTCAAGGGAAATCTGCACCCTTGAAAGAGGTGAGGGGTGCCTGTAATTATGTATAACATCTGGGGGGGGGCAGCATTACGGCTTGGAGGGATTGGGTATCAAAGGATGTTCAGACAACTGCTTCTTAGACAACTGCTTCTCATTCTCCCAATAATTACTTGGCAATTACTTCTCCAAATAATTACTTGACATTCTGAGTATCTCTCTCAAGATTTCAGTAAAATTGCAGAAGTCCTAAGTGGCCACGAGGGTCTGTTTTGGCTTAAAAACAAAACTTTGTTCCAGTTGCTAAGCCCATTCAGTTTCTACCAAATAAACTAGAATCGAATTCACCAATTCCTTTGCAAGGAAGCACTTTTTATAAAGAAGCCTTCAAAGATGTAATGCAAAAATGTGAGGTTGGATCTGCTCTCATTAGCACCTGTAAATGAGCTAGAATTGACTACAGTGATAAGATGCTCACATCCCTTCTGCATAAAAGTAGAGATATTTACCCTAAAATTATTTCCTGGATGGGCTTAGGTGCTTATAGTTTGTTCTTTTTGAATGAATCATTTGGCTTCAGTGGAAAGTTACTGTCATGCTGAAACTCCAGAAACCAGCATCTGGCATTGTATTAATCTTACACCTACAGAAACGGAAAAAAATCCAGTTGTTTGCAGCAAGTTTTGACTTGGTATTGAAACCTGATTAAGTAGTCTATAGTACTTTTTAAACACTAACAGCAAGAAATGCATGATTTTTTATTTATTTATTTATTTATTTTCAGGTCTGTAATCTGCTTCTTAGAAATGCCAGGTTCAAGGTATCTCAGAGCTCTTGTGATGTTTACAGTTCATGAACTGAATTACTTTTCTTTGACTTGTTCAGCCATACGTTACACTTGTTGGTTGGTGGTCATTTTTCAGCTGATGAACTGGTGCCAGAGCCTGAATTAGGTATTTCTAAGTCATCCTGAGAACAATCTGTTACTTAACACACAAGTATTTTCAAAGAATTAAGCATTTTAAGGAGTCTTATTGTACTTCAAACTTATAAAGTTTGAAGCTTCAAAATTATAAAGTTTATAAAGATGAGACAGAGCAGGTCAGCTTCTTGGAAATGATTCTAGGAGTTTTCCTCAAGAGCAGCTTTCTTACAGAACAATGTTAAGTAGTCTTCGGATAATAAGCAGGTGAATCATGCCCACTGGGTGATCTTTCACAAGCTTGAAATCCTTTCTTAAATATAAACCGCAATAAAACTGCGGCAACACAGTTGCATGGATAAATTCATCCTTGTAGAAATGACAGCTGTGATGTTCAACACAGAGTCTCCAGGAAAGGTGCGCCATTGGGCCTGGTTTGTGATACAAAGTCCTAAGGTTTCAGCTGGCTGTGACTTGTAAGGGCCTTCATATCCAGCCCGGTCAGCTTCATGTGTTTCTGTTTTGGCTAATGCTGCTCTTACAAAACAGTTCATTAGATACTTGTTGCCTATTAAAATAAGTGCCTATAAGTGGAGACAACCTGTCTTGTGTTTGTTTGTTTGTTTTAAGAGTAAAAAAAGTGATATGTTGTGGTTTAAAGCTGTCATTTTTTCCTCTTAAGAACTTCTAGTCTTTTTATAGAATCCTTAATATGAAGGATGAATTTCTTAGACTAAACATATTCAGTATTTAAATATTTGAACAAATGTTAATTAGGAAGATTATAGTAGTTAGTCATACTTAAATCAGATGCTTGAACATTAATTATACATACACATATGCAATATATATATATATATATATATATCCAGAAAAGCCTAGCATGAATATTATGCTTTCAAACAATTGCATGTATGAAATGAATGGATGCTTCAATGAGTCACTGAAGACCCACTAGGTGAGGGTCCTTCCAATTCTGAGTTGCTGCTCTCTTGGGAGATGCTTCGACAATCAGACAGGGATTCACTGTCTGGCAGACAACTGTATTAAGAATACTTTGGTTCATATCACTGTTCTCATATTGATTTACGAGTAATGCAGTGTACTTAGATTTAAAATTTTTCAGTGCATTTTTTTCCTCCAGAAAAAGAAGTATTATTCAAAGCAATTCTTATTTCAGGTACTCATATTTTTATCACAATTATCTTCAGTGTGTAGTTCACAGAGATAAGAGGAGAAAAAGACTTGACTCATTATCATCAGTATTCTGAGATGTCAGAGCTGTGTTCTCTCTCTTGTCCTTTTTCCTTTTTTTTTTTTTTTTTTTTCTTTGGAAGGGAGAGTGGGAGAGTGCTTGAGAGGAAGGAGTTGAGGGAAGCAAACTGTTTCTGGTATATCCATCCATCAAAAAGCTGTGTCTTCTAATTTCCAATACATCTGCACAAATCAGTAAGAAACAATTGCCTTATGCTTACCTGTCTTAAATTAAAGCTAGTAGTGATTTTGATGATGGATGTAAGCTGTTCGGACCCAAGCTATCCTCAGAAAACGTCTATAATCAAATAATCAGATGAAATGCAATGGACCAAAAAGGCTTTGGAATTGGTGAAATAATGTTGGAGAGTTAACCCTTTTTATGATTGCATGTAATTAATCAGATTCTTTATTGAAATATTATTTTAATGAATATACAAGAACTAGCCCCCCCAACCCCCCCTGCCCTGAAGCCTCATAATGGTAAATTAGTCACTTCTTGTAGGTCACCATGAGCCATCCTCAAACTGAATGGAAACGAGGTTTTACTTACATACAAGATGGAAAATAAATAATATTAAGTTGCAGGTGATCTCCCAAGGTGCAGATGTGAGTTGAGTGGACACGGTCTCTATTATTATTTTTTATTATTTTTTTTTAAAAAAAACCTTTATCAAGCCATATCCTTGAAGTTAAGTTTGAGTTCATTCTATGCTAAATGAGTTGCACTTCTCACTCTTGACAATAGTGGGCAGTATTTCAGTGGAGAAGCATTTGCTCTAGAGATATAACTCTCTGAAGGATATGCTGCTTTGCTACATTTCAAGTTATAATTTTGATTCTAACAGCTGCTGACAGAACCAACCTCATATTCAGCTTCTTGTTAGTACAGCATGTCAGCTAAAATTCCTCTGGGAACAGAGGGGAAAACTTTTCTTAATTTTTATTTTGTACTGCCACAGGTGAATTGTTAATCACTGGCCTGGTGTGCTCAGGTAAACAGGAGATAAAGTTCTCTTGTTTAATTGTCTGAGAACAAGATGATTCTTTCAGCACCAATGGTACTGTTTCATAGCATTTTTTGTTACCTATTCTGAAAGCAGAGTTTTTTGCAAGAGTTGTTTACTCTTTTTATTGAGTAGTGTCACAGGCAACAGTAAAAGTTCAAGGCTGTGTGGTAGCATTGTATGTACTTCAAACAAAAGATGTTTTTTGCTACAAAAAACTTACATGATGAGATTTATACAGGAAAACTCTGTAAGAGAAGACATTTAGCCTCATGCTTGTCTTTCTATTTCTTGATTCAGCCTAGATTCTTTCACTTATATTCTGGTTTTATTCCTTTTTTTGTTATTATTATTATTATTTTTTGCCTGATCCTTTCTCTCCTTGAATCAAGGCTATTCATTCTTTCCCACTTTTCCTTTTTATTCTTCCATGTTATCCCTATTTTTTTTTTTTTTGTATCTCTTGTTCTTTAGATATGCAGTTGCCATATAGCCGTGGTTTCTCAACTTCTGTTGCTAGCTGCTTTGATGTCCTAGTTTTCTAAGTAGAAACTTTTTTTTTCTGGATCCTATGATCTTGAGAAAGTATTTCTTTATTTTGACATAGAGAAGCGTATGGTGATTTTTTGTTTGTTTGTTTATTCAATTTCATTGATAAATAATTGTGTAAATAAACGTATAATGCTCTGTTAGGTAAAGAAATAGTACAAATCACTGCCTACCTATGCTTTCACTCCAATTTCACTGGGATTTTCCCAGAAAATTGGTGAAGAAGCCTGAAACTATGTACTGAGAAAACATCCTATGGTCTTCCTCCCAGCAGCTTCACCAGGTAAAATGAACTTAAAATAATTGTACCTGGGATATATTCATACCCTGAAGTGGAACATGTCAATCACAATTTACATACATACAGAGTTTCCAAAACTAATTGGATACTTGTTTCCAATAACCAAGATGTTTAGAGATATATTTTTACTCTATTTCCAACTTTTGCATTATGATTATGCCTTTGTAAATTCTAATTTATATTCACTAAGTTTTTGATGATGATAATATGTATATTAATTTTCTATACAGTAAGGGAATAACACGTAGGGTCTAATTGTGAGCAGGACTACTGGTATTAGAAGCTAATGGGCATTTTGTCATGACATAGAATAATTAATGGTTTCTAGAAGGTCTACACTTCGTTATAGTTTTTGAATGACTGACTTAATTAGGGTTTCAGGGAGATGCTAAATGAACTTATTCTTCTTGTCAGCATAGATTTCATCAGGAGAAAATTAAAGTGGAAACTAAGACTTTCTAAAAGTTTTAGGTTTATATTGCACTTCCAGTAATCTCTTAATGCCAGGAAGCTACAATCCTACAGTGGGAGAATAGCAAATGCTGCACTCAGGAGGGCGCTGATGTCCCCTGAAGGTAATGGAGCTAAGCACAGGCTAGATCAGCCTTGAAAATACAGAGACCAAAGAAACGGATCAGATTTTCACTGACCTGTTTTACTCATTGTAGGGAATAAAGGAACTTGGATTAAATAGCTCATTTTCCTGCAGTAATGTGCTGGGAAAGATGAGAAAGCAAAGGGGTTTAAGACAGCAATCTGAGACTAGTGAAGCATGCCCAAACGGGATGGAGAGTTCACACAAAAGGTGAACAACTTAAAGCAACTGTGATGTTTAATTTTAGAGTCTGTCTTGTATTATTAGAGGGAGAAATTGCTTTAGCTGTAGATTCTTGGGGTCTAAGTGCAAGATCAGGCCTTCTGCAGTTGACCTTTGTTGCAATAATTTTTAGCAGTACACAGTTTTCTTAGGATCTAACAAGAAGATGTATTTACCTGTTTGTACAAATGCATGTGGAGTTCTGGAGGAAATGTGTCTTTGAAACATACTGTTAAACCTGTAAATGCCTGGGGAAGAGAAATGGGTCTGAAGTAGGAGTAATCAAGGAGTCTGCATGTGGTGCATCTTGTGACTCTTCCATGGTGCCATGTGGCTTGCATGTAGTGCAAAGTGACGCTAAGCATTCATTTAGGATTGTGGAAGGATTGTGGTGGTGTTCTAAACTGTCTTCGATATTAGCGTTGGGGTAGCTGCACAGGTACCAAAGAGAGGTGTCAACTGAAAGGAAAGCATCACTTATAGCAGTAGGGGCACTAACAACAAATTAGGGTTAGGGTGTGTCAGAGCAGATGCTATTTTCAGTGCACATATCTTTGGTCACTAGTTAGCATTACAGACCAGTTTCTCAGAGATCAACAAGAGAGCTGGGGAAGCACATGTGATTGTTTCTTTTCTTTTTCCAATGTGAGCAAGAATAGTCTACTTGTGTCTTCCCCGTTTCTTTTATATTGTGCAATTTATAGGCCATAAATGTCCTTCATTATTCTTCCCTCCTTCCTCTTGGGACAGCCTATTTAAAAGGGCAGAGCTTCTAAACATTCAGGGTTCATAATTCCAGATCAGCACAAACCTGTATGTATATGGTTTATACTGTTGTATTTTCATCACAAAGGGAACCTTGACTCATGATTATGTGAAAAGAAATATTAGAAGTAGTTACTGTAATAGACATTGGACATTGTAGTTAATGTAGAGGAATGTACTCCGTACTCTGTACATCTGGATACTATTTGTGCTGTAATCTGAATCCAAAATGCAAAGCACGATTATAATCATACTGTTATTGCAGCAACAATCTTTTTATTCCAGGTGGTCATTAATGTTTACTAAAGATGGTTGAGAGTCAAAATCCTGAATCCAAATAAAACACAAATTTGTGAAACTTTGCAGTTTTTGATTGTTGGACTGTTTTAAATTTAATTGATAGAATCAAACAGTGCACATGTTATATGGGAACTGCAGGCTCCATGGCAACTGAGCAATATTGCAAAAATTTAATAAGGAGCAGCTACAGCATTAAAAATAGTCTAGAAAAAATAGCCAAGTTGGTTTTATGCAGCAACAGAAATTCAAAAAGATAAAAGTTGGTCAGCTAAGCAGTAAATCAGCACAAGACACATTACATTTCCTGAACCAGTGTAGGTGCCCTAATATTTGGGCAAAAGGGTAAACTTTAGTTTTCTGGCACAAATTTTGCAAATTGAATTTTAGACAAAAGTTTATATGGGTCAAATATTTGGACACAACATAGAAATATTAAAAGATGTTTGATAGGAATACATTCTAGTTACCAAAAAGCACAGTTGAACTGAATATTTTAGACTTTAAGACTGTTGGACTGTTTTAGGCTCTAAACTGTAACTTGCTTCACCCAAAATATTGACATTATTTTTTACAGCACTCCTGAGTACATTATTTCATGCTATACTGTTGGAGGTGCTCGTGCTGACTACAGGCTATGGCTTGCTGAGGACCAGTGTTCTCTAAGTGCATCACCCCTGCCTACGATGCTGTCTGCTCCCATTGTGTGTCCCTGAAACACTTTGACCTATTTGTGTGGTACTTCAAGGTTTATTTGTGCTTTTAAACTCTACTGAAGCAGTCATAGTCTGGCCCCAGATCTTCCTACTCTGAGTCTTTCAAATTTTCTGTGATAGGCTAAACCAAAAGTAACTAAGAAAATTGTCAGTGTTATCATGCTTTAGGATAAATAACACTGTTCTCTGTTCTACTGAAAAGCATAACTATATATAGCATATTCACTGTCCCAGAAAATTAGGCTGCAAATACCTGAATCTTATAAGCAGTTGTACAAATTTGTGATGGAGACTGGACTTACTAATGCTAATCAAATAATGAAGCAAGACAAATAATATTTTCTTATGTTGGTTGGTTGGTTGGTTGGTTGTTTTTTTTAGGTTTAAAGACACTGTAGAAATACTAATCTGACCATTCTCTAGCAGTGTTCTTCAGTCCTGTGTAGCATAAGTGCTGTCAGGCAGAACCTTCTGGGAAGACTGGGGGGTCAGGGATTTGTTTGGCTGGAAGGACTGAGAGTGCAGCTGGGTCAGGTGGGAAGGACAGAGACGGAATCAGACTGGATACTGAGGGGCTGCTTGTTGGTGGCTCATACCAGGAGTTGCTTGCTCTATTTTTTCTGTGCAAAATATGTCAGCTTTAGCTTTGGAAAGGGAAATTGACCCCAGGATTCTGAAGACGTATATGCCATGTATAAGCTTTTCAACATTAATTTTTTGTGTTTGGTAGCTATACAACATTGCTATTCAGTTTGTTAAATATTTGTTTGGCCTGTTGAAATTTGTACACCGAATCTTAATCAGTAATACACAAGTGTAAGTATGACATTCCTGTAGTGCCCTGTGTCCTAAAGCACTTCAGAAATTAACCACTACTACAAGGCAAACCACTACTACAAGGCAAACACCAACTCCACTCTATCGTTTTGAATTTCAGAAAGTACTGGGTTGGTATACTGAATCACACAAATCAGAGTTAAGGTGCGAGCATGATTTATTTCAGATGATTCCATGAACCTTTTCTCCATTTGTGCACATAATTGAAAATCAGCCCTTTTTGTAAATGACATTTTAAAGAGTTTGACATTTTAGTCAAGGTGACCACAAGCTGCTAACTTCTTGAAAAATCAATAATGCAAATAGTGGTCCGTTAGGAGAAATATCAGTGAGGTCATCTTTAAAAATAAAGCTCACTTTACCTGCATCATTGCATTTCCTTTTGCAAAAAGGGAAAAAGTCACTGGTTTAATTAATATCTATGCTATGTGACACTGAAGTGACTGCTTATATAGGCAATCTGCCAGTAAGAGCTGGTATTTTGCTTTGTTAATATAGGGGAACAAGTAGTCTAATTTTAAACTTGCATACTTGTCTTTTGTTAGCAGCAAAACTGTCAGTATAATATATGAAAGCAAGGGTGGTGGCTTTGAAATGAATGGTCTGAATCATGTATCAGCAGGCACACTGTTAATATGATTGTGCTGTTTAACAAGACCATCTCTAGTCTGAGAAAGGAGGTTAAGTTCTTGTTTCTATAAGTTAACGCTTATACAGAACAATATTTTGCTAAAGTGGGGAAAAAAGTAATGAATCTATACAGTTCATGAATAACTCTGTTTTCTTTAAAAACAAACAAAAAACTTCAAATAGAACTTGTTTGAATTTGTTTGTATTTTTTTTTCTTTCTAGCTATTTATGTATATAATAATGCAACTGCAGTATTAGGCAAATAAACTTGATCTATGCTATTCTTTAAAGATCTGTAAGAAGTCCCTTCCTGAAAGGGAGGAAGTTTTTCCAGGAAGTGCATCAGAGAATACACATGTATTATGTTCCTTAGCATCCCTTACCTAGCATCTATTTTAGTTACAGTGAAGAAACAGAACTAAGAAAGACAGAATACATGGGGGATGAGCATAATCCACAAAGTGTGTGAAATACTGTCTGTTGTGTCACTAAAACTATGAGGAGCGGAGGCCTGGGGAAAATGATATATCACATTGATATGTATGAGCATTTAGAGTGTACAAGCAAAACAAGGACAGGTTTATGCAGGAAGATACCTCATAGTATCCCCACATTTTCTGAGGGGTTAATAAAATGGAGCTTTAACAAAACCAGGAGGCATCACAGTGCGTCCATCAGGCATTTGAAAGCTGTTATAGTTTTTGTGCAGCTTTGACAAACTTCTGTTGGAGCGTGGTGTAGGCACACCTGCCAACAGCAGAAAGATCATTGTTACAACAGGCTGACTATGAGCAGTTGTGTTAGCTCCAAAGTTGATGACTGATACCCTGTAAGTTACAAGGTCCACAGTCTTTTTCTTAGTGTTTGTAGGTGTGAAAGTTAGGAAGAACAGACTAAATACTGGCTATGGAGTGTATGGGGAAAGACAGAACTGGTTAAGAGAAAATGCAAGTGGAACTATCCTGATTGCTGTGCTCCTGGACACAGACTTCCTGGAACTATGTGCTTCTGGCAAGATTTCTAAATCAGTGTAGGCCCTCTGTGGGCATTCAGCTGCTTTGTTACAAAGGCCTTATGCAAAGAAGCTCTTAAACATCACTTAAGTACCTGAGTAGCATGTGGAACCCAAAGTTAGGCACCACCCTGTTCAGATGGTACGAAAGGATGTGGGGATTTATTGTATGTGTATTACATTAGGAGAATCAATCTGTAGTCATTTTCATCTAAAATACAGGGTAGCTCTATGGTTACATTATTTTGGGCCAGGAGTGTGATTTCTGAAAGAAATGTGATCATCCTCATCAGCTGCATTTTGGGTTGCATCACGGAGTCATGAGACAGAGTTGAGCAGATGTAGTCAAGGTCTCTCTCATGAGTGATGCTTTTGGGTTGGTTTCACTCCCTGATAGTTTCAACTGTTTCAGTATTATATATGCTGTGTATATTACAGAAGGGCTCTACAGAAGAGAATTGTCTAGCATGAGGGTAATCCAATGAGTAGTCAAAGAATTGTAAAAATAATTCCACAGTGATCATTCAGTAGCAAATTCAATAGCGACTGTAAGTCTCATTCGGCAGCAGTAGTTTCCTGAAGTGCTGGCAACAGGCAGCTCTGCTTTCTTTTATTTTCATTTCTTAAATTACCTAGCTAGTGGCTCAAGCAAAGCTATAAACCTGTCAAGTCGATCCCTTGACAGCATGTGAAACCTGTGGTTTGTTCTCCCTTTGTGGTGTTCCCAGCACCTCCAAAACTGCTGAGCCAGCAGTGCAGCCTCTCATGGCAAAGTAGATAAGTGGGTTGGCTGGCTTTGTGCTCTGCTGGCCAGCAACATGGCCAGGGCCTTCCTGCAGGCTCTGCTGTCAAAGCAGAGCCTGCCCCCCGCATGTAGGCAATACGTAAATACTCATGCATGAGAATTTTCTTCTTTTATGGAGTTAAGATGCATATAAAGATAATAAAAGGAAATCTGTTACGAAGTAGAGACTATAGCAGGTAGACTGTCACATGCTTGTTTGCAAAAGTGATGTTTCAGGACCTGCTTCACAATATTGACTCATGAATATGACAAGAGAAAGTAAGATGGCTAGATTTTGGAATGACATGACTGAACAGTCTGCTCAAGTGCACTGATATCTCCTGGGTAGTATTGTCACATTTCGTAATCGCATTGGATGAGATAGAATATGACTTCTTCGCTAGATGGACACCCTGGAGGTGGTTCAGTTCGTCATGCTAGATAAGATGTGTCCTTTGCCTCTGTATTAAAGTTCATTTATACTTGCTCAAATCTGATAAAATTAGACAAGGAAAGTTGTTTGTTTGTTTGTTTGTTTGTTTTAAAAAAGTCACCTCTAAATGAAAAGCTGCATGATGTGCCAAAGTGAATATTTGTTAACCGTATTGAAAATACTTATTTCGAAATCATTAAAAAAAAAAAAAGTATATAAATGTAGTAAGTGGTACAAGACAACTTTATTTTCATTTATTCTTTAGTATATTAATACTGCTCTGGTTCTGTGACAGACTAAATAATTGATGAAGATGGTAATTCCCTCCTCATGAAAAAGCAAAAGTGAACTTTGAGCATAACTAGTTTTCCCTTCTCTTTTTATATTGCTATGAACAACACTTAGGATTGAAGGGTCCAGGAAGCATTTTGATTTTTTTTTCTTTTTTTTTCTACCATAAAGTGGCAACTACCTTTCTCTAAGCATCCTATAGACTTAATGTCCTTTTTATTTTCTTAACATTTGTGCCATGTCTTAAATTCATTTGTATCAATTTTGGCATTCCTTTAGCCAGCCTTTGCCTTTCCAAAGCTTCATTTTTGTTGTGTGTTAGAGTTCAAATGCTTGTACTGATGGTTTTCATTTGTATGAGCAGCATTCCCCTGCGTTAGCTTGCTGTTCTCACCAGCGTTAGCCCCAAATTGGGAAGCACTGCAGGTGTTTTCTTCTGTGTCTTTCTTCACATTGTTTTTATTTTTATATGCACGTGCCACAGTGAATATTCAATGCATAAGTATTAAAACTCTGTTTTAATTCTGGATCTTATAGAACCTGTGGAGCTGCATTCAGTGGGCAGTTAAAAAAAAAAAAAAAAAAAATCAGTGAAGTGTAGCCTTGACCGATAATGTAATTCTGATAGTTAGCACTAGGTGATTTTCTGAACAAATAGAAAGCTTCTCCCCGATTAGACTACTGTATATTAGCCCTTGTAGATTTTTTAAAATTAGTTTTAAATGCAAAATATCTAGTGTCTATGGTAATTAGTATTATACACATTTCATACTCGTTGAAGAACAGTTGATTCAGAGTAATGCCTATGTGGCTTTCTATGTGAACAGAAACATCATTTCCATAAATAACACGCTACTTGTGCTGTGCCTGGAATTTAGTGCCACCGCTTTTGATAACCCAGTTTGCAGACTACTATAAAAATAACGTTTAGATAATGCTCATCAAATGCAAAGTTTGTGTGTAATCCTCAGTGTCTTTCTCTAACATGGTTAGACCTGAGGGGTGTTGGGAGGGGCATCATTTTCTGAACTGTTTTTCCTGAACACATTGCAATTATTTTTATGTTGGCCCCTTCAGTCACAATCAGTGACGTTTGGTGGTGCTCTGTCATCGGAAGAGTCACCCCGCTTCCAGAAAGCCTGATGTGAATGAAAGTGATGACTATTTCCTAGAACACTTTGCGGATAAGGAAAATTTAATTGCTTCAGACAGCAAAATTAAACATAACAAGTGTTGTCATCTTTTATCAATGATAACAGGTGGAATAAAGATGAATAAGAAGTATTTTCTTGAGACTATGTGGTTTATATGGTACTTGTCTGTGACAGGCTGCACCTGAGACTGGTACTGACCCTCCCCCCCCCCCCCCTTTTTTTTTTTATTATTTATTTGCTATTAGGAAACACAAAAATAAAAGGCATGACTTTTCATATTGGTATCACATGCTTTGGGACAGTCTGGTTTTGTTTGTGTTTGTTTGTTTGTTTTTTGTCTCATTAATAAATTTTCTTCATGAAACAGAGGAAATGCTCACGAACTCTATCAGGTCCAGACATATATATTTATTTGCTAATTATCTAGTCAACTGCTACACACAAATTGACTCATATTAGGCTGCTGATGAAAAATATTTGTCTGGTAAAGTACTTACAGAATACTTGATAGAATAATTATGGTCAGGGAGATACTGTATGAAAAAAACCACCCTATTTTCCATGCTTTTTAAGGGTTAACTAACTGATGTAGAATTGATGGTTTACAGGCTTAAAGCAAAAAACATTGGCCTGAGGTTTTAAGATACTAAATAATGCACACAATATGACAGTATTTATTTTAGGAGGGAAGAAAAATAAATTATATTTTTTAAGTAACTTAAAGTAAAGTTAATCTTGCCTCATGAATTGCTTTCATTTACTCTGGCTGTATGGTGCCAGACAGACAAACTGTTCAAATATATAAATTGAAGAAACAGCTTCAGAAATCCCATAATAATATTATATTGCTGTCTCGCTTTCTTCCTTCCTAGAAAGCCTTTGTGTAGGATTTTATTGACTTGTTGATGGGATAGCTGAAGTTTTATGCAGTCATCTTGTTTAGTGTCTATATTAGACCAAAAAAAATGTCCTAGGTACCAACCACCTCTTATGTAGTAAATGAGCATTATCATTATCATTTCTGGAATCAATTCCTGTATGCTCGGTGGTTTTATTTCTTAGACAAACTTTTCTTGCCCTGTCAACAACTTTTTGAATTGGGGAATATTCTGGATGTTGTTTCACTAAAGTTTCATGGGAAAGATGAGGTCATGCTGAGAGATCACAGAGACCATGGTTTTCATCAGGTAAATGGTTCTTTCAAAGGAATTCTGCTCTTTCCCCAAGTCTGCATATATCCGACTGCTAAAAACAAAACCAAAATGATTTGATCCTGTTTTCCTTTTCCTGTTGGTTTCTTGCTATTTTAGTTGAAAGGAAACACTTTAAACTGGGCTGTATAATTTTGAGGCATGGTTTAACAGTGTAATAGCTGGCAAGTCTCTTGCTGTTTCTTGCCCATTTCAGCTACATGCAGGACTTGGTCCAAAGTCTCTTGTAGTCTGGTATGTTCTTCATATCAAGTCAGTAGAAAGATTTCTGTTGATCTTAGTTAGGATTGGCAATGGCACATGATTAAATCACAGAAAGTACTGTTTGACATAGATTATGATTTATAAAAAATAAGATGTTGGGGTGAGAGATGTTAAAACAGCTGTGACTTTACTATGGCTGGAGAAATACCCCGAACACGTATCTGGGAACAGATGAGAGTAACTAGTTTATACCTTCCCCTATCACCTTAATCCTAATGGCCTTTAAGGCCATAAGGCTTTTTATTAAATTAATTAACCAGAAGACTTATGACCTTTACTTCAGAGAGTATTTTTTAAATGGTGATAGACATCTGAGGAAATTTAGTATCACTACATAGCCATTATTTGAAAGTTTTACTGATTTTTACATTGGTTTGAGTTTTCTTCATATAAAATTCATATTATGAATAAAATGTATAACAATAACATGAATAAAGATCATATTAATACATAAATATCTTACATATACACACTTCTTTCACATCAAATCTCATGGCATCTCATCAGGCAATATATTACACTCAATGCATAAGATGGTAAAAAGCATTTACATTATTTCGTATGAAATGACATAATCCACAAGGAGAATTAAACATGAAGCAAGTACTTAACATTTATGTGACCTACTCAGAAATTTCCCATGTGTATTTAGGGGGGGGAGGAATCTGTTTTCCATGTGAAAATTTTGGAAATGAAGATGAGCTCAAATTTCACAGGAAATCTTACCAGAGTTCAGTATTAAACTTCAATTTCAATGCACAGTCCAGTAGTTTCAAAAACTTCCTTCTAAGTTTCTAGTTCAATGTTATTGAAATGAGAGAGACTAGAATTCATACCTTTCTCAGACGTAAGGTCCAAATTCTGTAGTACTTTTCTTTTTATTTCTTTTTAGTAAAGAATGTCTATCATGATATCCAAGTCTTCCCTCATATTTATTCAGCTTTGCATAACTATGGAAGTCACAGATGTTGTTGGTTCCTTTGGCACTGTAGTGACTTACCAACTATAACATGCTGCTAACTAAGTACAGAACACACAGATATCCTGCCTAATAGATGAAAAATATTTCCATTTTTCCAATATTTTCCAATATTTACTGGTCAACATAAGCATTTCATAGCATATTGGGTTTTGTTCAAATTCAGGCATTGCTACAACTTAGAAAAATGACTATTTCATCTGGTTCTAGGTTGCTACATATTTTACTGTTTGTTTTTTGACAGAACAAGATCATGCATAGTATATAATATGAAAAGTGCTATAAATGATTGTTCAGGCAGAGATTTAGGCACTTGGAAAAAGTGCAGAGAGCAACATAAATGAGGCAAACTTCCATTTTCAAGTTTATAACACTTTAATAAATTTTAACTACATTCAAGTTATTTGTAGATTCTGCATTAAAATTCAAGCAAATAAAGTTATATGTGTAGCTCCTTGAGAAGACAAATTCAGATATATCTAGAGGAACTTTTAATACACAGTGTCTGTGGCTGCAGGGATTTCTTAGTGGTCCGACTCTGATGCATTTATTGTCTCACTTCTTGCACCTTCTCTGAGTCTGTCAGGGAATAAGGTATTAACCAATGTTAATACTGGATCATTCTGTATATTATGTCATATAAAGGTGGTAACTGGAAATATGTAAGCACTAGTGAGCATGGGAGTGTTCTGATCTTGCTGTTCTTTAGGTGTCTTTGTAGGATAGTCATTTCTGTTCCACTAGTGGCAAAGTATAAGTCAAAATCTGAGCATTTACCAAAGTCAGAAAGTGACAAGTATTTGATAAGAGAAGATTCTTGAAAATGAGTTAATAGTAGATAAAGGAAAAAAAAATGGTCAGGCAATTTTTGTTTGGATGCTGAGGTAGCAGGATCTTCAGGGCTATATGCTCTTACTGCCGCTACTCAGTGTGGTATGAAAGACTGAACAATGTAATAGTCTGGCTTGCTGGCTACCTGAATGTTTCTTCCTTGTTAGTCAAAGCTAACGCTATCTGCAAACAGTTGCATCATATTTTACAAATATATATGATTAAATTTAAAATTCATAAGGCCACAGTAAGGCACAATCTGTGCAATAACAGGCTGTAATTTAGGTGTTAAACTCAAAAAAAAAAAAAAAAAAAAAAGAAAATGTTAGCTCACTTGGTAAAGCAGCTAAATAAAATAGAGGAAAAAATGAGCACTAGAAAAAACAATAGATGTTGCACAATGAAAGCTGTATGTAAGAAAGATCGTCTAAATGTTACAAGACAGCATTTTTGAGTCTTTTAGGTGATGTGTGTTCCGAAAGATGATGTATGAATACACACCAGCATTCTTTGTTTTGCTACCAATACAAATGTAGAAAATACTTCTACTTTATCAGCTAACCTTACATTCTCCACTCTGAACTATGAAAACATCAGAAGAAAGATAACTCAGAACAAATATCAGCATCCGAAGCTGAGTAACCATCTTTTCTGTTAGAGTAACATCTAAAGCGAAAAACCAAAGTAAAATGCCTGTAGTCAGCACATAAACCATATTCTTGTAACTGGGTTGCTACTGCAAGGAAAGAAAAGTGATTTAGGTTTGTGGTCAGTGTGGTGTTTTTCCTTCTCTAAAATGTTAAATAAAATATCGTTTTGTGATTCTAGGAGGCATTTCTGTCCTTTGCACAAAATCCTGTGATACTCCTTTGTGCATCAATGGATGCTGCTCCTTGTATGGTGGTGAAGTGGTTTCTAACATCATTTCCTTTGCCTTTACAATATACTTTGTCCTTTCATACTTTTAAAATGAAAAGGAGAGAAATAAATTATTTTTTTTTAAATGAAAATAAGTGTAGCTCAAAGACTTCAGTCTTGGTTCATTGAACGAGACCAAGTGCTTCATGTATAATGAAAAGGATTGTTTGAAGTCTTATGTTGTGCCTGCCCTTTTCCTTCCTGCCAAGGATACTACACAATGTCTTGTTTTTAGCTATAAACCCTCTAGCTAGGGCTTATAAAATGCCTGATATTGTAAACATTTCTTTCGAAATGAACTTATATAATGAAAAATTACTCAAAATTGTATAAAAGTGGAAAAGGAATGTCATAAAGAAATAAGAATAAGACAGGAGCTTTTAGCTATTTTGCTTTTTTTTTTTTTTTTTTTTTTTTTTTCAGCTGCTGGTAGGCTTTGGGGATATATTAAGAAAATTATTAGTGAGCTAAATATCCTTACTGTTAAACCATTTGCAGCAACCTTGCATTAGGGCTTCAAAATCCTCACGAAAAGCTCCAAACAATAGTATATTAAATCTTGTCTCAGTGAAAATCAGAACTTACCCAACCTGAATAGACTAGTCAAATGAAGGTTAGATTGCAGATGAGGCAGGGGATGTCTCCTTTTTCCATGTGTGATGCATTGCACAGCTCACCTTCAGGGACCTACTGTTTCTGCCATTCCTGATAATGTGCTGCTCTCTCCTGACTAAATGAAAGGAATTGTTGCTGATGATGTTGGATAATATTGATAAAGACAGACCCGTATCTGTATATAGTGCAATAGGATGGCAATTATTCTAATTCAATGCATGTGTTTTTAAAAGTTCATGCAGTAATGAGATTAGTTTTAGTGCCATGGTTGTGACCTCACAGTTCTGGTTATTACTTTGCTGCAGGCAGTTTGCTGATATTTCTGTGTGTTTTTTACTATCTGCTTTCTTTATTTGCAGAAATAACCTTCCCCATAGATCTCCCCTGTTCCCTGTTCTAGCACAGAGGTCTCTAGCACAGATACAACGAACAGCCAGGTAAACCAGTGTATGCAACAGATGTAAAGTTTTGCTGCACACTGGCAGTGTGGCAGTGGAAATACAAGAGTTGCTTTTTTTCAGCTTATCAGTGAAGGATTCCAATAAATGTGACCATTAGTGACTATTTAAAAAAAAAAAAAAAAAAGTTCAGAATCAAGTGTGCAGAAAGAACAAACTATGAAGAATAAACCATCAGTTTGAAAAAACAAAAAATCTGTGAGTCTCTCATAAAATAGTTACGTTTAAGAAAATCTGTAGAGAACTGAGCTTACGTATTCATGACTTCAGAAAACACTGTCTTCTGAGAAGTGAATGAGTGAGATCCTTAGACGAACATAATAAGGGTTAGAAGTTCTGTGAAGATTTGGTTATGCTAACCATCTTATCTTTCAAGGCAAGGTCCTTTCTACACGTTTAGTAATAACAGTTGGATGATTCAATCTATAATTTTTTGCAGGCTTTAACAATTAAGAACAAGCAGAAAGAGACTGACAACTCTGAATAAACTGGTAGAAGTACCAGTACCAAATGAGCACAGAGTATTTTAGAGTAAAGAAGTAAACAAATCACCCTGTTTTTCCTGTACTTGTCTCAGGCCTCATTTCAAGCTCTTTCAGATGAGCCCTGTGAGCAGAGTGACCAGATGGCACTCACACAGGACCAAATTCCTCAAACTCAGCCAATATTAATGACTCCCACAAAACATATTTAAAAGGATCATAGAATCACCGGGTGGTTTGGGTTGGAAGGGACCTTAGAGATCATCTTGTTCCAACCTCCAGCCATGGGCAGAGACACCTCTCATCAGACCAGGTTGCTCTCAGCCCCATCCCACTTGGTCTTGGGCACTTCTAGGGATGGGGCACCCACAGCTTCTCTGGGAAGCTTGTTTTGGTGCCTCATTGTGAAGAAATTTCCCTTTCCTTAACAAAGAAAGGACATTCCTTGGCTCAGGAAAGATAGGTATAAGTATTGCAGGTTTTATCAGCATTTTTAGTTGAACTTAAGACTTCCTAAGTAAGAAAGACCATCTGAAGTGCAGTAAGTCATGGTGTTGAAAAACTCTAATTTTCATGTTTCTCAGATGTAGATCTATTAGAGCTAATATTGAGGTTCTAGACATGGAGAGTAAAATTGTCCTGACTTCTGCAGATGTGATCACTTGCAAAATTTGGTGTTCAGAAGCTGTGGAGAAATTCATGTCCCACAAAGGGTTTACCATTATTTACCTGACTTCTTTTTTATAAATGTAACTGATTTTTTTGGGAAACTGGCTTAGTTTATAAGCCAGTTTATGAACCTTCTAGCTGAATAAGATTTAGTAAGTGCATTTACATGTGATTTTCAAATTGAAGAGGTTCTTGGACTAGTATTAATTACTTTATATCTGTTTCAAAGTTCAAATAATCTTGAAGTCACAAGTTTTGAAAAACATATTCAGCATGTAGTTAGGCATAGGATGGATTATTTTACTCTCTTACATGTGCCTGCTAGTTAGTTCTAGTAATAATTGCTACTGACATATCAGAGTTTGAGCATTGTTTGCAGCCGTTGGTTTTTTGAAACGTTTTGTGTTTTTTTACCATGTGTACAAATTATGTAACCTTGGAAAAACTGTATGGTTTGATCTTGGTGCAAATGTAGCATGCAGATATTTTTTGTCCCTGTTAAATGAACCTGAACCAAGGATGTGGGTCACACTAATTAGAGACTTTGTGTAAAGGCTACTAAGATGCTAGAATCTTAATAATGCTTTATGTGCTTTACATACGGTCATTATGCATTCAAGTGTATTCACACCCATATGCTTGCAAACACATGCAGACTTTTCAGAGGAGAATTTTCTTACTGCTGATGAACGAAGGTGTGGGCATCTTTCCCTAGGTTGATATTTAAGGTGATCCTACTCTTGTTTGAGATAGATAAATGAAAACCTGGGTTTTCATGGCTGAAAGCTGATGATTCAGAGCCTGGATGACCTACAATCCACTTCATTCAGCAATGGTCTTCTGGCCAGAAACCCCCCTGACTGTGTGACTGGAGTGGCTAGCCTCAGGTCTGAGGATGGTGCAGAGTTTACGTATTGCAGACTTGAAGAAAAAGCTACTGAGATTCCTATACTGCATAGCATTTTTATTTTCATTTTCTTATTTTTCTCTGCCCAGTTAGGTGACTCACTGACCCTTAGCTAGTGAAAGCAGATTTACATTGTCAGTATTGTGCTGCAACTGATCTATGTCTTTGTTACTCTTGTAAATTAAATAATAATAATAATAATCTCATAATTACTTCTTATTATTAATTTTATACTTATGCATTAAACTTACATAACATTTTTATGTGCATAATATAAATTTCTTAGTCTTTTTTTTTGATAATGAATGGCTCAGACTGTATAAATAGTGGTTGTCCCAAATATCTGCAATACTTTTTATGAGTAACTGGCAGAGATGTGGAAGGAGCTGTAATCTCATGTGAATTCCTGGTAGGTGAGTTGTGGCTGTTCCTGGGTAATTTAAGAAAATTGTTACTTTGAGGTAACTGTTGATTTCAGTCAGCACCCTTTCATTATAATAGCTATCAAAAACTAGTGTTTAGTGTTTTCTAAACTGTGTTTAGAAAAGTTCAATTGACCTTTGAAAGGAGTTGGAGGAACAAACAAACAAAAAACCCCTGGAACCACAGTGCTGTGTGTTGGTTCACTTCAATTTTCCTAAAGTCTCTCCTGGAGACCACGTTCCTAGGTCTCAGGAAGATCTGGCAAGACTGAGAGCATAGAAGGGGAATGGAAGAAACAGGGAGGAACAGGTAAAGCAAGGATGTAGCTTAGGACAAAGAGGAGTGAAAGTAATACAAAAATATTTTTTCTTAAATGTGTTGATTGGAAAGTTGGTCAGAATAACACTGTACTTCGAAATGGTGGCCTGTGTGTTTTATGTTGCTGTTAATATTTTTATATTGAGAAGAATAAAACTGCAAGGAGTTTTTCTTTCTTGACAAAATTTCAAGTAATTATTCTTGGGTTAAGGTCCAAAGATCCAATATTTACCAGCACGTCTATAATTTTCAAATACATATATCATTCCTAGACCTTTTTTGGTCTATTTACCATCATCAATATAGTGAGCTTATTAGCATTTGCTCTCGTCTCTTCTGCCTTTTGATGGTGGCATTCTTTGGAGTGTAGTCTCTCAGTGAAATAATATTGTTGCCTGCTTCACATTACACTTTGGTCTTTCCTGCATATCAAAGTACAATAAATCTCTTACTGAAGAATTTCTATAATGATGTGTAACAAGCTTGGTGCATGGGAGAGGGATGCAGGCAGGGCAGAAAGATATTTTTAGGTGAAATTGAAAGGTTGCAGAAAATCCTAAAAGTTGTTTTTATCTTTTCTTAAACTCAAATATAGAACAGGCTCAGCAGTCCCGGTGAGGTATTTATGATGACTTTGATATCTGCCACCTTTTGTTTCTGTTTGGGGATAATTAATAGACTAAGCTACAGAGAACGTAAACTGTCAAAGGAAAGTATAAGGGGACCCATGTTTCCTCAACTAAATAAAGAAGGGCATGGCTCTGCAGAATGTTCCACATTAAAATAATCATTTCTAAATGAGCCTCGAACTTTGAGAAATCAGGGCAGAGACAAGAAGGGGCAGCATGGCAGCAGCTTTTCTCTGTGCTGGTAATTAATCTTGCCGCAGGCATTCTGTGTCAGCCAGAGTTTTCCCAGCGTGTTCTGAAAGAAATGGAGGTCTACGCTGGAGTTTCTAAAGTGACAAACAGTCCCTAAAATGTCAGGCATGGATGTGTATGATAGTCTTCACCAGATAAATAGAAAATAATAGTTTCCTTTTACTTCAAAGGCTTGAAGAAAAGAATCTGAATGGTGTTGCTGTGGTCAATGACATCAGTTTTTACTTTTGGGGGGAGGGATATATAAAGTATTTTAAACTCATTTTAGTGTTATGAGATTTAAAAACATGGATAAAGTTAATGAGAAACATTTTTTTTTTTTTTTTTTATAGAAATAACTGAACAATGGAGCTGTCTGCTCTTGAGAGCATTTGTGTGAATGACAATAGTAACAGTTCTGGGCTAAAGCAGCTCTTGGCTTTAAGTCATTCTCGGTCAGCTGACACTCAAGTCCCCTGATTCGGAGTTGATTCCCTCATTCCCCCATCCAAAGCGTCAAACTGATCTGCTGATAACTTTGGATTCCATCCAGGTGCGTACAAAATAAATGAACAAAACTTGCTGGAAGTAGATAAGCTTGGATATTTGACAAGTGTGATCATTTAAAATGTTACATGTGGTTTCAGCTGTAGTTAATTGAGTGAAATAGCTGCCAGTTCTGTTCCAGAGACATCACAAGTAGAAGTTATTTTAAGAGCTCCTTACGTTGCATCTGCAGGTTCCTCTTCATGACCCCATCTAGGCTGCCCCCAAGCCGGGTGTTGACGCTTGCTGAGCACCCTGTGGGATGGGGCCATGGGTAGGAAGATGCTGTGTCCTGCCACTGAGCCCTGATGTAGGGGTGCTGCAGCTATTGCTGCTGCTTCGGTGCTGTCATTAGTGCCTCCCTGATGTGAGGAGATGGCAGTCACTGCGGGTAGAAGAGGTGGTTATGGCTGTCCCTCTCTGCCAGATTGAGACAGCTTCTTTTGGCAGTCAGCACCTAGTTTTTCTGGTTCCTTTCATCTTGCATTTCTTAAGTGCTCTTCCGTCACATATTCAGATGCTCTGATTCCATTCTCTTCACAAGCCTCATGGGAGGAGGAGCAGGAGTAGGCCTGGCTCACATTGGGTTCCTTTCACACCACGCTGGAGGCATGCTCTCTTCTGCATAAGGTTTTGGCTCTCACTTACACAACTCTGAAGCAAAGTTGCCTCTCTGGGCTCTTTTCCTGTCTCTTTCAGAAGAGAACCTGGGTAGTTTTTCACGAAACAGGAAGTAGCAAATGAGTAACATGTTCAGTGGCAAAGTGGAAAAGAACAGGATGTATTTGCAGTGTGGTGTTACAGACAAAGCTGAGCTACAAAGTAGGCTGGTTCTGTAAAATACTGTGTGGACAGGGAAGTTTTTTGTTGAAAATAAAGATGGCTCTGGAGCTGTGTCCCTGTCATTCTAGCATCAATTGAGAGTATTTAGTATAACTAGCAGATAGTGTACGTCCCTTGCAGATCTGTGTGCTGCCAACAATCAGTACCATTTCCAGGGTATTTTTTATATGTGTAAAATAGTAATAAAAAAATCTGGGTAGCTGATATGAAGCCCTGACCCTGAATAATATGTATATCTTCATAGCATAATTAGCATTTTCTTCATTTACCGCTGCTTTGAATTGTGTCCTTCTGGTGTGTTTACGTAAGAAAAACTGCACTTTGGGACTCTCCACCCTTGACTAGAATGTAAATCTTCCTTTGGAGGAAAGAGTATTGAGTGACCCAGCGGAAATTATGCAGAGGTAGTTGCAGTACCGACAGCTATTGTTCTGTGTCTGAGTAACTCATGCAGCAAAACTTAAATGCAGATGTTGAATAAATACGCAAATAGATTAAAGGGAGTTTAAAATACTGAACAGTAAAAGCCCAATTATTTTTGTTGTTCAAAAGAATTGTTTCTCTTTGTGCTAATATATTCAGGTTGATAATGTGTGTAGCTAAGCTTGTTTGCAAATTTATTCTAATCAGTGTTATTAAACTGAAGAGTGTTGCTTTACTCCTTAATATTTCTTATGAATCATAGTAGTTTCTACAAAGAGAAATCAAGTAATTATCTTGACTATAACCCTGGTGACTCTTTCCTCTGAGGAGACTGCACTGCAGCTTCCAGTGATCCAGGTAGTGGCAATGGTCTATATCCTAACTCTAAAGGATCCTATTTACATGAGTTTGAGCTGAGTCCAAGTTAATAATGGATGAAGAAGCAAGGCGATATTTTTTAGTTCAAATTTAATGCTGGGCTAATATAGTCAGGTAGCTTCTGGTTAACTTGGGGTCTGCAAAGAGTCTGCCAGTTTTTCAGCTTTTTTTTTTTTTTACTTGTGATCTTCAAACCTAAAAAAAAAACAAAAACAAAAACAAAAAAAAACAAACAAACAAACAAACAAAAAACCACCCTACATTTCTAAAAAGGCTTAGGAGTATGTCTGATCACAAAGTCTTGACTCTGTAAGACTCCTCAGCTTATTAAGGAGACTAAGTGTATAAGATTTGCCTTAAATCTTGACATTTAAAATAAGTAAAATAAATCCAGAGATTAAGGCAGGGAAAATGGCAACAGATGACTTGTGGGTACCTACGGGTACTAAAAAGAGCCCCACCAAATGATTTGGTAAAGTACAAAACACATAACCTTGTAATACTTCAAAATGTTACCTGTAGTAAAGAATTTTCTTGGACAATCAGGAAACTGCTTGAATTTAGTAGTAGAAATAATTATGAAAAGTCATAACTAAAATACTGAAGTTGTATTTTTCTCTTGTGATATATCACGTTTTTAAAATATAAACCACTAAATTCTAGCTTCAAAATTGGATTTTCAAAATTAATCATTAGTACTTGAAAAAAGACAGATGTTCACTTGATCTTTTCTTCAGCTTCACACTTGTTATTAATTTTATGAGCACTTAAAAGCTCTTTGGTTAATGCTTTTGATAATTTCCCCATATAGGACATCTGAATGTAAATTTCTGCATTTAGAAATACAATGACAAATTTTTAATTCTTGTGCTTCAGTAGTTCTCCCTGGTGCAGAGAAAGCTCAGCTTCTATAAACCAATTGGGCAATTGGGCCCTTTCATGTTTGCAAACATCCCTGAATAATCTGGAACCACTTAAGAGGAAATGGAAGTGAATGCTATAGGCATTTGGGTGGTGTAGTAGTGACTAAGCCAAATTCATTATAGGAACAAATCTGAAGGTTTCAATGCAGTATATATCCTTGATTTTAATCAACTTTTAGAAAACTGGCTGAAACTCAGATATAACTTGTTAATACAAGATTGGCTTAAAGCAAAACCAAAAATCTTGTAGGACTTCTTATGAATCTTGTGTTGGTCAGATATATTGCTTTGCTGGGTGTTTTGTAAACTTGCCTAATGAGCAGAAAATATAGTGTGTATGTTTGTGTATATACATATATGCATACATACATAGATGTATTTAAAATATTTATAAACACACGGAACAGGGATGAAGGCTTGGATTCCTTCTTTCCATACTGATCTATTTACCCACTGTACCTCCTTTCATGAAAAAAATATAAACAGGTATGCTGAATAAAATTGTCAGAGGATGAGAATTAATTTTGCCCCAAGCTGTGAATGTGATAGAATTCAGTGTTACAGTAGATCAACAGTAAGTTGGCTACAATGAGACATTTTCCATAGGCTTGCTTACAAACATGTTTGCTTGTGTTGTATATGGAACAGACGTTGCCTTTCAGAAAGTTTAATACAAAATCTGAAATCTCAGTCATTGCAGTCACCCAGAGTTTTGTAACCGGTGTTGGAAGCTGTGATGGCCTCCCGAGTGAATATTGCCTCATCATTTGCATTTAATACAATTTTCTAGTCTATAAAATTAAGTAAAATGTTTTTCTGAATGTCTATACTTAATATAAAAATAAAGCAAAAGTGATTTTGACTACTAGATAGCTGGGGGCATTCATGAAATCAGCACAAAGCATTTATTTGTCTCCTCTCAGCTGTGGCAGTTGCAGTTAATTGCTAACACTTTTCCCAGAGGTGCATTGGCAAAAACACTCATTATGCTGGTGCATCAGCATTGGAGTACACTGAAATTGTTATCTTACATGCTGGTATTAAAAAAGAGAAGAGGAAAAAAAAATGAAGTCAGTGCTAACTAAATATGTCAAATATGGAAACATAAAATCTTGTAGGGAAGTTAGTATTCATCTTTATGATTTATAAGGGAATATCATTATAGAAAAGGTTAAAAAAAATAAAAATAAAAATTGATCATGACTTAATGGGAAGTATGAAAACTGATCAGGAAGACTGTACTGTGAAGGTGCAGAAATATTGAACAGGTTTACAGTAAATAGGAAATGTTACATTAGAGTTGAGATGAAGCAACCTTTTTAAATTTAAGCAATTAATGATTAATACCCTAGATAAAGGACTCAAAAATATTTTAAGACAATAAATTAATTGGTTTCTGCTACCACAAACTAGTCAGGGCTCTACTCCTATCAAAGATGGAGTTTCTGTAAAATATTCCTCCTTTTTGCTTCCTGAAGCTTGTTTTTTTTCTGGCTGTTGTGTTCCTATCCAGATTCACAGCCCTGAAGTCTATTCCACAAGGAAGTGAATGATGGCCATGTTGCAAACAACTTGCAGTGAAACTCCTGATGGAGATTCCTACTGGTGTCTGCTAGCTTTAGCTCTTTTCTTTCTCTCACTCTACAGAGACTTGTAGAGTAGGAAATGTCCCCTATGGCTTTTAAAAAATAAGTTTTGAAAACACCAAGGAACTTCTAGCCAGAAAAGAAAAGGAACACCAATCTCTTTTGACCAGTGTAAATAAGATTTCAGCATGTTTCATGAAATTAGTCTACAAAATTCCATTCCCAATAATGTATAAATGGAAACAAAATCATATAGAACTGAGGGTTTTTTGTTTTTGTTTTATTTTCCTAGATAGAAAGCACCTGTGTTTTGCCCAAATGCATTTATCATCACCTTTAATGAAAGTGTTTGAAGGACTCTTGGAAATTTTACTCACAGGATCTAACAAAGAGCTCATGTTAATCAATATCATACCATTTAAACAATGCACAAGTTTGGTCTTACCTCTGTGCTTCCAGAAAAGTAGTTTGAGGTAATCTGCATTGATGATAGCTAATAAAGATGCATCTTAAAAATATATATATCTCTGCTTGTATGATTGTGCTGTTGATACTTAAAAGGCTTTTACAGAGAAGTTGTAAAGTTCCAACTTGTAACTGTATTCACTTGCTAGTATATTGATTTGCTTTTGAAATGTTGTGTTATGAAATACGGTATGTTGATTAAAATGAACCAAGATGGATTCTTATTTTTGTGTAGTGCCTAGGAATTTTTCAAAAGACGGCACCCATTTGAAAACTGAATACCTGCACTTCCTTTTTGTCGTTGTAATGACAGCATTTTATTGATGTTGAATATCTAATTATTTAATGTTATCATTTAATATTCAATTGTGTATTCTAGGAGCATCTGATCTGAAAAGTTCAGTGCAATATTAACAGTAAAGAATTACCTCCACTGAAAAGGTGCAAAACAATGATGAAATTGTTTATTGCTTGAAACTTACATTGAATAGAGAGGAAAAGTCTACTCAATGTATGACAGAGGCAAAAAAGTCTTTTGACAAACATAACTGCTTGGAATTAGGCAGTGTCCAGATTGGTTACTCAAACTGTCACTGCAGGCTGTAATGAAGCTCTCTGGTCATATGTTCAGGTAACCATACACGTACTTTGTGTATTGTTAGAGGTTTCCTATTTAGTATAAAGTTTTATATATGGACACAATGCTCTAATTACTATGTTATTATACCAAAGTTGTATTTTGTGATTACTATTAATTCATGTATTTGAGAATTTTATTTCTAGGTTGTGAGGGATCAACATAAATATGCAATTTCCATAGCTGGGGGCAGGTCTTTATCGCTTAGTAGTAGCTGAATGACGCTAACCAAACAGAACTCTGGAAGTACATTTAAAATACTGAAAGTATATCATCAGCTTTGATACATTTGCAAGCATGCTGAGTGATTTTGTGTATCTCACATCAGGTTGATGTCCCTGGTTATATGAAGAATTGATTGTTATGCATTGAAAAACAAAGGTAATGTGCTTCCATCTCATTGCACTATGCTTGCAGCACCTGTGCTTTGCATTACTCATGTCCTGTCTTACAAGACCAGAAACTTCCCCTGAAGTATCACTAAAGGGGTGCTCTTGCTTCTCCTGCCCACTGCATTGTATGAAGGTAGGATAATGCCACTGTCATTTCAGGCCCTGATGACCTCTGAATCCCAGCTCCCAGAGGCTCAGGTTTTGCAGGCATAACTCCACACTGCGTGGTTCTCTGCACCTTGTCAGCTTCCTGCTGAATCGGGGTTCCCTGCTGTCAGGCTTCCTCATTCTGGTAGCGAGGCTACATCGACGTCTGCCAGGCCTGCCTCATCTGCTGCACCCTCCTATGTTAGCAAGAGGCTAAGAAGGTGCTAAAAGAAATCAGGAATGCTGATTGTGACAGAATGCAGTTACACACTGGTGTAGCAGTATTGGTATGAAAGTGTGTTGCCTACATGTACTAAAAATACTGAGCACCTCCCTTTTTTTCCACTTCTGATTTGACCTTGAAAACACTTTGTTATTCAGGGTACTCAGGAATAGACTTGCTGTCTAACAGACACTGGGATGCCTACATGCTGACATGCAAATTCCTGCGGGTTGCATGTGGCTGGGACAGAGTTCATTGCCACTGTTCAGTGATTCACTACAGAATCCCTCTGATTTGCCTGCTGGAAAAGCAGAAGAACTAGTGAAGTATTCAGCATGCTCTGAATTATTCAGTGTGACAGATCAACCAAACAGGTGGTGGATTAAAGTCTTTGTAAGATTTTTATCTTCCTTTCCTGCTCCAGATTTATGACTATTGTGCAGATTAAAACGTTACACAAGTCAGGTGAATGTTAGTGTCATAGGAGTTTTAAATACAACAAAAAAGTTAGTATTTCAATATATGCTTCTTTTTTTCATATTTGCAGATGACAATGTTTTGACACCATTTCTAAAAATAAGTAGCAGCAAAAGGTTTGTTTCTCCCAGTTAACTTAATCCCTTTGAAAATAACCAAAAGCACTATTATTCACCATGAAAAAAAAATAAAAAAATAAAAAAAAAAACTGTGGAAAATGGGATTTTGCTGCAGCTTCTAACAACTTGAATGCTGCTTATCCTATAATGAATATAATCCATCATCCAAACTATTCTTAATGTGTACAGTTTTGGTGGGTTACTGCACAGATTTTAATCTTCATCCAGTTGTTCGTAGCAAGCCTCTTGGATCAGAGTCTTTGTCTTCATCAGTTAGATTATAAAACCACAAGAGACCTTAATCCGAGCCTTGTTTCTCATCTAGGTACTCTGAGATCAAATAATCTCTTAACCTTCTTTCTGAGAATGTAACATATGGTATAAACTCTGAAGGTTCTCATGATTAATATATATACATATATATGTTTAGTAATAAAAGGTATTCCAGTCCTTTAACTACCAGTTCTTTTTCTGAACTCTTCAAATTCTGAAATTGTAGATGTGAGAAATAGATGATCATATTCTAGCAATGGTCAGTCTAGCACCTGTATGTCCATTGCTAATGTCAAAAGTTCGTATGTCTAAAAATTACATTAGTCTTTCTGGCCAGATTAATATTGATTTTTTTTTTTAATATATATAGATGAGAGAATGAATGCAGTAGTTCTTAAAGGGCTGGGGAGGGGCCACGCATTTCTACAATGCATTTAATATTGTGCAGACATTTTTCATTTTGATATCTGAAAGGAATTTCAAAATACACAGATTTTAATTTGAAGTATATTGCTTCTTACTTCCTGCTACGAGTTCTGTGAGATTACTTACAGTGGCCCTAAATTCCAAAGAAGCCTTCAGTACTAGAGAAACAAATCATACAAGCACCATGTTAGAGATCAAATGCAAGAGAGATGTTTTCTTTAAGTGTCCCTTGGGCTCTAACCTTGTATAGCTTTTCTAACAAAAATGGTTAGAGCAACTTTCCATAAACAGGAGCGGCAACCTGGCAAACAGCAGAAAGAAAGTAAAATACTTCTGCCAAAGAGTTTATGGTTCAGCTTGCAGCCTAAAATGTATAGGGAGAAAGAAGTAAATAAAGCTTTGGTTTAGGAAAAAATATTTTAGGTATATGAAAATTTCAAAGGCTGGAAAGGCTGAAGGGATAGAAAATTTTCTCTATTCACCCACAGGTCACTATGCACTGGTTTTATTTTGTATTTCAGTACTGAAAATTAAATATATTTCAGGGTGGCTTGGGGAGGTGTTTTGTTTTTCCTGTAGAAGTAGATAATGCTGCCATAGCATCTTTTATGTTAGAGACATGAAATGCATGAAGGAAAAATGAAAATATGAAATATACAGAGAAAACAGTGCATAGAAATTACAGCTATGTAAATGGTGAGGGAGAAAAAACATAGAAGTGATCCTGAATTCACTGAATCATTTCACTGAATTGATTACAAACATGCTGCTCAGACTAAGCAACGTAACGACTCTAATATCATGATGCAGTCATTGAAGAGTCCAGTGCCTGGGACCTGGTCAGAACAAATTTGACAGCAGGAAAGTCATTGCTATGTCAGGATTCTTAGAGTGTGTGCTGCCCAGGCCTCTGCTCTGTTCCAAATCCAAATCCAGAGCTGAATGGTGAAAGTAGTGAGGAAAGTAAACTTTAAGTAAAAGAAAAATAGAATAATCTGCATAACAGCTGGCTTTAGGCCACCAAAAATAACCATGATTTTGAGTCAATTAAAAAATGCCAGAAACATTTTCTGCATTGCTGGTTTCTGCTTTTTCAATTCCAGTCTGTGTATTCTGAATTTTGGATTTAGCTACATAACCAAAAATTGTGATTTTTTTTTTTTTTTTTTTTCCTGCTGGGAGCTGGAAAGCTTGGACTTAATTTAGCTTCCACAACACTTTGGCTTATCCAAACTGCTGTTCAACATTTATGATGTTTCTCTGTTCACATAATGAAACCTTTTTAGTCTGAGGTTTTCAGAAAGATGATTCAAATCCCTAAAATTCTTGTTCTAATCTTTCCACTTCTTTAAATATATGGACTTTAGTAGTAGGTTGCAGTTGTGTCCAAATAATTTTGCTATCAAAACAAGAATAAGAAACTATTTTAAGAATATTGAGCTGCATGCAGATATTTGAGAAATAGAGGGAGATGATCTAAAGCAACTTTTGCTTGGTATTGTTCTATTTTGGTCCTTGTGCATATGCGGTTGTCATTTGCTTCCTTGAGTGCTGGAACCTCATGTCACAGATGTGTCAGTCCCCATCACATCCAGCAGCTCTAGTGGAGCAATGCTGCAACAGTGGCTGTAGATGATATAGTTTTCGGAGACTGCTTTGAAACCTAATTTGATTGTGTGTGAAATTGGGATCCCTAGTATTTTTATTAGTGGAATCAGATTTTTGAAGTGATATTACTCCTTTTCTTTCTTTCTTTCTTTTTTTTTTTATTTTGTAATTGTTTTTTATGCTGTGTAAAGTGACACAAGATGTTTCCCTGTTATAAGCAGTCTTCAATTCTTTATTTTGCCCTGTTTCTATGTTCTACATAATAAGATAGTAAGAATGCATAATAAGATGACTGTATAAAGCCTTGGGTCCTTAATGCACCTTTTTTTGGCTAGCTTTCTTCGAGAATGTGAATCGAGTGGCACTGCCCCCACCTCTGTGCCCCCTTCCCCCCTCGCCCCCCCCACAAAAAAAGGTTTAGTGGTTTGTTTTGTTTTGTTTTTTAATTGCATGTCCTTGCCATGTATTACAGTCAAAATGCTATTGTTTTATCCACAAATAAAAGCTTATGCTATTGAACCTAGTAACTAGATTCCTACTGATGCTTGAAATGTTTAGAATAGGAAATGGGAGGAGAAGGAGAAAGTGTATTAGCAGAACATAGAATGACTGAGACACAAATTTATTGATCTGTTCAGCAGGGTATTTCACAAAGAAAGTACAATTGTACAAAGGGTTGGTGAGAATGTCATGGGATACTGTGCCTGTCTCTGGTTGCTGAAGATCAAGCAATATGAATTCAAAGAAGATTGAGTGTAAAGTGCTGTTCCTTTGAGGTTAAGAGGGGAAAATACAGCAGAGAGGTTGGGAGGAATGGGAAATGACAAAGGGACAGAGGCTTAGGGTGTTATTACACCAACCAAATGTAAATTATGTGTTGTGTCTGTCCTTAATGAAAATCAAAAGTAGGAATCACTAGGAAAAAACACATTGTGACACGAGATCCATGAAGTGTCCGTATGACTTGAATATTATAACAGTGGAAGTAGAGTACATAGATGTAAAAACTTTGACCAAAATTCATTATTACTATTCACATGAAATTTTTTGCTAATGAATCTCTGAAGTCACTTTAGCTTTTCCAGACATTTTTATATTATTATATGGTTTCATGTTTTGAATGAGTAGCCTGTAACCTATTCATTTAATCATAAACCATCTAATTTGCTCACTTGTTATTCATTATTTCACAGTATATGATTGGTTTACAGTATATGATTTACTATGCTGTAGCTTTAGCTTGCTTGAAAACTTGGAGATAGCGCCTTGAATAACATTTGAATATAGTCAATATTCAGAATTCTTACATTTCTAGTGTGAGATCAAAACCACCACATACAGGTACACTGAAAATGTGAGGGAAGTAATTAGAAAGTTATGATTAATGCAGTAAGACATTTAAATGCAAAGCATAACTGGCTGTGAACAGAATAGAATTGTAAACAAGGTCAGGCTATGAAACAGTGCAAAAAACATTAATTCCCAAAAGAAAAAAAAGAAAGGCTACTCATACCTATTATTTCAAGGCAATTATTTCTGTCTGAAATTGAATCAGATTAATAGAGTTGTGTTTATTAACAGGACGTTCTGAATCAGAGTATGCTAAATGTGCCTATACAGAATTACTTCATTATATTGAAATATAAGGTCGTCCAGATACCTATGCAGGGACATAAAGATACCAGTCCTCTTTCTTACTGTCAAATGTCAAGACATCTTCTCTCATAGTTTCCAGTTATACTTATTTTGTTCTTTGTTATTGTACTTAATAGATTCTCTTCCATTCTCAGTGGGTTCTTTTTTAGCATTTCAGAAACCATTCACATCTGCCAGAGAGAGCCTAAACAGCAGAGCTGATTTCCCGAAGGAATTTGGGAAGGACAAGAATAGTTTGTGTGGGTAGGGTGTTCTCTGATTTTGTAATGATCTTCGTATATAACACGTGTGTTAGTTTTAAAGTAGTGCCTAGACAGCCCCAGGTCTGTATGTGGCAGTAGGTACATACAGAATCCTACAGACCAGAAGGAGTAGGACTGATAAAGTTAAGTAAAATAACTACTCTAGAATCAGACACTAAGACAAGAAGAACAGAATTTGGATAATGCTCTCCCCTGCATGGAGCTGTTTTAAAAGTATCCAAATGTATCATTACCCTGTAGAGGGGTAAATGATAATTTATATATATGTATATAAATATGTAATTTATATATATATTTACATATATATAGGTGTGTATTGCTTTTTAAAGATTCGTAATAGGATGTGTTTTTTTTTGTTTGTTTGTTTGTTTGTTTGTTTTTTCTATTAATATATTTACATTTATTTTCATCTAGCCAGATTCTTTTATTGGACTTCCTAATGAATAGTTCCAAACAAGTTGGCTTCTTCTGGTAAAAGAGAGAATTTATATTTTTTTTCAATTTCATGTAGTTTAACTTCAATAAAATCTTCAAATTATTTTTCTCCTTAGTAAAGGAACTAGCTAAAACTATAGTTGTATTTTGACTTTTTAAGTGAAGTTCTGATCAATTGTAGAGAATTTACTTAGGCTATTTATTTAAGTTCTTTACCATTTATTATTATTTTTATTATTATTTAATATGAAGTAAGGCAGTGTTTGGTTATTACCAAGTACTTCCAGCTGATCTAACCTTCTAACATGTTGGAGCCTGTGCTGCAGTAGATATTAGTTGAACCACTATGGCTCAAGATCTGCCTTTCAGAAGGTATTGTGAAAGAATATATAAATTACTGCATCTATATACTTAATATCTTTATTTAATTTATATATAAATTCTCCTTATCATAATGGAATTGAAATCTGTGGTGACTGCCTCTCATCAGAAGCTAGAAAATTATGTGACTCCATGTTAGGCAACCTGAATTCAAAATAAGAGTAAGAAACTGATTCAAGAACATTCCCCTTTTGGGGGAAAGCAAAGATTTGTTTGCCAGTTAACAAGGGCAGAAGCTTGTTACAGTTGGTTACTCAGGCACACGCACAGTAGCAGTCAAGGTATCTCCATGACAATATTGACCATGTCTGCTCATCTTGGTTTCTGCTCGATTTACATGCTTTGCATTGAGAGAGCTCTGTCAAGCCAACACTGACTGAAATGTTTAAATGGATGACTTGGTGCGTATATAAGAAGTTCATTGGTGTCAAAGATATTGATCGAAGTTTTTTTGGATCAGGGAACTGTTTATTCATATCGTCTGACACATCTACCGAAGTTAATATATGCAGGAACTTCAGTGCTGCAGTAGCACTCAGAAGATGGTTTTAGTTTCTCAGCAGCAGGCTGTATTGAATAAAATCACGAGACACATTCTTTCAAATTAACCTAATAATATCAGCATAGACTTGGCATACATATTTCCTTCCATTCAAAGGGAAAAGAATAATGTAAGGCTTTATTCATTCTGCGGAAACGAAGTAATGGGAAGTGGATGCTTATGGTTACCATGGCAGTTGCGGCTTCTCTGCTCCCGTAGTTTTAAAACCAAACTCCAAGCAAAGTAGGAGCTGGAGAACAAAAATCAGAAGCAAGAAATAGTGTCCTTTATTTTGAAAGAATGGGACCTCCTTTTTATAGTATGGCTGTTCATGGGTTACTGGCTGAAATTGCAGCATAATTGGAATCACAGGCTGATGCTGTGATCCCATACATTGTGGTCAATATTGGCAGCTCAGTTGTCTCAGTTGCTTCTCAGGTGAAAACAGTATTGTCCTGGGTCCTACTGAAGACCAGCAGACTTGCTGATGAATTAGTGTTGTTATCAAATCCCTTTTTCAATTGAGTTTGTCATCAACAGATGTTGTGGCTTTTAGAATATTTATAGGGAAGCAAGCAAGAAAAATTTTACTGCTTAAGCCTAGATCAATGTATTTTAATTCATACAAATTAAAAATGAATTAAAACATGAATTTAAAAAGTTGTGCTGCTTGAGCAAAGATCAATTAATTTTAAATCATATGAATTGAGAATGATTTAAAATGATTTGCCTAGAGGCAATAATGATCATATTTTAAGTGATGGCTCTGAAAAGTATTGATGTTCCAAATAGAAGTATGGCTGAAGAACTTTGTTAGCAATATAGGCATGAAAATATGCATGCGTGAGCCGACAGATTATGATGGAGCATCGTTCATGGGAGTTAATCGAGTCAAATGTTTGTTATTGTGCCAGAAAACTTACACCCAGAGAAGTGCTTGTGTGTTATGGTAAATTTCTTGTCATTCCTTCCACTCGTTCTTGAGCTTCTGTGAGTATTATTCCTTGATGATGCATTAAGTTGCAGGAGGAAAATGACTTTAAAATGAATGAGATTTAGAAATAGGATTTGGTAAAAATACGGGATCATTTGTTCACAGCAGTCTGTCATCAGTCTGCATATCTTTTAGACAGGGTACAAGTGCAAGGAGTAAACTTTTTCTAATCTTTATTCTGTTCTTATTTGAACCTTCATAACAGAGACTGAGGGATAGAAGGAAATTTGCCCAGTGATTATACGAAGCACATCAACACTTTCAAAGTAGATGCAAGGTGCCTGTTTGCTGCAGGGTGTCAAGCAGCAAACCTTGCTTGGTTTGTGTATGAAAAAGAAAACTATGCTTTGGGAGAAAACAGTTTAGCAGATGTCCAGAAGCTTGTAAAGCTTTTTGACATGATCTGACCCAAAACAAAATGAAGTACTTCAGTGTTCAAGTTATTATATAGCTAAGAAAGTACTTCAATTTTATGTGTATACCCAAATTGTGCTTTTATCATTTGAGACCTTGCTGCTCTAAACAATATTATTCTCTGAAGCAGTGTTTCCAGGAAGAGAAAGGGGAAGGTTGAACATGTTTGTTCCCTGTGCTGCCCTGTGTTTTCTTCCAGGAGGAGAAGTTCTGAGAATACCAACATCGAATGAGCAGAAGCTTCCCTAGCTGGGAGACAGGAGAAGTAGAGTGAATAGTTTTGTTGGCCTGCTGTGAATATATCCCTCTCTTCTATTTGCATGTGTCTTGCTGTTTTTATAAACAAGTAACAAGAACAAAACCAAAAAATCCCCAACTAAACAACAGCAAAACCAAACTACCTACCATGTAACTATGCTGAAATCTAAGCTAAAGGGAATTTAAGCCTTTTAAAATGTCTGAATAGCTGTGTAAGCATGGGATGGAAGTCTTCTGCAGAGATAGCTGGTAGTGGGCTGATGCAAATTGCTGCTGCTCATTGGGTAACAGGAGCTGCGACTCTGAAGACTGCACTTTCCTAGGATACACACACTGCCCCATCTCCTGCATCTAGGCTGTTAGTCAGCTGTTTTTACATTGGTTATTGGAATTTTCACATTTTATTAGACTCTGTAACCATATTAAATATATTCAAATATTATTTCCACAATCAAGGCAAGTGTTCTGACTTGAGTATATTTGGCACTTCAGTTCTTGTCGTTCAATCTTTCTCATTTGACTTTATAATGAAACTGAAAGTGTTGAAACGACCTCTTCCTACAGTACAGCTGACATAGAAAACTTAGACTCTGTTAAAGCGATCAGGAAAGTAACTGCAACTCTGCACTGATATGCCCTAATGACTTCTCTCTGGTTTCTTAATCTCTCAATCTCTCCTTTTTCTCTAATTTCTCTTCTACCATCTGACAAAGTAGCAGAGAAACATAAGTGTGTTCTCAAACTAAGCAGATTTATTTGCCACCCACAAATCCCCAACTGCTGGAATTTGATCTGTTTTCTGTGATATAAGCACAGCAGTGGTGTTTTGTACACTGCAGTAGAGATCCAGGGAGGAAATCACAAGGCTACAGATAACTTTCCTGTATTTAGAAGTGCTAGCCTTTTAGGAAGTTCTGAGGCTTGGCATTTTTTTTTATTTTTATTTTTTTTAATCAAAATAAACAATAAATAGGATTTACACAAAATACACAAAAATGCATAGTGAGGAGCTACAGGTATATCTGGCTTGAAAGTAACTCTGAATTTTCTGTATTTTTCAGCTAATTTATACCCATTTATACCTCTAAGCAGACAGCATTTTCCAAGGGAGGGTGAAGGCTTTAAAAAACCAACCAAACAAAAAAGTTGAAGTCAGAAGTGTAGATCTACGTTTTGGTTGATTTCTAATACTTGATATTTGGGGATGACTGTTTATTATTGTTTCCTGGTGTTCATGACGTATCGTGAAAGGTTTTAATGTGAATGCAGTGCGTTGGGCAAGGTTTTTTTCTTCAGTATATGCAGTGATCTATATTGGTTCTTCGATTGATTAAGAAAAAAAAAGGGGGGGGGGGTTAGGGAATGCACATGGGCTTCTTTGAAGGCTTTTTCCATTTCATAAAATGTTGTTTACAGTCTACACTGCTATTCTCTTATATTTAGCTGATAACACAAATGATCTGAAAGCAGCTTTTAGTTCTGTGTTCCACATTTGTTCCTTGTATGAAGTGCCAAAGGAGGAGATAAGGGCAGGAGGTGAAAAGCCAGAGATTGTACTGGGATGGCTCAGATATGGAATGGCAATTGCCTGGAGTGTAAAGTAAACATTAAATAAATGAAAAGGATAATCTTAGCTGTCACCGGGAAGGAGGAGCTTTTCAGGGGAGTATTAAATGACTTGGAGTGAATCCGTTTGTGGTGCTAGTTCTCTCATCTAATCCAAATATCTCTGTTTTCCAAAACAGCAGGTTTTTATAGTCAAAGTTTTACCTTTTCTATACCTATGTAAATTTTAAAATACCTGTAAGACTAAAATTCTTTAATTGCCCAGTGACAGAAAGACAACTTCTAGTATTTTGCAATATTGGTGTTAACTTTAGAAATCCTTGTTTCTATAACAAAAAGAGATTCCCATAAATGACTTTATTTAACCTTAGTGTTTTTAAAAACATGCAATGCAAGATACTTGGATAATAAAATTTTCACATATTCTACAGTCCTCTCCCCTTTTCCTCTGCTTCTTCCTCTCATTTTTTTCATTAATTTTGGCACATTAGAAGCATAACTAATATTCCAAGTACATTTCTATTAGTGATCTATTTTGTCATTCATTTTGACATTTCATTTTGTCTTTAACTTCAATTTGTATGTTGCTGATTTCTATTGGCACAGTTCTTTGAGAGGTATTTGTAGTAATGTGAAACTTGTTTTCTGCAGTCACTCAAAGTTCATGATGATAATGGGAAAATGATTCTTCAAATGAGCAAGAGTTGGAGAATTGAGGGTTTCTAATCCTGAATCAAGATGAAGCATTTATATTTCTCATGTTTTTATACATACAAATAAGACTAACAAACATCAAAGTAGAGAAAAGTGTTAGACTATATCTACCTCTTCTGCATGTGGAAATGTTCAATATCATTTAAACATTTCCTCTTTCATCAACTTCAGCAAAAATTAAGTTTAGATTTCAAGCGGGGAGCTTGTGGGTGTCTTACCAAGACATAGACACACAACTGTAAATGCAGCATTCTTCAATCCTTGGTAAACTGATGCTCACCCAACATCCAGAAAACTAGTCCTATAGCTTTGTATGGTAGAGATTTTTAAAAAGCCTCATTTTATGAGTTGAAATAGGGAAACTTTTGTTATCAGGCAGTTCTGAAAAATGCTACATACATTCTTAAACACAATTTAATTTCATATTGCTGTCAAGTCTGTTCTTAAGTGTCATAATTTAATGCACAGAAAATAATTATATTTGTGACAGACACTCTGCTTGTTTTTCTTTGAGTTTTTCATTTTCACTTCTTGAGTGATGGTTCTTATTTTTTTAAATGTAAAAACTTAGTGAATGTATATATGTTTAAAAAAGTGACATCAGAAATATATTTTTTTCTAATAGCACTACACACAAAATACATCACTAATATAAATGTACTTGGAATATTCTTTATGCTTCTAATGTGCCAAATAATATAAAATCTTTCTGGAAGATCTGATTGCTTATCTCTGTGGAGGCTGGAGAACTACATGATCTAGTTATCTGCTGATTTATTATTTAATACTGATCTTACTGCTTGTAACAAGAAACTGAGCCAAAAAAAAAAAAAAAAAAGGTGATAAAGGTGATTTTGAATAGAAGTAGAATGAGAACATGAGAAATGTGGTGCTCTGTTCTCTTATTTTGTTACACTGCTTATACATCTTACCTACAACCTGGAAATAACTGTAATGTGCATCAGTTAGAAAGATGAAATTTTAATCCAATACAACCACTCATTTAGGCAATCCTCCTTTACCTGAGCTTAAGGGGGTACAAACTATTCGTGCTGATTTATCCATGACTCCATGACTAAAAACAACAAAACAAGTGATCAATGCACACGCACCAACCTTTTTTTTGTTGTTGTTGTTTTTTGTTTGCTTGTTTTGTTTTTCCTCCCTGTATTTATTAACTGTTTATTTCTTAATGCAGCTTTGGTAGATGCTCTCCACAAAAAAAAAAAAAAAAAAAAAAAAACAGCTATTCATACAAAATATGCACTGGAAACAAAGTGAACCAGCTGTGAATATTAATGACAATGATGGCCTCCCAGGGTACTCCTGACCAAAGCCTACAGGTGAGTCACAATGATTTTTTTTTTTCTAAAACTTCAAGTGCATCATTTATAACCTACTCCTAATAAGAGATGGAAAAGTAAAAAGTGAGATTTCTGTGAAGTCACAGATTTTCTTGCAGAAGCTTAGCTGTCATGATGGGGAGTAGAAAGATTGCAAAATTTGGTCAGGTTTCCTGAAAGTCCATTTGCTGGGAAGTCCAGGTTTCCATGATCCATAGCCTCAGGAAAGCCATCACCCACACTGTATTTGAGGTTTTCACTGTGAGGTTGATATAATAATTGACACTGGAAAAGTTTATATAAGTAGCCTTTAGACAGGAGTTTTGAGACTTTGGGTACTTGCAGCCTTTGATCTGAGAAGAAATGGGTTTGGAAGTTAGTGTTGAACTGGCACCTTCAGCATGGTTATTTCTTTTGTTAATATCTTTTACTCCAGGTAGAATGTAATTTTTTTTTTCTCCTTTATTTATTTATTTATTTATTTTCAAGAGCTCTCCTCAAAATCCTGCTGCAAAATGAGGATAGCACAGTTTCAGCACTGATGACTCTAATGGAGTAATAAGGGGAAATAAATTGGTGAAACTGCAAAAGTTAAAGTGAAGAAAAATAGCTCGGGGGTGGGGGGAGGAAGAAAATCATTCTTTTCTGAAGAGTTATCTCTGACTCATTGTAGATAACCCCTTTCCTTTGACAGTCTGTAAAGGATCTTCATGCCCCATAGGAAGTATTGTATCTTAAAAGCTTTTCTGAGCTCGTTGGAAGAATGCTGATATGCTGTCAGTATAGAAGTGCATATGTTGTTTCTTTACAGTGAAATAGGTAAAAGGGAAGCCTTTATCAAGGGCTTGTGGGAAGGTTTTTGGAAGAAGCATGCAGGACCAAGAAAGCTCATTCTCAGTAATACATTCACATAGGAAGATTGCATGCTCCTTAGTGATGTCACTGAAGGAAGCATTGATGGCTCATTTTTAATTTTCTGGCACTCATATGGAAAAAGCTCATTAAAAATGCCAAAGCTACAGACAGTGTAAAAAGCTTCAAATTTTAGCACCAGGCAATTAATCTATCAGCTGTTCATTTATATGCATGGCACACTTACGAGCTGCACCTTTCAGTTGCTAAGGCTGTTAACGTGTATTCTATGATGAAAAAATGAGGAATCCTATAAAAGGTCTTTTATTGAGTTTATAGGTCCTGGCAATAAATAACTTTATTGGACTGATATAGGCAATTATGATCAACATAGGTTATCTTAGCAGTTTGCATTCCTTGGCAAACGCTCTGATTATACAACTCTTTCTGTCCATTGTAGCATTGGAATATTGAACTACAAATTGGCTTGCATTCAAAACCCATCTTATTCATGACCCTGCTAGTCTGGGTTTGTACCTTCTGCTTAGATCTCTTCTAGATCTCTGGCAAGCCCACACATCTGAAGTAGAAATCTCATAAATCTTTTAGGTGCTCACTGTGCTGAGGGGCCATTATGGAAGCTGACAGAGCTATCTGACTTTCATGGCTGTGAAATGCTTGCCTTCTCTTTAACAATCTGTTTCCTCGTTTATTTAGCATTTTGTCGAGATCTGTATCTGTTTTATTGAAACATGAGAATAAATAGTCTCTGAAGCTGTTTAGGGAGTCAGAGGCAGAGGCAATTGTAATAAATATGAAGAGCAGCTCAGAACTTATATATGTTCATCACTTGGACTCAGGGTTTAATTTAGAGGACTTTCTCCTTAAGTTTCAATATCTACCAGACTGCAGTCTATTTAATAACAAATGTGAAAGGTAAAAGTAGAGAAACTGATTATTTGTTTACTGAGAACATCTAAGTTGGGAGAATCGAAAAGAAGCTTTGCTATTAACCATCTGCTTTAACCATTGAAAACACTTTATGAATTATAGCACAAGTTCTGTTTTATAAGTGCCTTTACCCAGTTTTGAGGAGGGGAAAAAAAGGTGTAGTTAAAAGTATAGAGGCTTTTTATGTGGGGGAAAGAAATGGGCTAAATCTACCCTTTGACAAGCCAGCAGAATGATCAGTCTGAATGCTGCACATTGAGCATATTCACCTAAACATGATCTGTACCTTGTTTTAACATAATTAGTTCTAAATAGCTGAGAAAGGAGAGAGCTTATGCTATGTACAGCTGTGATCTGAAATTACAAATTTGTTATCTTACCATTACTTAAATAATTTACTTCAAAAATTTATCTCACTGTTGGCTCCCTACTTAAATAAGATACTATTCAATATAATCAAGATAAAAGACTCCAACTCTCCATCTGACTTCCTAGTACAAATTCGGTTGGACTGAGTTCTGGGCTCACTAATACTTAAACCAAATCTAGTACTTGAGCAGCAAGCTGTCTACAGTTTGTTTATACTGTTTGCACACTCAGCTTGAACATAACATGATTGCAGTCCTCCTATTTGCAACTCTATTTCTTTCTAACATTTGTTGTCTAGGTTGTGTCCTGTTCTGTGGGGAGAGGTCTCTAAGACACTGCAAATGTAAATAGGCAACTCTTTTTGTATAATTTTTGAGTCTGCTGTCTATTAGTGATCCTGCATTTCAGCTCATGAGATCTCAGCATCTAGATTGCATAAGCAAGTCAATTCAACTGTTTGTTTATGGAAATTATGTAGATGAAAAAAAGTGTTATATTTGTATAGATGAACAATACAGTATCCTGGGGTATCCTGTGAATTCTATTCCTTTTATCCTTAAAAGAATTATAAACTGAGTTTCAGTAAGCACAACATTTTTTAATAGGTATTTAATTAGTTTAGGAAAGCTAGTAAATTAAACTACTTTTTTTTAAAAAAAAATTATTTATCATTCGGAGAAGTTGTGAATATTTCATGAGCATGAAGACCAACAGAGTGCTGATGCTTGTGCCAAAATATTTGTCTGAGCCAAGCATAGCTCAAGTTCATAATGAGGGCTTTCCAAACTGCCCAACATGTATCTTTTCACATCCATTTCATGTTTTTCTGGCTTGACTTCATTCTTGTCTGTGAGAGTTCTATGCTGTCTTTAAAATCAGCAATATTGGAAAAGTAAATCTGGTGCTTAAGAGGATAGTTAAATATATGCTTATGTATAGACTCTTTGAAAACAGAACCCCCCAGGTACAAGGCCCTACGGTTAACTATGAAGGTGTTGTTGAAGGCTAGTATATTTGTCTCCGTTACCTCTAAAGAAAAAAAAAAAAAAAAGGAAAAAATGAAGATTAGTATCTGCTGGCACTCTAGTTAAATATCTTCCAGTGCTCTTCACTTCTGACCCCTGTTCATACCCCCATCCCAAAATCCCTTTTTTAAAGGAGCAACCTAACGAAGATATTTAAGTCCTTTTCTCAGAACTTTTGTTTTTCTTTGTTTTCTTTTCTTTTAGTATTAGATTCTCCTGTACACACATGTAAAGTACAAGGCATAGGCACAATATGAGCCATGAAATCCTGGCCTCTCTGAAGTCAGTGGGAGTTTTGCCATTGCCCAATGGGATCAGGATTTCAACCAAAGCATTTAAATGGATTTAAGTCATGCCTAGACCCTTTGCAGTTTCTCTGTACAAAGCTAAAATTCTCCCAGAGGACAGATTAGTGAACTAATATGAATCCAGATATATAGTGATTTCTAGCAGGTGATACTGGCACCCTGAAGAACAGAATTCTAAATAGTTATTTTAATTAATTTCTTAGAGAACTGCTTTACATATAGAGAAACTATAGAAAATCCCTCTTAAAAGAGGGTGGTCAATTAGAAATGTATGTACATATGAATTGGAAGAAACATTTTCTATTAAAAATAATACTTTTTAATAATTTTTGAGGGTATCAACCTTGCTATTCCTATCATGCTCTCTCCATGAGAGCTAACATCAATTTTATTGCAATGCTATACTTTCTCTCATCTGAACTTTAAAATTACTTTAATGCGATTTGTATTCAGGGTAAGGTAATTTCACCTTATTTTTCTGTTTTAATATATATATATTTTTCCAATGGGAGTTTGAGAGCACACCCTTAAGTGAACTTTTTTTATATCATCCTGCAATGAGTCTTAATGGTGCCATGAACAATAGTGAGGATTTTCTTCTCTGATCTGTCTTGGAGACACATGTTAAAAGAGCATTTTCAGGTACACCTAGGAAGTGCAATATATGCATGTAATAATCATTATTATTAAGCTAGTTAACATATTGTATAAGTTGATGAATTGTGTGGTTGTGGACAGTGGACATCTTAGCATGATTTGGCTCCAAACTTGGTCTTGAGCTACTCAATATGAAGCTCAAGTTAAGATCTTATTATTACCCATTTATGGAAGAACTACTTAGTATGAAGCATGACCTTGCTGTATTTTCTTTATATCCATTGTTACTTTCAAATACATACTAACAGTTCTTTAATATTAGAATTGAACTAGAATATCAGTTTGTGGTTTATTACCGACTGTCATAATTCTTTGAGAATATAAATGCTGGTTCTAGATCATCTTACTACTGAGGCTGGATCTTTGCTGAAGGAATGACATTATTTGAAAGAGAAGTTAATTCTCTTATTAATGAGGATGCTGCTGCAAATGTTGGACTTCCCCAAATGTGCTTCTGTGGGCAAATAAAGTCATATCATTTCACTCTTACTAACCTAAGTAAACTCTGTCTAAATTATGAAATCTAGTGTTTACCAATCTGTCTCATTTTTCCTGATTTGTGGCTTCATTCAACCGGTGAGTGGATTAGGGCTCCCGTTAATTGCTTTTTACTTCTAAATTTATGATGATTTTTTTTTTCTGACTACTTCTTACAGTATGACAGAAATTCAATTAATGTTGTACTCAGCTTTAAATGGGGAGTTCTTGCTGTAAATCATCTGTCTGAAACCTAGATGTCTGAAACTTTCCTTCACTAAACTGAATCCCTCAAGCTTCCTGCCATGCATCTGTAATCCCCCTTGGTCTGACACAGCTTGCAATATTGGTCACCAAAGCTGGAAGTACTACTGTTACTCTAGGAAAAAGTGCTACATCCTACATTAGGGACAACCCTAAATAAAAACTCTGTGCATCATTCAAAGAAAATATGGGGGGGGGGGCCGCAGGAGAGGAGGGCTTCATGAAGTGCAGCATGAAAAAAATAGGACACTTACCTAGCTGGCAATACAGGTGTAAGTTATCTGTAAATATTGCTTAAAATCAACATTAGTAGAACTCAAAAAAAAAAACAAACAAACAAAAAAAAAAACATTTCAGTGATTCTTCCAAACTTCTATAATTTCTGCTATAAGAACATCACATGCAAAATTTCTAGGACCTTCTTTTCAAATGGAGTACTATATAACCTGCTTTCTCTGCACAGATCCCTCTGTGAAGCTTACTTGAAGGTAGCTGTAAACCCAAACTGCTTTCCTGTTTCCATTTTGGTATACTAGTACAAGCAGGAATTTGATCTGGAAAGATAAAACATGCCCCACCTCAGCAGATAATTATATGGCTTCCTTCTGACTGATGTGAACTTGCTCCCACTACAAGTCTCATTCACTCCTCCACTTCCCCTACAACTTCTTAAGAGCAGAATATTGTTGATGTGAGGTCCTGTTTACCTTTTTAGAGCCATATCCCTCTCATCTTTTAGTATTCAGCTATTTGAATTTTTATTTATTTATTTATTTATTTTGGATCACCATTCTAAATCTGTTACCGTGGTCTCCTAAGACCATGGTTCTAGCTTCTTTTTCTACAGCACAATAGACATTGGAGCAGGTGAAAATGGGAGGAAGAAAAATTAACAGCTTATTATACATTGCACTTTTAATCAATTACTTAAAAACCAAGCTACTGATGTTAATAATTTATATTTAGACATGAGATTAGACTTAGAAAGTCAATAGAATATAGTTTTCCTCTTTCTGTATTAACAAGTGATTATTCTTTTTCCAGCACTTGCAAAGAAACAAAGTTTTAGTAAAAATCCGCTTAACTGAAAAGAATGAGAAATAGCGTAGATCTGAATCTTAACACTGCAGTTCAAAACCATATCCTCTTTCATGTACTACTGGAACAGTTTTTAGGTTCTGAAGAATTTATGAAGTTTCTGTATCCTATTCAATCCCAACTCAGTACAACTGAAAAGTGTATAAAGAAATCAAGAATACATTTGATGAGGAGTTTCTGTATGAACCATAGCTGGGGGCGGCGGAGGATTGGACGAAACAAAAACTATATTTTATGTAGCTAGATGATGTAACACCCATTAACTTTAAACCTTGATGGATATTTAGAAAGACTTTAGAATAGTTAAAAATAAAAAAATAAAAGTTCAGTTGATTGATAATGTGCCTCACAAAACAGAGATTTAATCTGGCAGATGTATTTATTTTCTGAACGTGTCAAAACTTTCTCTAAAAATCTTCTTGATTTCTGAAATAATTCACTAAGTATTTCCTGTTATTGATTTCTATTTTTGATTTGAAGGATGACTGAAAATAATTTGAAGAGCTTTTGATTAACTTCTGCTTATTTGTACTATGCATTATGTGTAAATAGACTGTCTTGCTCCTCAGTAGCTCTTCTTCAGATACAAAAAATGCCATTGAAATAAAATTGTATTAAATTTCATTATTAAGTAATGTTTAATGTAATCATCAAAAAATCCATGTGGTATGGTTAACCTGTGGTAGTTTTTTTGTTTGTTTTTTTTGTTTGTTTTTTCCTGTAACTCATATTTCTTATAAATATTTTAAAACAATCTATAATAAAGATTTGCGAATCACCAATACAATAGGAACATTGTTTTGAAAAGCTTGGTACAGATTTGTAAAACCAGGATTTTCATTTGTAGTAATTCAGCATAGCTCTAATGACAGTAACAATTTTTCTGCTCCTGCAGAAGATTGAACCCATATTCTTGAGGCTATGATATCTTTCAGATGCAAGTGTGCTTCTACTACTGGAATCAAAAATATATTACAGCACACTTGAAAGCAGAATTTGTCATTTCAGGTTAGGACTAGGCTTTTTGGTGTTATTTAATCTGCTTTAGTAAAAATGAAAAAAATACCATACACCTGTCAAAGCATGGGGGTGAGCTGGTAGGATCCCTTGCAGCAAGAGGTGCATCAGTGGCAGCCATGGGGAAAACCAAGTCCAGAGTGCTTCTAAAACTAGTCCCAGAGTAATTGCTGTGACTCTGACTTCTGTGAGTGTTATCCTGTTGTGAGTTTCAGAATGGTCACTGCAGGAATTACAGAAAGGTTTTTTCCTACTGTTTACAGAGAAGGTTTTGCAGGTCAGCTATTCATTTATCATCATAAGGTCTGAGACAAAGTGTAGCCAGTTCCATGGCAAGGGAAGACAAAAATGAAGTGGGCATCTCACTTCAATTGTGCATTTCTGGGGTTTATGTAGGCTTTTCTGTGGACCAAAACCAGTATGGTCCAAAATGCCAGAACCAGTTCTGGCTCTTCCAGGTGAGTGTTAAATACAGGGTGCCAGGACATTCCAGCTTATTCAAATGGGTGTGAAGTATCTACACACCTGTTGGTCATCCTATTCTTTTCAGTAGTTGCAGACTGAATTCTGTGTTGTCTTCATTTTGTATGCAATTTTATACAGCTATACCAAGCGGATATCACAAAATACTTCCCCTAAATCAAACAGTCTCAGGATGTATTCAGGTACATGGCAAACAGAGTGAAATCACAAATACAACTTCATTTTACAAAATCCTATTTCCTAAATGTGGCAAGAAGTTAGACCCTTCTTTTTGAATGCTGTCACAGGGTGCTGTCACCTGAAAGCATAGCTCAGAACAATGAGACCTTGACTTGCATCTACCTAGCTCTTGCCTGAGCTGAGAAAATGAGCAAAGCACAGATATTTGCTACAGAATAGTCTTACCTGAAAGCTCTGGCCTACATCTGTCTTGATGTGATGTTTTAAATACATGTGGGAAAGAAGCACAGATAAACAACTTTGCGTTCTTTGTAACACATTTGGGGCTGGAAGTCAAAATGTGGCAGTAACCCACAGACTGATATTTAGTCATCAGCAGAAAAATCAGAGATTGATCCGTGGCTGATAAGGCCTTGGGCCTGTGGCAGCCACCTAAGCAAGGACACCCACACCTGGGTGCCTGGCTCTGTAGATGTCTGAGCCAGTGGTGGAGGCATGGTGCACAGGCTGGGCCACCAGGCAGGACCCAGACATGCAGGGCGGTGAGGAGTGCTCCAGGTCCTGTTCCCCTGGGTCAATGGTATGCTGGTTTGAACTGGACTGGAGGGGCAGGAGCCTCTCTTGGGGCACCAGTAATGTGTGTGAGAAATCTTAGAGTAAAAATCACTGTCTACTCCCACAACTGTCTTAGCTAATAAACAATGACAGGGATAAGTAATATCATCAGTACAGTGCTAACTGTTACACTAATGTTTGTGATTCCACTCGGTGGAGTTGCTTGTTGCGTACATTTAAATAGAAGCACTTTCAATATGAAGTTCATACTTTTTCTCTGAAAAGATGCTTTGAGCAAGACGTTGGGACAGATGACCTTCAAAAGCAAATTGTCCTGTGCATTTTTTGCTTCAATAGATTTTCAATCAGACCTATTATTCACATGCATATCTTTTTGCAACCAGTAGACCTCATGGAAAGCATTTGCTTTGGGAAGACCTCTGAGAGAAAAGGATGTTAACTGAAATGACTATGAAATGGATTTAGCAATGGATCAATTTTTGCTGGTTTTTTTTTTTTTTTTTTTTTTTTTGACGTGCTTTTTAGTGAATCTGGCATGAGGATTGTGTATGCTTCTAGTAACTGTAAAGGGCCCTAGCTAAGCTGTGGTGGAGTCACTTGGGAGACTCCTTTTGACTTCAAAGTCTCAAACTCCTGGAAAAAAAAAAAAAAACACAACAGTAAGCTACTTGGTCTTCAGTTTTATACTCATTAACCAAGAGTGAATCTCTCCCAAAACAATTTATGAAAGATAATGAAACAACTTAATTTGTCATCAAGATGATTCAATTTGTGTTCTCAATTGCGTTCATGCTCAATAAAATTGCATCATTATTTATCTCTAATTTTAATTCTTAAGCTAAATTGTTTACCAGAAGGAATTTTTACTGTATCTCTCTTCAACAACATTCTATTAAGCGCAGAGTAAACACTGAAAATAAATCAAAAGCAAATTGAGACACTTGCTGACTTATTGAACTTGTAGTTTCTTCATATATTTTGTTATGCATGGCAAAGAGTCTCAGTTATTTGCAGCTAATTGTATGTCATTGAAACACTTTAACCTCCTGTAAAACTCAGAGTGGGGAGATGCTGTACATGCGACACTCATACCTGGTAGAACTGAGGCTTGACTCATTCACAAGGGTTGTACGTAAAATAAACGCTCTTGAAGGAACAGACCAGAGATGGCTCAGCTAACCAGGCTGAGAGAGGGTAAAATGAATTTTGTGATGACACTGGATTCTGAAAGGGGTATGGAAGGTCTCCCTGCCCCCACGGGGCAGGACTTCTTGTGTTCCTCTGCTCATCTTCTAGGCAAGTGCCTGCTTTGTACAAGTTTAAATCCAGTCATATCTAGGCCTGCATCTTAGCACTACTTTATCTTCATTGCCTTATTGCAATTTTGTGCATGCTAAATTACTTGCACTGTACATTTGACTAGGTAAAACTGTAGCAGGCAAGGAGAAAGTAGGCTGCTTTCTCAATCTATTGCTGCTGTGTGATTATGTATATCAGATACTAAACATGCCAAAATGTGGGGAGCTGCCCTGCTGAGAAAAACTTTTAGATATGCTACAGCAACTGTACAGCTTTTCTACACTGATAAGTGGTATGCTACAAGGAAAAAAGATTAGTGGTACCTTATTGCAGCATGTAAATACTGGTTTAAATTAAATCACTTGTGTAGATTTATTTGGGAAAATACAGACCTGACTATAGAGGAATTTATCTAAAAGTATGATCACCCATTTAAAGTATTAGATAATTAAATATTAGTGGCTGCAGAGTTCAGAATGTAAAATCCTCTCTTTCTTACATATTAAAACCAAAACCTTTCTAGTTCAGTTAAAAGTAAGGAATAAATGGGTTAATATTTTGAAAACTCTGAATGTGGGAGTCAGAGTAGGGTGCCTTACACATCTACAAGAGATTTATTATTTGTAAAAATGGGTTTCATACAATATAGCAGTAGAGGAATCACTGCTTTGGGATTATATATTAAATGCCAATTGCAAGGTGAAATGCCAAGGACTGCAGAGCAAATAGTGACCATGTTGCATTTTTGTACATGACTGCCTGAGGGATTTCCATTGCTCCAAAATGGGATATGTTTAGGAAGAGGCGATGAGGCAGGTAAGGTCTAGAACTTGCTGGGTCTGATGGACTATTTCTGAAGGTTTGTATTGCCTTTTATATAATTGACAGGTTAGACAGTGAGAGCTATAGTACGATGTAATATTGATGACTCATTTCCATTGAGTAATCTTTCTAGAAAGATAGTGGCAGTGAATAAATGTAAATAAATGATAAATAATGTTTTCTAGTAGTAAACATAATATGCCCTGAATCTTATTTTCATTAGTCACTTAATATACTGTTTATAGCTCAGTATTATCCCCAAGGAAAAATAAACAGATTTACCTATTTCAGATTACTGATTAAACATACCAGTGATCCATGGGTACACAAACATGCATTAATGAAAATAAACACTTAGCTGTTACTCTCTTATATGTTATGCAAAAATAAAGGTAGATTAAATAATAGAAAATAATAGAAATAAATATGATCAATGATCTGCAAGCCACAAATCTCATTTTGCGTTAATTTAAAACTATCTATTCAGGCTGCTTGCACTGTCTTCCTCATCCTCTCTCTCACTATTCATTCACTGCTAGGCACTTAATATTTGAAGAAAAAAAAAAAAAAAACTACTATAAAATTGAAATTGTTTCAAGGCTAGAGAAAATGGAAATGTGCACCATTGTTTATTTGAGTGCTAGACCAAAAGACAGCAAACTCTAGGCATAGCAAACCACCATAGGCATAGTGTAATTTAGACCATGAGCTTAGCATGAGCTTGCTCTGGATAGGCAAATCTAGTGAAGATTTTGATGAGCTGCAGATATTCACCCTTTTGGAACTGAAAATCATTATAGTCAATGAAATCAGTGCAGAGAGGAGATCCTAATGGATGTTTAATTTTAAGCAGAACTTAAGATGAAAGGAATGGTTTCTAATAATGAGTATGAAGCAGGGAGTTGATTCTACTTTTATTCTTTTAGCTTGAGTATCAACTACAGTACTTATGGGAAAATCTTGGTCATAATTCATTCTTCTGATCTGCTCTTATAAACTGAGCAGAATTTGTGCATTGTTCAGTTTTGCAAGTGGTTATTTTAGAGAGCCCAAGAAATAAGAAGTGCAATGCTGTTGATTTCTGAAAATTGTATTAATTAGAGATGAATGAAAGCTGCACAATTGAATCTTACAGGGAACGAAACTTTAGTAAATGGACTAGAAGGATAAGTGATTTAATCCCAGCAGCAGGTTAGTCAGAATATGGTCTAAGAACACCTTTTCATGAAACTAGCACTTTCCAAAAGCATGGTCACTTGTTTATTTATTTCAAAGTAGAAAACTTCATTTTTAAGTATTTGTTACAAAATTAAAAAGAATTCAAGGTCTGTATGAAAGAAAATACTGATAGAAGAGGCAAATCTTGCAGATGTGGAGGTAACTGTTCTATTGTATCCAACTAAAAAATAAACTATTTAGGGTACGTTCCAGGAAACATCGAGGGGTTGAGTTCTCCCCAGGGTAGAGGCATTAAGAATTCTGTAGGTGACAGAACTTCCTAACAGAAGTTCCTATTTGCAGAGACTTCTGTGCCTAGCCCTGAAAACCCTTTTTTCTAGCTAGAACTTTCCACAAAATTTGTGGAAACCTTTTGCAAAGGACTATTCAGGCGGCTTCATGGGAGATTGTGAACAAAGGCTGAATAAACAACTATTTTAATGTATTTTTAAACTCTGTGGTTTCTGAGGTTCATCTGTAAACAAATCATTAAAATGTTGTTTTGTCTTTCTGTCAGTGAGAACTTCCTAATTTAAATCTGCAACCTTTATATTTTAATCATTAGCTCTTAAAGATACTCATGTCTCATATTTTGTCACGCATTTTCCACTTTACATTTAGTTAACTTACAGCAGAAATTGACTATCACTGCTGTTTTGCACATACATTTATCAGTCTTCAATTTTTGAGGTTTTAACTTGAACTGTGAAATGAAGGAAAAAATTCAAGGTTATCGTTCACCAAGTTTTTGAATTATGCTTAATTTTTTTCTGAATATTATCTTAATACTTATTTCCTGTATGTTAAATGAAACAGTTTATTTTACTCTTCGATACTTGGGGTCACAGTCCTGAAGGTCAGCATAATACTAATATAAGTGCAAGTACATAGGCAGTGGAAAACATGTAGTTACACACACGTACAGAGACTCTGTGCACCTTAGCAGACAATATGCATACCAATATATCTTCCACGCAATGTGGGCTTTGTTAAAAGAATGTGAAATTCCACAGAGAATAGTTACTGTTAAGTAATTAAATCCATTAGCAAGAAGAGCACTTGGCTATATCTTAATTGTCATCCTTTTTCTTACGGAGGCAAAATGATCACCTCATAACTACCTGACTTGCATTGTCATATCTTATTAAGTGACCAATTTAACAACATACAGAGCAAATATGCCACAAAGCCAAACCTCTCAATGTTAATTGGTCAGTAGATCAGGAAGAGTACATTTGGAGGCTGAAAGAGTTTGTGTCTCAGAAGGAAAGCACTTTCTTACAGAAGAAATAGGATATTCCTTATTTAGGAAGCAAATCTTTTATCTTTGTTTTACAGAAATGAACAATGACAATGACTTTTCACACTTTGTACAGGCACTTACATTACCTCCAGTGCATTAAACTGTCAAATAATCACCTCTAAGGCAATATCGATTTTAATATTGCACTGCAACTTCTGATAATGATTAGATATTTTCTCGTGGTAGTGATAGGCACAGCAAAAAGTGTAAATAGCCCAGCCAGAGAGAAGATGTATACATGTTAGTACACTTATGTGCACTTTTTTTTTTTCCCTATGATCATCATTATCTTTAAAATACCTACATGAAGTACCAAATTAGAGAGTATAGTGCCTAGAGAGTTTGTCATTCAGAGGAAAAACATATTTCTAGGTAGTGGTCCAGGCCACCTAGTACCTATACAGGTCACCTTTATTTCAAGTGTTGTCTACATAGTATTTCTTGAATATTGTATTATTATGCATATTTTTCAGCAACTGATTTTCACATAGAAAATTTCATTAATTTCACATATAGAAATGTCTGTCTATAAATAATCTGGTCAAAATCATTGGATTTGAAATCAAGCTAATATTGAAGTTTTTAATGGTGGCTAAACCTTTTATCCTAAAGTGCAGAAGGACAAAAGCTCCCCTGATCTTGATTTTTAGTATGAATACAGATTGTTAAAGTGGGGCATCGTGAACTTTCTGACTTTTTCAGTTTTAAGCAACCTGCCCTAAAATGAGTGAATGTTATACTTGTTTGCCTGGGATTTGAGTGAGATTGTTACTCATGTCGTGATATATACATATTCGATGTCCTGATTCTATTCTGTATCCATATGTATACTGTCTGTAGCCAACAACAGACCTTAACCTTGGTTTCTGTGAGAAAGGCATTCCTGTATTTTAGGCTGCAAAGCACAAATTTATATGAGAATCACGGCAGTTCCAGGAACCCTCCTCTCATCTACACTTTAATGTGCCAGATCAGGCCTCAATTTGTTACGATATTTAAAGAGGTGATTAACAGTAAACAGATGTTTGAGTCACTTGTTAAACAGAGAATGTCAATGAGCGGTAGATGACATTTTGTAGAATCCAAAAGTACTTTTGTAAAGTAGGGATGTAGCCATAATTTTTTTTTAACCTTCAAATTCCCTTTGTCTCTGGAACTATCACTGTAATTGTGTGTCTATTTGCAGAGACTACTCAGAGTCTATAAAGTTCTCAGTCTTACCTTGATGCTTATTAGATGAAATCAGAAAAAAACCTTAGGAGTGAGGTCAAGAGCTGAAGTTTTGTACCTGGTAAACACCCTGGCTGCTTAGCTGCAGTCATACTCTTCCCGGTTCTCTTTCCCTCAGTGCTTTTTGCCAGAGGAGTATAGGACAATTTATCTCAACATAGTTTATAGGTCATTAAATAGAGGAAGAAATCATGGACTTAAACTTTCTGAACCTTTCTGCTTCATGGATAACTTCTGAAACAACTGATGTTTCATATAAAAGATACAGCCTTCCTAATTAAGTAGAAGTAAAAGACGTAAGTTTCCTGAATATTAAGAAACTATTGGTAAGGCTCTCCTGCTATTCACTTGTGGGTGTACCTTGCAGTGTACCAACAAAAGTGATTCTCGTTATTGAGACTTTAAAATAGTGGAGAGCATGCATAATTAAACACCACAGCCTTGTATGAACTGCCATAGACTTCTCAAACAAGGACGAATGCTCCTACTGGGCATTGCTCCTAGTTTAATAACAGCAAAATATATCGGTGAGTGCAATAGCAGTATTGTGTATCTCAACAGTTTACCAGCCGATCTAGATTTTAATGCCAAGATTATGAATTAGTTGTGTTTAGGGTTGGGGGAATCACTACAAGAAATTTTAGTGAGCACAAACTCTGACATTTAGAAAAGCAAAGGAATAAAATAAGTTAGTTTAGGTAAACTGCCAAGAAAACTGTCAAAGGTATCTGTTAGGTATTGTGGTGAACTGGAAAATTAGAGGCTACCTGTATTGGTTGAGCGTGATTAGATCAGCAGTAAATTTATCCTTTTAATATAAAACTGATATTTTGAAGTGAAAATGTAAGTTTACATCATTAAAGCAGCAAGCACGTAGACATCTACTTGTCTTTACAAATGCATTTGAGATTTCCAAGATTAAGGAAGCATCAACAAACGTTATTTTGTGAGACTTGACTTACTCTTACAGTTATGCTATAAAATGATGATAATTAAGACAATGTAGCAGGCATACTGCTGACCACCCAAAGATCATGTAACAGGTGCCAACTTAAAAGAACTGCCATTTGTATATTTCTGAGAGAGAACATTTAGGGAATCTTTTTTATTATTATTATTTTTTTTTTTTTCCTTTGTAAATATATTGTATGCCTTCTTCAAATGACAATGAATCTACAATGCACACTGTTGGTAGTGTCACCAAAACCACTGCTGTACTATTTAATTACTAATTCCAAAGTTATGAAAGGAGTGGTATTTTTCAAAGTTATTCACAACAGTATTTTTTTCAGAATTGTTGTATGAGATCAGCTGTTCAGAGAGCGATAAAAGTGCCATGAGTTTTAATGGAAGGTACATTGTGGCTGTAATTAAAAATTAAATTTCTATTAGGCACTGGCCTGTGCATGTGCAAATATGTATTTAATGTATTTAGATTTATTTCTTACGCATATTTTGAAGTTTTTCCTCATGTCTCACAAAATCCTAGAACAAAGATGAGTGAGCGCAATGAGATTTCAGTGTTGAGCAGAATCCAGACATTCCCTAATGTGATGGCAGCTGGTACAGAAAGACAGAGCTGATTCCTTGGATCTATTTAATCTTGATAAAATCGGTCTTTTAATTAGGTAGTACCCAACTGGTTTCAGTCATTTGGAGGATTATTTAATTGTATTTCATTTCTAGCAATCACAGTATTAAATAGATTTTTATATACACATAAACACACAAATAAGAGGAGACTGATTTTTTGGGTTTTGCTTTGTCGTTTTTGAGCAAATCAACAAAGAAGCATCTTTAAACAAGTCACAATACATTAACAGATCGATACTATATTGAGCAATGATGTATGCTCTCTGTAGTTCAATATTCTTATGTTTTTGGATCAGACCTTTTAGGGAAGGGCTGTCTTTGTGCTAAAGAAAATAAATTGATTTACAGTATGGAACAAATGTCATCTAACGGCATATCAAGTTGTGAAATGGAGCAGAAGCAAATATATACAATGAAGAATGACTTTGTTTTCATAGAAAGAAGTTGCAATGAATACAAGCTGTGCCAAACCAAATATCCCCAGTGTCTAATAGCAACCTGATAAGGAGCTATACAACTGCGTGTTGTGAAACTGAAAACTCAGGCTCAGGAAATCTTATTTACCATGGTAAATAAATGAAGAGTTCTGTCCTTATTACCATGTCTGCTTGACTGCCTTGAGAAACAGTGCAGACGTGATTATCTCTTACTACCTATGAGGAAACCCTTTTGAGGGCATTGCTTTAGATGCAAGTATAGCATTGTAATCTGGGGAAATATGCTAGTGTATGATCAGAATAATTGTAGTTTTATTTGCTTTTCAGTTTATTAGTTTAATAACTTTATTACTCCCTGGCTGCCTATTTTATGCTATTGGAAGTGATTTCAATAAGTAATTATATTAGCAGAATTGAACATCTTATTCACAGACAGCTTCCAGCTGAAAGGTAACAGGGAATTATTTAATTTTTTCCAGCAACTTTTTTTTTTTTTTTTTTGTACCTTACTTTATTATCCATGTACTATGGTAACATTTTTCCATTCTGGAAGGATATGTGCACAGTAGTTGCACAGATTTTTGTCCCAAGGGTATAGATGAGGGCTATTTTCTGTTATAGTCCTGTTGGTTTCCCAGAGCAGCCTCTTATCAGACACAAGGACTTCGAATAATTCTGTGCTTCTGAGTCTTTGGGCTCCTTATTGCAACCCTATAATAAAGCATTTTGTTTGTACTCTGACAAAATGTAAAAGAATGATAAAAATGACAGTGGATTGCCTCCCTGTTAAATAAATTCATTGCAAGTTTTTCTTTTGCTGTTCTGTTATAAACGATTTTTAATCTGTAGAATTGCTTCTAGATAGCTACAATTTCAGTTTCTCTTTAAAGCAAAAGCAGTCATTTTCTAATTCTTTTAATTGCACTACTTTGACCAGTAGTTGACTAACAGTGAATTTTTTATAATTCTAGCAGTTTTCAATGTGTGCTCACATTTTAAAGACTTTACATTCATCTCATGCTAAAACTGCATATCTTAACAAGAGACACCTGGTCTCAAACTCCAATTCACACAGCAAATTCTTATGACAAGTTGATAGCAAGCCATCAGGCCAGAGCTCGGCCCTCATACAGTTACCATAAGGTATGGTTAACATGAAGCCCGTCGCCTCCTGCTAATGATGTAATGTTGTTTTTCCTGGGCTGGTAGCTAGAAGATTTAGTTTGTGCTTATGTTCAGGTTTAAAACAAAATAATAAGTACATAAGTCTGAATTATGTACTTCTAATGTTAGGGGTGCAAGAGGCTCCAGCAGAAGGAAATGTTGGTACTCTAAACATAAATTCCCAGAGAAACATCATATCAAAAAGATGTCTCAGCCTAAATGTAAAAACAGGTAAGTGCAAGAGACTATGCAGGTAACTTTATTTCTATAGATGACACTGGTTAGGCTGTTAAAGGAGCAATATGTCTAGTTTAGGTGCACTTTAGGAAAGGTACAGAAGAAATTCAGAAAGTCCAAAAAAAATCCTCTGGAATTATGTTGTGGCTAGTTAGAGCGCCTTATGTGAGATATACCTTTTGGACAAACTCTACTTGTTTCTTTTTCTTACAAGTAGAGTAAGAGGTAGGAAAAATACAAAATGTGAAAGAAAATGACACAGCTGTCAGTACTTGAAGTAAAACAAAAAGTCATATAAAGCTTCTATGTATTTATTTTCAATAGCAGTAATGGTAATTAACTATATAAACATTTTCCTAAAGGAACTGCTATCTTCTCTTTCAGCTAAAATTTAAACTACAAATTTCTGAAGGATTATTTCCCTTCAGGAAAAAGTGTTGGGCTGAGTACAAGTAAATGAAATAAGTGTAGTAGATTTTCATATACAGTGTGTTAGACTTTCAGGTGTAGTAATTACCTTCTGAGAAGTACTGTTAAAATATAATTGAAAAATATACACTGACTGTAAATCGTTGAAAGAGACATATCTAACAGGAATAAAACATTCTGAAAAAGTTCAGCGTTCCAAATGCCTTATTTCTGATGGAAGGAATGTTTTGCCAAAGGAGAAGGTTCAATATATGAACAGGTAAAGAAGTAGGAGAAATGTTTTACAAAATCTATCTGAAATACCATATAGATATTACTAGATGATATCAGTAGTGACCTTATGTGGCCTTAAGACTGTTTGGGTAGATTGAAAAGCTGTGTCCATTGTTAAAACAGAGGCAAGGTAAATGGTAATTGCAGATAATGGGCTAAATCCAAAATAAAACACAGTCTGGATTTTGAATAAAATGTTTAGAAACGATGGAGAAAAACAGTAATTGAAACAAAACCCATTTCCAACTTACACATTCAAATAGTGGAATAAAATTATGCTAATCTAACATATCTGCCTTATTGTACTTTTCTGTTCATTATGCTGCATGCATAAGTATGAGATGGTTATTATCCCTTTGATAATAGTCCTTACTTATCTGCTTCAAATTGGTATGCTCTTTCTGAGTTCTGCAAATGCTGTCTTTTGAAGGATCTTGTTTACCAAATGAGCTTTCTCTGCTTGTTATATTGTATTTTAATTTAGTTTTGTTTACATCATGTAAAATGTATTGCAAATGATACTTACTAAATTGTATTGTAGGTTATTTGATGCTTACATATTAGTAGGTACCTCCCACATCATCTCTGGAGGATTCCATATCCACTTCCTAAGGATTATACTGCAGGTTAAAAATTAGTCGTGACTAGAATCCTCTCTCCAGTCATAAACAATGCTAGGCACTTCAGAGGAAGATTCAAGCTGTCCTTGTAGTCCACCTCATTATGGCGCAGGGAAGGATTTCCTTGGGAATTCTCGCTGGTGATCATTTTGTGCAAGTAGCCTTAGAGCTTTTGTGATTTGTGCATTACTTATTGTGTGTAGTGTTAATTTTTTCTGGTAAGATGTTTTTTTCTCCTAAATGTTGCTGCTATTTCAGAGTACTGCCTGAGTGTTTAGCACTTAGGTAACATGCATTAAATACTGGTCACATGGTGAGACGTGACTTTGCATTTGCAGTGAGGTCCAGAAGTACCCCCAGAGCATTTTCTGTGAAATGTATTATGCCCTGAATTTCAAAATCAGCTCATCAGTTTAATGCTGAGGTCTTGTTAAAAGTTTGGCCTTAAAGTGCTGTTGTAATCATGTCTCAGTGTAACACAGAACTAAGATTAATTTACGCAATTCTGTAAACCTTAAATGATCTCTCCTATCACTTCTTTCTCTCTTGTGCTTAGTTTTTATGCCTCCCGAAATATTTTCTTCCTAGTAGCATGGTTTCAGTGTGAAGGCTGGAGAAAACCCTTTTTTTGGCTCCCATGTTACATTAGCCCTAAAGCAATTGGTCAGAATCCTTACTTGGGAGACAGGAATTTGGGCAAACTTGGGCAAAAAGTAGATGGGCACTTTGGTCTCTGTGACAAAAGTTTATTGCAAAAAAATATACTACTGTGCAGAAGTTTTTTTTAACTTTTTAAAGAAAAGTTAGACAAATTATTTTGTAGGTGTGAAAGTAGTGGCATATGATTTCTTTTTTTAATTTTTATTTTTTTATCTTTAGGTGTAAGTTGGCATCTGAAATGCTGAATGGAAGCCTGCCAGAAATCAAGTTTCTCTGGCCATTTCCAGTATTAACATTTTCATCCCTGGAGGGATATTGAAATTTTAACAACTTAAATTCAATACGTACCTATTGTAGGCACCACTAGTGTAGACAATAATTTACTGGGGACAAGGTGGCAGAGGTTTACTTTTGGTTTGATAAGCCTAGAAATTTATTTTAATTGCTGAAGAGCATATTTGTGGACTGGGTTCTTACCCATGTCTTATCCATGGAAGATAAGAGCTTGAATTCAATACATAATATATTGGGATATTCCAGTAGTTTAGTAAGGAAAATGAGCTTGTGCATTTCTTAAGTGCGTTCTCCCTTCTATGTGCTTCACTATAGTGATGGAGAGTTGCAGACAAACCCTAAGTCTAACTTGGCCTGGGCCTCAATACTTGGAACTTCTATTGTTTGTGGTTGCAAAAATGAGGCAGAGTAAGCACCTAAGGAACAAGGATTGAGGGGAACACACTTGTTGATGAGATTTAGGTTAACAGCCAAATCAGTCTTTAATGAATACTGAAGACAGGCAATTTTATTACACTGGATCTCAAAGAAGGCTGTCTGTGAGATCACACAGTTGCGAATTGTGGGTCTGATATGTCATGGGCACTAAGTTCTAAGAGCGGTGTCTTGGAATGTAAAGGGAAACACAACTTTGGATTTCTGATTAAGCCTTCTGTTGAAGCTTAAGTGTGTGAAGTAGTTAATCCTTAGGTTTTGTGGTTCACTTCTAGATATGGGAGATCTAAAATCTTCTTAAACTGCACTTTAGGTCATCCAAGATACAGCTTTTGGTTGTCATCCAAGGTACTTTGCTAAAGCACAACAAAAAATATTTTCAGAGGCGCTAATGCTTTTGAACAGATGTCGCATGACCATTTTTAGTCGTTAAATATTCAATCAAAATCTACCCTGAAAGTGTACTTGGAAATGTGCAACAATTCTTTTATCTATAGTTTATTAAATGAATTGTACAGGTGCAAAATTTTAGCAATTTTTATATTGGAACTATATCAAAAGCTTTGCATTGTTTAAATGTGCATAAAAGACTTATTTAAATTTAATCCATGATGCAAAACCTAGATTTAATCATGGGTGGCTTTCTGCTATGCACAAATCCCTTTCTTAGTAGTGGATGGACACTGAATCAAATACATTTAGAGCCTGACCTGGGAAAGGACAGATTAATCTCAGAATGGCATGACAATCCTCTCATTTAAGCTGATAAGGGAGCTGCAAGCATAGAGCACTTATTGATGTTGACCTCAAACACTCTGAAAAAAACACAGTGGACCTGGATTCCTTCAAAGGATGGTTATGTTTGGTTTTAGAAGAGCACAACCTTCATGTCCACCCCGCCATAAATTTCTAGCTATTAAACCTTTTGAGCTGTCGATGCATTATGGCAACTGCACAGACATCAACTTTCTAGACTAGTTTCTTCTTAGCGTTTTACTAACTTTATTTACCTCATTACTTTTCGGATTTCTTTGGTAGATAAAAAACAGTTTAAAAATGTTAAATCTCTTGTTGGAAAAATCTTTGAATCAGAAGAAAGTGAACAGAAAGCATTCATGAAAAAAAAAAACATGCATTGAAAACAAGCATTGTCTCAGCCTTATATCAGACATGACTTTCAAGGGGCAGTGCACACCTTTTCCAAACTTGTTTAGAAGTACTTCAACTTTGACATGTAAATAACTGAGAAAGGTTATCCTAAAATAAGATGAGTGTTTTAAATGTCTTTTGATCAAATTTTAATTTAAAATATAATCCATCTTCTTTGTTTTTATTAAGAGTAACTTTCTGTTGTGCTGCATTTAATTCCACTTTCTAGGAAAGCTACGATGATTCATCAACATTAGTTTTTATTTTATCTCAGTAGCTCTGAGTTCAATCTGATAGTGGTGCCATTATCTGTATTCTCCAATGAATGCTTAACAGTAAACTAGGAAAGGCAATTAAATAAAAATAAGAAATACTAAATATTAAATACTTCATGTAGCAAGCCCTGATTGCTATCAGAGATCCATTTAACAGGTAATCTCCCACTGATTGCTAATAAGCAACAGAGCAGCAGAAGAGATCATGTGTAGAAGTATTAGAATCATAGTAATTTAGGTTGGAAAGTATCTCTGGAGGTCAGCTGGTGACCTCAGCCGAAGTGAGGTTGAGGCCAAACTCTAACTCAAGGCAGGGCTATCATAGATTAGGATGCACTAGGGACCTTTTCACCTAAGTTCTGAATACATAGATAAGAACTCCTCTTAGCTTTCTCTTAAGACTGAACAAACGTTCTTCTCAGCTCCTCCTCAAATGTCATGTTCTCCAGCCTCCTATCATCTTAGTGGCTCTCTGCTGGACTTTTACTGCATGATATTTAATTTCTAGTATTATAGAGCCCAAAACTAGGCACTGCACCAGATGTGGTCTTGCACATAATGACTAAAGGGAGAATAATCACTTTTCTCAATCACCTGGCTACAGTCTTGCTAGTACATTCCAAAACATTTTGGACTTCTTTACAAGGGCACACTGCCGACTTGTGTTCACCTTCAGGTCCACAAGCAGCCCCAGCTCTTTTACTGCAAAGCTACTTCTCCAGCTGGCACACATTGGAAGGAGTTATTTTGTCCCCTAAACAGGGGTTTGCACTTGCCTTTGAACTCTGCTGAGGTTTCTATCAACTCAGACTGTTGAGAAGAGTACTCTGAAGAGTAGCATCACACTCCACTCTCTACTAACAACTCTCTCTGAGTGTCATCTGTAAACTTGCTGAGAGTGCCTTCTCTCCCTTCTTCAGATTGTTAATAAAAGTGTTAAATAGAATTAGCCCCAGTGTTGATCTCTGCCCCCCCCCCCCCCCCCAAAGAACTACTACTTAGAAACTCTCGTTGGACTTTGTAATATTGATTAAAACCCTTTGGATCTCGTAAGTCATGCTGATATTATTCAGTCATGATTTTATCTTCATATGCCTGAAACTGTTTTCCTCCTAGATTTGTTCTATAACCCTCCTAGGATGTGAGATTAGGGTGTCTTGGGCTGTAAATCCTTGGGTCTTTTCACCCTTTCAGGTGATTATGGGCTTTTTCTAGTTATTAGGAACCTCTCCTGTTTGCCAGGACCTTTCAAGGATGACAGCAAGCAACCTCAGAGTGCTGTTAGATATTTCATGTCCCATTAACAGGCAAAATATAATTCAAAGGAATGCATAATGGAGGCTGGTTGTGTTTATTCACATGAAGTATATCATCAGTAGTGAACTCTAATGCATATGGCAGAGGGCTTCAGCAATGATTTTCCAGTTCAACAACTATTTCTTTAAAGAAAAGAAATACAACATGACCAGGGCATTACCATAGAAGACTGCTTTAATTCTGCATTTCTTTATTTATTTATTTTAAAAGGATAATGTGAATTAATAAATATAAATTAAGCCTTTAAAAAGCCACTGTTTATTCCTACAGTCTCTTGTTAACCTTTTTTTTTTCTGAAGAAACTATATCAAGTGTAGTTTTCCAGAGAGAATCCTTCCCTATTGTGAGCAGACGAAGAGTAGGACTTTATACACATAATGGTTTGATTAGATATTAAAGCTAATTAATAAAGATATTCCTCTTTACCATTCTTTAATTAAATAAATCAGAAAATAATAAACTTAACAGTACTCAAGTAGTTAACATGGTTGATATCCAGCCAGCCTAGAATTAGGAGCTAGCAGTGCACTGAGATGAAGGGGATGTTATATGTCTAGCCATGTGGCTGTTTCAAGCTGTCTGCAGCCTTAGGCAGACATTCTATACATGCCGCATTTAAAAGGTTAGCTCTGTACCCAGAATAATGTTTAGAGCCTTAGGCTCAAATTTGACTATGTTTTGCTTGGTATCTACTATCACAAGGATATAAAGCAACTATAAACCTGTCTAGCCAACCTGTTAATCCCAGTTTATAGTTGTTCTGCAGGTTCCAAATGATGTGAAGTAGTAGGAGCAAGTGAAAAAAATCTGGCCCTCGTTGTTTGTAAATGGAAATTTAAATTTTGAAGCACAATTATGTAGAAATTAAAAAGGAAAAAAAAAATGGTAATTACATTGCAATTTACATGCTTACATAGTGAAATTATACACAAGACCCTGCTTGCACTTTCCTTTGATAATATTCAGCAGGTGCACAATCTAATCTCCTTTTATACACAGATGCACACATCCATTTCAGTGACAAACTCTTGAAAAATGTAACCAATATTGTGGTATTTGTAATCTCTCATAATGTAAATGTTTAAATATTAATAATAAGGATGGGGTGAAGAGAATAACTCTTGTTTTAATATTTTTTTTTTTTTTTTGCATTACTAAAATATTGAATATTGGGTTCATTTTTTTCCAAAATGAACTGGGGGGGAAGGGAGTTTCTGTCCTGACTTAAAAGCATACTCCAGTGAAGTTCATTTTAAGTAATAACGTGCCAATCTATTATAGTTATGTGCAAGGGTTATAAACAGCTGCTCTGAGTAGAGAAGAATGTTCTTCTCTTCATTCTGAGAGAATTTTTGATAGAATGTAACTTTTGAAGTCCCTTTAATTAAATCTATTTTTAGCTCTTATCTTTCATATTGCCAAGAAAGAGGGGAAACTAAAAAGATATTATTTAGTGAATAAAGTAAGTACAAAGGGAAAAATAAGTCGGCATTAAAGATTGGTGTTTCATTTAGAATATTGTGTGAGGAATATAGTTGTTTTTGTTTGTTTGTTTGTTTTCCTTTGTTCCTCTGGTGCTTTTTATATCATTGTTTTAGTGTTTTTTATTATTATTATTAAAAAAAAAAAAGTTGAAAAGTTAATCATTAAATCATAACTTATTCTTGAGGAGTTCTGGGAGATTAGTTCTTCATTCTTGCAGGTATAATGGCAAAGTGTGACATCCTGAACAGGAAGGGAGTGAGAATGTTTTTGCGGGCAGTGCATTATGTTTTTAGGTGTGTTTAGTTCCTCTTATAAAACCTTGTCAAGTAATCAAAATACATTTTGGTGATTGATATATTTACCCATTGCTAAGTAATTCTGTTCTTTTAATCTGAACACTAAGATCTGCTAATCATTCATGGTCACTGAAATCAATAGGTCTACAAGCCAGAATTTCCAAAAGAGACTTAGAGAATTGTGAATTCTAATACAACTAGGCTCGGAAAAGTTTTGGAGGCCTAACTATTACTTGAAAAGTTCTAAAATGGAAGGATGATCTGTCTTGACTAATTGCAGCTATATCAAAAGTAGACGTCTAGACTAAGCTATTTGTCTAGGCTCTCTACAGTCAGTTAGAAATTGTGATGATTCATCCAATGTACCTTAGATATCTGAGGATAGCCTAGAGTTGCATCAAATAATTTTACCTTTTATGATGCATGCTAATAATGTAAGTTCTTTGATACATGCACTCTGTTCAAGATGCTGTATTTTTACTGCAAGTATTTGAATAGCTAAAGAATAACTGGTTGTGAATTCTATATATTATAGCAGTAAAATTATGTATAAGATATAGATACTGATTATAAAACAGGTTCTATTTCTACTGGTAAAGATCTAAATTACTTCAAAATAATTAATTTTGTTACAGTTTTTCTTATCTGTGAGAGCTGCCTAAAGATTGTCAAGAACTCATAGAAGTTACTAAAGGAGAAAAAAAGCCACAAACCTTTCATTTATTTCTACCAAAAGGTAGAGATTATATTAACTAGAATCTGGAATTGATAATCATCACTTGAAGGCAAAATACCATTAATAACGAGATTTGGCCTATTACATACTAACTGATTAGATTCATTAAGTTAAAGCAAGTGTTAACTGCCAAGAATGCTTTTAGGTGGTTAGGATATGTCCATTGTTCTCTAAGATGAAAACTCTCTTTTGTGATGATGAGTACTTTTGCAAATACAATGAAATATAAGCTTTTAAAACTTATTTTCCACCATCTGGGGTAGGAGGGAAGGTGTTATATTGGGTTATTCTGAGTGTGTTGTATTTTGAGTTACAATGAACAGACTGTAAGAATCTTATGGTAACAGCATTAAATGCAGTGGTGTTTTTATTTTTTTTTTCTTGGAAATAACGTGAATGTGATATTTACTTACAAGGGAATTTCACTGCTATTTGGCATCAATTAACTTGACATAAAAATCATTTGTTACAATTCCCATGTAAAGTAGAAATATTTATCTTAAGTGGCAAATTACGCTCAGCTCTTTTGATTTTTATGTTGATGTAATTTTATTCCACTGTAACTAATTTAACATTAATTAATGTCCAGATTAGCATTTCAATGCTAATACAACATCACTGGGAATTGCTAGGATTTGTCTTTTACACAATGCAGTTGACATATGTAGTTGGGAATCAGGGAGAACTTTTACTTGTTGGAAAGCTGATGGAACTATTTCTGTCATACTCTGTTCCTCAATGATGCGGGGGATGGGATTCTCCGTGGCTCAATTAAAAGAGATGTGAAAACATCCAGGTATTACTCCAGATCATCATTGTAGGAACTTTATTCTGCAGAACTTCCCTGAGCAATGGGACTAGCTGCTCGGTAGTGCATGTCTCTGTCTTTGTTTCTGAATGAAACAGCGCAATCGCTTCTTAATGTCATTCAAAAAGTAGCATTCAGTGAAATATATATATAAGTAAAAGTATAGCCAGTGATTCTTTCATATTCCACTAAGCATAGTGATTCTATGGCAAGATTTTTATTCCTAAGGACGCTTTTTCTTAGTCTTGTCCAACTGAAAAGTTGATATTGGTTGACTTGTGTTCCTTTAGGATCAGTAAAGGAATGTTGCAGGTTGGGGGTTTACAATCAGACACTAGGTATTTTAAAAAGGAAACTGTTTTCGTAAATCTTGAAAGTTCTTTAACCATTTAACTTCTGTTATGTACTGTAACATACAAAATGCATAGTGTAGTCATAAATATGCTTAAACTTAATTCAGGAAAATGTTGGAAGTCTACAGCAGTTGAGTATCTGTATGTAATGGAATTACTGTCATTGACTTTGAGTACAAAACCAAACTGCAAGTAGTGATGTGATCATAACTGCGAAAGAAAATAGTAGTTCACATTTTCAAACCAATATGCAACTTCTGTGTTTTTAAGGAATGATTTATATTTTGTATTTTCTTTCCTTATATATCAAATACAGGCCACTGTAGAGGGGAGGAGCTGGGATGTTAACACAGGGACTTCGGTGTCAGTACAGAAAACGTTTTACTAATTGGTAAAACAGTTAAAACTGTGTCTCCACATAGACGCTTTGTTTTACAGCTGCTTGAACACTCTGTGGTGCCCAAATTGTCTTTGTCCTCATTATGAATCAGCCCTTTGTCTTTACTGTGAATAGCTTGTGAACATGCTGCTGTTTTGAAGACTGTGTTTGTTATTCAATGAATGTTTTATGCAGACAAGTTTTTGTCTCCACATTGTTCACTGCTTGTCTAAGGAATGAGTTAGGTTATAGACAAATTTCCCCTGGAAATTTATTTCTCTTAGTGATTCATTGGACTCATATGCAGAGAAGGTGAACAAGCAAACATGCAAACTTTGATATTCCTTATTCGTAATATATACCCATGGGTAAATCTACTTCTAAAAGGTTCTGATTTATGTGAAATAAAAATTACTTACCCTACTTACATACGTGGGTGGCTGAAATAATATGAATTCTGAGCCTGAATTACCGGAATGGGTCATGGTAGGAAAGGGACTCATGGTGAAGAGGGAGATATTTTTCCATGATCACATGATCTCTCATCTTTCACAATATTTAGAAACAACAACTTAGAAAAAATTACAGTGTAAGAGCTAATGACAGCTGAAGCAGAGACAACTCAATTGTGCAGAATCCTTTTTGTATCAATATAAAAATTATGATAAACTTTATTGGAGGTACTTAACAGCAGCACAAATTGGTGGAAATGAAAGTGGGGTCATGCCCTATATGTATGTGGTGGTAGTAGTAGAAAACTGGAACGTCCCAGCCAGGTAAATTATGCTCTTTTGGAAATTATAGAGCAATTAGTGTCTCTGGGCAAAAAGAACAGTGTAAAGCATAAGATCACATAAAGAAGAAAGCATCTTTGTAGAATGATGTTTAGATTCACCACTGTGAAAAAAATCAGAATAAAAAGGCACAAGAAGTCTGGTTGTCACTCATATCTTGATTTAAATGCAGAAGTTAATAGTGTTACTTCAGTCTAAAACTGCTTCTACCAAGTAGAAAATGTTACCATCTTAAAATACCGAAGCATCATCCCAGCATGTGACTTGAATAATTAATCTTTAAATCATGATTTTGTTGTTGTTGTTTCCCACTAGTCTTTCTATATAATTAGGGCACTCT